>OY755083.1:21455771-22144722 GCA_963576655.1 Gastrophysa polygoni
TCTGGCAGTTAAACTACCCGATAACTATCTGGAAGTTTCAACTGGTGGATAAGTAGATAACTAGAGGATAGCTCACGAAAATATCACAGAACGTGACACAAAAACGTCAGACGACAGACGATACACTTGTGGAAGTGTTGTTCATAGATAAACTTAAATGAAGTGTTGTTGTGTTTTGAATGTTTTGATGTAGTTTTTCAATATTTCTAATATTAATAGTATTATAGTGTAGTAATCCTTATTCCCGATTCTACAATATGGACAATAAGAAACAATCAATTCCAATATTGATAATACAGTATCTTTATGCATTCTGAATCTTGCATGAAAATCATGGTCATCCCATTTCTCGAAATTATCAACTCATTCCCTTACGATATAAGGCCTCCGTTCGTGTTGAAGAACTTCCACAATATCCAAGTCTTCATCCCTGTCGAATATGTAATCCTCCACAAAATCCATCTTCTATTCAAAAGTATATTGATCTGGAACTCGATAAACCGGCCCAGAACCAAACAAAACAACAGCAATACATATTTTCAAAGGTTATAAACGTTATAAAACATTGTCATTTTAAACAGACTTCCTATTGGTGGGTGGAAACAATCAACCAATCAAGTCCATTATATTTATTCATCACTATTGCCAACATACCTCACCTGTCAGTTAACAAACTATTGGATAAAAAGTATTGGAAAAACCAAACTCAAGCTATATCTGCAGGTTACTCATATCTGACGGGTACATAACTAGCAGATAAATCTGGAACTTGATAAACCGGCCCTCAGTGTTATTAAGTTGGAAATAGGGACAAAAAAATGGCAAGGTGTGGTGCAGATTTATTGGCTACAATGATGAAAAAAGTCCCATCAGAAGAAAGTTCTCTGCTGAGTTTTTTCCACTTGTCATAGCCAAAAAATTAGCAGGCGTATCTACTGAAGTTGGTTGGCTCCTACAGAAAAAGTCACTTTTTTTCATCTGTTGAAACCACGAAAGGGAAACCTATAATATTCGAGGAACATCGTGTTAGCCAGCTGTGGAATTTTGGGAGAGAAGGGAGGTGTTGGAATTTTTCATGAAAGTTTGGAGATTGTAAGCATAAGGAAAGACTTCACTAGGCAAAGAATTCCACAACTTTGCCGTTCTATTGAATAATGATGCTTGGTAAAGCGATGTTCGACAGGTCTCGAGCCTGATGACAGTGTAGGGATAACCAGCCTGAGCTCATCTGGTTTGTCTACTAGGAATCGCACGTGGTCGCATGATAGATGATATTTCCGTTGTGCACCGACCGTGAAAGTACCTATAAAAAAGGCAAAGATCGCCGACCTTTCTACGATGTTTTAGAGAGGACAATGATTTGGTAAGTGTTGTATCATCGACTTGGTGAATAGCTCACTTCTGAATTGAATCTAAGAGCTTCAGCGTATATTTGGGGGCTGAGCTACAAACATGTGAACTGTAAACAGTACGAAGGTCGAATTTGTGCTTTGTATATCATAAGCAGTTGCTGGGATGTGAAGTATCTCTTCGCACGGAATAGAGAACCAAGTTTGTGTGAGCAGTTTTCGCAATGGACCTCACATTATCGTCCCATGAGAGAGCGCTGTTGGTGGTGACACCCAGCATGGATATTGACGACCTCATAAGAACAGTGGTACAGTGGAACCTACAAGCTTGAGTTTTTGTTGCATTCAACTGTACTAGATTTTCACTGGGCTGGAGGTCACATCGGAAAAATCATTGATGTGGAGCAAGAACAAAGTTGGTGTCAAGACAGAGCCTTGTGGAAAACCAGCATTGATCGTCATTGCATCAGACGAGACCCCGTCTACCACCATGTAGAGTGATCTATCTGCAAGAAAGCTCGATAGTGAAAGACACCGACAAACCATATGACGGAAGTTTCTCTAGGAGGTCTTGGTGCCAAACTCGGTCAAATGCTTTGGAGATATCCAAGACTACAGCCAGAGACTCACCATGTTCCTCGATTGACACCTGCCACTCATGTGTCACATAGGCAAGCAGGTCTCCAGTTGACCTCTGATGACGAACGCCATATTGCCGTTCATGATTCTTGAGCTCTCTAGATATCGGATGAGCTCGATGTTGATTACCTTACTTTAGAGATCACTGATAGTAGTGCAATCGGTCTATAGTCGTTAGGGAGGGTTTTCTTGCCCTTCTTTGCAATCGGTTGGACCCTAGCTTTCTTCCAGTTAGAAGGAAATACGCCGAGTTTGTACGAAAGAGTCAACAACCTGCAAATAACTGGTCTTAGGTCTGGGGCACATTTCTTGAGATTTGGTTCGTGATTTGGTGCTTTGTGGTAGGAAACTTACAAGTTTCCTTTCCCAGCATGACGATTTCCGAAATCTCTCTATCACATTGCGAAGGATCTCTCTATTCAAAACACACTCTCCTCCAAGGAAACTCAGAAGAAAACATGCGAAGGCCATCCCATTCGGCTGAATTGTGATGCCAAACAATGCATGGGGGTGTTGGACTGGTTCGCGGAGTGATGTAAGGACATATCGTGAAGATGAGTGTGTGTTTCCTAGTGGTGCACGGACTTTCACTTCATACAGTTCCGGATTGTAAGTGAGGAATAGGTCGAGCGTATTGGCTTAATGATTGCAGGTATCAGTGATTCGAGTGGGTTCATTTATCATGCAGTAGCTCAAGACCATAGGTGATAGCAAAAGCCTCAGCCAGACGTCCTGCGTCATCCGTTTTATTTGATAATTTGAGCCAGGATGGATTTCAGCTGCTGGGTGATTCTGTCGAATGAAATCGAGTTCCAGAGGAAGGAATTCGAAGAGGTCACTAGGAGTTGGTTCGTTTGGTGATAGATAGAGGCAGCAGATGAACTTTGCCTGTTCATGGTTATCGATCTTGAGCCACATTACATCGAATTCTTTTGGTTCCAGTTCCTCCTCACCATGGCATGAGAGATCATTTCCGGAAAAGAGACATATATACCTCCTCTGAATCTGAAACGGGTATATATGGAGCTCATATCCAGGGCAGAGCATATAGGACGTGTTAGTTGATGAGTTAACCTGCGTCTTAGTTGATGCCAGTATATCTGGTTTCTCAGCCTGTAGATGGTGATGAACATCGTTTATGTTTTTGTTCAGACCTCGGTTGTTACGAAGGTCTATTTTCAAATTCATATGTTTCGATGGTGAACCCTCTCGAGCACCTCTCGCCCGGAAATCCAAATGAGGAGGTATTTTACTTACGGAGTGTTTTACTCTAGGAGAATTCATCATCTAGAATTTTCTTGAGCTGAAATGGACGGTTTGGGTTGGGAAGAAGGAGATGGGGTATGGGAATACGACCGGAAGCATCGACAAAATACTGAAACATGGGAGTTACCCATTTCACAGCACCTCTGTCGATGTGGTGGTGTTGCACTGGGCGATGAGGGAAACCATCATCTTCCACCTATGGGTATCCATTTAGTCGCCTCTTACGACAGGCAGGATTTACCATGGCGAAATTCTTGATCCGTCCTCATACGGAATTTCCTGCCGGAGCACAAAAATGTACAGTTGTAGCAGAACTGAAATTTTAGAAAACGATTCTGGCTACCCTGAAAATGTTCTTTTCTAAGATGCATAGATATATTTTACTGTTGCAGCACAGAAAGTACACTGAAAATTTGTTTCAATATCTGTAATGTTTCATTCAATAACAATAATGTTTTCTGTGATTACCGTATTGTTTTCTGCAATAACTGTGATGTTGTATGCAGCTGGAAAAATGCCAAAATCGCAGTTCGGTTTGTATCAAATTTAATTTGTTGGTGAACCTTCGGGGGAGAAACTGTTGTCGGTACAGGAGTCGTCTCTAGAATAGATTCTTTCTCGATCGTGTCTCACGGGTTTGATTTGGAACATCTAGTTCTCCTTCCGCAAGGCTTTGTATTTCGATGAGCTTTGAAATATTGTGCCGTTACTTAGCTGATATGTGAATAATTGTGAGTTTCCATCATTCGTGTTCATTTATAAGATGGCTGCAGAAGAGGACTAACTAACTCAAGTTGCATTTAACAAAAGTTGCATTTTTCAGCTGTTTAGCTGTTTTCTCAACTGGTAATCATAATATCCTGCCAACTTGTACGCTGAATAATATTTTTTCATTGAATTCACTCAAACGCTGATATGTTTTTGAATTCAAGAAAATGTATGGACTTTTGAAGATAAAATATTTTTTTTTTAATAAGGTACTCCTATAAGTATTAATATACTTATTATCGCATATTCCTTCAAAATATGATTGGTGAAACAGTTCAAAAGAGCAAATGGAAGTTGATTTTCTTTCACTAGAAAATATTAACTGGAAATCTCTCCGAATGTGAAACCATTGTTCGTGAAAAAAAGCTTGTACCAAAATATATATATATATATATAATAATATTTTTTTTACGCATAAACCTGTTTCTTAGCACAACATTAGAAACTCTCCTACAACAGTTTGGACTGTATAGGTACGGTGTCCATCAAGTACAAAAAGACGGTGACAGTAAAGTGCACTCTTCTGCGTTAACAAATATTTTGCCTGTCACCTATGTAGCCAAATTTATTGGCTGTAGCAGTTGAAAAAATTATCTACAACGATGAAAAATTTTTCTCAGTGTACATTCATAGCTGGAAGATTATTTATGACGATGAAAAAAATTCCTCAGTGTGTCCAAAATTTTGTCGGTCACTATTTTATAAATACTTCGGGATATAGTCAATATTCAATAATTGAGTGTTTATTAGGATGCCTTCACATATTTATACATACTATGTCTGAATCTCGTGTTTTTCTCCATGAGCCTTATTCTGCGCTTGAGCGTTTACGTGAAACAAAATAAATGCGTGTAAATTCTTATAAGGATTCCAATTCGAAAGCCATCTCCGAGCGGAACAGAACTAGAGGGCGGGTTTGTTTGATCTGTGATTTTCGCGTCGCGTCGCGACGCCTAGCCACTCGCGTCCACAGTTTGGCATCGAAAGTGCGTTGGGCCGATTGACGCGTCTGAACTATTCGATTATTCCAAGAACGCACGTTACATCGTACTTAGTTTAGCCATAAGAAATGATTTTGATATTCCATACTGGGTGAGTCACTGTCGTAGTTTCAATGTATCGGAATCATTTCTTATCATTATCTTCATGATAATTATATTATGGATTTCAAACATGGTGAGTCACTTGAGATTCTAGCTCATGACTTGAATTTCTCAAATTCGTGATAGTGATAGTTCGTTCCGAGACTATACCTGAACAGAAAAAAGTTTTAAGCATTTGAAAGTTGAAACATATGGTGTCTGTCCTTACCCCACCAAAATAATTATAATTTTATGGTTATATGATAAAAATCGATGATGATTCACTTTTGTTGTATTGATTACCTCATTCATGGTTGTGGTGGATGGAATCATTCTTCTGCATTCCGAGTGAATAAATTTCCTCCAGTGCGTTTTAAATGGGTTTGTCAATTCCGTTTGTAGAGAAAATGTTTGCTTTCCTCGGCCTATTACAGCCATCTAATTTTCTCTAAAGTGATGGTCTAAGTTTTAAATAGCTTATGTAAAGTTTCTTGAATTTAATTTGAGCGTAGTAAATTCTGAGATAATTCACTGAGGTTATGCAAGTGGAACATTTTCTTGATTTGCGCCTATATATCTGTGAGGTTTTGTAGGCTTTTCCTTATTTTTTTTTTTCCATCAGCGGCAGCAATTATTTCTGCAGGTGCTACTTCTGAATCACTTTCGCCATCACCTTGACTGTCTGACACGTTTGACACAATCTCATTAAACAGAGTTGTCATTATAGTAGCATTCATTGCTAGAAATTCGACGGTCCATATGGGAGATGTATAGAGTGATGGGCACAAGTGTGGAACATGTGAATATATGGGTAAGCGTTTGTTAGAGTTTTTTTAATTTTTGTGCAGGGTGATTTCGAAATGTGGCGGATTCGAGAATGTTATCGCCAGTGTCGCAACGTTTTCGTTTTTTTTTTTCGAAATCACTGCGTCAACTTCATCATTTCAAATGACACACCCTGTATGTTTCCATGAAATTTTAATGAATTTTATGAAATTTTCAATGAAAACAAAGACATCTGAGATAATCGCATTGTTTGAGATCGCTTAGACAAGACATTTCAGAATTGGATCAGAATTCATAATTCATGGAGGAAGAGTTGCGATTGAATGGACTGCGCGATCTCCCGATCTAACTCCACTGCAAGGACTATTTTCCTTGCAGATATTTCAAGTCCGAAGTTCATTTCAACCTACCAAATAGTTTGCAAGAACTAGCTGAATAAATAGTAGAAGAGATTCGAAGAATTCAACTTCAGTTTCAGTTAGTCTTGGTTATTTAGTTACTACGTAATTTCTCAATGGCTCATAGAAATAATATAAGACCAAAGGAAGATTGTTCATTCAACAAAAAAATTATCTAGAAAAAATGCAATTTCCCCTTATTAACTTTTTTGAAATAGATCTCTCTGCTGCTATCATTGAAAATCACCTAAGTTTGAGCCCATTCATGATGAATTTTTCTTATTAATTTCTCACCATATTGATAGTAACGTGGCATATTGTTAAAATCTTTTTTTAGAATTTTTCATATGCAGAAACGATCCTCTATGAAGTATTTTTCGTAACTCTGATAATTCATAGTCCTCATATTATGTCGCAATAATGGCCCACCTTGTATAAGCAAGGTGATTCACGGTGGATGGCGCAGATGACGTATACGCAGCTTGTATCAAATGGAACACCTATGCATAATTTTATTTTCTGAATGCACGTTGATTTATTTGTTTGCTATCTCCTTATAACTATCTTCATATGTTTTTGTTTCATGTGTTTTAGGTATGATTTATATATCCCGCAGAATGAGTCATAAAAAAATATATACCTGTTCATATCCCAGAACATTGACAGGCTAAGTTTCCAAGCATGAATGGGGCGAAGGGATCTTGATACAACATACAGGGTGATTCTATTAATTAGTTCTTCTTATAGTTCTTTGTATACATATTATTTCCACATCAAGAAAAATCATAATGAAAAGATCATATTGAGAAAAAAAGGGGAAAGTGATGAGGGGTGGTTCAAAATAAACGTGAATATCCTGTTTATTTCTGAGACATACGGAAAATGACACACTCAGTATTATTGGAATATCATCATGTTTCTTTATATATAGAGCAAGATGATAAGATTATTCACTTCCTCTAAAGTTGGTTGAGGCGTTATACCACAGCCTGGTATTTGTTCCTCGAAAAATCTGGGACATCAGTAAACTGTAAACTGCGGACGAATTTTCTGCACGAAGACATGTTAGTACGATAGAAAGGCAGCCATGTGGAGGCTGCCACCCGGTTGTACCGCGGAAGAGTTTTTGGTGGCCAGAAGATTGGCGGTACGATCACACCCCGTACATCACAAGATCCATTCAGCTAATATGATTTATAATGGTGAGTATAGCATCATATACAAGGTGTTCCGTTGGGAAATGGAAAAAACGTCAACTGGGTCAACAAGGCGGTTCTGAACAAACCATATTCGTTAGGTCATACAGTACCTAATCGAGATAACATGCACCTAATAGTTAGGAGAAAAAAAAAACGGATTCCCAAAAATTTCAAATATTTTTAGGTCTTCGAAAAACACCCTGTATTTTCGACTTCTCAAAATCCGTTTACATATTTGTAAAGAGCACAAAAAGCTGAATCGAACTGTATATTTTCAATTCTTCTCATTTCATTTTCATTTCAGCACCAAACTTCTTATGGGTATGCATTATAGGTTTTGTGAGAATTCATATGACTATAGAAACGAAATATTTTGAGTTTTCCGTTTCGAGTTTCATACACTTTAATATATTTGTGGATGTCCTTTTCTCTACGTCCACAAATGTAAGGTCTTTATTACGAACAAAAATCAATCGCAGAGAGCTTCTCCTTTTACACACAGTTTGCCCATGCAAATAAGTGTTATGTAATACCTATGAGCGAAAGCACGGATTCTGAAGATATATTTTGATTTATTCCGCCTTTTAGATGATCATCCAATATATAGGTTCCTTTACATGGTGAACATTTGAAAGTTTCATTTTCTTGTGCCTATATAATCAATATGATCGTCTCATTCATATATCATTTGATTGTGCGTTGTCTAATACTATTGTTTTCATATTCAATTTGTAACTACAAGAATTCTGAACGTTTGATCAACAGAATCTGAAAGTATATAGGTTACTCTGGAACTAGATGGTGAACTCTGTAGTTCAAAAATAAGTTTGCTTTTTTGATACTCTGTTGAGCTGTCAACTGGTGATAACCATTCAAAGTGGCATTATATTTTTCCTATGAGCGTGCGGAAACATTACTTTTTCGCATGATTTTTCGTTTTAAAAGTTCTACTTTTCCGCACGATTTTCAATTTTCTGCACGATTTTTATTTTTATGCACGATTTTCACTTCCACACAAGATTTTCTCTTTGAAGCACAATATTTTAATTCAAGATTAGTATATTGTACAATGAGCATGAAATGACATACATTTCCCACGAGAAGGTAATAATATATATGAAATTTTGTAGTATACGAGCGAATTATTTTTTCATAACAGATTAAAAAATCCAGAGTCATACACCAGGCACTGCTTCCGGAGGTCATCGGTAACCCTTTTGGCAAACTCTGGCTGCAATATAACAAACATCAAAAGACACGGTTGATAGAAATCAACCATGCAGTGTTGCCGAATCGTATATTGAGGAATCCATAAGAAATAAACGGAAAATCGCAGAGAATATTTTGAAAACGCCTTCCAATAAAGTAATGACGTCCAAGATGCAATCACAATCGTTTCCATTTGGAAAACCGTCCTCCAGCACACAAGTTGCATTTTCAACATCAAGTAAGCCCGATGCTGTATACAGATGCTTCCAGAAGCGCAGAAGGAAGAGGGATCTTGTAATGTGTTTCAACCTATACAGACTAATCTTCCTTCCTCCATTCACTATACTTGTAATTCTCAGCAGCAAACTGATCGAGGCATTCCTGTATTGGGCCAAATTCAAATAAGAAACAACGTTCTTGAAGATGTTGCGGCATCTGTTATATTGTCGCACGCAACAAACACAAATTGCACTATCAATTTCAATATTTATCATCGTTAATTCATTCGTTATTGTTATTTGAATGTTCTTCAAATAAGTTTCCTATTATATCGATGGAAGAATCTGTTTTATTATTTTTCAGTTCATAAAAAAATCTCGCGGAAAGATATAAAATCATGCAGAAAAGTTACTTTTCCGCACGATTTTTATATTGTTGAAAATGAGGATATTTAGGACTAACTAAATTATCTATGTAACTATTCTGTCTTATGTGTCATTATTATAAAATCTTGTTTAATAAAAAATTTTTTCTCATGAATAAGATGGACAAAAACACTCGTAGGAAGAAACTTGTACCTAACTCTTGCGGAAAATGTCTTTTCCGCTCTTGACGTCTTGCCCGCTCCCTGTCGTTCGTGCAACTACCGTCGCGTGCGGAAAAGTACTACTTTCCGCACTTGTTAGGTAACTATATCGGTGTGCGTATTTTCATAATTTCTAGTCTGTAGCATCCCAATAAAAGTGAAGAAAAAAATGGAGCATTTAGTATTATACTCATGGAAATGCCTGCAAAATTTCAGAACAATCATAGTAAATTCATGAAATTGAAACCTGCAATGAAGAAGCACCACTGAACTATATAGAGGTTCGCAGTTCCCCTCTTTCCGAAGACATCATCATGTTTTAACGTAGGTATACCTTCAATATCATACTGTAATTTATTTTTTCAAAAGTTTGATTATGGGGGTAGGAATGTAATTTGGTCGTACAGAGAATAAATAAAGTTTATTAATACGCTCTCCACGAAAAATATCAGTATTCTCAAAATATTTCTTTGTTAAGCATGTTGTCTCGTTATATCAGTAGTACATGCGAAGCCGATAGTTGTTTTCCATCACATAGTCCCATGAAGAAAACAAATAACTAACTCTCTATGAATTGTTCCTTCACTAGAGACTGATTATAAAATCTATCCAGCTGCATGAAGACAAACATCCAGGTCTGTGAACGCCGAGTGACCGAAATTCAGAAATGCCAACTTTTCCCTAATTCAATCAACATCTTCTAGTTTTCACGATTATGTAGATAGCAATGTTGACACACCTAAATAAAACCACCGTTTATAGCACAAGATTGCCGTTACTGGGAGCCGGAACTTAACGCCCTCTAACTGTTTCGTTCACTGTCTTCTATGAAATAGTTACCGAATTCTAGGTCGATCGACTTGTTCTTTAGATAAGACATGCGGTTGCCAGAGTTCCGAGGATATGAAATTCGAATTTCGTCATAGGAGTGATGTTAGATTGAGTATTCAATATCCCATTGTTCATCGTTCATGTCCATCAAGTTACGGAGTTGTCTTTTAATGAGTACTCTATGATCACTAGAATAAATTCACTCCATCGTATTTTGTTTCGGAGATATCTGAGAAGAATTGAAATTCGCTTCAAACATGGGGGTGGTACACATCTATCGAATTCCTAACTGGAAACACCTTTGTAATGATGATTTTCTCATAGAAACATCATTTAACCGCATCATTTTCACATTTTCATCTATTTGACGATGACAAACTTCACGTCACTCGAATAAGTCACGGATATTGTTGGAGTAATATATCATCTTTCAGCGCAATCATTTTGCAACAATATTTTATAATACATCAACCTTAATTCATAAGTTCTAACGATATAGGTGGATGATGGAAAAATTCAAATTGTCAGAGATCGTTTATTTCAGAGAACTTTTCAGTTTTCACTGCCGTTCAACATATTGCCAGAACATATATGTAAAAATATATAAAAAAATCGATTTTTATGTTAAGTTTTCAAGACGACCACCGGGGCGTCGGATAGCAAATTTCAAGCTCTGCTAGGTCCAACAGTGTGAAAATGCTGTACCTACTCACCTATATGAATCGAAATTTCAAGGTGATCACAAGACAAGACTTGTCTTGTCATCACCTTGTGAATTGAGCCTACTTTGTTCATCTTCTGTCCAGAACTTATTTCCGTTCCAAAAATGAAGCAAATAGAAAGTTCCAAAAATTTTCAGCTGCCGAAAGGCTCGATTCGGTTTTCGCTTGAAATGAGAAAATATTTTCATGGTCATAGCTATTTTCTCAGCTGCTATAGCGAATAAAGTTGGCTACATATGGGACAGGCGAAATAATGTCTACCTACAGAAGAGTGCACTTCACTGATATATATTAAATAAAAATAGGTACCCAGGCACGCAGAACTCTATAATACGCATTTTTTTTCATTAAAAACCATGTTTCAGCATCTGAGATGAATTCAATAGAAAATGATACTTAGTATACGGATGGCAGAACATTATAGTCGCCAGTTGGGTAAATAGAATCTATAACAATGCCACTTTCTCGATGTATATACCTATACCCTCTATACAAGCATTATGAATTGTCGATTATTCATGATTAAACCTACACCACCTACTTTAGAGAATTAGGTAATCATATAAATATGTCTATAGTACTTCCAAAATTATCGTTGTAGGTGAATTTTCATAAATTTTATTGAATCAGTTATTTGAAGTACTTGTTGGTAGCCATTTCATATCTAAATTCTCAATTCTTCACCCATCAGATATGTATAACGGCATAATATTTTATAATTTATCGAAATATATTGCAGAAGCAGAACAAAGATGTTTCAAACCAAACTAGTAAGGCCCAATTTACTGAACGGACGTCTGGCGATGAACTGGTACGGACTTCATGTCCCTTCCGCGTCTCTTAAATGTAATTTAAAATTCCAATCGTCCAGAAGCGACGTGGTCCCCATTCCGCACTTGCCACGGCTCTTTGCAATCTCTCTTGGCTTGCAGGAAGGGACAGGTCCGCATTATATTGTTGCGCATGACGTCGAACGTTCCAAGTACTTACACCACATCCAACATAAACATAATATTCATCATGACTTTAAGAACCCATATTCCAATTCAATTGGTAACCAAACTTGTAGCCGAAAACCCTACTTGGTAGTAACTGTTCTCTCACTACTCGCCGCATTATTCTGTGTGCAATGCATGCGTCACGTCAAATCGGTGCCCCGTCCTAGTCGCACGCTCTCGTCCGGCGTCCGTTCAGTGTGAATTGGGCCTAATACGCCAACGAACATAAGAATCTCCTCCAGATACGACTCCTGGACGGACAGCAGTTCCTCTTCCGAAGGTTCGCCAATAAATGGAATATGATACTTACAAACCGAACTGCAATTTTGGTATGTTCGAACCGTTTTCAACTAAGATTTATTGATGGAAAAGCAGTTATTGCAGAAAACAATACTGTTACTGCATACTACAAATTTTCAGATGAGTTTTTGTACTACAACAGTATATATGTGTATAAATATATATATATATATATATATATATATATATATCACTGTTGTAGAAACTCATCTGAAAATTTGTAATATGCAGTATTTGATGCAGTAATTTGATGAAGGTTTTCTTCTACTGCATCCTCGCAAAGAAGTTCATCAAGTTTTCTGAATCTTCAGATATTTCAGGGTTTTCAGGGTTGCCAAAATCATTTTGTAGAATGAAAAGGAACGAACATGGCAAGTTTTTGAGGTGATATTATATATCGCAAAAAAAAATACTTATTGTGCATCGCTATATTCTCCGTAAGAGTATGACATGTCATATAATTGGTAATTATATATGATAACTGTAACAAATCAGAACTTCTCTGATCATTGATTTGTTGCTCTAGCAGTTCTCCTTCTTTTTGAAGGTGTCGGACGAATGGCTCGGGCATTGACGTCACTGCATCAGTTTGTTTTCTGCCAATATCGCAAAAATTCTTTTAGCTAAACATGTTCATTATTTTCTAACTCAGATACCTTTCATTCAATTTTGATGGAAATTTGTATTCGATATGGTTAAGAAAGCCGAGGCGAATCGATCTGATGACGATCATTGGATTTTTTCATTGTGTACCATTATAGATTTTGAAGCTCTTGGTTCAGGAGATAGCAATATAGTTGGGAAACGAAATAGTGATGACCCTGATACTAAATACTGATACTGATAGTCCGCAGAATCTAATAATGTGAAAGTGTGGTATTCCATTTGAAAATCCCAACTTGGGGTCGTTTCCGGCGGTGAAACCGAAAGTGATGTGATGGTATGAAATATTGAGAAATTTAATAATTGTTGAATCCAACACCCCTGCTGAGTTGAATCTTTCCTATATCCTCGGGACTCTGGCAATGGCAACCATCGATTACTAGTCACTATATATCGATGGATATGGATACTATACCTAAAAGTTCCTTCACTCCTCTGAATCACGTTTGAACCTCGACTCCAAAAACTTCTCGCCTTTTGTTTACGGTTGCAATGATCGGAAAACCCAAAACAGCCTAAATACGGGGGTCATCATCATCATTTTATAAAAGAGGACGGCGGGAGTGTTTAATTGCGGTTATTCGGATTCAGCAAAAATAATAATATGTATGTATAGCTTTATATGATCGTGTAATGATACGAGCATATATGAGCGTGTCTGGAAAGGAGAGCAGGAATAATCTATAATGATGGACATAATATGTGGAGAAATATCTTTGCATATCTCAATATAATGATTATGTTCATAGCAAAACTGATTCGAAGAAATCACAAATATTTCAGAATATCATCAATTTTCGAACTCGCATTATTGAGTCTACCTACCTGTTTTCATTCCACACAATTCAAAAACTTCAATGTACAATAAATCCGCAATCTTGCATATAAAAATTCTCTGCATGGATGATAAAATGAAACCAATCAAATATAGAGAACTGTATTTCGTGTAGAAATATTTCATTTCAAAGTTCTCTCGGCTAATATGTCACCATCAGTGATGCGATGGCTGCAAGTGCTGGGTAATATTATTTGTCAGAATCATGTACATATACGTTTCAAGTAAATTCAATCAGTGAATTTGTTCAACGTTCCACTATCGGGATGATCTCGGCATCATTTTTGATGGAATATATAAACATAGTATGAAACCATACTTCTGTGGAGAATTATTATTATTTCGATCATTCAAAGGTGTACAGAAAAAAGTCACCTACTTATAAGACTTACTTCTGAAAAATGAGAGAAAAATCCTCCAACAGTCCGATTCATCTTGACACCACGCACCCGCGATTATGTATAACCATACTACATTATCGGGCACTGTACCGATCCCTCTCAGATTCCACTCACTTTCCACTCGTAACATAATTCAACTCACAGTTGAATAGTTGTATGAACTTTACTTTATTTCGTTGCATCACCAAGTTTTCCATGACAAATGTGGATGATTTACACCATTCAGCAAACGGTCAATAGATATACGTATCAAAACTAAACTTTGAGGAAAAATTAATGCGATACGCGAATGCCTAATGCCTAACGGCAATTGCTGAGGCTGTCATGGCCGACGACCAGAGCAAGGTTTCGCTTCGGAATACATTGACTTCATCTGGAACGCATAGTTACAACTAGGTCCCTGTATGAAGTGGTGAATTTAAATATCATAGAAAGTAATAATCGTATACCTGCTGTACCATCCGTCGTTGTAAAAATGAATATTTTATGAGTTATAATCACTCAGACCGTAAAACCACTACACAAGAGATATTTGATATAATTACGAGTTGTAGAATATTTCAACTGCATGAATTTGAAGTATTACCTTTCGGAAGTGATATACGAAATATTCGCCCAGGTATATTCGTAATATTAACTGTATATAAGTAATAGCACTGATATAAAGTGCGTTTGATGAAACTGATTAGAAATCACCATTCATTCAGTCGAACGAAAATATATTTATTCTTTCAGTGTACGATAAATGTACTTGCAGGCACTTTTATGCGATTTCGTTTGAACTTTTTCCTCAGTCTATGCACCGAACATATATGGAACATATATGGACTAGAAGGTCCACTCTCAAGCGGAACTCTGTAGTCGGTCACACAAACGCAGCGGCAAGTGACTCCGAATTCCTGCATTTACGAGGGTCGCTTGTGTGCTATTCTCATGTTGCAGTGTGATTGTTTCGTACGGGGGCGAATGGAAAAGTACACAGGTGGATAACACATTTTTAATTCGACTCAAATTTCTGATATAAATAAAACAATACGTATTCACGATAGGAAGATTCACCATCATTTGTGAGAAGAAAAATTATTTTAGATAAAAAACTCAATTGATGAAAAAAACTATCCCAACAGACACATCGAAAGATGGATGGAGATTGATTCAGTGAGGTGTGGATTTTACTCTGAAAAAGCCAACAATACCTAATCTCACACACTGAAAAAATTATCGTGTGTGAAAACAATGAACACCATTCATCATAATTCTTTACATCGAAAGAAAGTAATCTTCATGATATGAACAAACAAACGATCATTACTCGAGTATCCCATTCATGATCATAATGTATTTGCGTTCATCAAGTACTGACGAAAATATTCAGTAACTCAATGAATATTTCCATCCCTTCGATACATTTCATCAATGAATTCAATGATTTCAGCATTGTATTTATGAATTTTTCCAATAACATCACTATTTTCGACTGATTAATGTGTAACATTACTTTGATGTTCAATTGTTTCAAAAAAGTAACTGTATTCATTCTAGTGATAACCAAGGTTTCCAATATATTGTATAAATACATCGGTTTATAATTCATTTCATGAGGATAATGAATTTGTGCATGACATATGGGAGAGCAAGTACGTTGTTTCAAGCAAATTAATTTGTCATTACAATGCACGCATTCATTGTCGAAATAATGTAAGGTTCAGATCAAATCATAGAAGTGAATATCGAATACAAGCGATAGTGGATAATTATTCGGTGCATTGTATTGAAGAAATGCGTTCATTGGTTTGATCTACACGTACATATATCGATGAACAGTTTATGAATAACATATACACCATGTATCGAATTGCTTTCGACAAATTATCCAGTACATCATTATAATGAATTGCGTACGTTGTTCCAATGTACGTACATAGATTGATGAACGGTTCATAAGAATAATGCTCATCATGTACCTAAGTGAATAATCGGTACATTGTTTCGGAGAAATACGTTCATTGTTTTGATGTAGACGTACATTCATTTATGATGTCATAGAAACAATGTATCTTATCGTTTTCAACTAATCACCCAGTACATGATCCTAACGAAATGCGTTTATTGTTTCAATGTATCCGCGTACATAGGTTGATGAACGGTTCATTGTAATGCTCGAATCATGCAATATATTGATGAACTCTTACATCAAAAAGAAGTATTCCTATTGGCCTGGAGAAAATTCGCTCGGAAAGTTTTTTTAGGATGAAGTCATCACACCGCGCTCAGGTCATTTCTAGTCCAGAAACACAAACGAAAGGTCGCTCAACTGTGCCGAAAGTGTAGCATTGATTTTGAATTCAACTGTTGTTTCACATTACAGAAGGTATGTCATCATGTTTTTATCATTAGGCATGATAATTATTGAGATGTTAGTTTTCAGATTGAATCTCTTTCTATATATCGCAATAAAAATCTAGAGTATAGGGACGGAGAAACAAAGTGATAAACCGTGTAACTTGATCATATTATGTGAAGATGATGTGCTTCATTTGCAATCAACCAACCAACAAGGCTATCAGAAAAGATATAGGTGGAAAGAGAAACATAATAAAATATACCATAAAAGACTCCCAGGAATCATTTCTTCACTTTGGGAAGAGTAACCAGGAGGTCGAGGAGCACCTAAGATTTTCGAAGTCGAAGAAAAGTGCTATCCAGCCATTCATTATATGTGTAAGTGAGGACATGACAACTCCCACCGAAATATGTGTTTATTTTGATAATATTAGATATACCTTCTTCCATATAGTTAGAGCAGTAGATATATGTTTCAAAATTATATATTTGTTCAATCTTGATTTTCCTGCTGAATCAGAGATGTTTTGGTCCTTCATTGAACATCATTTCTATAAAATGAAAGGAAGCCTTTCTTTCCCAAAGGTACATATATTATCTGAAGCGCTGAAGGAAAATGAAGAGAACTGTCAAGCTACAATTCTGAATGTACCTATTCAATTCAACATGATCATTCGGTTTCATGTTAAGGTTTTTTTCTATGACAGTCCTATGTAGAATGAGTCTTTTAATAAATCGTTTCAATATGGAGAACAATTCGAATTATTTCCCTTATTATTATAGGCATTCAATCAATTTACTTGTGACTAACATTGACCATCCATTGTTCTTATTATGATCATCATCATATATATAGGACACATGCTTCCTATTTTCGGAGGAGTATTTTCTAAAGTTGAGGATATACAGAGTGAACTATAATTACAAATTCGATCTGTGATTGTTTCATTATATCAGAATATTACACGATTTGATGGATATTCATGTCTTACGATCAAGAGAAAATAATTCAATTTGTCTTCACTCAATCTATGATTGTTATTTCGGAATTAAAATAGTTATAACAACTTTTCCTCTTCATCATTACACTCATTCGGCATTCGGAAGTGTTTCCTACTTTGCTATATTATATTCTCAGTATTTGTACCTATATTCTTTTCGAACCCCATCAGTGTCATTATGGATTTATTCTTAATGATGAAGGTCAAAACCAACTATAATATTATATATACACTGTGTTCCATTAAGATAATTATAATCTCTCTAAAATATGTATCAACCTGTATATATCATTCCAGATAATGTTCAGAGAATACTTGAAAAATTAACTATTTTTAATTAGGGAGATGTTATTCCTTGAATAAATCAACACAATGTACGTTCCATTTCGAATCCACGTAATTATTTCATTGAACCATGGAAGAAATATTTATGGAACCAGTGAACACGTTCATTCAAACAACGTACTAATAGGTATCGGAATAACGAACATATTCATCGGAATGGTGTAGAAATATTTATCAAATCGATGGAATAATTCATTGATACAATGTAAGAATTCCATAATATCAACGTATACTTACGCATTGAAATAGAGATTGAATGTGCTTTGAAACGGTAATTGCATTTATTCAAACAATAATAATATTTCATCACCGCAATGGATG
Organism: Gastrophysa polygoni; assembly: GCA_963576655.1. Taxonomy (NCBI): domain Eukaryota; kingdom Metazoa; phylum Arthropoda; class Insecta; order Coleoptera; family Chrysomelidae; genus Gastrophysa; species Gastrophysa polygoni. The sequence continues at coordinate 21,474,033 of OY755083.1, forward strand.
CATATTATCATAGCTATCTTTCATTTCATTGAAATGATATTATAGTGTTCATTAAAGTAGTGAATGCATTGTTCATAGCAAGGTATTGGTTTTCGTGATACCAATGAACGTTCATCAATTAGTGATTGCAGCCACAAGGTCATGAACGAACATACTTTGTATTAATGAAACTCTACTTTGGTTGAGATTTAATGATCACGTTTCTTTGTTTCAAATATTTTTTCATTGTATTTACGTACCTTTTTCGTTCAGTGCAGGTTTCGTAAAATTGTCAATTTTACGTTTTTCTTCTTTGATTTTTTGGTTTTTATATCGCGATTTGCATATTTCAATGTATAATATATACGTACTCTAGTATAGAGAGATACAAAATAATTCAATGGAAAATTTTCACATGGATGTGTGAAAGCTACATTTCAGTTTTGTACCAAGAGAATTGTGACAAGCAAATTCATCAAAATTTACAATGAATATATTTTCTAGTTTCATATCATGTGCTCTACTATATATTCAGAGAAGGCACGGTCAAACCACCAAATGGTAATGTTTCAGTATTTACATAGGCTTTAGCTTTACAAAATAGTGTTGCTTGTTTCTCTAAACTATTTCCTTCATTGAATTCTAGACAAACCTCACATGAGTGCTGCACCAAACATTTCTTTTGTAAATAGCCAGCGACATGAACTAGTGCATTGCCATCTGTACTACTAAGATTTCTGTAATCATTTGTAAAAACTTTCAGTGAGTTATTCATTGGTGTTGGTACCGGGAAAATCGATTTATCGCAATCAGGACGAATATTCAATGAAATTTCATTGATGGAGCTTGGATGATTGTTCCGGTGAGTTTTTGTCCAAATATTTATAAACATCTAGTGATATTTCGGTTTCTTGTATTTTTCGTTTCTGAGAGCGTTCTGCTGAACAAGATGTTTTATTTCATCCATCAATTTTCTCTTCCTTGGAGATTTCTCAGAAAGTGCCATTGATGTCTGGGTGGATTTATCTGAAATTATCACTGGATTGAAATAAATAAACATATATTTTTTCTACATAATCGAATTCGTATCAGTTTTTTTTTCCATATTCTATCAGCATCAGAAAACAAAAGCTTCATCTGAATTTTTTTTATCCGAACCTACGAAAATTTTCATCCAAATCTATTCACCTTCAGTCACTTTTTCTTCCATATCTGTTGAAGCAGAAACATCTTTGCAGCATCTCATTTGTGTTTCTGCACAAGTATAGCACATGAAGAATCTTCTGAAATATTTGACACATCAAGTATTTTCTCAACGGATTCGAATAAATACATAAAGGGTGGTCCGTCTAAATTTAACATCTTGAAAAATCACTTCCAGCTATTTTGAAAATATCTTCATCAAACATCAGCTTTATTATTTGAAATAAAAAGCAACATATCCATTTGTATTTGTGTTTTCAGATTTTTCACGTTTTTTCAAGATCTGCTGTAGACGGCACATAGTTAAGGAAATTCACGACAAATATAGTTACTTTTGGTTGTTGACAAATTCAGTGAAGGAACTGCATTAGATGTCAGTTGCGTTCTCGAATCATTTCGAATGATACAGCCCTCAGCAAAGTGCAAACTGTAAATTTTTATTCTGTTGTTACATTGCTCAGGTGAAAGATTCGCATATCGATGGTTACCGATTAAGGCAGTTTTGTCATCTGGAAAATAAATCTTAAATCTACAAAAATTATTAGATTTCAAATATCTTACCTAAAATCATCTTTTGGGCACCTAAAAACTGAAATACCACCTCCTGCTTTACTGGTACATCCCTGAGCAGAACACAAAATCATTTTAATTAGTTCAAATATCACAACAATTGAGGAAGTTGTAGTTTTGAAGCACTCCGCGCAGTACCTATTATAGAAAATCTATCGCGATCCAACCTGTATAGAATACGAGCGGTAGCCAACTCGGTCCAACTCGGTAGACGGGGCGAGGAGGGAAATTTCCGGGCGGGGCTTAGAGTGGATCTTCTATAATATTTTATATGTTCGGTGGTCTATGATCGTGGCGAATATACAGTGTGGAACAGCCAAATGGAATAAATTCGATAACGAATGAATGAGAGCGTGTTGGGGAAAACGCTTGGACACGTTGATTTGTTTTTTTTTAGTTGCGCATTTGAAAAAAAAATAATTATATACGGTGTGTCATGTGACAGTGGCCGATACCAACTTTCTTATTTCAAATGAAACACCCTGTATTCCATTCCATTTTTGAATTCTCACTCAAGAGCTGATTTCATCGATACACCACACTTGGGGTCTAGCGGAAATGATTACAGAGATATAGGGTGTGAAAATTCGAGATTTTACAACGTATAATGAATTTTTTGTGTCGACATAAGCATTATTGGTCGAAACGACTAACATGTCTCTATCTCAATTATTGATATACTATATCTACTGACATTTCTTTGGGACACATACAGGATGATCAATTTTCTGATTTCTGCACCACCCTATATTTGTTTCAATCAAATGACAGTAGGTAGTAAATCAATAGTTAAGACAGGGACATGTAAGCCGTTTTGATCAATGATGAATAGTTTCGACACAAAAAATCCTAAAGTTGAAAAATCTCGATTTTCAACTCCCTATATCTCTGTAATCCTTTCCGCTAAACCCCACAGCTCTTCAGTGAGAATTTGGAAATGGAATGAAATATAGGTTGTTCCATTTGGAATAAGAAAGTTGGTATTGACCACTGTCACATGACACACTCTATATAATTTAATTTTTTTGAAAAAAATGCATTTACAAAAATAAAAATCGACGTGTCCAAGCGTTTTTCCCAACACACCCTCATTTATTTGTTGTCGAATTTATTCCATTTGGCTGTTCCACACTGTAGAAGCAAGTGGCGATTTTTCCGCCAATATACTGTGGGCGCTCAGCGTCGCAACTTTGCGACCAGGGCTGTACCCAGGGGTTCAGCCCTGTAAGTACTCTTGCCTTCTCTAAAGAAAATTGGAAAATATAACTGAATTACTGGAAAGTATGAGGGTTCATGTAAGCCTGACTCGCGAGAATGTGATGGAATTTTCAGAATTTTATATTGAGGCGGAAAGTATCCATGATAACTACACAGAAAATGGTGGGTTATATTATAGTATGACAGATAGGAAACACTTCTGCTAAATGAAAGATCACATCACGTTGCTCCATAGAGAAATTGCCAATTTATATTGCGACTAAAGGTAATGATTTGTCTCGAAATGGAATAATTTACCATACCAGTGATAGAACTCGAGAAACAACAATAAGGAAGAATTCGATTATGATAAAATTCAGTATTTGAAGAGATTAGGTATAGGTATAGGTAGGTAGGTACTTGTCGTCTTGATGTCATTTGCTAGAATTATTCAAGAATGAATTTCATCATGGTATCACTCAGAGATATGGTATTTTATATATATATTATTTTATATATATATATATTTATGCACTCTTGCCCCATCGACTTATGAGGAGCATTGAGACGACCATAAGAAAAAGAAACAGCTGTCGATTCGTCTGGATGTGCAACAAAGAAAGGTACAATTTTGCCATTTTGCCAACAGTTAGCTGATCACTGCTGGCTACCTCTTTCTCGTTTGCTGTTCTCATTGGTCGGATTCGTCTACCTAAACTATAGGGTATATTTGAAATTTATTCAACATTATTCAATCACTCCACCCATAAAATGATATGGTCTGGTATTTTTCAATCTATCAGTACAGTCATGTATAGGCTGTACAGACTGTCCCATTCTCGATGTCCTCGGGATATCTCGCTTATTTTTGAAGATATAGATTTGCGGTTTTCGGGAACGTTGGCTACTTCTTTGTGAAACTCACGAAACCGTGAACAAAATTTCCATACCCCGCTTCGTTCCTGAGATACAGGGCGGAATTCAAAATAAAGAACTGTTTCTTTAACAATTTTTCATGTAGAATCCAATGGCGTTGTCAAATTTTTTTAATGAGATGTCGTTATTTAGATGTAACTCAAAGTTATGTTTTTTTAAATAGAACACCCTGTATATTTTCCAATATTTGAAAAAAGAAAGCATTGCGCTTTTCAAAAATATATAACACTTTTATGATATTTTGAGTATTAGTCCTGTATATATACAATGTCAATACAATGGCATGACACATCAAAATGCTTCAACAATGCCAACAGTCATGTGATTTTCCATCGCTGCGTATATTTCTCATGTCGTTTTTATTCCTTTCTATCTGAGCTCGATCTACTAAATATAAATATAATATCATACATGCATCTGTTATCATTATTCCATCGCAATGAGGATTAATTGAGTAGGAATGAGTTATATTTCTGAGAAAAGTAGAAGGAACAACAAGTTTCAACTGTTTCAGTTTCTGCTATTTACACACACTGAGTGCATTATTTTGTGTATTATTTTTAATGGTTCATCATTGATTTGTCGTGGTGGAAAAATGAGTTCCTTTCGCTTTCCAAAACATCCAACAAGGTATTTTTTTTCTCAGCTTTCTTGTTCATTTACGATTCCCAGTTCTCCTTTTCTTCAACCCTATCGCGAATTGAACTTTTAAATTCTTCAGATTCGATTATAATGTACAATACACAAAGTGGCTGCTTCTGTTGAAGGTAATTTTTACGTGAAAGTCTCGTTACGGTCCTGGGTGCGACCAATTAGACAGAGTTTGTCGATTTAGCTAGCACAACAAAACCGAGCCGGTGTAATCGCCGCTTAATAACAACGTTCATGTCCGTTCCGTTCCAGCGGATCCGTACCAGCTGCTGAACGCGGCTACAAGCCGATTGGTAGCGCAGGGCTCGGGGCAGATCCAGCTGTGGCAGTTCCTGCTCGAACTGCTCGCCGATTCGTCGAACGCGGCGTGCATCGCGTGGGAGGGCACCAACGGCGAGTTCAAGCTCACCGACCCCGACGAGGTGGCGCGCCGGTGGGGCGAGCGCAAGGCCAAGCCCAACATGAACTACGACAAGCTCAGCAGGGCGCTCAGGTGAGACAGAGACAGAGAGCAAACGCGTCAGCTGGTTCGCATATGTGCATATGAGTGTATTGAATAATGATATAGTATTTCACTGTAAAGGCGGCGTCAGACATGCGGCATTCCTCGAGTACCGAGCGACCACTCGCCGATCGGCTAGTAGTTTACTCACTCGGCAGTGGGAATAACGCGAATATTCAGTGTTGTTAATGCACTGAAAAAACCATCTTGTGATATAATACTACAGAACCAGTACTGTAATTTCAGTACGAATACTGTACTTTTACAATGTGATTTTCATCATATCAATATGTCAAATACAAACTGAATATATACTCAACCCAAAAAACACAAGAATCTAAAAACGTATTTCAGCAACTAAGTTGCTATCCTCAGTAGACCCGAAAAGTGAAAATGACTAGCGATTCCTTACTATCTTTCAAGATATCCTCCAGAAATTACCATCGAGAGTAATGATATTGAAATAGAAATTACATCGAAAGCAATTTCTGTAGAATATCTTGAAAGATACTAAGGAGTCCCTAATCATTTTCACTTCTCAGTTCTACTGAGGATGATGGCAATTTAATTGCGGAAATACGTATTCAGACTTTTCTGAATATTGTTGTGATTTTTTGGGTTATATATAGGAATATTTAATTTGTATTTGAGTATAATGTAACCGCACATCAGTCTCCGAATTGAAACTTTGATATCAATATGTGCGTTTTTACAAAATTGATCTGAGATTTTTTAAAAAATTCCTTTTTTTCCAAAGAATACTCATGCAGACACAATCATTCAAAATCCGTAACATCATAATGAAATAATAACGATGATACATGAGTTGAGCAACTGATTTGTAGAAAACACTATAATAACAGTAATATTTGCATATGCAAATAATGTTTTATATATATTTTTCATCGATATAAACTTCACACCACACACACCTATATATACCTGTATATACGCCCATACACTCATCGATATAGGGGTAAATCAGATTGATTTCACTGACTTTTTCTAATCCACATCACTGCATCAGTGAAAAACACAGTGGCCGAAATGGCACAGACAAGATTGAGATTGCATCAGAATAAAATGAGTAACGCTAAGATTCTGGTTCGAATAGAGAGGGCATGCGCACACAACACACACCGGAATTCTAGAGATCACTTTTTAAGACATTAGACATTGGGACAAATGCAGAATTTTATAAAATTGCATTACGGATACAGCAGAAAATATACTGTTTTTTTCTACTCATTTTCATCAGTGCTGGTAGGTGTATTTACGGCTTGCATCATATTATTATCCTGAGGATTATCCTCAGGATAATAAGTCTATGGCTTGCATAATGGATAATTATAACAGAGCTCGTTATTAGTTTGGCTATTCTCATATTATAATTTCTTGTCGGCCTTGGAAGATCCTGAAGAAATGTGGCCATTTCTTCATAGGCGAGCCACGGTGGTTCGTAAATTTCATCGGTCCATGCTCCACTTTTCAAGCTTTGTTTCAAGCTTGTGCATCATGTTTCTTCAAACTATATGTATATCTGATAATAAGTGAATGAATAACAACCATTATTTTCTACAGGCGATAGGGAAGCCGAAACAAATTACATTTTTTTTCACTGAGGAAACCCACAAATTTCTTCGCTGTTTTACGTATCCGAGCAATGGAGCCAACTTTTTTTGAAACACTATGAATAATAGGTACACATATACACAGATAGGTACACATCCGTAGAACTCTCAGATGAAGCATCTTGCATATTTTTCCACAGGTACTACTACGACAAGAACATCATGTCGAAGGTGCACGGCAAACGGTACGCCTACAAGTTCGACTTCCACGGCCTGATGGCGGCCTGCCAGGCGCAGGCACAGGGCCAGACCGACCCGCTGCCCACCGCCTACCACCCCAAGTACCAGCCGCCCCAGGGCGCCGCCCTCTACTCGCCGGGCGGCCCGCGCATTCCCGGCCTCCTGCCTGCTGCCCCTCAGCACGCCCACCAGCCGGGGGCCCTGTTCCCGCCGCCCGGCTACTGGTCGTACTCCGCGGCAGGCGCGTTCGACCCCAGAGGGCCGCCCTTCAACTAGGACTACGCCTTTTTCGGTTGTACTTCAGAAAGCGTCGATTGAATTTCGCAAGATCTTCTCTCAGTCACTTGTATTTCGGAAAGTATCAATTGAATTTCAGAATAGTGCATTGAATTTCGGAAAGCAGCAATCGTATGCCAGAACAGTTTTAGTTGTTGGAGAGGCCCGTAGCGCAAACCGATCATTTAAGGATGAGCGTGCGCGCTGTCCTACCGCTGCTTGTACTAACATTGCAGAACCGAACGCTCCTGATTCCTGATCAGTCTGCGATTGTAGTGGGTTCTATTCAATCGTTTCTCTTGGCATGTCGACCTATAATAGGTGAATATCGCGACGGTTCCGGTCTGAAATATAATCGAGCTGCCGGAGTTCGAAACCAGACACGGCTGATAGTTATTCATTAACTTAGTAGGTTCAGAGATTTCAATCTTGACGTCGATTCGGCAGTATCGGTTCTCGGTATCCAAGTGTTTGGCGGAGTCCACTACAGAAAATCATCCAGCTGTTCTTCTACCGCCCAAGTTTCGACTTCTGACTGATTCCAGCGGTGAAGTGACGTTAAGAAATGAAAAATGCGAAATTATCGGTTCAATTAAAGAAAAGCCAGTCGGATCACTCGAATTCCAAAGGAATCGCGGGTTTACTTCGGAATTAATCATTTCGAATTCAGAATGTTTCAGAGAACATCGAAAGAATTTCATTAAACATTATGCACCAATCTTTTGAAGCTCAATACCTGAGTTTCTCTTTGGTTGAGTTTTATTGACTAAAACTAAACAAAAAACAGGTACCTGATGTGTTTTGTGTTATTGTGTTGTTCGCATTCGTCTTCTTCGCTCACTCTCTCATGAAAGAGTCAAAAATAAAAATTCCTCAATTGGAACCTCCCTTATATGGAGAGCTCATGGCCTACTAGCAAAAATCCATCATATAATGCAATGATTTAGTGATTTTTTAGCATTCCTGAGAATCCAATATAGAGAGTATAGTGATTAAATATTATTTCGAAGGGGAAAATATCGAATTTCATGGGATAATAAAATGATACAAGTACAAGACGTAGTTCTAAGCTCGACAGTATTTCTAATGACTTCGTAGATATAGAAGGGTTCCAAAAAACGATAATTCTCAAAATCGCCCTATATCTTTTGAACGGAAACAGTTATGCAAAATCTGATGACCATCTTGAGTTTCAAGAAAAAGTACAGAAAAACCAGGCAGACTCAATCAAAATGGGATGCACTGTACACGCAGCATAAAATTCATCAACACCCTATACGTCTGCAGTATAATAATAGCTATGGAAAATACGACAGTTGGACTTTGAATTCGATTTCGTCGCTATCATTGTTGTTGTTGACTAATTGTAAGAATTGAAACTTCCGTTGCTCATAAAGAGTTTCCAATTGATTTATTCTGAAACTCAAATGATGGTTTCTGATATCGAATTCATCATTCTGAAAAATAATTGATGTTTTCTGAAATCGAACTGAACTGACTTTTTTTCAGAGTTAACTGACACTACCTGAAATTCATCAGAGTATTCTGAAATATAATTGATGCTTTCTCAAATTCAACTCAGATTTCTAAAATTCAATTTATATATAGTTCCTGGAATATAAGTGACCAATCTGAATTTCTACTGAGGCTTTCTATAATTAATTTGACGGATTCTGAAATACAACTGGAAAAGGTCTAATAGACTGTGCATAAGTGATGAGTGCATAGACGGTGTTTCGAACAATATAATGGGAACTGTCCGATGTGTATCTATTGTACTGCATGATCAAATATACACTAACTATTGTGAAAGACGAAGAAGATACTACAACTGTATAGATCGTTCTGAACGTTCATAAGTTGATAAGTACTGCACAATAATGAGAAAAGACGACGAATATGGAGAAGATACTGTGGAAGATTCTGTCACCTGTTGATTGAAAACTGACTGGCTGATAAATTTCCAAATCTTAGCTCTCATATGGGTACATTCCCTATTCGCAAATAGGGGTTGGAAAAAATATTGATGATATCATACCTGCCATATAATTCATACTGCATGAAAATGCAGCAAGAATGCGCAAGAAGAAATTTCATTTTTCTGGTTCGAGCGTTTTTCCCAAAAGTTATTCCTCACTGATTGATTTTTTGTCGAATTCATAATTCACGAATGCACTGAATGTACTTGTATAAACATACATACTGTATAAGTGATGATTTATGGAATACTCATTTTCATTATGTACCTTCCTACCCAATTAAAACTCAAAGTCACGTGTCACGTCGATAAAAATTCCTAGGGCAGTCGAGTATTTTCATTAATGTTTGATAAGTTAATCTCTTATTATAGTAATGGGCTGTTGAAAATAAACGAATATTAGTAGTTAAACCTAGTTTCTTTGGTGAATATTTATCAGAATGGATCCGATCTGATTTGAAGTGCTAGTTATAAGTTTATTACCTATAGTGAAGTTATAAGTTTATTACCTATATGTACAGGGTTTTTCACGAGATAATTCTAACAAACTAGCCGAAAAATCGTTTCCAATATTCAATAGTATACCCATAGCCTAACCACCACCTATTATTTTAGAAAATGCGGCGTTGCCACTCCTTCGGAAAAGTAGTTGCAATTCTGATATTGGAAATAAGATACATTATATATTATATTATTTTTGGTATCTCTATCACTTCTTCAACAACTCTTCCTGATATTGTCTTGTATCTACCTGTGACCGTTTTTGCGATCAAATATATTTTTCCTGCAATCGTGACCTCCAAAATTATATCGAGCTGATATTTTTAGGCTCTAAGATACCTTGTGCCTTCAAGCTTCCTACCACAGAACCAAATTTCAGTCCATACAGGGTGGTGAAAAGTAGGGATTATTTGGTACATCACTTGAGAAAATTGATAGAATTCGGTTCCACGGAGGGAAAGACGGTTTGTCATTTCAAAATTGAAGGAATCACATTCGGTTATTGGTATATAACCAGGCCCAGTTAGGATATAGTGAGATTGCCTGATGAGAATAATGATGACATATTCAGAGATCCGAGTTGAAAGTATATATGGTAGAATGAATGGAACTTAACAAAAGTAGGAACACCATTTATAAATATTAAAATGGAGCATCTTGAATTGATACTTCGATCCACCTTTACTATCACTTTGTGCTGGCGAAAACTACCTAAACGGTAGAAAAACTTCAATTTTTGGAAACACGGATAGCGTTTTTCGGGCGTCACACCAGCGTTGCCAACTAACGGCTATCTTAGTGGTTACCTACTTCAGAAATAGGAACTGATATATGAACAGCTAATTCTAACATTTTAAGGGGTATCTACTACGGTTCCTTTATATGCAGATTTCATGTATCTTTCACCTTCGTTCTGTTTTGTCGAATGACATTATTGAAATAATTCATGTATATGTCCTTATGTCCTATATGTATTTATTTATGAAGTGCGAAAAAAAAGGTTAAATGAGTAAAGCGAGAGCTATTTAACAAACCTTTAATCATAATGTGTTACGGCCGAAGTATATATTATGTACGACCCACATAACATTAAAGAGAATATCACTACCAACAAAAAATGTGAAAAATCTGGTAATTTGGTGATTTTTCACTGGAATCGAATGAACAGGCGACTATATTTGACTATTCCTATACACATTTCTCATATAACGTATATATACGTTCACATGCATATTATAAAAAAGCATATATAACCGTATATGAAAGCAAAATCGATAGTGGAACCTAATTAAATCTGATCAGAATGTTTTCTTATGAAAACTAGTGAAATTTTATCAATTCTGAATCATATGAAAGCTTATATAGGAATCAAATATATAATCTGATAAGTTGTGCAGATGATTCACACACATTCTGCTTGGCCTCAACATCATAAGAAAGCTATGGGGCCAGATATGAAATACCGCCTATTGCTCCCAAGAAATGTCTCAGAACTAATACCAGTTCTTTGCAGATTGTGTCGAACCGATTCTAAAGAAAACCCTACCTAACAACCATAGACCGATTGCACTACTATCTGTGATCTGTAATGGAAAAAGCAATCAACATCGAGCTCATCCGAAATCTAGAGTACTCAACAATCGTAAACGACCAGCACTATGGCTTTCGTCTGCAGAAGTCAACTGGAGACATGCTTGCATTCGTGACACATAAGTGGCAGGTGTCAATCGAGAAACATGGGAAGTCTCTGGCTGTAGCCTTGGATATCTCCAAAGCATTGACCAAGTTTGGCACCAAGGCCTCCAAGCGAAACTGATGTAGATAGATCACTTCATGTTTTGATATCTGATACAATGACGATCAATGCTGATGTTCCACGAGACTCTGTCTTGGCACCAACTTTGTTTTTGCTCCACATCAATGTTTTGTTGGATGTACCTCCAGCCCAGTTCATTGCGGATTATGGCACACTTCATTCTGCCTTCTCCTCTAGAGCCCTTATATAATCCAACGAGGCCAGATGTGCAAGACGAAGACAGGTAGATGCTTCAAATGAGGATGATCTGACAAGAATTCTGGAATGAGATCTGGAAATCCAGTAGAGCTCAATGCAACAAAAACTCAAGCTTGTATATTTACCAAGAAGGCAGATCACACAATGCCCAATTTGATGATGTCTGGTACCAACTACTACTCATGATCTACAAAGCACAAATTCGACCTGTCCTGGAATACTGTTCACAGATCCTATTCAGAAAAGAGCTATTCACCTAGTCGGTGATTCAACAGGAACCAAATCATTGACCTCTATAGAACATCGTAGAAAGATGGGCTCTCTTCTCTGTGAATACTCTCTCGGTCGGTGCTCAACGGAAATATTGTCTATCATGCAATCACGAGCGATTTTTAGAACGGCAAAGTTGTGAAATTATCTGCCTAGTGAAGTCATTCCCGACGCTTACAACCTCTAAACCTTCAAGACATATTCCAACAGATTCGTTCTTTCTCAGAATTCCACCGCTGGCTAACACGATGTTCTTTGAATATTATAGGTTTTCCTTTCGTGTTATCAACAGATAGAAAAAAATATGACAGTAGTCAAACCAAATTAACACACTACATATATATACAGAGATGTCCTTGAATCAATATGTGTTCCAATTTTTTGTGACACCTAGTAGATCTCTTAGCTTTTCAAAACTAGGCTTGTATAAAGTTTTCGTCAGGATATTAGCCATCTGGTTTTCTCCCGGAATATGTTGTACTTTGAATATCCCATCTTCGATATTTTTCCCTAATGAAGTGATAACGGATATATATGTGCTTGGATCTCTGATGAAACTCTGGATTGTGCACCAATTCCACATATTTTTTTTTAGTTGAGAATCATGTTTGAGTTGACATTATACGTTTTCAACAGAATATTTTTTGCTTGAGAGTCATTTTATTCCAACAGAAACTGCGATTTTTATCATGTTGAACAGAAACAAAAAAATAAGTTGACTATAGAGCAAAAACCCATCTGGCCGACACTCTCTAAGGGCATGATAATTATTTTCGATCTTGGACACTTTCAAGGTTATTGATGGGTCAGTTTTGATTTCTCGAAGTGAACCTGTATTATTTATGCCAATGAAACCTTGATATAACTACGAAAAAAAAAAACATGGTCTTGAAACGTTTCCTCCTCTGATCTCAATTTGTCAAAAAGACAAAATGAGCAAATTTTGTTGTGCGAGTTTCGAGCGCCACTACAATAGACAATGAATAATGATCCTAGCCTTGAGGAAGAGTCAGGATTGCATCTTTGTAAAATATCGTATTGTTCTATTTATATTGTTTTATCTTCATAATAATGTCCAGTTGGAAAATGTATGCTAGAAAGAGAATTGATCTTATTCCAACTTCGAAGAGATTCAGTAGTGTAAGACGTTCATCATAAGAGTTTTTGAAAATCAATTCCAACGGACTCGAAACGATTGAAGGGACAACAAAATAGCTGTCAAAAATCCTCGATATGATTTTCTTATTTGAGTCATTTTCAAAAAAAAACTGAGTTACCTACGGGATTCAATTTAATTTTTTTCTGCCGTTAATGAGGCATTATTAACTCTGTGATAAAACTTCTCCCCTTTGAGAATCATGTACAAAACACTGATGCAGTCACTGATGGTGTTTTGTTTCGTCAAAAACGCTAACGGCATTTTCCGCTATAATGACATAATAGTTATGAAACTCCCAGAAGATGGTGACATTTTCACAGATGTCTGTACAAATAGTTGACGTTTTGAGATTGAAATCATGTAGGTTGATCATTTATTGAGCAATTGTGCAATTATCAGTAATGGATACTGATTTTGTTGTCATTTTTGTGTCGCCATCTAACAACTCACATATGAGTGATTTCTCGCTTTAACGAATAAAATGCTGTTATCAGTTGACGTTGAGCAACCAATCATCAACTTTTTCATTCAACATTTAAATATGCCCAGATATCTTGATAATAGGCCAGACATCATTAGATTCTATTCAGAAGAGAGCTTACTATCCTAGTCTGTGATACTCATTGAATCAGACGCATCACACTTCACAATTCATCAGCATTCTCGGATTCATTCTCTCTAGAACAACGTAGAAAAGTGGGCGACCTCTCCTTCTTCTATAGCTACTTCCACGGCATAGATAGACGTCTCGTAGATAAACAAGACGAGTTCAGGCTTGTAATCCATGCACTGTCTGGCTCGAAATATGCCGAAATTCTCATTATACCAGGCATCATTCATCAATAGGATGGCAAAGTTAAAGTGAGGTATTCCCTGATGCTTACGACCTCCAAACTTTGAAGAAAATACAAACCTTATTGGGCTTCTGGTTTTCTCGTGAACAAAGCCGACCTTTGGCAGTCCTCAGGTATATTTTGGTGTTGTTCAGTGCCTTTCATTGTCATTGTCTTCTACTAATTCTGAAAATTGAACGAAATGCAATGAATTCTTCTCATAATTAATTACAATAACTTTACATTACAACATTTGATATTCGGGGAACCAGGAGGTAATACAAAATTATATAGATGATTCTTCTGAGTATTTTCGAAAAGATTGGAATATATTTTATCGAATTGAAGTTTTCTCTTATATTTTCCTCATATATATCCATCACGATTCGGAATATTCAAAATTTCAAAAAGGCTGTTTCTCTGCCCATCCAGTCTCTCGGTCTGTCCCAATGATAGGCCACCGTATACAGATTTCCCTGTACCATTGGGATATTGAAGTGTAGAAGATTTCCCCCAAAAAAAAGGTTCTGAAATTTATTTTTTTTTCATCATGGTACCTTGTTGAATTCAGGAACTCCGATAAGAAAAACGCGATTTCCATATCATCTATGGGTGTTACATAATTCAATACAAATATTTCAATGACATATTCCTGGGGTCAAAATAAGACTTTTTTTCCTATAAACATGTGTCCTAAAATCCACCCCCTCCAAGCTACAGACATCGCAAGATGCGCAAAAAAAATCTTAAATTTTGAATTGTGGCTACAATTATGCATCAAATATTTTGAAAATTCACAGGCACTTGTAGTTTTAGACGATCTATTCATTTCTCGATTCAAAAATAAGGTAACTCGAATCGAAAGGGGTGAATGAGGGTTGCATACAGATTTGATGGCAAACATTTTCTATTTCCTCCAAAAAAATTTGAATTCAGACATCATCGTTGAGTTGGCCACTAAAAAAACATACATTTCAGTCTCTTGCATTTTTTTGAATCAACTAACCGTTTTAGAGAAAATCGCTGGTAAATGAAAGGGGTGTATTGAAGTAACAAACAAAAATACCTAGAGGGCTATGACTTTTTACTTTGTTTCCCCTATTGACGCGTTTGACGTTTAATTTGTGAAACAGCATCACTGATTCACTTGTAAGTTTGACGTTTGTTAAACAGTTTATCTTTTTGTGTTTTTTGGTTTAGTATAAATTGTGTTTTGTGTCTTGTGGTGAACGTTGAAATGGCAAATTATTCAAACGAACATCTTGCTGATATCCATTTTGTTTATGGTCTGGCTAATGGTAATTCAGTTGAAGCTCGAAGGTTGTATACGCCAATAGATATCCCAATCGCCGTATATCCAACGCACGAACTTTTGCAAACACTCATCGTAATCTTCGCGAGTACGGAAAATTCCAGAATCCCAGAAATGATGCGGGGCAACCGCGTGAAGTCCGTAACCCAGCGACAGAGGAGCAAATTTTAAACCTCATTGACGAAAATCCTGGATCGAGCACTAGGCAAATTGCCCGGGATTTAGATATTTGTCATGTAACTATCTGGCGGGTGTTGCACGAGAATAGTTTATACCCATACCATATTCAACGAGTACAAGGATTGCTTCCTCAGGATTTCCCGCGACGCTTGCGGTTCTCGAGGTGGGTACTTGAAAAGTGCGAAAGAAATCAAAATTTTTTATCCTTCGTCCTTTTCACTGACGAGGCTAACTTTAGCCGCGATGTAGTTGTAATTTTCTACAATACTCATGTCTGGGCTGTAGAAAATCCGCACGAGATTAGACAAAATCGTCATCAGGTGCAGTTTAGCCCAAATGTTTGGGCCGGAATAGTGGAAAATGAACTAATTGGACCTTTTCTTTTTCCAAGAATTTTAAATGGCGAAACATACTATTTACACTTCTTAGAAAACAATTTAGAAGGTCTTTTAGATTCCGTTCCTTTACTAATTCGTCAGCGCCTATGGTTTATGCACGATGGTGCTCCACCGCATTTTCGAATAACAGTGCGCAATTATTTAAACCTACGGTTTCCGAATCGATGGATTGGCAGAGCAGGTCCAGTACCTTGGCCTCCCCGCTCACCAGATTGTAACCCGCTGGACTTCTTTTTCTGGGGGTATTTAAAGAGCCTAGTTTATGATGCAGGACCAGTGCCTTCGATTGAAGTACTTCGTCAACGAATCATAGATGGCTCTGACCACATAAGAAATACTCCTAGAATTTTAGAACGCGTACGTCAGTCTATGCGAAGGAGAATGGATTCCTGTATTGTAGCAAGAGGAGGGCATTTCCAGCACTTGATTTAACAAGATTATGGTTAGAGTAGATTTCATTTTGTGTTTTTTACCGTTAAATAAATCATTTTCAGTATAAAAAGTTAATTATTATTTATTTTTCTACAAACATTTGTAGTAATTGAACCGATTTCTGAGCGTGTAATGGTAAGTTGAGGAAAGTGAATCGATTGTGACATGATGGTTATGACATACCACAATGTCAGTTTGGCATAAAAGAGATTAATTAATCATAAGTTACCAGAGACAAACATAATCATAGCTCACTAAGTTTTTTTAGTATAATAATTTGAAAATACACATCTTTCATTTACCAGCGATTTTCTCTAAAACGGTTAATTAATTCAAAAAAATGCAAGAGACTGAAATGTATGTTTTTTTAGTGGCCAACTCAACGATGATGTCTGAATTCAAATTTTTTTGGAGGAAATAGAAAATGTTTGCCATCAAATCTGTATGCAACCCTCATTCACCCCTTTCGATTCGAGTTACCTTATTTTTGAATCGAGAAATGAATAGATCGTCTAAAACTACAAGTGCCTGTGAATTTTCAAAATATTTGATGCATAATTGTAGCCACAATTCAAAATTTAAGATTTTATTTGCGCATCTTGCGATGTCTGTAGCTTGGAGGGGGTGGATTTTAGGACACATGTTTATAGGAAAAAAAGTCTTATTTTGATACCAGGAATATGTCATTAAAATATTTGTATTGAATTATGTAACACCCTGTATTTGTTCATTTTGTTCATTCATCAACTTCACTGAATTCCCAAAATGCTAAAAAAGGCGGGAGAAATGTGATATGATGAAAGTTGAAGAATTTTGAAATATCAATTAGGCATAACTGATTGATGAAATTTGAAATAAATATAAATGAATATAAATTATATTCCTACAAAAGTAAGTTTCTGGAGATGAAACTAAGTTTCTGCAAAAATCTGAATTAGACATATTCATTGTAGAAAATAGCGCTGAACTGTCATGATCGACTATAACAATATGGAAATTTGACAATAAGAAAATATGCCAAAATCCGACGATTCTTACAGAAACTTGATTATATCTCCGGAACTTTGATATTTTGGTATAGGAATACAATATATAGGTATAGGTATATAATTCTGGATTTTATTCAGATTTTTTTGTATTCTTCTACCCACATGATGGTTGGAATTTCAACGCTACATATTTTATGAAAGGGTACATCGATTTGAGAAATCTAAGCAGCACTGTATAGGGAATGACCAGCCCCTTCTAAAGGGGTATCGCTTGACCCTCCTTCCCATTTGAAAAAAAATGTTGGGGTGACACCCCTATTTAGGGGGTTGAAGGTTTTACTATGCTTGTTACGTCAAAATGTGTCCCCCTGACAAACAAACTGACCTGTTTTCGGATTTTATCGAAAAGTTCTTTCCCAGCCTTGCAGAACTGAATCAAATCTTGATGATTGGCAGAACAGGTGTTTCACAGTCACTCATGCAAACATTCCGAGTGCAGAAAAAAATATGTATCAGTTCTTGGTTCTACTCAGTCAATTTCCAGTATGCCCCGATATTATTGCATTATCTGAAACAAGAAAATTACCACTGATTACTACAATCGGGGTGAAATAAGTGTTTGCGATGATGCACAGCTGTACATAAAATTCTGTCGAAATTGTCGATTCTGAGATCATAGAAATGAACAATTTCAAATTCATTACTGTGCAAATTGAACAGAATGAAACCTTTATAAACATAATATCTACATGTAGGCCTCCGTCCACAAAGGCTGCTGTATTAATCCATTGCAGAAATACTCGAGAAAAATAAAAAAATCGAAACATTGCACTTTTTTTAGGCGATACAAATATAGATTATATAAAATAAAGAATATATAGAATAGACAAAAGCGTTCGACACGATTTATCCGAAAGTTATTTGTCAAATAGAGAACAATATGTATTGATAAATGATAAAATCAGTAAACCGCGAGTAGTGTGCTGTGGAGTACCACAAGGGACAGTTCTCGGACCAATACTGTTTTCTATATATTTAAATGAATTGCTTACTTTGGAATCAGAAGAGAATATTATTTCATTCGCTGATGACACTGTCATACTTTACGAAGATGAGGACTGGCAGAACCTGAAACACAAAATTGAGGGTGACTTGGATAGACCATTTTGTTGGTTTGACCAGAATTTATCAACCATAAACTATGATAAAACATCATACTTACCATCCACGTCATATAAAACGGCGGGACTTCCAAATTTCCATACAATAATAACGTCGACAGATGGAAAAATAGTAATCAAAAATGAACAAAGTACCAAATATCTCGGGATCATTATAGAGACACACTTGAGGTGGGATACGCACATTCATTATACCGTTCAAAAAATTAGGGGGTTGATCTATAAGTTGAGTCAATACTACAATATGGAATTAATGAATCGACGCTTATATACTTGGAACGAATTCAAAGACGCATTCTAAAAATCATATATGACAGAAATAATAGATTTCCAACTGTACTACTACTCAAACAAAACGGGATATGTGATATGAGACAAATCTATGCAAAAATATCAATTATATATGTCTTCAACAATAAATCCACCTTTCCACAAATTCAGTATAATAAAACTACCCGAGCTAAACACAACAATCTCTTGATAAGTCAAAGGGCTGAAAAATCAATTGAACAAAAAAGTGTATTCTACAATGGTCCAAAATTATATAATTTGCTAGATACGGATATAAAACAATCCAAAATGAACTTTTCGGGAACTATGATTCACGAAAGCTTTTAATAATTGAATATTTTTTTGTTTTTAAATTGTTACACTATACATCGTCAGTTTCTAATGAATAGATGTAGAATATTATTGTTAATTTTTCATCATTCAATTTATTTATTGTTATCATTATTTCATTTTTAGATAGATTTATATAGAGAGCAACTATCACTTCATCATCACTGCTATCGAAACTTACTAAAATATTACATATCCACCTCCAATCAAGAATCATCAGATTCTTAAGGAGGTTCCTTGCATTATTCAGTATCTAACTTTAGATATAGGTAGATACTATTATAATTCGTTGTATTCCTTCTTTCTGAATAAAGATTATTATTATTATTATTATTATTATTAATATTATACAAGGTGATCCATTCCAATGAAATTGCTTCTAATCATATATCTTATAATAACTCTATGGATAACTCCTACTGTTCTCTTCATGCGAGAGTGAAGCTAGAGCAAATGAATGTCAGCGCGATCGCAACAAAGATGAGCCACATGCGCGGATTTGACCTGATATCATTTCTTATTTGCGACTGGCTATGAGCATGCATATATGAGTTGAGAACCGCTGTCTTTGTTATTTCTGGTTTGAGTTTCCATGTCGTTGTTATCCATATAGTTATACTAGTAGATATACGGTCCTACTCCACATTATATTATACTTCTGAAAATCAAAAAATGGAGTTATACTATAACCTATTTCCTTTTTACTTACCCCCTAAGAATGGTTATTGCTCCGACAGCTTTTATAGTCTTGGAGAGCTGGGTCGTGAAGGACTGTATTGTATTTGTGAATAAGTTTACTTCTATCAATTTTTTTTTTTGGGCACCACTTGACTTTTTACTTATTTTCAATAGTCCAACAGGAGTGGGGGTGTGAGAAATACAAACGAGTGGATTTTTATAATTTTTCAATACTAATCTATTCAGAAGCACCGATTTGAACAATCCATATTATCGCTTCACAAGCTATAGGTATCACAATAAAGCGCTCATTTAAGTAGTGAGAAAATACTGAGTGGAATACACCCAAACATAATAAAGAATAGGAAATTATAAGTTTGCACCTATCAATTCTAGATTATCACGAATTCAGAGAGAATTTTACATGTGAATGAGAACCTCTTTCTCCAGGCCTTGGGACTCACCCAGTATACTGTGTGTTGCGCAGGGTAGAGAAATACTCTCATCGAAAGTGTGAAGAAGTATATGATAATAAGGGAATGATATTTGGACTTAAATTGGTGAACCCATTGATGTTATGAAAAATTATGATGGCTTATCTGTGATTCTGGAATTGTCCAAGGTCCAAGGGGTAGCTTCCGAGCTCAGGTAGATGCAATCACCCTGACAGGTAGGACATCAGGTGATAGTCTGCAGCCCCTGCAGATTGATGCAGAATATCGGCGATATCCCGTGACTCCAAGCACACAGGAGTTAAACAAAAACTGATGTGGTCCTTCCCCACAATACCAACTAAAAAATTACAGCGTAGGCTGCTTCATCGTAAAAAAAACATGCCTAATCTAGGCCCAACCAAAAAAAAATTTAGAGTAGGAAAACTCAAAGTCATCTCCACAATATTTAATGCTGTGGTTGGATTAATTGTAAATGGTGAAAATGGTGAGACATGTTTCGGACATATATATGTCCATCTTCAGTCTTAACAATCGGCGTAAATCTACAAGAAATTAAGTAAGGTATGGTAATAAACCTATAGGTTATGTTTAACTCACATGGTTAGAGATGAAAGTCAATACATTAAAGTTAAAATTTTGAAATTATATAATGAAATGGGATTCAAACCCATCTATACGAGAGCCCCATTAGGGGGGTTGGAAATTGAAAGCACTCTTCAGTTGGAAGGTTTGAAGAATCGAGTGATACAAAGTGATGTCAATCGCCATTTTTGTACAGGTACGAGTATGAGTACCAACTGTGCAAAATAAATTCAAAACTGAAATAGGAGACAAGGCCCTCTTTCGAGATTATTCTGTACGGTACAAGGATTAACAAGAAAACTGTATAAAGTTGTCAGCTGCCATCTATATAATTGGTTATGAAGTTAAACAAGGAGACTGTGAAAAATTTTTAAACTGTAATATTATTATCTTTGGCTGTAACAGAAAATAGTATATGGGTGTAATGAACGACTGTGTGAAACATTGTTATTTGAGCTATACTGTTGAGGAGGCAAGGTTCATAATAAAGTTATAATTACAAAAGGAATTTTAAGGAATTGAAAAATGATAGGGAGTCAAAATGAGTTTGTTCGTTTAACGAGATAGAGTTTGGATCTATTTGGGATTTATTAATTTAAAATTCTGAAATGTCAAGTTTATTACTTTTATTACAAATATGTAAGATTTCTAGATTATTCTTGATATCAAAATTGCGTTGGTTGTTAATTATGTGGTTGGCGAAAGAACTTTTTGAGACATAGTCTTCATGGTCACGGTTACTAGGGAATTTTGAAATTATGGATGTGTGCTCATGTACCCTTTGTGAAATTTTTCTGCCCGTTTGACCAATATAAGTACCTTTACAGTTGGAGCAATTGAGTTTATATACTCCTGACTTTTCCATCAGGGGGACTTTATCTTTTGAATTAATGAGATTTAAAGCTAATGTATTATTCGTATAAAATGAGATTCTGATATCAGGATCAAATCTATGAAAAATGTTTTTTAAATCATTGGAAACTTTACCTAAATATGGAATGGAGGAATAGCGAATGTGGTTGGGAGGAGGTAGCAAATTATGATTGATATTCTTAGAGACATGACGATGATAAATTTTGTTAACTATGTGTTGTGGAAAGCCATTATTGTAACCAATTTGGCGTATGATATTCAGTTCCTTATCAAAGTTATCTTGGGACATAGGTATAGCAAAAAGACGTGAAAAGAGAGAATTGAAAGATGCATGTTTCTGGGAATCAGGATGGAACGAACAAAAAGGTATAATAGTATCTGTATGTGTAGGTTTACGGTAGATTGAAAACTCTAATTTATTATCTGTAGTTCTTGTAATGAGCACATACACATACACATACAGATACTATTATACCTTTTTGTTCGTTCCATCCTGATTCCCAGAAACATGCATCTTTCAATTCTCTCTTTTCACATCTTTTTGCTATACCTATGTCCCAAGATAACTTTGATAAGGAACTGAATATCATACGCCAAATTGGTTACAATAATGGCTTTCCACAACACATAGTTAACAAAATTTATCATCGTCATGTCTCTAAGAATATCAATCATAATTTGCTACCTCCTCCCAACCACATTCGCTATTCCTCCATTCCATATTTAGGTAAAGTTTCCAATGATTTAAAAAACATTTTTCATAGATTTGATCCTGATATCAGAATCTCATTTTATACGAATAATACATTAGCTTTAAATCTCATTAATTCAAAAGATAAAGTCCCCCTGATGGAAAAGTCAGGAGTATATAAACTCAATTGCTCCAACTGTAAAGGTACTTATATTGGTCAAACGGGCAGAAAAATTTCACAAAGGGTACATGAGCACACATCCATAATTTCAAAATTCCCTAGTAACCGTGACCATGAAGACTATGTCTCAAAAAGTTCTTTCGCCAACCACATAATTAACAACCAACACAATTTTGATATCAAGAATAATCTAGAAATCTTACATATTTGTAATAAAAGTAATAAACTTAACATTTCAGAAATTTTTGAAATTAATAAATCCCAAATAGATCCAAACTCTATCTCGTTAAACGAACAAACTCATTTTGACTCCCTATCATTTTTCAATTCCTTAAAATTCCTTTTGTAATTATAACTTTATTATGAACCATGCCTCCTCAACATTACAGCTCAAATAACAATGTTTCACACAGTCGTTCATTACACCCATATACTATTTTCTGTTACAGCCAAAGATAATAATATTACAGTTTAAAAATTTTTCACAGTCTCCTTGTTTAACTTCATAACCAATTATATAGATGGCAGCTGACAACTTTATACAGTTTTCTTGTTAATCCTTGTACCGTACAGAATAATCTCGAAAGAGGGCCTTGTCTCCTATTTCAGTTTTGAATTTATTTTGCACAGTTGGTACTCATACTCGTACCTGTACAAAAATGGCGATTGACATCACTTTGTATCACTCGATTCTTCAAACCTTCCAACTGAAGAGTGCTTTCAATTTCCAACCCCCCTAATGGGGCTCTTGTATAGATGGGTTTGAATCCCATTTCATTACATAATTTCAAAATTTTAACTTTAATGTATTGACTTTCATCTCTAACCATGTGAGTTAAACATAACCTATAGGTTTATTACCATACCTTACTTAATTTTTTGTAGATTTACGCCGATTGTTAAGACTGAAGATGGACATATACAGGGTGTCCTTAAAAGGTCTTTACAAAAAGCTACCACATATTCTTCAGACCAAAACAATTCGATACAAGCAAACTTACCTCAGTAAAAAGTTGCTTAGTTTGGGCGCTAGACGGCTCTGAAGTTGAAATTTTCAAATCGATTTTGCTTCATAACTTTTGAACGGCTCATGAGATTTTTTTCAAATTTGGTACGTTGGCATAGACTCATCGGGCAATGAAACTCATATCATAATCATAATGAATATCATTCCATGGGCGTAGAACTTGATTTTTTCAGTAAATAAACATCTAAAACTCCTACGCCAATGGAAAAAAATTAGTTTCAATATGAAATCTAAATTATTCAACTCATTCACTACAAAAAAGGTACTCTTGACAAAAGTCGATTCCTCTCATGGTTTCGACAAAATTTTAATTTTAGTGATTTAGAGCATAATTAATAATAAAACGATTAACAGATATTTCATAAAAATTGTTCAAAATGTTCACCATTTTCACGTATACAAAGATTTATACGACGCAAAAAGTTGAGATGTACTTTTTGCATAGGTTATTTCTATTGAAAATAAGTAGCACTGGTTTTTTTTTTCTGAAGACTATTATTATCTGCTCGAAAACAGTGATATTCACATTCTTGGTTTCCATAGTTTCATCTGTGTTGATTTGTCGAGTTTTATTGACGTTGATTGTTGATATCGGACTTTTCTGATTTATCATGGCCGTACAATACACCAATGAAGAATACACCGATATGTTATTGGTATTCGGATATTGTCAAGGAAATGGTCGAGAGAGTGTGAGGGTGTATTCGGCAAGGTTTCCAAATCGTCGCGTACCAAGCCACCCAACCTTTGCTGCAGTTGAGAGACGTCTTCGGGAGACCGGTCATTTTGCTCCTATAACTGGTGATTATGGAAGACAGCGTTATGTAAGGATTCCCGAAGTCGAAGTAGAAATTTTAGACCGTATTGAAGAAAATCCAGAATTGAGTACTAGACGGATAAGTAATGAACTAGAAGTTTCTAGGAATGCCGTTCATGAAGTACTAAGAGAACAATTATTATACCCATACCACAAGACGCCAGTTCAAGATTTATTAATCCATGATTCACAAAGTCGTCTGATGTTTTGTAGGTTCATTAATTTGCAAAGAGAAATGAATCTGAACTTTGGAAAGAATATTTTGTTCACTGATGAAGCCTGTTTCACGAGAAGAGGAATAACTAATTTTCATAATGAACACGTTTATGCAATTGAAAATCCTCATTCCATTAAAATAAACCATTTTCAACACGAATTCAAAATCAACGTTTGGGCTGGAATAATAGGAAATTTTATAATTGGTCCTGTCATACTTCCACAAAGATTAACAGGAGACATGTATTTACAACATCTACGAAATACGTTGCCAAATTTGTTGGAAGATTTACCACTCCAACATCGGGTAGATATGTGGTTTATGCACGATGGAGCTCCACCACATTTTTCGGTGGATGTTATGAATTTTTTAAACCAACAGTACCCAGACAGATGGATAGGTAGAGGTAATGATGCACCCGTGAATTGGCCACCACGTTCTCCAGACTTAACACCGATGGATTATTTTGTATGGGGTTATCTCAAGTCTACGGTTTACAAGACCCCTGTGAATACTGTAGAACAATAATGGCAACGTATCCAACAGGCGACGAATAATCTTACAGGCGATAAAGAAGTTATGCAAAAAGTACATCTTAACTTCTTGCGTCGTATAAATCTTTGTATACGTGAAAATGGTGAACATTTTGAACAATTTTTATGAAATATCTGTTAATCGTTTTATTATTAATTATGCTCTAAATCACTAAAATTAAAATTTTGTCGAAACCATGAGAGGAATCGACTTTTGTCAAGAGTACCTTTTTTGTAGTGAATGAGTTGAATAATTTAGATTTCATATTGAAACTAATTTTTTTCCATTGGCGTAGGAGTTTTAGATGTTTATTTACTGAAAAAATCAAGTTCTACGCCCATGGAATGATATTCATTATGATTATGATATGAGTTTCATTGCCCGATGAGTCTATGCCAACGTACCAAATTTGAAAAAAATCTCATGAGCCGTTCAAAAGTTATGAAGCAAAATCGATTTGAAAATTTCAACTTCAGAGCCGTCTAGCGCCCAAACTAAGCAACTTTTTACTGAGGTAAGTTTGCTTGCATCGAATTGTTTTGGTCTGAAGAATATGTGGTAGCTTTTTGTAAAGACCTTTTAAGGACACCCTGTATATGTCCGAAACATGTCTCACCATTTTCACCATTTACAATTAATCCAACCACAGCATTAAATATTGTGGAGATGACTTTGAGTTTTCCTACTCTAATCTACTAACTTCTACTTCCTTCAATTCAAAAAAAAAATTTTCTTGTTCTAAACTAGGCCTAGCCAAACAACCCTCACCCTGGATGGTTGTCTCAACTAGAGAAAATGGCTTCTGCCATAATGCTAAATCACTAGTGTCGTGATTGGACGGCCCCTCACATACCCATCTCGATCCCTTGGGCGGCTTCTGCATTGGCGTCTGACACCAACAGCACTGATGCTGATCTTTATCACAGCAAGAACCCAGGCACATAATCTGATGATTCTCACAAATCCTGGCGATACACCAAGTCAACGGCCATAGAGAAATTAGATATCAGATCACATCAGTCACTCGATACAAACGACCATCGCCATTCTTCTCGATCCTCATTCCGCCAAACCCCCTTGACCCCTCGAGGACTCTTCGTCGGTAATGCAGGATACAGAAAAGGAAACTACAACGTGCAGGAAGTTAGGAAAACACTTGAAGGCGAAACAGGCGAACTATGGACTCGACAATCCAGGACGAAATGAAATGAATCAACCGGTGAGTGCAAATCATTCCCAATCCAACATGAAACAACTGATTTTCAAGCTTTTCCCTCAATAACTTTCTTTTCAGGTTTCATCCCTCTATGCAAGAATGATGGAAATAGCATTCATTAATATTGACGTATAGGCCTTAATAAAATTGTAATCTGTAATCATTGTTTTTTGTAAGATTTCTTACCAATTAGTGCAGATTCACACTAGCCGCCACCTACTAGCGAAAAGCGCAACTGCGAAAACTAGAGCCCATACAATTTGCAAATTATAGAACCAGCTGATCGCGCTACTAGGAACCAAAATCATATCTAGGCGACTGTATTGCACGTTTCTCACAGGTTGCGCACCCGTCTATACAGGTTGTATACCAGATGGAATTCTGAAACGCTACACCACATTTCTAAACATAGGACTAAAGCAACTTGAATTGCAAAAAAATACCTTCAGAACTCGACGAACAAATCAGAGCTTCCCATTCCAAGAACAACACTAGTGAAAAACTCATCGATATATGATATGATAGAATTGTAGGTACATTCATTTGCCTGTTGATGTCATATTGACTATGATGAATTGTTCAGGAAATGTTCAAAGGACGAATCAGCCCTTAAGCCTACTTGAATATTTATGTGATATAATGGTGTGACTAATATTTTTTCAAATTTAATTTTTTTGCATGAGTTATTGTTTTCTCTCCATTTTTATTTGTGGTTTTATATATGTTTCTATATGTATTTTATAATTCACAAGTGTTTGACAACAAAAAATATGTTATAGACAATACACATATTATAACAGAACTATCGTTATTTGTATGGCATGATCCTAATCTGACCTGATTAACTAACCTATAGAGCGTAAACGATTGACAAAATAGTGAAAAGCAGGAAATAAAATATAAACGATATTCTGTCGATGGCTGCGGCCAGGAGGATCCAGTCTTGCTGCAGGGACGGCTTCGTATGCGAAAATGAGGAAGCAGGTCTGAAAATGTGGTGTTCTTCACCGTTACTACCATCTTCGAAGTCTGTCACTTGATGATCTCTCATTTCTTCTGCTGTTACTTGGAGGCTGACAGTTGATGTCTGAAATACATAATTGAACAGATTTTCTTTAGGATGTCATACAGGACAGTGATAAAGTATGGAACCAAGTAAATATCTTTTAAACGAAGAGAACGATATTCATGAAAATTAGCAAAAAGTAAAATGGAACAGAATGCACATGGTGTACTTTTTTTTGTTGATAATATACTTCCGCTTTAACCGGATATATAATCAACTTCTTTGATTTGAATTGGACACCCTATATATTATTACAGATTTTGAAAGGTCTTGTTGTTCAAAACCCAATAACCATATAATGGTGTAGGGTAACTACAATTAGTTTCAACCATTTTCAAATTCATGTACAAATTTCCTCCATTCTTTTTTATTTCTTGTCAGATGTTTCGCTTCTTCCCATGTTTTTTCTCCCGCGTTTCTTCCTCTTATGTATTTTTGTCTCCCATACTTGTTTGACCGGCCTTGAATTGCTCATTCTTTGTAAGTGTCCCCACCAACTCAGTTGCCGTTTTTCGATGAAATTTAGTGTAGACTGCACCTCAAGTTCTTCCCTTATATTTATATTTCTAATTCTGTCTACTTGATACTCCTTTCACCTTTCTTAGATATTTCATTTCTGCGGCTTCTTATTGTTTCATTGTCAATGCCTCTTTCTGCTTGAATATTCCATAATTTTTGTCTTGGTACTTTATCGAATGATTTTTCTAGGTCTATGAATATCAAATACACTTCTTCATTCTGTTGCAATACCTTTTCTGCTATTTGTTTAATTGTAAATATATGGTCTTGAATGCTCCTGCCTTTTCTGAATCCACTTTGTGATTCTTCCAATGTGTTTTCTACTTTTGGTTTTATTCTTCTATCAGTGATTTCTTCGAAAATTTTCATTGTCGTGTTCAGCAAAGTTATTCCTCTGTAATTATTACAATTTCCTTTATCTCCCTTTTTGTGTATTGGAACTATCGATGCTACTTTCCAGTCTTCGGGAATCTCTTCATCCATCCAAACTCTTGCCGCATCCATTTTTGAGTTCATTCATTATTCCTTTCAGATCCTCCAGTGTGATGAACTCTTCGTCATTACCTCCTCTTATTTCGTTTTGTTCATGTTCTGCTTGGATGTCTCCGTTATTTCCTAGTAGCTCTTGGAAATATTCTTCCTACCTATTCAATATTTCCTTTTCGTCCATCAGGATATTTCCGTTTTTGTTTTTAATTCGGGTTATGTCATTTATTTTATTTTCCCTTAATGATTCCAGAGTTTTGTAGAATAATTTTTGATTTGCTCTGCTGTCTCTTTCTATTTTTTGTCCAAATTCTGTCCATTTATTCCTCTTTGATGCTGTCACTAGGTCTTTCACTTCTTTCCTTTCTTCTTTGTATGATTCGTAATTTTCTGGTGTTTTGTTCTCCATTTATTTCTCTTGATTTTCGCTTGGTTTCTTATTTCGTTTGTCCACCATGCTGTTTGTTTTTTGTTATTACTTTTCCTATTACTTCCACATATGTTTTTTTGGCTGTTCTCAATATGGTATTTTTGAAGTATTCCCATTCTATGATTTCCATATTTTCTTCGAATTTCCTTGTTAGTGCCATCTTGTATTCTTTTGCAGTTCCTGTGTCCAGTAGTTTGTATGACCTGATCGATTCATATTCAACTATGTTTTTTTCGGTTTCGCTTTATTGTTATTTATTCTCGTAATTCTATTTTTAATTTTTGTCTGTACTAAGTAATGGTCACTTCCAATTTCCGGTCCCCTTCTCACACGAGTGTCTATTACTTCGGTTCTGTTGGTTTTCTCTATCAATATGTAATCAATTATAGATTTTTCGTTCCTGATTTTTACTTCTCGTGTGTACTTATGTATGTCTTTGGGCCGGTTGCATAAAAGTTCATCAAGTATTTAACGTCACATGAAATATTTGACGTAACGTTATTTATGGAATTCGGTTGCATAAACATTCATCATATACTTGATGGTATGTTAACTTAATCACCTAATTAACTTATGAAAATGCCCGATTAAGTAAAAAAGCAGTTGCACAAAAGCCAATCAACTTTAAACGTCACATCAAATCGCCTTAATCCTGGCATTAACTTAATCAGTGCTCGATGACTGATTATGTATTCCGTTTTTTCTTTTCAAAGATATGGTATCGGACTGTTTGCATTCTATTTTTATATCTGTGAAGGAATGAATTGGATGTATGAGTTCCAATCGAAAGAAAGGTACCGAATTTTAGATATTATGGTGAACTATACGTACTTTTTAACAATCTCCAGCAATGCTGCTTTTTCTGATTCCGTATAGTTTGCCCTCCGTTTTTTCTTCAAGCTATCCATACTGCCACAGATCTGTGAAACAAACTGCTTCGTCAAATCAAATAATCAAACCTAACCTATAAATGCTCAAAGCATCATCATTTACAAGCACGGAACGTGTGGATCCAGCAAATTAGCTCTGTTGCCACGCATTTTTCGTCGTTAGTTAATGGAACGATGATCATAACATACGAGAGTTTTATGCAACCGACCCTCATAACTCATAACAAACTTGCATAACAAAAAAAAAATTAATCATGTGATCATTAGCGGTGATGTTACGTTAAATCCAATTTGCGTTTGAAGTGGATTGGCTTTTGTGCAACTGCTTTTTTACTTAATCGGGCATTTTCATAGGTTAATTAGGTGATTTAGTTAACATACCATCAAGTATATGATGAATGTTTATGCAATCGAATTCCATAAATAACGTTACGTCAAATATTTAATGTGACGTTAAATACTTAATGAACCTGCATGCAACCGGCCCTTAATGTTCGAAGAAGATGTTGGTAATGATCAAATTTTGCATCATACAATAGTCGAGCATTCTTTCACCATTATTATTTCTAGTATCTTCTCCATATGCCCCAATTGTCGTATTATATCTTCCATTTTTTCCCTACCCTACTGTTGAAATCTCCTGATACGTAAAGTTTTCCTTTTGCTGATTCTGTTATTAGTGTTAGTTCTTCCCAAAAACTTTCCTCCATCTGTGAACTGTCGTCTTCGTTATGTCCATATACAATTATAATTATTTTAGTGTTGTTATTCTGGTCCTCAGTTTCTACTGATAGTAACCGTTCCGACCATCCTTTCCATCCATGTATTTGTTCCACTAATTTTCTATGCATTATGCATCCTACTCCCGCTGCAGCTCTTTTTTGTTCTTGTACTCCACTATAAATCAACAAGTGATTTGAATCCATCTCTATAATTCCTTTTCCTTTTTTCTTTGTTTCTGTTATTGCTATCATATCTAGTCCTGACTTTTCAAACTCCTCTTCTAGTTCTTTTTCCTCTCCTCGTATACTCCTAATGTTCCATGTTCCGATTTTCCATATATTTTCAACTTCATTTTTGTTATCCTTTATCATTTCCTTTCTGATTGCCATTTTTGTTACCTTATTTTTCTGACCCGTATTTTCTTCAAGTTCCAGTTTTCCAGTGTTTTATTCCATTTCCATATTTTACCATCGATAGTAATTTCATTGTATCCAACTTTCACGTTTCTACCTCTATTTTTTTCTTCCTTCGCGATTTTTCTTATTTGCTTGCATTTTTTCTCTTCCTTTCTTTGTTTCGTCTTCGTTTATGAATATTCTTTCGTATTTGTTATATTTGAGTTTATGTTTATTTTTCATTATTTTCTCTTTGTCTTCTTCCTTTTCTGATTCAATCAAGCATGTTTTATCTCCCAATTTGTAGGCCGTCTTCACTTGTACATTTATCTCCATTTCTTTCTCAATCATACCTTTCATAACTGCCTTCAGCGTTTCTGTTTCATGTGTCTCTATTTTCATTCCTTGTGTGACCACATTATTTTTCTTTTTTTGTTTCTCTATTCTACTTTTCCACTAATTTCCTCTATTTTTATTTTCATTTCTTTGTTTTCTATTCTCCTCTCCTCTATTTTCCTCTCTGATTTTCTTTATTTCTTCTCGGCACTCTTCTTGTTCTGCTTTCATTTGGTTAGCTTCTGATTTAAGTTCCCTCATCATTTTGATGATAAAGTCGAGTTTTTCTTCATCTTTATCCTTGTTTGTTTTTTTTGGTGTCTTTGCTATTTTCGAAATATTTGTGAATATTTCATTTCCATCGTGAATTGGTCTTCTTTTTTTTTCCACCACTATCTGATAAATAGTCATCACTATCCATACATACTGAGTCTATTGTGAAAAAAATGTAAAAACGAGGAAAATAGCACTGTAATCAACCTCCTTTGAGTTTTTTGCATTAGAGCAGAAAACTATTTAGAATAGAGTACTATTCTGTTCTCTAAGTGTCAAATTCTGATTGACGGAGATAAATTTTACAATCACCATAATCGATCATCATTAAAATTTCAATACGCTCTTTTTCCCTTGATTGAACCATTCTAAATTGTACAATTTGTGAATTGTACGTTTATTTATCACTGTGCATACCAACAACATCAATTATTTTATCCAAAATAGTTTTTTGCTCTTAGCAAAAAATTCAAAGGAGGTTGATTAAAGTGGTATATTCCTCGTTTTTACAAATTCTTCTACACTCAACTCAGTATCTATGAATTCAAAATAACAAGCTCTTCCAAAATCTGTAAAAATATATAGAGTGTCCTATTTAAATTAAAGAAGTTGATGGCATTTCCGGTTAAACCGGAAGTATATTATTCACAGAAAAATGTACATCAGATGCATTCTGTTCCATTGCACTCACCTGCAAATTTTTATAAATATCGTTCTTATATATCCAAGAAGTCAGCAGTCTTCCACATTTCCTAGTGGGTGGGTACATGGAATTGGTGTTGGATATATTTACATCATGTCTGGCATACACGACGTTTACATATTATAGGTTTTACGTGTTGTCGAAAAATAAGAAACCCTCACTAGTCCAGACGATTTTTTTTGTTTTCGTGTTTCTCATGGGAAAAACTTTTTTATTAAATGTTATAGAACAAATCAACCTGAAAATAATATTACAAATATTCGCTCCTCTGATGTTGAAAAATAGAGATATTGTGCGTGATGTGTGGTTGTCTCAGGTCGGTGACGCATCTGAAGGCGGAAAATTACACATCAAAAGACAGTAGATATCTCCTATCGAACATTTCATGAAATCACATATTACGCCGGTTCTGACAGCAGCGCTTTTCATAGGATGTGACATCCAAAGGTAGGCCTTGCCGCTAGGTGAAAATGATAAATTAGTGGTCGGCTCAATTAGATGAAAAATTGCATTTCATGAAACTCATTCAAGATGACTCCACGGCACTGCCACATTCTACGTAGTTTCTGAAGTATGAGAAGTATAAAGTACGAATAATAATAATAATAATGAAGTATAAAGTATGAAAAATGAGCAGGTAGTAGAAAATTATGCAACTTTGTAAGAAAAAAATAGTATCTAGCACGAATACTTTCGGAAGAATTGGAATGAAATTTTTGGCACTATTCACATCACACGAACTATACGTAAAATGTGATAATGACGTGAAGGCTTTTCAAAAGAGCTTCACGAAATGCAACTTCTTTATAATTCAAACGACCATCACGTAACTACAGTATGTGAGTTTTCAAACCGCAACACTCTCTCAATTTGAAACCCTCTGACCGATTTTCATAAACAAAAATACTGTGATACAGTACTCATCTTTGAAAATGTAGACAAATCTGAAATATTCATGTGCTTGTGATGTGATTTTGCCGAGATGGAATGAATTCTCCAAAATATGAGATGACTTCATGAAATTGCTTGCTCGGACAAAAATACTTATCATGTTTGCATATATAGCAGGTTCTTTTCGACTAGAGGCTTTCGCGAAATCTTCAAATCTTTTTCGGCATCTACAGAAGTTCTACAAAGTGAGAGCTATTTTGGAAAAAATAAAAAATCAAGGGAGTTAGTGATATCTCATTCTGTACGGCTTTAATCAATTATCTATTCGGTATCTGCCAAAATCAGCTGAAATTTAGAGCCGTTCTGAAGTTAACTAGTGTATATTAGTATTTTAGGACACATCTTACCTCATGAAGCATATAATTACCTGTTGAATATAGGGTCCGAGTCCTAAGAAATGTCCAATTTTTCCTGTGAGTGCATGCTTTATTATCCACGGAATAGAAGTTGCATGTTTGTTTCTAGACAATGTTATCACCAGAACAGATCCAATCATCGAAAAACTCACGATGTATAGACAACTAGTATAGAACAACACTGAAAATTAGGAAACAATAAGTTCTCATGCATTCGATAGTTGAATGACGAATTGAGAACCTTGCAGCTCTATTGTTAGTCAATTTCGAGTAACAACATGCACTGAATAATGAAAATTATGAAAATGAGGTGATTCCAATGTCAAATGGAATTCAACAGATCATTATACTAACAAAATATGGGCTATTACCGAGCCTTGACATGAGAAATAGTTTTTGGGTATGTAGTTGCCAAGATATCTGAAACAGACGATATGGCGATCAATGTGACGAATGTGATGTGATGAATGAGCTATTGTTCCATTCATTTGATCAATCAAAAATCTCTTGTATCGATTATTTTATATCATTATAGCACTGAAGATTGATTTTTCTCTGAAAAATGGATGATGTTTTGGTTTCCGATATCACTCGACGAGGAGAGATAAAATAGTAGGAATTACGGGGAGATGAAAGATTCTTACCAATCAGTGGAGTATGTGTTCCCATGGCAGGTAACTTCTGGGTGAAGTACAAAATAAAAAGACAAATGATGACTGCAGTGGTTGCATTCAAAATAATTTTCTCGCCAGCCTGCGGAGGCAACCAGAAGGTGGCCATTATCAGAGTCATGACAACTAGAGAGAAAAACACTATTTACGATCGATCAGAAACTACACAGGTTCTGGAAAAAAATCTCCAGAAACTGAACAGAATCCACTGGTTCTTTTTATGTTGTTTCAACTACAAAAAGGGAGTTTTCCTGTTGTTTAAGTAGTTTCATGAATTATTTATTATATATGGTGTTCAATATTGAGTATATCGTTTCATTGTGTGAAAACCAACAGGAGAAACAACTTTGACTTTGAAACAACAGCTTTGTTGTGATAATATTTTCAGAATCCTCATAGAAGCATTGATATTCGATATTTTCCTTTTTTCTTCGGAAAACAGCACTTCAAAAAAATGCTGATATTTTTAACACTGAGGTCTTGGGGACACTGAAATTTGGTTATCTACCTACACCTTAGTCCAATCTAAATAATGGTGATGATGGTCAAATGATATAGGTATTTTCTCCATGTCTTGCGCTGACAATTTTATCACACTGTCCGAAATTATTGAACGAATTCATAAAAAATTGTTTTCGAAGGTATTTGCAACTTCTGAAGTAACAAGAATGTCACAACGCTACTATAGAATAGTAATCATGGCCTGCTGCTAAGAATGAGGATACCATGTCACCAGTCACTTCTTTGACCAAACGAAATGACTAATTTTTTACCACCCTGTATTGAAGAAACAAAGATTAGGCTGTAGCCCCCATGTATCACTGAACTCCAAATCAAATTTCGTTTTCAGAGTTCCTCTGAGCTCAAGGAAGGATTACAACATTTTTAGAGTCCATGATTTCCAATGAAAAAAAAAAATTGAATTAATTATTATTTCGAAAACGGTATCAAATAGGTATATGGAAATATCAAAAAAATTTGTTAGGAAATTATTGGAGATTCTGAAAATGATATTATATGTAGTATGTTCCATTTGAAAAATCACAGTTGCTACTACTTTCTAATAGAAGTGTCATCACCGCATTGTCGAAAATATAACACATGGTGCCCATCAGCATATAGCAACATTGGATAGCTTTCAAAAAGTTGAAACAGTAAAGTGGAATACATTGTGTGTTCCATTTGAAACGGTTTCCTCACTGAACCGGTGCAAAGGTAGACGAAATAACAATTTTCAAGTGTTCATGATTCCGAAACTATTCCGTGATATGAAACTCTCCATCAAACTTGTTCAAAATTCAACGTAGAATCTAATAATGCAAGAATATACAGGGTGTCCTATTTAAAAAATAAACTTCTTTATCGCTGATTAATGAAACTTGAACCATTGAAGAGATCGAATGAAACCCTACAACTTACGCATTTAACATTTTCTTGTTATATGTGAAATAAATAAATTACGGGGGGGGGCGAAGGACTTTTGGTCCTCACTGTATATATATATATGAAGGGAAATCCTGTATATACTTACCAAAGGCTGGGGTCACGATGATAGCCTTATACGAAGGGGATATCCTAGACATAGATATATTAACAGTTATATCAGGATAAGATTCCGGGCAACAAGGATAGAATACTTCTACTTTCTTCTGGGATGCTTTCGTTATTGACCATTCGGTATTGTTTATGACCAGCTCCACCTGAAAAATATTATAAACATTCAAAACAAATATAGAAGATCCGATTCGAATATCAGAGTGGAAATGTAAAAATCTCCCAAAACGTGTCGAATTTTAGTTAAACGGGCATTATTATTGAAATTGATTTGAATTTTCCTTCGAAAAACTTTGTATTCAATTGATAGCGACAGTACCTATCAAAGAATATAATAATTAGTCCTGACTTTTGCTACCCTAACAACTCCATCACGTCCAGGATACGTTTCTTCTATTCGACCCATTATCCAATGATTTCTGGGTGCTCATTCATCTACTATGATGACTACATCGCCTACTCTGAGTAAGTCCACTTTGTCATGCCATTTTTGTCTTCTCAACAGACTTGGTCTATACTCTATAACCCATCGCCTCCAGAAGGAATTCGCTAAGGCGTCAGCGATGCACCACTATTTCCTAGTTAAATTCACGATTTCTTGGTGTCTAACTTCCCCAGGCCTTAGGAGGAGAAAATGGTTAGGAGTGATTGCTTCTGGCTCATTTGGGTCGACTGAAATATTGGTCAAGGGTCTTGAATTTATTATATATTCTGCTTCAACCAACAGAGTATTCAAGACTCGTATTCACGAATTTCAGACTGAACTTGAGAGCTCCTTTCACAGAACGAACCATCCGCTCCCATATTCCACCCATATGATATTCCATCCGCACCTTTCAAATGAAGTTTCTCAGCTAATTTGTTGTGTTCCAAAGATTCCATAAATTTCCGAAGTTGGACATACAGGTTTGGATTTTCTGATCCGACAGATTTTTCAGTTCCTTGAAGCTCTTTTAACTGCCACTCGACTATTTAGCACCCAATATTTCAATGTCAGACTGTTCATCACAGTCTCGAAGCCTTTATGCCCAGATTTTTGGTGGTAGTGTCTATCAATAATTCGGTAAACCTATGCCTTGAATCAAGTACCAAAGGGTTTCTGCATGCATATGATATATTCAGTGTTTCATCCTCAGAAATCCTTTCACCTAATCGAATACATTCATCTTCATCCAAGAAAACTGAGAGCTCATGGCAGCAAGTTTTATTTTTTGTTTCAACAGCACGTACTCCTCCTGGAATGATTCAATCTGGCATTTTCTCACCCACAATTTTTTCGCATTATCTATCACTTCTGCAGTGAGTATCAACTTTTCTGGTCTATTTTGTTTCGAGATTTTGACTACTTCTTCGAAATGTACAATCCAAGCAGAAGCCCTCACAAGTCGATTCAATTTCGAGAATCGTCTGATATCTGGAAACATCATTTGAAAAGGAAGAGGAGTGTTCCTCAAAATCATACACTTTTTTCTTCTTCCTTGCACTTGGGTTCTTCTAGCCAGTCTGAAGATTTCAGGAAATCAGGTCAATTCAACCACATACCATCCGTTCTAAGATTGATCGATTTGATTCCTTTGGTAGCTCGATCTGGAACGTTGAGATATGATGGTAGCCAATGCCATTGTGAAATATTGGATTCCTAATGGATTTCACCTAGACGACAAGAAACGAAAACAAGGAATCTTCTTGTAACAGATCTGACCTATTATGGAACTACCAAGGAATCAGTCTGAGAGTGTACATCTTTGATCTCATATTCCAGTTCTTCAGTTACAGTTTTTGCTACTCTGCATGCGAGTACTGCAGTTTGAAGCTCTAATTTCGGGATAGTTTGTTGATTTATTGGCGCTACCTTGAATTTCGCAGTGACAAAAAAGGTATGAACTCGTTCTTTCACTACTGTTCTTATATAAGCTACAGCTGCGTAAGCTTTGTCGCTTTCATCTCAAAAACATGCAAATCTACCTTTTGCACACGATCTAGACTTGGAAAGTAATAGCAAGGTATCTTCACAGGAACTATTTCTGCTATATTATTCATCCACTTCTTCCACGATGAGTAGAGGTCTTCAGTTATTTCCTGGTCCCAGCTGATGTTACTTTTCCATATATTTTGCATGAGTATTCTAGCCTTCACCATAAGTGGAGCAAGAAACACAGGTGGGTCGAAAACAGACATGATCACCCCCAACACTTGGGATTGTGCACGTAGATGTTTGGGGATTGAATGCAGAACTATCGAGGAATTGCTCATCCATTTGACCATCTCATGACCTGCTTGTTTATGTACTCTACATTTACATCTACGTAGTATTGTTTCTCCATTGCTCGTAAACTTCCGGGATAATCGATCTCGAATAAAGAAGCATTCTTATTGCACAAATTGTGCAATGGATGTAGATGAAATTGCACCAAAAATCATCACACTCATAACGTAGACATCTGGATCACGATTTCGTTCTTCTCGCCATAAGAATGATTGGGAACTCCGGACTTCTCTTATCAATATCTGATGAAAAATCTCACGTATGTCTCCATCTATAACAAAATTTCCTTGTCTGAATCGCCATAAGACAGATATAAAAGAAAGATCATAGTCTGTGGGAAGAAGTCTGTTGAAAGAAGTCATTCGGACTTGATCTTGATGATTTGGCAGCAGCATCGAAGACCATCCTCAGTTTGCTGGGCTTATTCATATTCCAAACACAGAAATGGGGAAGATACCAAGTTTTGGGTGCAGATGGTACTTCTGATGGCACCAGCTTCCTAGCATAACCTTTCTGAATGCATATTCTTATGTTATTTTCATACTGCTCTGCAAACTTCTGATCTCGATCCATCTTCCTTTCCATACAGTATAATCGTTTCACAGCATTTGTTTCACTATACGGTAATTCTGAATCTTCATTTTCCGGAAGGTGTCCAATCTCATATTGTTCTCCTACTTTCTTTCATAATTGCAACTGCTTCTTTATCTTCTACAGATTTAATCTTCTGTTTCCGCATCTTTACTCCAAAATCTTCCAGATGAAAACTCTCATCAAGTGATGGAGCTACTCATCTCCAATATGACGACAACAAAGGTTAACATGTGAAAATGCATTGATACCTCCATCGTGTATCGGTCCATGTACTGACCAGCCTAGTTTAGATTGTGACATAATTGTCTGGTTGATTCTGGGTTGAATGATATGTCTTGGCACAATGAGACCACAATGATCTTGTGTCCAATTAACAATTCGGGTCTTGCAGACTTGATACCATGGAGGATGTTGCGATCTAGGTATGGAAATTGCTTGGAGAGTTCATCGACATCGATATTTTGCTTTGGTAGTCGCAGATTCCTAACTGTTCTCACGTGTGTCAGTTGTCAAAAATGTGGATGTTTTTTATCAGCTGAAATATCTAATTAAACCATTTTGGAATTGTCTTCGTGATGAGTGATTTAATTCGTCCATTGGAAGAAAAATGGAACCATATCACCAGCAAGATAACAGGAACAATTCGGAAGTGCAGGGTACATCTGAAGTACTTTCGGATCCAGATGAATTTCGTGCGAGATGAAGTATATTGTGATGCCTTCTCAAGCAACCTTCAGTACCACATCTCTTCTTCAGAAAACATTTAAGAGCCATATGTCTACTTTTCAAGCATAAGCAACATAGCTTTAGAGATGACATTATTTCTCTTCTTTCAGCGACAGTCTTGGCAAGAAAGTGTTGGCATTTGGCGATACTATGGTCAAGCTTTTTGCAGAAGCAGCACCCGATGATGTCACTTCCTCTTGATATCAGAATGTTTTCTTTCCTTCCTGGATTCCTGCTGGAGGAATTTCTCTGAAAAGGATTGCTTATGGCTGCTATCGAGTTGATTTCTTCCCCATACCAGTAGGAAACCATGTTTGTTTGCCTTGTTCATCACGCTGACGTTTTTTTTCATCTGTGGACAACACGAAAGCGAAAAC
The DNA here is from genome assembly GCA_963576655.1 of Gastrophysa polygoni. Taxonomy (NCBI): domain Eukaryota; kingdom Metazoa; phylum Arthropoda; class Insecta; order Coleoptera; family Chrysomelidae; genus Gastrophysa; species Gastrophysa polygoni. The sequence continues at coordinate 21,513,613 of OY755083.1, forward strand.
TATAATGTTCGAGGAACATCGAGTTAGCCAGCGGTGGAATTTTGAGAGAGGAGGAAGGTGTTGGAATTTTTCTTGAAAGTTTGGAGGTTGTTAGCATCAGGAAAGACTTCACTAGGCAAAGAATTCCATAACTTTGCCGTTCTATTGATGAATGATTCTTGGTATAGCGATGTTCGACAGGTCTCGAGCCTGACAGTGTAGTGGTGACCAGCTTGAGCTCGTCTGGTTTGTCTACTAGGAATCGCGCGTGGTGGCATAATAGATGATATTACCGTTGAGCACCGACCATGAAAGTACCTTTAAAAAAGGCAAAGATTGCCGACCTTTCTACGATGATCTAGAGAGGTCAATGATTTGGTGAGTGTTGTGTCATCGACTAGGCGAATAGCTCTCTTCTGAATTGAATCTAAGAGCTTTAGCGTATGTTCGGGGGCTGAGCTCCAAACATGTGAACAGTACTCCAGGACAGGTCGAATTTGTGCTTTGTAGATCATAAGCAGTTGCTGGGATGTGAAGTATCTCTTCGCACGGAATAGAAAACCAAGTTTTTGTGAAGCAGTTTTCGCAATGGACCTCATATGATCGTCCCATGAGAGAGCACTGTTGCACATGCACCTAGCATGGATATTGACGACCTCATAGGAACAGTGGTATCCGACATAATCAAATTCGGCATTGTGTGATCAGCCTTCTTGGTGATCATACAAGATTGAGTTTCAGTTGCATTGAACTGTACTAAATTCTCAGATCCCCATTTCAGAATTATTGTCAGATCCTCATCTAAAGCATCAACCTGTCTTCGCCTTGCACCTCTGGCCACGTTGGATCTTCCCCAGGGATGTTTTTGAATACTTAACTGGGAGTTTTTCAACAAGATTTGCCAACAGCTCTGGATTGTATAGATAGAGTGAAGCATTAACATTCTTCATCGTGATCACCATATTGTTTATTTATGTTCGAGAGGAAAATCCATGAATCCAATTCATCTTCTTTGATGTAGCCAATTTTCTTCACCATTTCTATCAACGATAGCATAATCCATTCTGGCCTGCCAAAATTCATCCCCAACATCCTCATTATTTTTCACTTATCTCTTGGAGATATTAGCAAAGCATTCACTGTTTCTCTCGCTTTTCCTTTGAGAGCCCTATCTAGACGAATCAGATTATCTTCATCTGTCAATCCAAATTGGTCTGTTGATAGTTCGAATTCGCTTATGAAATTAGATCACCCGGTAGCTCTCCGGAAAACTGCATAAGGTCTTGCATTCTTTGCCGCAATAACACTTTGTATTATTCTTGTTCTCAACGCATTTTCTTGCAATACATAAGAGCAGATTTTCTTTGTTATATTTCTCTGCACCATCAGAAGATGTTGAGAAGTAAGCATCAAAAGTAGGATGGTCAACTCCTAAACTTCATTCAGTCAGTGATTTCATACTCAGCTTCTACCAACCACTTATTCACTGCTGTTTCATTGCCATACAGTTGATCAGAATATTCAAATTTTACATTTTCATCTGCTCCGTTACACTCTTCATCTCGGCCATTTGTTTCTGAATTTCAACTTCTCTCATTGCATACTGTCGTTGCTTTTCGATAGATCATCTTCTCACGGAACTCTTTTTCATCGAGTTCTTTGTGCTTCTGAATCAATCTGAGCTCCAGATTCAATTTAGAAAAGGTAGAGCTCTTCGATGAGACAGATTCCTTATCAAGATCTGTTCTCGATTTAATAGCGCAAACTGTTACCGGAGTAATTTTGGACTGCGTTAATCGACCTTGTACGTCATTCTTGGGTGACTTCTCTAGGTTCAAAACCTCAACAGAATTGACTTTGCCAGTAACCTTCGTATGATCTGCTACGCCAGATATACTCGAACTGAGGTTTGCATTGTCCATCAGTGAGAATTTCTTTGGTGGAACACCCTTATCAACTCGGCTGCATCTTCAGACCTCTTGAGGTCCTGATGCATTCCTTGTACTATTAGCTTGCTCCATAGCGGCCTATTTAGTGCTCGAAGGACCAATGTAATTGAAATTGATTTGAATTTTCCGTCGAAAAACTTTTTATTCAATTGATAGTGACAGTACCTATCAAAGTATATAATATTATTCTGTCCACATACCAAACAAATCAAACGAAAGATATAAAATATAGAAATGACCGATGGCAATAAATTATGAGAAGTTTCAGGACGCTGAGGAGGTAATTGTAGTTTCCATTCTTCTAGTGACTTAGGGCATGTCCTACATATAGTATACTAGCATCGAATGGTTATGAACGTGGAACGTATACACGAAGTATTTATTCAGTTTATATCCTCTCGTTCAATTATTATTAAGTGAAATTCTGGTAGTTCAAACACAGTTACTATATAGATGGTTAGTTGATAGACAGAATTCACAACAGACAGTTCACAGTTGATACCCAAAGTTTAGTAGTGCCTTGGGTTCACTGAAAAGTCATCCAATACAGTCGGTATTTAGCGCATTGAATTCCAACCAATGAGTGAAAGCTTGAATTATAGCTATAGATCACTGTGAGTCGAAACGGTTCATGAGAGAGTGGTCTTCGAGAAAGCAACAATGTTCATCCGAACATGTAAGATCTATTCACCATCTCCACCTCCGTCTATCTAAGTTTTATACGCTATCAATAGATCGAATATATATATATATATATATATATATATATACAGGGTCGGTCACGGTCGATGGCACCTTAGACGTTTACGGAGAACAGGACATAAGATCATTCTGAAAATTTAGTTACTCAAGTAATTGCCCAATTGAAATAAATAAGATGCTGCTACTTTCTGGTATAATGGTATAGGCAACGCTGAATTGCTGAAAATATTTTATATCGATACATCAAGAGCAATTACTAGAGTAACCAAATTTTCAGAATGATCTTATGTCCCGTTCCCCGTAAACGTCTAAGGTGCCATCGACCGTGACCCACCCAGTATATATATGCTGTTTTCTGGGTTCCAATGATGAAAGATACCACTCTGAAAATTCAAGATGGTGGCACTTCCGGTTATGCTGGAAGTAGACACTAACTTAATCAATTCGAATGGATCGATCTGTCATGCTATCAGCCATACCTATACCTGAGTCGTTTTCGAAAAATTCGGAGGAAAAAAAATGAGTTTGCACCGTCATCTTCGAAAAACTCATTTTTCAATGTATCTGAATTGTTTTCGAGCAACAGCAAGAGGAAAAAAGGATCTTCTTTGTGGTTAATCCATGATTGGGGAAAACAATTGGAGAGCCTTCAAGTTTAGGGAAAGATTTGAGGGAGTTCAAATATCCATGACTCTTCTCCTTCAAATAGAATGCCTAATTTCTTATATCACTAGATAAAAGACCATCGAATTCCACAGAGATCTGTAGCAATATTCCCTATTCCTATGTATACTAGTTCATATATGAATGATAATGGCTTTCTCGATATTGATGTTAGTTCCCCACTATTCTCGGAGTATAATTAATCATTTTTGAATAGATTGCCATGAAAGTGACAAATGTCATTTTATACAACGAACATCTACTTGTTGTGTAGTTTGAAAGGAACTCAAGCAATATGGAAAATCAATGTTATGTTATGTTTATGAAGAATGTAACAAAGGAAGACAGTAGGAAAAACGTGCCTTTAATTCAACTTGCCACCCTCGAATAGATGGAAGTTTGAGCGATTGAAATGAAACTTTGTACAATTTTGTGAATTTCGACGGTGCAAACTCAATTTTTTTTCTTCAAGTCCGAATATTTTATAAACGACTATACCTAGGTATAGGAAAGGCTGATGAAGAACATGCTAAAAAAATCTAAAGAATCCTAAAACGCAATGACAAATATAGCATTCCATTTGGAATAACGAAGATGGTGTCTTCTTCCGGTATAACCGGAAGTGCCATCATTTTGGAAACATTTTCATTGATCAGCAAATCATCGTTTATGGCTCTGCAGAAATTTTCAAACTGCTATCATCATTTGAACCCGGAAAACTTCTAAAGTGCCCTTTAGATGAAACAGCCTATATATGTATATATATATATATATATATATATATGTATATGTATCTGAGATATTGTCTCAATGTCTACAACCACAATTCTTCCTCCTGCACAAATATTCACGGACCCTGTGAAAAAATGAACTTTGTCGAGCAAAAGCGAGACAGATCTGTTTCGGCCTAGCAAATTGGAGGTCATCCCAAAAAAGTTTCTCAGAAACCTACCTTAGATCCTTTGCCGTTCTATGGAGTTGAACATGCAACACCTCATGTTCTACCCAATATCTTTCATCAACAATATAAAATATTATAAGGCCCATGCTCTGAACGACCCTCTTACCTCGACGTCTGTAATGTTGTTATAATTGTTGATGTCTATCTGGTCTCCACTGTAGGTCCAAGAACCGAATTTCAAGTAACATTCTTGTTCATCGAAAGGCCAATATCTCAGATTCAAACTACAAAGAACAGTAAATTGCGCAGGTGGTACCCACAGTACTTCACCGTCCGAATAGAGGAGACAATGCGTGTTCCCATAGTGGTTGATAGCTGTTGAGGTAGCACTAGAATCGCATAATATACATCATGATAATTCGAGAATACTAATACTCAGGTTGTTTCTTCTCGAAGTAAAATACTACTTGTAAAATACTTCGATTGTTTTTAAGATAAAGGAGGCCGAAGTTATAGAAATAATCATGTATTTTTCATTAGTGGATGTAATGAATACCATAGAATAAATCAACAAAAATCAAACACCATAAATTTCACTGGTGCATGCAAGGTTTATAAGAACCATTTTCATATTTTGAAGTATTGTGAAAACGATCAACTATTTTTTTGAATTTGCAATTTTTTCTATTTCGTAAACTTTCTCTCCTCAAAACAACCTACTGTAAACGAAACATCTTACCTGTTATATAAGTAAATATCTGGTTGCCAAATTTCATGTTCTGCCAAATTAAGTCGGGTTAAATTTCCATAATCCTCAGGATCCCACTTCAACTTTTCGTCAGTCCAAACCTGTTGAAAGAGTCTTATCACATTTTCTATTATGAATCACATTGTAACCAAAACTGAGAAAACTCCGCACTTACCAATTTGAGCCAGCAATGTACTGTTAAGGTGGATTTAAATTCGTTCATGTCGATGTGTCTGATGCTCATCCCGAACCTGACCGTGGTTTTGTTGTAGTGTTGGGCGGGTCTGGCAAACTTGTCATAGTTCAATAGGAGGTCGTGCCTCAGCTTATCGGTGTGTGTAGAATTCCATATAGGCTGGGGACCAATTTCTGGAACAGAATAGTAATTTATGTAATAATTTTCGGAAAATACTGATTTTTGGACGAGTAGACAAAATTCTAGAAATAGCCGTAGACGAGTCCTGGAAGTCTGCAAGTGAAACTATTTCTTTCGGCAACTATATGGAATATCATATCATTAGAGCACATTTCTTTTATTCAGGAAGGATAGATATTTGACAAACAGAGAAAAGTGATTCAGTCCCGAAAAAAAATATTGTTACGTAAAAAAATTTATTTTATTTATAAAAGCTGTTTTCCAATAACGCGATTTTTTTTTCTTTGGTTACGTTGACCAGGTAGAAAAGGATTGTGCTCACGACTAGCTTTGAAACAGGGAGATGAAGTGATTTACTACAAATCGGAAAGATGTTCAGAGGGCGCCAACATATTCAAATAAACGAACCCTTCCTAAAAGTTCCACGGGTAAGCCAAACCTATAAAATTCAACCACAAAGGGTAACCAAATAATATTCGAAAATACTGTACTAATAATATATATATATATATATATATATATATATATATAATCACTACTTCAACAAGTACGTAACCACGAAACAAAATTTTCTTTCAAGGGAAGTGAGAGCTTATCATTACCAAGCACATTATACATCTAAGTTACCGTGCACGGTTGGAGAACTCTCGCGAGAGGGAGGAAGATTGGACATATATCGGAAGGGATGATTCTATCCAGTCTCCTATACAGGTTAGATACTAAACCTATGACCGTAATTAACGACTGCACTTAATAATAGGTATTCGGTATGGTTACAATATAAGATTTCAGAATGGTAGATATTGTTGTTAGCAGATATTGGCTCATTCTTAACGATGAAAAAGTCTGTATTGGCAAAGAGGGTTGAGATCATAAACAAGAGCCGCTATGCGGTACTTAGCCTCTTCGAGGGTCCTCTGCAAGGTACTGGATGGTGTTAGGTAACACCCGGATATCAGAAGAAGGGTACAAAACTTCTTTTCCAAATCGTGTTATATATAACTGTTTAGAAATATTGTTGCAAGCCACCATAAAACGCCTAGAAAATGATTTCTATTAATATTCGTTCTATAGAAACTATTGAAAAGAGTTTACGGACTTGAACAGATGAACTCATCTCCGATTACCGATCACCCCCTAATAATCGTGAGACGTTGAATTTCTGGTTCCACACAAATGGTTGATACACTATCCTCTAACGAGAACGATCGACAGTAGAAAACTATGTAACTCAAAATTCGACAAAATGCTTATGAATTGAAACCACCCAGAGCGTAAAACTAATCACCAATTCATTGCTAAGTATATCAGTGCCATTGTTAAAATGAATTCCGCTTCACTCGATTCTTTTCTAACTTTCAACAAGAAAAGAGGTTTCGTATTTTAACGAAGTGGCAGCAGCTCTGGGGTGTCGATACCACGAATATTGACGTGGAGCGTATACAGGTTGTCCCTTTCATATGGAAGTTGTAAGATTTTACGCATAACGTAACAATATAGGTATCTATATTGTTATATATTATATATCTATACAACTCAACACTTATCCGAAACATTTCATTGACAAAACAATACACCAAATTGAGAACAGACAGAATATACAACAAACACAAAGACAACCAACACTGATAACAAATGTAATCCCATACATTCCCGGAATATCTGAAAAAATTAAACGTGTTGGTGACAAGTTTCGAGTGAAAACAGTGTTCAAGACAGAAAATACAATGAGATCGATTTTGACTCATACAAAACCGAGAAATGAAGAACAGTCATCAAAAAATTGTATATACAGTATACCATGTGTTTGTGGAAAATATTATACCGGTGAAACCAGCAGGCCTCTATCAGTAAAGATGAAAGAGCATAAGAACAATATAAAAAGAAGAAATACTGACAAGTCAAAATTAGCTGAGCATATCCTTACTGAGAATGGACAACATATGGCCGATTGGAGTAATATTAAGATCATAGGAAAAGAAGACAACAACCAGAAACGGAAAATCAAAGAGTCTGCTTGCATTCTCCTGAACGGAGACAATAATATTGCTTCTTGTTCAGTTGATATAGATAGAACTTGGCATCCACTTCTGAAACTTGAATATGAAAATGGAAAATTCGATATCAATTAATGAAAACACCTTGTAACCAGAATTCCTCCGTCTGCCAAATTGTCACTTTTCAGTGTCAAAATCGGAAACATCGAAAAAAGTTTACGAAGAAAAATATTTCAATTGTGTTGAGAACGGGAGCAGATTCGTTCCCGAAACGTCCACCAAGATAAGTAGAGGTTTTATTATTATTAAATATATTTGTATTTCCAAATTTTTTCAAAAACAAGGTGTCACTGACCAATAGAGAATTTCTCTTTTAGGTATCTTAAGGTTTAATTTCAAGCGCAGTGACATTTTGGGACAGATCCTAAATCTGTCCTTACTACAAATATATTGCAATAATTTTTAATAACTTCTACTCTATTTTTTAGAAACGAGGAGAGAAAATCCCATCAAAAGCTGAAAAATGAATATAGGTATCATTACGAATGTCGAAAGAGTATCCATAACATAAAAAAAAATATAAAAATAAGATAAATATATAAAAATTGGAACTGAGGTAGGTATTATTCCATTCCAGTAGCATCAATATATTGGAGCAAAAAGTTAATAGATCCCAACAAGAAATATTCACCAGCGTGACAAAATAAATGACATCTGTATATAAGGGGTGGCTGAAGAAAATGATGAACAACTGCGTAACAAGATCGTGGATATAATAAATTCCAAAACTAGCATGACATTGAATAATAATGATATACTAACTGCATATAGAGTTGGACAACGCCACGAAAATCACGATAAACCAAGACCTGTGATAATAAAACTGGCCCAAGACCAGCTGAAATCTGAAATTTTCAAACATAGAAATAAATTCAAAGGCTCAAATATATATTTGAATGAAGACCTAACGAAGATTAGAAGATCACTACTAATGGAAGCGAAATCTGTTTATGGAGTGAAGAATGCATGGTCTTACAATGGACAAAGGCTGATGTGACAAATCATACAAACAATTGATGAATTGAACATACTCATTCTTGAAATTCTAATGCAGTTAGTTAATTTTCTTTTTCTTCTGTTTTTCTCAATCAAAAAGATCAAGTTTTTATGCAAGGCTGATGTGACGAATCATCCAAACAATTGATAAATCAAACATACTCATTCTTGGAATTCCAATTTAGTTAGTTGATTTTTTTCTTCTGTTTTTCTCTTAGCAGAAAGTCTATATATTCTCAATTGAAATAGGCTGAGCAATATAATATGATTACCTGTACATTTTTCCATCCGTTTCACGATGTTGGATTTTTTGAACGATATTGAAAACTATGAGGAGAGAGAAACTATTGTGTGAGCGAGCTTGAAAGACAATTCGGCAAATTTTAGCGGTGAACATTTTTTAAATATATTTCATCTCAATATCAGGAGCTTAAAATAGAATATGGACGAGTTCCTTCTGTATATTGAATCGGCTAATATGGCTAATTTGGATATAATAATATCATATGGAACTTGGTTGCTTGAGGATATCCAGATTTTTTCCATTCCTGATTTTGACATGATTCACAATGATCCTTGATTCAATCAGAATGATGGTCTCATGGTTTATATCAGGAAGAATATTAATTTCTGTTCTTCTATAGAACATCTAAGTGAGATTTACTTATTAGAAATCTCACTTTAAATAGGTAATAAATCATTTCTTATCACTGCTTATTACCGCCTTCCATCGTCAAATCTAGACACATACCTCTCAGAAATTGAAACACATTCTTTAAATCAATCAGAGGCGGACGTGAAAATATTCATGGGTGATATAGATATTAATATAATGAATGCGTCAGATAATTTAGTTAATAATTACATATGTATGATGGCTGAACTAGGTTTTTATTCATTCATTAATGAACCAACTAGAGAAACGAGTAAATCTATTAGCATAATTGATCACGCTTATGTCAAAACTTCCGTTAACCTAAACAGCATTCATATCAACCCTTATATTTTCAAATGCGATATAACTGATCATTATATGTTATTATTATCCATCAAGCTCGAGGATAAGGTAAAGGCATCTGAAAGGTACTCTGAAACCACATACAGTGTTCTAAATTATCATAAACTTCAAAAATCGCTCGGGAAAGAAACTTGGGAAGTGACTTTACAATCCAATGATTCAGAAGTTGCTCTCAATGACTTTATAGGCAAACTTAATAATCATATTGACACCTGCACAGTGGTCAAAATGAAATATAATAAAAATACAAGACTGAATTTCTTTACATCGTAGGGATAAACTAAAACGAAACCTAATGATAAGTACTCCACAGAAAAAGAAATTGAATATAAATCTTATAGAAATGTCTTGACCAAACTAATCCGAGAAACCAAAAATAGCTTTTATACCAACAAAAAAAAATTGACATGAAAAAATCTGGAAAAATATAAATGAAATAAAAAATAGTAACAGAAGAAAAACATCAAATGAATATGACATTGAAGGAGAAAATGGCAACAAAATATCAACAGACGAAGAAAAGGCTAATCACTTCAATAAGTTTTTTGTTGAGATTGGCGAAGATATGGCAAGTAGAATAGAAAAACCCTTATCCGCCGTTAACGAAAGCTACAAAAATATAACTAACTCGATATACCTCTATCCAGTAACAGAAAATGAAGTAATCGGTATTTTATCTAGTCTTAAAAATAGTACTTCACCTGGCCATGATAAGATTTCTGTAACCCTGATAAAAAAACTACACATTTTCTCACCCATATGTCATATTTTAAATTCAATATTTGGAAAAATACCAATACCTTCCAAAGAATCTATCACGTCACCGATTTTCAAATCTGGTGACGAACTATAGACTCATAACTATCAATAATAACTTTTCCAAAATGGGTCACAATACGGTTTTTTAAAAAATAAATCTACCGATGAAGCAGATTTTGAAGTAGTAAACAAAATCAATGATTGTTTCCAGAATCAGGAAAAATGTATAACAGTATTTTTGGGCCTAGCCAAGGCCTTTGATACAGTAGATCACAATATACTCCTCCAACGTTTGTCTGACATAGGTATAAGGGGTGTTGCATTGGACATTTTTGAGGATTACTTGACAAATAGAGCACAGACTGTCAAAGTGAACAACTCACTCAGTAACCCACTACCAGTGACAAGGGGGGTACCTCAAGGCACTGTTTTAGGACCTATTCTATTTCTAGTATAGATCAACAATATATTCAAGATATCAGATTTCAATGGCATGATACCACCCCACACTATTATGTAGTATCGTATTATGGACTCAGCCAGGCACTATACACTGTCATTATCATTTTCTTATTAAATATATTTCTTTCAGAGCTTATCTCAATCTCTGATTCTCTCTTCCTCTCTCTCCTCTCTCTATTCATTATATAATTGACTCTTGTTATGTGAAGTCAGGAATACTGTTCTTATTTGCTGGCTACAACACAAGCATTGCTTAGGTGGCTACAAACTAGATGGTTTTCCAGTAATCATTCAACCTGTTCCCACTGTTTTAATTTCACTTTCAGTGACTTAATGAGTCAAATTGTAATATGAATAGATATATTTCAAATTACTTCCTCGTAAACCAATATGTTATTTCTGAACGAGAATTTCTGAACGAATAAACTTACTTTACTCACTTACTATCCAGAAATAGATACCTGCACTAACAGGTGCGTTTTTTTTTTTTTTATCTGTGGACAACACGAAAGGGAAACCTATGATGTTCGAGGAACATCGTGTTAGTCAGCGGTGGAATTTCGGGAAAGAAGGAAGGTGTTGGAATTTTTCTTGAATGTTTGGAGGTTGTAAGCATCAGGAAAGACTTCACTAGGCAAAGAATTCCACAACTTTGCCGTTCTATTGATGAATGATGCTTGGTATAGCGATGTTCGACAGGTCTCGAGCCTGACAGTGTAGGGGTGACCAGCTTGAGCTCGTCTGGTTTGTCTACTAGGAATCGCGCGTGGTGGCATAATAGATGATATTTCCGTTGAGCACCGACCGTGAAAGTACCTATAAAAAAGGCAGAGATCGCCGACCTTTCTACGATGATCTAGAGAGGTCAATGATTTGGTGAGTGTTGTGTCATCGACTAGGCGAATAGCTCTCTTCTGAATTGAATCTAAGAGCTTAAGCGTATGTTTGGGGGCTGAGCTCCAAACATGTGAGCAGTACTCCAGGACAGGTCGAATTTGTGCTTTGTAGATCATAAGCAGTTGCTGGGATGTGAAGTATCTCTTCGCACGGAAAAGAAAACCGAGTTTTTGTGAAGCAGTCTTCGCAATGGACCTCACATGATCGTCCCATGAGAGAGCACTGTTGGTGGTGACACCCAGCAAGGATATTGACGACCTCATAGGAACAGTGGTACCCGACATCATCAAATTGGGCATTGTGTGATCAGCCTTCTTGGTGAACATACAAGCTTGAGTTTTAGTTGCATTGAACTGTACTAGATTCTCAGATCCCCATTTCAGAATTCTTGTCAGATCCTCATTTAAAGCATCAACCTGTCTTCGCCTTGCACCTCTGGCCTCATTGGATGATATAGGGGCTCTAGAGGAAAAGGCGCATCCGCAAAGCTATGAACTGGGCTGGAGGTCACATTCAACAAATCATTGATGTGGAGCAAAAACAAAGTTGGTGCCGTGGAAAAGTTTAAAAATCATATGAAGTTTTGGTATTCAATTCAACGATTTGGTGAAAGTAATATTTCGTGGGATCTGGTTATGAAAGTTTGCCAACTAATATGTGAAAACTCATGCCTCTATATGGCTACAGTATTCCGAGTAGATAAAAGGCTACCATTTGGAGGAAGATACCAAAGTTTATGAATTGGCCATAATATTGAAACACTGCGGCAGACAATATGCGGAAGAAAGACGGAATAGAATATAAAGAAGGTGTGGTGAAGAAAATGTGGAATATCGTAGCAAAAAAGCAGCAAAAAAATGTACCGCGTTCAATATAATGTAAGTTTCGATCCATTCAAAAAGAAATGCGGAGCGCAGTATTCTTCAACAAAACCCAATTAACAGGAAATAGAGTCCTTCTGCGTTAAGTGTTGAAGAACATCTGAAAATAGTTCAATTGTGGGACTGGGATACTCGTGAGGTATTGCAGAAAAAAACTCCACCACTTCATAGCGTGGAAAGGTGCAGGAGCCACTTTCTGCCTGATATGGAGGAAAGTCTACGGGTAAGATGTTAAACGGAATGTATCAACGGAAGTATAATTTCTTCCTTTTTGTGAGTAGAATGGAATATATTCAATAAAACATCACAGAGAGTTCGGAATACTACCAAAACAAAATGTGTTTTGCTGATATAATATTGTTCAAAAAGCTTAGCATCAGGAGAGGCCATAATAATAAAATAGACAAGTTAGTCTTAGCTCGGAATCCTTTCTGGAGTAAACCCGAATCTACTAGCTGGTACAACAATTGTCAGATAGGCAAAAATCAAATTTCAAAATGGACCCAAGAAGCAATTTACAGCAGTTAGTGAGGTACCTAAAAGTAGAATTCAAGAACAGCTTAACTGATCAAAATCACAGGGCATTATAAAGCATCTTCTATATTAAACCATATCTCCTACATCCATGGATTCGATTCATCATCTGGATATTATCAACAAAATGAGAGAAACACATGCATGATAATGAAACGGCCAACAATTCATCTTCATCTGCCGAATCGTCTTCATTAAATACGTTTGTCCCATCTTATAGAATAGAATTTTTATTTATACCATTGACAAAAAAATTGACATTTTTTGTTTAGTACAAGTCATTTTCCGAATTGAATAAATACGAAGGCAAGATACAATTGATTGATTATTAATCAATAACAAAACTCTGGTTAGCATAAAAAAAACAAATTATAAAAAAGTGTATTCTGAGATATCATCTAGTCCATGAGGCTCTGCCGCAACTAAATTTTTCTTATAATATTTTTGAAAGCTGGCAAATTGTTTATGGTTTTGAGGTGATGCGGTAATGAGTTGAAGTATTGTATACATTTATAAAAACAGCCTTTTTCATATAATGACGTTTCATGCGGATGGTAGCAGAATGCATCCTTCCGGCGCGTTCCATGGTGTTGGTCAAAAATATAATCATCGAAAAATGATTTATTTTTTTTGTACATAACAAAGACACTGAAAGACGAATAAAGCAGTATGAAATTCAAGCCTCTTGAAAATACATCTACAAGTATCAGTGAATCTCAAGTTGGAAATTATCCTAATTGCTGTTTTCTGGACCACGAAAACCTTTTGGTTCTGTGAGCCTCCCCAAAATAATATACTGTAACTCATTATGGAATAGAAATGACCATAATAAGCTGTTAGAAGAATTGTATGGTCTACGCCTTTCTTGAGTTCTTTGAGCGAATACCAAATACTACTAAGTTTCTCACACAGCTGATGTACATGTTCTGTCCATCTCAAATGTACATCAATTGTAACACCTGAAAATTTCGTAGAGTCACAGTAAGGAATATCTACGCCTTGTATATTGATTTCATCAGGGTACGATTGGGTATTTCTACTATGTCTGAATAATGAACAGTTGGTTTTTTGTGTATTCAGTAATAGGTTGTTATTTTTGAACCACCCTGCAATGTCAGCTGATGAATTAATTGCCATATATTTCAGATTATCGTAATTCTTTTCAGCAAGCAAGATGGTCGTGTCGTCCGCGTAGTTAGTTTAAAGAGTTGTTGCCTCAGTGATTGTATCTGTCGAATAATTCACATATAATAAAAACAGCAGAGGACCAAGGACGCTTCCCTGTGGGACGCCCATGGTGATAATTTTTTCTTTTGAAATATAATGTTCATTGTCATCTCTGATGCTGACTCTTTGCATTCGATTAGTTAGATATGATTCGAACCATTTATTCCCATTCCCATTCCCATTCCCATTCCCATTCCCATTTTCTCCATTATTTGAAAAAGAATGCCATGATTCACATAATCAAAAGCCTTAGATAAGTCCAGAAAAATACCATTAGCCAAATATCCGTTTATCCATGTACTCGAGTAATTTTGCAAGGAAACTTAAAATTGCTGTTGTGGTACATCTATCTTTTTGAAACCTATGTTGATTTTTCGAGAGAATATTATTACTGTTCAGGAAAGGAATCAATCTTCGACACATCAGTATTTCTAATAATTTGGCGAAACTAGATAATGAACTAATAGGCCTAAAATTTTCTACATTAAGTGGGTCTCCTTTTCTGAACAGAGGTTTAACGATTGCAAGTTTCAGCTTTTCCGGAAATTTCCTTGTTTATTTGATTCATCAATTATGAAAGTGATTGGTTTCACTATATATCTGCTAATTTTTTTCAATGTTACATTGTTTTTCAAGCTTTCAGAATTATTTTTCAGTTACATCACTCAAGAAAATAGAACTACCACATACTCTAACATTTTCAAAATAAACATGTGCTGGTGTTGCTCCAACAAGATTCGGAGCTATAGTGATAAAGAAATCATTGAAAATTTCGCTTGCTTGCATTGCTGATGATATTATATTATCTTTGACCTTTATGTATCATTTTCCATATTCACTCTTCCTTTTTCAATATTTATTATATTCCAAATATTTTTAGATGTATCATCTGTTTCAATAATTTTTTTGTCGTAGTAATTCTTCTTTTCAGTCAATATTAGATTGGAATAAAAGGTTTTATATTCATTGAACATTTCCTTTGAAATCTGATCCTGTTGGTATAGTTCCGAGAATAGAAGTAGTGTCTGTTATCATATGTATTTTTCGAAATCCAATTCGGTTCATTTTTCAAACGTCTCTCGACCTTTTTCAATGGAAGTGCTGCGTTGAAATGTTCCACAAGTCTTTCAATGAATTTGTTGTACATGTCATCAACCAAACCTATTTCGTACAATGATATCCAAGTTTCACTGACCAACTTGTTATAAAAAAGCCATAATTTGTTTTATTAAAAGCTCTTAAAAGTAATTTTTCTTGGCTCCATCGTTACGAATTTTGATATATTGGGAAAAATAGTCAGATATATGTGTTTAGAACCTCCATATTGAAAATTGAAAAACTTGGAATATAAATGTTATCGAGGCATGTTGAAGTTGATTTTGTCACTCTTGTTGGTTCATCAACAGAAAAAGTCATGTTGTGAGCGTTCAAAAGGTGGATAACCGTGTTTCTATTTTTACTATTTTCCGGTATTGACAACAAATCAACGTTAAAATCTCCTTCCACTATCATGGATTTATTTTATCCGGATAAAATTTCGAGAATACTCTTTATTTTATTGATAAAATCATCCATATTAGTGGTAGGCGGTTTATAAACTACACAAATAACGTAACTGACATTGTTAATTTTGACCTCTGCTGATGTACACTCGAAAACATATAGTCTGCACTAAGTGCATTGATATCATGCCTGACCACTGGGTTGAGAGGGTTTAAAGCATAAATAACTACTCCACTGTGGGCATACTCCTTAGATCTGCAGTGTGAGGAGACTATCTTGTAGTTGATGTAGTGTTCAGTTAGTGCAATAAATTGTATATCGAGGCCACTGATGGTCACTGCAATATTATTATTGCAATCAGAGATACCCTGCATATTCTGGTGGAAGAGGCTAGTGACACCTTCAGTTTCACTTGTAACACATCCATGCTACGCTGTTTTCGTCTTTTTCATTTCAGTATCCACTATTCTTTTATAACATGCACATTCGGGATCCGTTACCGAATGATTTGTTTGCAAAGATTTTCTAAATTCATTATTCGTTTCTGAACAATTTATGCATTTGAGGATATTCATTTTACAATCGGAAGTTTTATGTATGTCTGCACAATTATAACAGGTTAGTTCATTTTCACACTTGCTAGTCACATGTCCATAACGAGCACATTTAAAACATCTCACAACAGAAAAAAATTCATGTACCACACAACGTCTCCATCCTATGTTTATTTTCTCCAAGGTACATATTCTATTTTCCAATGAGGCATTCTCAGAAATTATAATGTTGCCCTTATTATTTTTCCTTTCTGCTTGTATTTCGGAAGTATTTCAAATACTGATTTTTGATCTAAATTCATCTCATTTTGTTCTTTGAGCGATTCCAGAATATATTCGTCTGTGCCATCAATGAATTTTTCCTCTACATCTCTACCACACTGTAGCGTATCTCCATTTCATTTTCAACTTTCTCTTTAATCTTTTCCTTCGTTTCACGGTTATTGCAGCTTATGA
Source organism: Gastrophysa polygoni (assembly GCA_963576655.1). NCBI lineage: Eukaryota > Metazoa > Arthropoda > Insecta > Coleoptera > Chrysomelidae > Gastrophysa > Gastrophysa polygoni. The sequence continues at coordinate 21,530,275 of OY755083.1, forward strand.
TGACTGCTCCATCATTTCCTCCCTTGATGTTTTCAACAGCTATGGCAAGCCTCTTTGGATCAATAGTTTCCTTAATGTCGATTTTTGTTCGATCACTTTCTTGCTTCTCTCTGGGTCTCACAACTAGAATTTCATTTCCTGCACTTTTCTTCACTATATCGGAATAATTATCCTTCTGTGGATGGTTAACCTTAGATAAGATAAGTTCTCTGCCTCAGACGTCCATAGCTTCTTGTTGCTTTGCAATTATAGTTTTCAAATATTCTATAGATTCCCCTAAACTTTGTATTTCTTCTGAAAATGTTTTCTTAGTATGTTCTAAGATTTCTACCTGAAGCTTTTTAACTCTGCCAGGAATATATTTCTCATCGTGTCAACTTATGAATCTTTCATATCACAACTATTGCATACCAATTTCAGAACTGTTTTTCAATTGCAATATGCAATTGCATCTCTGAAGCATTCACCCCCAGACACTCTGAACATGTTGGGCCACAACAAATGTCACATGAATAAATGTGCACTTTGTCAGATGGTTTATTACAGATGATACACTTAGATTTATCCCCCATTATATTATTCAAGGAGTCCTCGAAACGGTCCTGCACATAGTTACGTGAACACTCTGTTTTTGTATCTTCTCGTTTTTACGGATTAACTAATAGCAAAAACTCTTTATGTGTCTACCTGCATGCAATTGATGATCTGAATATAGCTTTCGTCATCAGAGGTCAACAGGAGATCTGCTTGCCTATGTGACACATGAGTGGCAGGTGTCACATGGGGAGTCTCTGGCTGTAGCCTTGGATATCTCCGAGGCATTTGAGCGAGTTTGGCACCAAGGCCTCCTAGCGAAACTTCCGTCATATGGTTTGCCGCCCCAACTGTGTCTTTTACTATTGAGTTTTCTTGCAGATAGATCACTCTATGTGGTGGTAGACGGGGTCTCGTCTGATACAATGACGATCAATGCTGGTGTTCCACAAGGCTCTGTCTTGGCACCAACTTTGTTCTTGCTCCACATCAATGATTTGTTGAATGTGTCCTCCAGCCCAGTTCACAGCTTTGCGCCCCTATATCATCCAACGAGGCCAGAGGTGCAAGGTGAAGACAGGTTGATGCTTTAAATAAGGATCTGACAAGAATTCTGAAATGGAGATCTGAGAATCTAGTACAGTTCAATGCAACTAAAACTCAAGCTTGTATGTTCACCAAGAAGGCTGATCACACAATGCCCAATTTGATGATGTCGGGTACCACTGTTCCTATGAGGTCGTCAATATCCATGCTGGGTGTCACCACCAACAGTGCTCTCTCATGGGACGATCATGTGAGGTCCATTGCGAGAACTGCTTCACAAAAACTTGGTTTTCTATTCCGTGCGAAGAGATACTTCACATCCCAGCAACTGCTTGTGATCGACAAAGCACAAATTTGACCTGTCCTGGAGTACTGTTCACATGTTTGGAGCTCAGCGCCCATACGCTTAAGCTCTTAGATTCAATTCAGAAGAGAGCTATTCGCCTAATCGATGATACAACACTCACCAAACCATTGACCTCTCTAGATCATCGTAGAAAGGTCGGCGATCTATGCCTTTCTATAGGTACTTTTACGGTCGGTGCTCAACGGAAATATCATCCATTATGCCACCACGCGCCACGCGCGATTCCTAGTAGACAAACCAGACGAGCTCAAGCTGTCAGGCTCGAGACCTGTCGAACATCGCTACACCAAGCATATCATTCATCAATAAAACGGCAAAGTTGTGGAATTCTTTGCCTAGTCTTTCCAAATGCTTACAACGTCCAAACTTTCAAGGAAAATTCCAACACCTTCTTTCCCTCCCAAAATTCCACCGCTGGCTAACACGATGTTCCTCAACATTATAAGTTTACCTTTCGTGTTGTCCACAGAGGAAAAAAAATTATAAACTGATGTTTAAATGCGAAAAGGCACTTCCTTCAAAGTTTTATGAAATGAAAAACATATTGCTGATCACCTTTCACATATTCTGACTTTTCATACATACAGAGGAGATTGTGAAAAAGCATCGAACAAAATAGTGATATCTAAGCGTCAACTAAACCCAGGAAATATTTCTGAATTCAGAGCGAGACCTAATTCCATCAGTTCGATTCCAGAGTTGACTAGTCTTAAAATAAATGAAAGTTTTTCGTTTTTTCTAGATTCAGTTTCCTGGTGTTCTGATGTAGCATGTCCTATGCGAAATATAACTGTGAATCAGAATTATAAACTCTGGATATCAAATAATATTATACAAGAAGGTAAATCTTTGCGAGACATATTTCATGAGTTGACAAAATATCCAGAAATAGATGCTGAGAGTATGGACATATACAAGGTTAGGAAACAGATAGGTTGAGAAAACATAAACGTAACATTAAACAAACTAAAATCGATTATTTCGATGCAAAAATCAATAATGCAAAACAATGAATCCAAGGTAACCTGGAATATCATAAATAATGAATTGGGTAGAAATAATGAGCATGATAGGAACATTGTACTCAGGTATTAAGAGATATGCACCAAATAAGTGGAATATTTGCTGACAATTTCTCAAAAAATGTTGAATTCATCATGAATGATCATTTTGGCCAGAATATTTCCCTACCTCGTTCTGTAAGTAGGCTTAGTGTAGTAGCAATATCATGTTTCCTCTTCAGTCTGATCCTATAAATGAAAATGGAGTGTTCAACACTTTGACTCTGAAAATAGAACATCGGCTGGACTGGATGGGTTATCAATAGTTACAATAGAACAATCGTACTTATTCAATCAGTCCTCCCTGCAAGGGTATTTCCCAACTGAATTCAGAAGAGCGCTAGTGATACCGCTGTTTAAGAATAAAGGAAACCGCTGGGAAGTTGATAATTATAGACAAAGCTCTCTACTCTGTTCTATGTCTGAACTCTGAGAAAATTGTTTCGATTAGGATAGTGAATCATTTGGAAAAAAATCAAATATTTTGTGGAAGCCAACATGGTTTCAGAAAAAATAAGTCAATTGAAACTGCAACCAACTATCTTATCAACCATATTCACAGAGAAACTGATTCTAATAAATTCGTAATGTGATTATTCTTTGACTCGTCGAAAGCATTCGATACTGTCTCTTCTGAAATTTTGCTAGCCAAAATATTAAGTTTGGGTTCCCGCAATAATGTACTAAGTTGGTTGGAGTCGTATTTGAATAGGCGTTCCATGATTGTGAAATGCAATGGAATTGAATCAGGTATCAAAGAAGTAAGGCTTGGAGTGCCAAAAGGTTCAGTACTTGGGTCAAATTATAGTATAAATAATATATATCGACGTATGAATACATGCAAGCAATTACATTGAACTAATCAAACTTAAATGGTTCTATCAAAAATTAGTTGTTACAAGAGACAACGAACATATCTACTAAAAAACGGATATACAATATAAAATTTCAATGACCAACAACTTTCTCACTTTCATAAATTATTTCAAGATTTCCGGAACATTTCGTTAGACAATCCAAATATACTGATATCCTTGTCATTCAATAATTTCAAAGTTCTTTCTAATGGTGTATGCTTGCCATAATTTGTAGAATAAAATGGTACGTGAAATAAATAGCTATGCCTAAGATGTCTGTTTGGAACGTTGAAGTTGATTGTACCAAGTAGTTCTGGACAAGAAATGAGTCCATTGCGTAACTTAAAAATATAACAGAGATCGACGTGAGTTCTTCGTGTTTTCAGTGATTTCAGATTGAGTTCATGCAAAATATCTGAATGATCATGGTCATGTATCTGAACACCCAACCTGAATGCACAAAATCTCAAAAAATTATTTTGCACACTTTCTAAAGTCGTACAATGAACCTCATACAAGGGAGACCAAATAATCGATGCATATTCTAACTGAGACACTACTAAGGCTAAAAATACTCTTTTTAACGCTCCTATTGATAATCCTGTCCAATTGGGTGAAATCTCCGAACAACAAACCCACTAGAAGGATCACAAAACAAATATTCTGAAGCTCACATGAATTCCCAGAATTATCATAATATTAGTACCAAATCGTCGCCAGTGTTGTCATATCCCATCATCAAATAGTGATAAACAGTCCAAAATATTTAGTCCTTTATGAATTCATGTAGTTCAATGCACAAATATAATAATAAATTTGGGTCATGACGATTATGAATCAGTTCTGATTAATAGAAGATTGCTACATCATTCTGAGACATAGCAATTTTACTTCCTTGGGGGCTCGAGGACCAGCATGGGTATCATGAATACTTTTTGCTCAACGTTGCAACACCGCAATTTGATATTGACAGTCGACGGCGATTATTGCTTCGTTTGGTATCTGTCATTATTTACGTTTTGATTTATCGATATTATTCAACTTGTGTTCAGTTTTGTGTACTCAGAATTCCTCAGAAACTCAGTTTATTTCCTGTTTTGGTGATTTGATATAATGGTGAGACGTTGTGAGGTGTGTTAAAGACAATGTTGAACCGGCGATCAAAACACGTCATTTCATAGGTGAGTTACCATTGTCGTATCATTCGAGATTTTGAAGCATTTTCCCAAATGGAATGGATAAAAATGAATTTTAAATTGAATTGATTAGATTATATTGATTATACCCATAGGTCAGCTGAAACAGTGTCTTGTCATTGTTCATTTCCCCACCAAGAAATGCTGAAAAGTACTACTGAAATTGTTACGGATTTTCAATTTGGTTTCATCATGAGTTAATAATAAATTCGACCCCTCTGCCAACACGGCAATGGTGCTGGGAGAATCAGCTCCTGCTATCCTTGTTTAGACAAAGATAGATACTATAGATGTTGCTTCCAAACAAACTGTATTGCCAGGGCTGTGGATTACTTATCTAGTCTGTTCAATGATCGAAGGGTGAAATCATCCCCAGTACTTTAGATGACTCCACACTAACTTTATTTATATATATCAACAAATCTAAGCTGCTCATCGAAAATAACTCCAACATCTTTCATAGATGATGTATATTCCACATGTTGGTTATTTATGTTATATGCGGTATCAACTTTTCTCCCAACTTTTGAGAAAGGAATGAAATAGCATTTATTCACATTTAGGTACAGATTGTTGGTAACGCACCATTCACATAATTTATCAATAGATCAGCCTGAAGAAGATTCTGGTCATTCACAGACTTAATAGGTCTAAACAACTTCAGGTCATCAGCAAACATAAGGAAATCACAATTTTAGAAACAACTTCCAATGTCATTTACAAAGATATTGAATAAAAGTGGTGAGCAGTGAGATCCATGAGGTGCTCCAGATGGTACTGAAATATCTCTTGATTTGTACCCCCCAATTGCGACTTGCTGTGTTCGACCTGTCAAAAAACTTCGGAACCAATTCACTAGGTGCTCCGAAAAACCAAAATGTCCAATCTTTTTCAATAATGTATGGTGATCTACCCTATCAAAAGCATTGGAAAAGTCTGTATAAATGGAATCTATTTGACATTTAGTCTCCAATTATTGACGAATGTGTTCCCGTTATTCGCAACTTCACTAGTAAGTATCCTCCATGGTTCAACGGCGAGAAAATCAGAGACATCAAAAGGAAAAATAAAATCTTTGGAAAATTGAGAACTACCAATGCATGCATACCATGCATGTAAATGCATTTGCACGATTCTTTGAAAGTGCATACTCTCCACCACAACAATCATACGAATTCACTAATGTTGCATCAAACAATCCCATCATCTCTGTCAGGCGTTTTTCAGATATCGAAATTTACAATTCTCCTAAAAAATTAAAATCCAAAAGTACCAGCGGGGACGATGGCATCCCTAGCTTCTACGTTAAAGACTGTGCTCACATTCTAACTGCACCATTACAGGTAATTTTCAATTCAGCATTGAGTACAGGGTGCTTTCCCAACAAATAAAGTTTCAAAAATTTGCGCCATTTTCAAAACTGGTGCTATAAACAATATTCAAAACTACCGATCTATAACCCTGTTGTCAAACTTCGCTAAGGCATTCGAGCTGTGCTTGTACAACAGGATCTATCCCGAAGCTAGAAATTTGATCTCCAACAACCAACACGGATTCTTCAGTAAAAGATCTACAATTACAAACTTAATGTGCTTCACGCAGTCAGTAATGCATTTAATCAAAACCTCCAAGTAGATACAGTATACACGGACTTCTCGAAAGCATTCGACAAGTTGGATCATAATGTTCTCATCAATAAACTGCATTCCTACGGTTTCGATTTGTTGCAAACAGCGGTGCCCCCCAAGGAAGTAACCTTGCACCTCTCTTATTCTCACTTTTCATTAATGATATAGGAATTAATGTCTCAAGTCACTTCTTACTTTTTGCAGATGACTTGAAAATATTTCGACTCATTGTATCTGAGGAGGACTGCTTCATTCTACAGAAAGATCTTGAATTCTTACATGTTTGGTGCGTCGAAAATAATCTCCCTCTCAACATTAATAAATGCAAATACTCCCAATATACCCTCAAAAATAATGTTACTAATATGACTACCATATAAATAACACTCCCCTCACAAAAGCAATCAAACAAAGGATCTTGGTATCATCTTCGACTCAAAATTGAGCTTCTCTATCTACTATAGTTCAATGACATGTGCAGCCAAACGTATGCTGGGTCATATATCGGAATTGTAAGAACTTTCGCAACCAGGACAGCTTTATAACACTGTTTAATGCCTACGTGAGATCTCGGCTGGAGTATGGTTCACTAATATGGTCGCCTTTTTACAATATTCACACAAACAAAATAGAATATATCCAAAGAGGCTTCATGAAATACATCACATATAAATTAGATGGGGTCTACCCAGAACAAGGTATCGAAAACAGAATATTACTAAATAAGTTCAATCTACTATCCCTTCAAAACCGAAGAACCTACTATTCAATAACCTTTATTTTCGAATTAGTGAACAATCTAGTAGACTGTCCTGAATTACTCTCTTATTTTAATTTTCATGTGCCGGGACTACACTCTAGAAATGAACTAACTTTCTACTTACCCAATTCAAGAACTAACATACTTCTCAAATCTCCAATCGTAGCAATGAGCAAATTATTCAATCAATTCTGTGCAGATCTCGACATATATTATCAGACAATTGGTCAAGTAAAGAACAATATTAAAATTCTTTTACACAATAACCAAAATATCTGAGCCCAATATGTACCAAAAAAATTATGTTTTCCACTTTTCTCCATGTTCAGGTGTTTCCTGACAAATAAAGTCAACTTTGGTATACATGAACATATATGTGTTTGTATGTATGTGCAGGTATGTGTATGTATGTATATATATAAAACTTTTTGCTTATGTATATGAATGTATGTCTTGTCATTGGGATTCATTTTTCTTAAGACTTTCAATATTTTCTGTTCATATATGAGATGGTTGGAAATATTGGATTTGTTTCGAGAAAAGCCGTGCTAATTATTAATCAATCTCTCTTTGCATAGAAAGTTCAGTTGGTCCGAGTCATGTCATTTTGGAATCGATGACTGGTTACATACACTACGATAGTTTTTGATATTATCGTTATCACCCGATTTATGAACTGGAATAATGAAACTGTGTTTCCAAATATCTAGGAGAACACTGAAAATAAGGTACAATGGATGAGTTAGGGAGTAAACACAATTTTTTAGAAACATGTTCGGTATTCCATCGGGACCCGTAGTGAATTTGGAAGGAATTTTCGAGAGTTTTTCAAATATCATTACAACCGATAAGGTGGGATTTGGAATATAATTATTGTTAACATGAACAAAGTCATTAGGCTCCGTTAATGAAGTATTATAAATTGTGGAGAAAAAAAATGCAAACAATTCTATTTGTTCATTGTTCCCTGCGATAGGGTTTTCATAGTACATGGTAGATGGCAAAATATTCAGTGATTTCTTACTTTTCAAAAATGTCCAACAATATTTAGGATTTGAATTCAGTTTGGTGTTCACGTCATGGATATAATGATCATAACATGTTCTTGATAGAATTTTACAAGACGATCTCAACCTAGAAAACAATTGATAATCTTCATTGCTTTTACTTGATATGAATTTTGTATGGGCTATTCTGCTCGACCAGGTAGCTCAGCTCAGCATTGAACCATTTGGGATGAGTAGATGTTATGAATCTTTTGAAAGGCACAAACAATGCAGTTGCTATATACAAAATATGGTAAAATTCTGCAGTCGCTACATTTATATCTGACGAATGAGCTTCTCATTTCAGTTTATGTTCATTAAATAGTTGTTAAGACCTTCGTAATCGGAAAATCTGAAATCGTAATAAAATTCAATATAATCTAAATTTTTGGACACATCATCATAATTTGAAATACTGAAGGAATAGCCTGAGAGATGCATTTGAAAAAAGAGGATCTGTTGCAGTGATAACATCTGAGTTATTCACATTTGAGAAATACTGAGTCTAAAACACATTTTTTGGATTGGGAATTAAATTTCTTCGATAGCAGTTCAGGAATGCATAGCATTGCGCTAGGGGCAATGCATGAGATCCTTGAACCAGAACTCCAGTATCCTCATTAGCCCAATGAGCTTCAGGTACATTGAAGTCACCAAAAATGTATGAATTACAATATTTATATCTCATAATAACTTCTTCGGCAGCCTGACCATGTTGTAGATAGATCGATTCCGGTGCTTGAGGTGAGATATAAACGCCACCAATTATGAAATTTTGTTTTCCATTAGAGCATACAAAGAAGAGCTGTTCGACTGACATGATTGTCAATTTTATCTCTCTTGCCTCTATTGAGATCTTGATGAGAATCAGTACTCCACCTCCCCTAGATTTTGAACTGGTTTCGCAGCTACGATCACACCTGAAGATATTGTATGAGTTAACTTTAATTTCGAATCCAGAATATCGTTCAAAAGCCAAATCTCAAGTAGAATAGTAATGTCATACGTAGAACACTACACATATTCGATTAGTTCCTGTATCTTTGTACGAATGCCTCCAACATTGTGACAGTATACTTGTAATGGGGTTTCCACTAATTTTTTCCCTTAATTACAATTGTATGAGTAGCCCTTCTATTATGTATCATTAGGTTTTCTTCACCATATGACTACCTGTGAGTCAACTCTTCTTTAACTCTCTTGATCAAATCCTTTTGCATTCTTGTTTGATCATCGCTGATTCTAATCGATGTGCTCTGCAATTTCTTCTTAGCTTTCAATATTTGCTTCACGATTTGGTTACTTGAGAGTACCACTTTAATAGGTCTACATTTTGGACCACCAGAACGACCAACTCGAAGTAATACCTTTACAATATTATCATTTGTTTCTTCACTCATTTCCATTTTCTCTATAACTTTACTGAACTCCTTCTTATCTGCTTCAATTACACTGATTTCATCGGATGCTGATTCCTTAACATTATAAATCATTATGTTGTTAGACCTGATTTGACGCTCATTGAGTTCCTCAAACATTGACTCAAATGAAATGTTTGAAGACCCTTCATTCTCTCTCGCTTCAATCTCTGACTCAAGATCACTTAAATGCTTGTCTTTATCTGCTAATAAGGATCCATATGCATCTTTGAGCTCCCTAATTTCAGATTGTAATTCCTTCATCACTGTTTTCAGCGAAGGTATTTGTTATAAGCTATTCTTGCAGTCATCACAAAAAAAATTCAACTTCCTTTCCCCTGCGAGTTGCAGACATCTCACCCCTGCTGAAATTACATTTGCACAAGCAACATGGAGAAGTCTTTTGCAACCATCACATCTGAATGAATTTTCATCATCCACTGCCTCTTTTCGACACCTCAAACACTTGCTCATAGTGACGGAGAACACTTTGAAGACCCCCGTATATTAATCACTTGCCTGTAGCTATAAATTCTCGAGCAAAAAGATCGATATTTTTTGTCACTGGAACTCAATTACGGTGGGTTCTTTCGCTGATATCTCCAATATTATTCCAAAATACGAATTGATTTCCTATCAAATATCTTCAAAGTAGTGAAATTACTCGAAAATATTTTTCATTGTGAGGAATCCTGATGTCTCCAGCTTCAACTACATATTACTTAGTAAGATTGAACTACAGTTTAACTTCAGTAATTTCTTTCAGTATTTATTTTATAATTGAAAGAATGATATTCCAGCTGATCTACAAATTATGGACGATATCAAACTGAGCGGTGGGGTAACATTTCTAGGACCTGTTAGATCAAAGACTGGACTGGAAAAAGCAGATAAATAGTGTCTGAAATTGAACAAAGCATTCTACGCGATAAAACAAATGAAATCTTGTTTAGATTTATCGGGTCTACTGAATATTTACTTTGTTATGGCATATTCCCACATATCTCTCAATATAATGGCATGAGGTTCTACTAGCGAATTTTCCAGAGTCTTTGTCGCACGAAAACGAATCATTAGACCAATTTTCAATTTGAATCGCCTGGATAAGTGTGAATCAGTATATATTTTGAAATGTATTAGATTCGCCAAAACTATGAACTGGAGATTAGTTCAAGTGTGCACAACTACAATACGCGACAGGGAAACCTATTACGAACTCCAAAACACAAATTTGGGAAATATGAAAACTCTCCGTTATATAATGTGATCAATTTTTACAATATTTTACTATATCCATTAAGCAATCCACTTCTGATAATATATTCGATAGAAGAGTGAGAGAATTGCTATGTAAAAAAATGCTACTATAGTGTAAATGAATCCTTGGACGATGCTCTAAATTGAACATTGAAAGTCAAATGTCTGATATAGATATAGATTTTATTTTTTCAATGTTAATTTTTGTAATACATCTGAAAACACTAAATATTTATCTTAATTGTACATGAATTATGTCTAGAATTTTCTGAAGAATCCAAAAAACTAATAATATACAGAGGGTTGTATTTAAAATGAGAAAGTTATATCGGCCGCTGTCACATGACACCCTATATAATTATATTTCTTTCAAATGCGCATCTAAAAATACAAATCGACGTGTCCGAGCGTTTTTCCTAACACGCTCTCATATATTCGTTATCGAATTCATTCCATTTGGCTGTTCCACACGATATGTATGACATATGTTTTCAGGAGTGTGAGAGTTGCCTATTTTATTATTTCACTTGTATGTATTTAGATGAATAGTAATTTTTTGTTATTTATTGTGTGTATTTAGATTTACTACTATTATGTGATATTTTTCATTTGCAGATATTTTATATTTCATTTATTTTTAATTATTATATTTTTGTTTTTAAGTTTATAACTTCAAGTTGACACACCATATCAGTGGCGAATAAACTTGCTTTCTTTCTTTCTATATGCTTGTTTCATCAGCAAAGTCAGGAAAATAGAACGCACGTTTGGGTTCGTCTCTCGTTATTCCACCCTCGTCGCCACCTCTAATAACTCATTCACAATTTGATGAAATAGAACGCTATATTTGTAGAGTGTTGTGTAGCTGTCTATACCTGTTCAATTCCAATCCGCTACTGCCTCAGTTTTTACAGCGCTCGTGCGTACTCAATTCTAACAATTCATATACAGGATGTCACATGTACTTATACCAAAATATATGCAGATTGCAGATAATGAGTAATTCACTTTGTTGCGGGATGGCTTTGTCATTTATTGAACTTATATTTCACATTTCAATTACTTTCATATTTATCGCGAAATACTGAGCCTCAAGAAGACTGAAGACGATGCATGTCCTTGAGCTATATATTTCTGCGTTTAGATCCCGACTGGAAACCCAGTCAGTAATACGCGATACGTCGTAGCAGAATTATCTGGAATACCTCATGTAAATCACAATGACAATCAATTATCCCCCGCGTGAATCAGCCCTTGACTACTGGAGGAGGGATTTCAAATTTTCCAAGAGAAGAAATATATCAAAATTGGAAATTGAACTTCATGATATGAGAGGTCAGGGTTACGACAATGATGCGAATATGCCTGGCAAGCATGTGAGCCTTAAATATAAGTGTGTACCTATATGTATATGATAATATCAAATTCAAAAAATCAACGTCATTACAATGTTTTTGCGTTGTTTAGGTCACAAATTGAATTTAACTGTCAATGATGCAGCAGCAGATGATTTCCTACGTGACTATAGTTTTTTTTTAAATTTCTGCACTCTACAACTGGAATATTCATTACAATAGATCAGTAACTGAAACACAATGGGAAAGTAGGATAAGGACGATTCATAATCCATAACTCCTCTGAATTTGTAATCCTCTAATGATTAGGTGGAAGATAATTCAATAAATACCAAATATTCAGCAGGGCCACTATCAAACAAAATTGAAACGTTCAAATCCATCTGACTGCCTATGATGTGTTAACTATAGTGAGTAAAATGATCCAGTATCCAACAATAACCTTGAATGAATGTTGAGTGTAAAAAATAAGGCAGATAAAAGTGTTATGGGCTTCCGGTCCAAGTATAGGAAATCCATGTTCTTATTTCTTATCCATCGGTAGGTACACATAAATTCCCAATAAAGGCAGTGCACCTCTCATTTGATATTTTGGACACCCTCTATATCTATACCTATGAAATTTAGTGACTTACTTGTGGTTGTGAATCCCGACTCAACCGTCCCGGAATTGAGTACAGATGAAATTACAAAAAAAATTACCTCCAGTAACTCCCATGTTGTCATATTGAGAAATGAGAGAATGAAGCAGAACTGGACTGTATCTGAAGGACACAGATGTCCCCTGCATCTCTGCCTCGAATGGCATTTGATTCGATAAGTGTTTCCTGTGTGAACATCACATCACTTTTTATAGGTGGTATTTGAGGCCGGTCTGATTCTTTCATTATTTCACCAATATTATTATCGAATATAACTACGATTACTCCTTCCTCTTAGTTTTAATGCTGTCAACAACTCATATGATGTGTCAATATCTTGAATTCCTCACGCTCAATTATTTAGGTACTCAATTCAAGCACATCATTGATATTAATTCATTTTATAAATACAAACAGTCCCCAAGTTTGATGAACATTCTTAAACACAATTCAATCCTCGTAATCTTAGGTAAGTCTTTGGATCAAACTAAGAGTTTCAGACCAATCAGTCTGACCTCGAATTGCTTGGAGCGTTTGACCTGGGTGTCACTACGGGTGTCACTAACTGCATACTGATCCCTCAACAGGGAAAGCTACTATGAATGGTGGTTCACCACAAGGGTATGTCCATAGGAATGCGTTATTTCTCTCCACTATCTCGTGAAACATGCTCGTCGATTTTCTCATAATGAAGCTATAAGCACAACGGTATAATCTTCATGCTGTGCTCGAGTAGTACGCCTTCTGCTACATTGGAAGGTATGTTGGGTCTCAGGCGCCTGTAGATATTCTAGTTCTAGTGCAATCGACACCATCTTGGTCTTATTGTTCGGACTCTACGAGTTGAACTGGAGGACCAATGAATGGTGACGAGTTCAGGGAACATGAGTGTTGTTCCATAAATGACGCTTCTAGTGGAGGTACATTACGACCGTTCTCAGATATATCCATATTATTTAGTTTCCACGAATACAGTCTCTGATGAAATTAAATTTGTCTGAAAATCACAAACTTCACGTTTCTGATACAGATTATGAAAATTAGCTACAGAATCTGATTCGAGAGTATAAGGGGTTATTTTCCGAAGAAGTTGGAACAATTAAAAATTACAAATGATGCAATCTCAGAATGGAAGAGAAAAAGCAGACACTATTCATTCGAGCTCGACCATTTCCATATGCGCTGATAGAAAGAGTTGAAGAAGAAATTGATAGATTAAAAAAAGAGGTATAGTATCGAAGATGAGGATTCGGGATCTGAGTGGGGAAGACCTGTAGTACCAATTGTTAAGTAGAACGGCGACATTCGTCTGTGGGCCAATTATCAATTGACGCTCAACAGATTCTCATTAGATGATAACTATCCAATACCCCGTATCTAGAAGAAATATTTGCTAGAATGAGTGCATGGAGGGGAATATTTTTGCACTCTTCAACCAGGCATACTTATACATGGATGTTGATGAAGAGAGTGTTTTGTTGGAAACGATGAGTACTTCTGACTGAAGACACATACATGGTGAATCGACTCATGTATGGCGTCAAAGTAGCACCAAATGTTTGGCAGCGCTTCATAGATCGAACTTCACAGCGAGTAGCATGTTTTTTTTATGTGATAGGACAAGGTAATACTTCGGATGGAGTTATTCAAATACGTCACACAAAAAAAAGTTCTCGGATTGAGCATGACTGTATAGATTGAAGTGAACGATTTGTTTGTATATAACGAAAGAAATGATCTCACTTTATCTCGAATAGAAAATTGTATGTTTTCATAATGAGAATATTATTTTATGAATTCAAGAAAATCATTGTCTTGAAGAAATAAACATTTACTTCCAACGAATAGTATATTTCTCTTGATTTGAAACAATGAATTCCTCACGATGAGATCATTCACTCCGAGAGGAAAGATTTGATCGAGTCGAATATACTGAAAACTTCGACTAGACAACATTGATCTGCTTGTCTGAAGATCACCATTTCATTGGATTGAAACGAATGGAATACTCAGAATAAGAAGTAGGATCATTCACTTTGAGAGGATAGTTTGATTTATCAAATATTGAATACTTTGATTTGAAGAATTAGGGCTATTTGGGTAAGTATTTGGGTAAGTATTTGGGTAAGTATACTTGACGCTCATGGTTTGAAATAGGATTGGATTATTCAAGGAGATAATCGATATAGATATATTCATGAAAGGATTTATTCTCAATGATCAATCTCAATTGATCAATTATATTGAAACATATGTATCTTGGACACGAAATAACTCAAAGCACTTCCACGTCATCTACTATGGTGTACAAATCCTTGATTTTCAAGATTATGACTGATATTTCTTGGTATGGAGGATATAAAAACCCATTCCTCTTGGCCCTGCTACCGCTCTATCCTTTTTGAGCGTTATTATCTATTTGGAATCTCACCTCTCAAAACTCCTGGAAACAGAATATGAATGGATATATACAGGGTGGTATTTTCTACACGATGTCGACCTTGCTCAGAATATGATATTTTTTCCGAGACAAATTCGGTATTCTATTGAACTTTGATTTCCTTTAGAAATTAACACTATCTATTTTTTGTTCAAATTCTGTATTGAAGTCAACGTATCGGATCACAAAAAAAAAAGCTCAATCGATTTATTGAAAATTGAATTTCCGGGCAATGACGAAAATTGTCGTATTCTTCAATTCAAGACCGGTAGTAGAATCAAAAAGATTTGTTCAATGTCGTTCGGAATAGAAAAGAATTCAGTTGATTATTTTGAAGGATTTTATACAGACATGATAGCATTCTTATAATCGAAACAAGCACTATTTCATTTTTTGAATCACTGGTCAAGTATATATCGGCACGGGCACGTGTCTGTTAGCTCCTGGTAAAACGTCTCCTAGATTCACCAACTGAATCGGTATTTCCATAAAACGTTTATCATAAGGCCTACAATAGCGCACGAAGATATTCTTCACGGCAATGTATGAAAGCATACACCGGCACCATAATATAATGGGAGATTCGTGATTTAATTCCATCACGAAAAATAAAAATCCCATACGAGAATGGCTGAGTCAACAAAATCTGTGCAAGATCTTACAACAGCGGAATTAACTCAACTCATCAAAGCCACTGTACAAGAAGCCAACATCCTACAGACAGGTGTAATAAAAAAATATGTATGTTACGCTGGCACAACCACACCAACAAAATCCATTTTTATACCAGAATTGATTGCTTTTTCGTTGCTAATTTGTTCCTCTTTTCGAAAATTTGTTGCATGTGCCGAAACAGAAAAATCGAGTACTTGCCAGCTTCACGATAAGCTGGTACGACAACTTTTTCATTTCATCACCGAATCCAAAAACACATATACCAAAATGTAGCACTAATTTGTTGCTGATCTGTTTCCCTATTCGGATATCTAAATTTCTAACCATTACAAAAAAAAATGATGTCTTGCCAGCTTCACGATCAGCTGACACTGCAACTTTTTCATTTCATCACCGAATTGGAAAACCAATATACCAAAATGTACCACTGATTTGTTGCTGATTTGTTCCCCTATTCGAATATCTAAATTTCTTACCGTTACAAAAAAAAATGATGTCTTGCCAGCTTCACGATCAGCTAACACTGCAACTTTTTCATTTCATTACCGAATTGGAAAACAAATATACCAAAATGTAGCACTAATTTGTTGCTAATTTGTTCCTCTATTCGAATATCTAAATTCCTAACGTTACAAAAAAAAAATGATATCTTGCCAGCTTCACGATCAGCCGACACAGCAACTTTTTCATTTCATCACCGAATTGGAAAACAAATATACCAAGATGTAGCACTAATTTGTTGCTAATTTGTTCCTCTATTCGAATATCTGAATTTCTCTTCAATACAGAAAAAAAAGTTTGCATAGCAACATGTCATCACTGAGTTTTCACGATACTTTCGTTATCTGACATATGAATACGAAAGTGAAAACACGAGAATTTGTTGCTTTCTACTTACTAATTTTTTCCTCTTTCCGAATTTTGGTTGCTTGTTCCTTTAGGAAATTATGATGGAAAATACCGCCAAGCCAGGTTAATTCTATGATAATTTCGTCATATGACATTTAAACTCGTAAACGATCGAACCAACATTTGTTGCTTTCTTGTTGCAAATTTGTTCCTCTTTCGAAATTTTTCTAGCTCATTCTCTCAAAAATTAAAAAAAAAAACTGAGATGCTAGATTATTTCACGATAACTCCTTTATTTGACATATGAATACAAAAATGAAAACACGAAAAGTTGTTGCTTTCTTGTTACTAATTTGTTCCCCTTTCAGAATTTTTGTCGCTTGTTCCTTTAGAAAATTATGATGGAAAATACTGCCATGCCAGGTCAGTTCCATGTTCATTTCGTCATATGACATTTGAACTCGAAAACGATCGAACCAACATTTGTTGCTTTCTTGTTGGCAATTTGTTCCCCTTTCAGAATTTTTATAACTCATTCTTTCCAAAATTTGAGAAAAATATACTGACATGCTAGATTATTTCACGATTACTGTTTGATTCGACATATGAATTCAAAACTGGAAATACGATAATTTGTTGCTTCCTTGTTGCTAATTTGTTCCCCTTTCAGAATTTTTGTTGCTTGTTCCTTCAGAAAATTATAATGGAAAATACTGCCATGCCAGGTCAATTCCATGTTATTTCGTCATGTGACATTCGAACTCGAACACGATCGAATCAACATTTGTTGCTTTCTTGTTGCAAATTTGTTCCTCTTCCGAAATTTTCCTAGCTCATTCTTTCAAAAATTATAAAAAAAAATACTGACATGCTAGATTATTTCACGATAACTTTTTTATTCGACATATGAATTCAAAACTGGAAATACGATAATTTGTTGCTTCCTTGTTGCTAATTTGTTCCCCTTTCAGAATCTTTGTCGCTTGTTCCCTTAGAAAATTATGATGGAAAATACCGCCATGCCAGGTCAATTCCATGTTCATTTCGTCATATGACATTTGAACTCGAAAACGATCGAACCAACATTTGTTGCTTTTTTGTTGCTAATTTGTTTTCCTTTCAGAATTCTTGTTGCTTTTTTCTTTAGAAAATTATATGTCAAATAAAAAAGTTACCTTGAAATAATGTAGCATGTCAGCATATTTTTTTTTATTTCGGAAAGAATGAGTTATGAGAATTCTGAAAGGGGAACAAATCAGCAACAAATGTTGGTTCGATCGTTTTCGAGTTCGAGTCATATGACGGAATTATCATGGAATTAACCTGGCATGGCAGTATTTTCCATCATGATTTTCTAAAGGTACAAGCAACAAAAATTCTGAAAGGGGAACAAATTAGTAACAAGAAAGCAACAAATTCTTGTGTTGTCATTTTTGAATTCATATGTCAAATGAAGAAGTTATCGTGAAATAATCCAGCATGTCAGTATTTTTTTTAAATTTTGGAAAGAATCAGTTATAAGAATTCTGAAAGGGGAACAAATTAGCAACAAGAAAGCAACAAATGTTGGTTCGATCGTTTTCGAGTTCAAGTGTCAAATGACGAAATTATCATGGAATTAACCTGGCATGGCGGTATTTTCCATCATAATTTCCTAAAGGAACAAGCAGCAGAAATTCTGAAAGGGGAACAAATTAGTCACAATGAAGCAATAAATTCTTGTGTTGTCATTTTTGAATTCATATGTCAAATGAAGGAGATATCGTGAAATAATCTAGCATGCTAGCATGTCAGTATTATCCTTCAATAAAATTTTTGACAGAATGAGCTATAAAAATTTCGAAAGAGGAACAAGTCAGCAACAAGAAAGCAACAAAATTTGGTTCGATCGCTTTCGACTTCAAATTTCACATGACGAAATTATCATGGAATTAACCTGGCATGGCGGTATTTTCCATCATAATTTTCTAAAGGAACAAGCAACAAAAGGGGAACAAATTGTCATTTTTGAATTCATATGTCAAATAAAGAAGTTATCGTGGAATAATCTAGCATCGTAGCATGTCAGTATTTTTTTCAATAAAAATTTTGAAAGAATGAGCTATAGATATTCCGAAAGAGGAACAAGTCACCAATAAGAAAGCAACAAATGTTGGTTCGATCCTTGTCGAGTTCAAATTTCACATGACGAAATTATCATGGAATCAACCTGGCATGGCAGTATTTTCCATTATAATTTTCTAAAGAAACAAGCAACAAAAATTCTGAAAGGGGAACAAATTAGCAAGAAGAAAGCAACAAATTCTCGTATTTTCAGTTTCGATTTGAAATGTCAAATAAAAAAGTTATCGTGAAATAATCCAGCATGTCAGTATTTTTTTTAATTTGGAAAGAATGAGTTATAAAAATTCTGAAAGGGGAACAAATTAGTAACAAGAACGCAATAAATTTTAGTGTTTTCATTTTTGTATTCATATGTCAGATAAAGAAAGTATCGTGAAAATTCAGTGATGACATGTTGCTATGCATTTTTTTTCTGTAATGGAGAGAAATTCAGATTTTCGAATAGGAGAACAAATCAGCAACAAATTAGTGCTACATCTCGGTATATTTGTTTTCCAATTCGGTGATGAAATGAAAAAGTTGCTGTGTCAGCTGATCGAGAAGCTGGCAAAACATCTTTTTTTTTTGTAACGGTTAGAAATTTAGATATTCGAATAGGGGAACAAATTAGCAACAAATTAGAGCTACATTTTGGTATATGTGTTTTTGAATTCGGTGATGAAATGAAAAACTTGTCGGGCCAGCTTATCGTGAAGCTGGCAAGTACTCGATTTTTCTGTTACGGCACAAGCAACAAATTTTAGAAAAGGGGAACGAATTAGCAACGAAAAAGCACTAAATTCTGGTATAAAAATTTTTTGATTTTGTTGAAGTGGTTGTGCCAGCGTAACATACATCTAAATGATTTACTGGGTACAGATAGGTATAAAGCGCGAGGACATCAATAACGTATTATTCATTAGCAAGAACAGCGTGCAAGGAAATCCCATCATTCTTGAATTTGTATCTTTTTTGAAGAAACAAGATTTATATAAGAACATTCAGAAACTCAGAGGAACTGGGATAGCTATATCTAATGATACTTCCTATATGTAGACCGACAAAAATATAAAATTTCAGTACGACATTTGAAAATCGCTAAGGCTCAAAAACTTCCCGCTAAAATAAAGGGATTTTCTTTAGAAATTGACAGCAAATATTATACGATAGAAGAACTAGAAAACCTCGAAAAGGAAGAAGACAGTGATTTGGAAGAAGATGTAGAAGAACGGACAATACTTACGCAATCTGCTTCTCAATCTACATCCAACAGTATCGCGATCCCAGGAATTGCACCCGTAGTAGAGAAGAATAAAAGAAAGAGGTCGAAAATCAGCCCTAAAACGCGGTCATCGGCTAATAAAACAGAGTATTTTTTTTCTTTCCCTGTTGTCATTTTTGGACTTACTACTCCATATTCTAGAAGTTATTAAAATTAAGACCTTCAAGTTTTCGTTTTCTTTCAATTTCATATAGTATCGGCTAGCCTTATTCATTTCGATTCATAATATCCCCGGTGGAATTGATGATGATTTCAACGGAATAAAAAATTCAAGATGTCGAAACTGAGCATTGGCCATATCAATATTCGTTCACTATTACCAAAAATTGATGAAATAAAAGATTTGATTCTGACAAATAAATATGATAAATTCGGAGTTTCAGAAACATGGTTAACTAATGACATTGCAGATGATATGATCAAAATTACAGGTTTTAGATGTTTTCGTAGCGACTGGAATACCAGAGGCTGAGGAGTGTGTATCTATGTAAGTGACTCTTTCAGAGAGAAAATTATTGAAGATATTCACGATAACGGATCTTTTGAACAGGTGTTGTTGAATATCAATATTGGTAGGAAAAAATTCTGCCTAAGGACCATTTATCGTCCCCCAAATGCAGATGTAATGAAATTCTTGGATAGCTTTGAAAACAATATAGCTGCATTATCTCTGAATCATAATTACATAATCTGCGCTGGCGACTTCAACATAAATCTTTTGAATATGAATGCTACATCTAGTATATTCTACTCAGTTCTAGACAGTATTGGGCTCAAACAAATAGTTCAGGAACCCACAAGGAAAGATGCCCTACTGGATCTCATCATCCTGAACAACTCTTTATCCTATTGTAAATGCACAGTTTCAGATATCAATACTTCCGATCATTTACTTACTGACTGTATAATTGATGTTGCCACTTCACCCAATTCTCAAAATACTCGCACATATAGAGATTTTTCTAAATCTAATAAGGGAGCATTTGAGAATGATTCAAATGCCGTACCCTGGACTCGCATATATGCATCTGAAACCATCGACGAAAAAGTGTCTTCATTGCACTCATTCATAAGACAACCACTTTCAAAAAACCAGAAAAACCATGGATCACTGATAACATAAAATTCATGATTCACCTGAGAGATAAGGCATTGGTTAAATATAGGGCAACAAAAAAAGACTCACAGTGGCAATATTACAAAGACTTACGAAATTACGTAACCCAAGCCATCATAGTGGAGAAAAAAGTTTATTTTGTACAGAAACTATCAAACCTCGATAATAAGCAGAAATGGAGAGCTATAAATAGTTTGATTGGGCGCTATAATAATAAAAATAATCAGATTAGCCTTCAAACTGATCCGAATAGAATCAATGACTTTTTTCTTGAGATTACTAACGTTAGGAGTTATCCAGATTTAGGAACCCTTCAATACTATAATCACCACCTGAAAACTAATTTCACAGAGAAATTATATTCCAAAACAGTCGACGAACATGAGATATCTAGAATGATATTAAATATAAAAACCAACTCATACGGCTTTGACGGAATCAATGTCGTACTCCTGCGATTTTTGTGTCCACTTCTCGTTCGCTATATATGTCATATTATTAATTTTTGTCTAGAGAATTCAGAGTATCCTGCTGCATGGAAAGAAGGTATGGTTATACCAATCCCGATGATAAATTCACCACAACAGTTAGCTGATCTACGGCCTATTACTATAGGTACTTCCTACATTATCAAGAATATTAAAAGAGTTGTTGAAAACCAATTTCGAAAGCACCTCAGTATTTACAATATTCTTCCAGAAGTCCAGTCGGGTTGCTTTTAATGGATTGCTGTCTGCGAGCGGAAAGATAAAACGGGGAGCAGCCCAAGGCTCCATTCTTGGCCCTCTCCTTTTTACAATATATTCCTCAAACTTTCCGTCAGTTATGAAGAAGTGTATGAAGACGATACCCAGCTTCACCACTTCTTTGACCCTAATGATTCAGCTGAGTCACAGGCAGATATTAATGAGGATCTCAATACATTGGTGACGCTCTCACGAAAGCATGACTTATCGATTAACACGTCAAAATCATCAGTTATGTTTTTTGGATTTGTGCCTCCTGATGACTTCAATGTGAGAATTGACAATGAAATACTGGCGTCAAACGAAAAAGGGAAAAATCTAGGCATCATAATCGATAATAAACTGAAATTTAGTCAGCATATGTATCTTGCATTCTTCAGAAATGATATGCCAAATTAAAACTACTATACCTCGCTCACAGTAAACTCAAAATCTAGCTATGCGAATCGCTAGTACTCGCATATGCAAACTATTGTGATTATATTCACGGGCCTTGTTTGAATGCGCTGGATATAGAAAGACTACAGAAACTTCAGAATTCATGTTTGAGGTTGATATATGGTATATGAAAATTTGACAGGATTTCACACACTTTGCAAAATACTTGTTGGCTGAATATGATCAATCGCAGGAAGCTCCACGCTCTCACCTTATTCCATAAAATATTGAGACATCACATTCCTGCATACTTGGATGCAAAAATAACGTATCGCACTGACATACATAATCTGAACATCCGCCGAAAAAAACTCCTGTCCATACCTAAACATCGTACCCGGCAATATGAGAACTCATTTTCAGAAAATATCATAGTCCACCCTGTGTCACTCTCCTTTTTCTGTTATTTTTTTGTTTTCAATAATTAGGTATATCAGATCTTTGTATCGAATGTTTCAATATGCACTACCTCACAAACATATATGTACATATTATCATATGAAATATTGTTAATTTTGTAAAACCTTTTCCTCACTAAAGCTACAGGCGCTTGAGGAAGACCAGTACCCTACTGATCATGCGCCTTTTGACCTTTCCCTGTTTCTGATTGTACTATATGGACAATTATTTTTGTTTCTGTTGGATTGGTCCATAAATTATATTAATTTATTATTATATCAAATGTAGGAAGATATGTTTATGGCGCAATTATTCATTGAGGTACTTTGTCGAGCACTTCTTAAACATACGGAAACAAGCACAAGAATCGCTTCCTGGCATTCCACAGTTGAAAATTTCTCGATTTTTTTATTATTTAGCTTCACTCTGCCTCTGGGTGGAATCAGATGAGGTAGAAGCAAAACCTGCTAGACCAATTTGACATCTGAGAATAAGTAACAATCAGATGAAGATAATCTACAACTGTCTATTTCTCAAACAAAAATTATAATAGGAAAAATAAAACAAGAATCTTGTAGTGTTCATAGTTCTTTACCATTGTCTGAGTTGGGTACCTACCATTCCTTGTATATGTTATGATTTCGACCTGTTTCATACATCATGGTCAAAAATCAAATAGGTGATTCAATTAAAGGATGCTCAAAGGTAGGTAACTATAACTAAGCCATATCGTCAGCCCAATTTTTATTAGGTACCTACTTAGAAATGCAGAAATGATGCGACATTATGTTTTTTCGCCAGTGTTAGTTCAGCTTGATACTTTACTCTCCGATTTATTAGAACACGAACGAGAACTCGAAAAGTAGTAGTAATACCTAGTTGAAAGTAGGTGGGTAGATACCTACCTAACATTCGATAGTTAGGTATTAGGTAATTGGAATTGAAATGTATACAAAGGTACTTACCGAGAAAATTCGATATCACCTCTTCATCTACCTCCCATGAATTCAACAACTGTTGGATATCCATAACTTCGAAAATCTCCGAGATCTATCCTCAAAAAAACCGAGGAAATTATCCAAATCTCACAACAACACATCAACACAACATGAAGACACAATTGCTAACAGCAAAATGGGTACTGAAAACCGAACGGATTGTCTGCTCGCGTGCAAGATTGTCGAATCGTATTTTTTCCTTAACACTAATTAACAGAAAGATGGTTTATTCGACTCCAATTCTTCTGTTTTCATGATTGATTGGAATCTTTGGAACATCAACATGACCTCGACCACAGCATTTTTCAAATCTGACGTTGGTTTTGAAAATCTTGGACACCACCATTGTAGCTTACATGCCTATCATGAAAGGGAAGAGTAGGAATATTTGAAGGTTGCATGAGGTTTCAGGAACACACAGTAGCCACTTTTGGTCATCTATAAATTCACCTGAACTTGGAATTAAATCACCATCTGAGAGTTATTAACAAAGAGAGTTCATTTTCCTATATTTTTTGGGAATTTCTGTCCTCGTTTCTCAAAATGAAAAATAGAAGTTATAGTAATTATTTCAATATATTCGTAGTGAGGATAGTTTAAAATATAACTTTCAGGCACTTGTAAGTGAAATCCACTATTTGTCAGTGACATATTAAATAAAATCAAAAAACTTCTACTAACCTAAGTGGACGTTTCGGAAACGAATCTGCTTCCGTTTTCAACACAATAAGATTTTTTTTTCCTTTTCTTGAAAATTGATCGATGTTTCTATTTTTGACACTGAAAATTGACCAGTCGTCAGACCGAGGATTCTGGTAACCGGGTGTTGTTTCATCGATTGATATTGAATTTGCCATTTTCATATTCAGTTCAACTAACTAACTCATACAGACAGTAATTAACAAAGAGAGGTTTACGTTTTTTCATCTTTTGACAACACGAGAGGAAATTCTATAATGTTCTCTGATATATGTACATATTTTCATCGTCATAATTTGTATCAATCATTACCAACTGACAATCTTTCGTCTTTTCAACTTAGAAATAAGAAATCTTGCACATTTCACGTGAGCCAGTAGGAAATACAGTGTGTTCCAAATTGTCGTATACAGGCAGGGTGTGCCATTTGAAAATAAAAAGTGAGGGGTAACTATCATAGAGCTGTAGAATGTTATAACCTTTCTATACATCATTGGAGAGGTACTTTGATGTTATTCAAAGTAATTCTTCATTTTTTCATTATCACAAAAACAAAACTCATTATAGCCTCACAAAGTCGATTTTTTTGGATACGCCATATATTGTCGCATATCTTATAATGATTCTTCATATAGCATTGAAAAATAAATGTGGCAACAACGCCTAACCAACTATTTGAAGATATTATATATTAATCTATTTGAGTAAATGAGTTTGCATAGTCTTCGATCAAGAAAACGAAGTTTTGTTTTGTGTTATTAGGTGTTTCAATTCGTAGAAGTCATTGGAATGAAGAGAAAATCAAATTCATCTTCCATGATACGATGAATCCCCGATCAAAGAAATGTATATTCATAGTATTGGTTCAAATGAAACATGTATTGAATCGAGATGTCACGCTTTTTTATCAGAAGAAATAGTGAATCAGGTTGAGGAAATAACAAGCTTTCCATTTGAAGAAATGCGTATTTATATTCTTGAATCAAAAATACGAGGTGCTGGATCAAAATGCTGGCTTTTTTCAATTCGAAAAAATTTGTTTCATCATCTTGAAGAAATAACATCACTGATTCAAGATAATGCATGATTATAAGTTTGAATCAAGGGAACGGAGTATTGAATCAATGAATTACGTTCACTCATTCAGAAAAATCGTTGTTATGGAGTTGGGAGAAATATATTTCTGACTTTATAATAACATTCGTGGTTTGAGCATATATGATTTGAAAATTTCATCATCTTCCTTTGAATAGTCAAGATATTTCGACTTGAAGAAATATTCTCAACAGAAAGGTAAGATTTCCTTTTTTTGTTTTGTTTGTTTTTTTTGTGTGTTCGAACAGTATTTGATCGTTTGAATGATAATGTACTTCATTAGAACAAATCGAAATGTCGATTCTTTGACACTCTTAGCACATACGAATGATAAAAACGGATTACATCCGATGAAAGATAATCAAGGCAATCACTAACAGTACTAAACCCAAGAATTTTTCAGAGCTACTTACGTTTCTCGGACTCTTTAATCACCACCACCATAAGATTTCACCAAATTTGTCAGCAAAATTATATTCACTAACTTCATCAACTGCTTAGGAAAAAAATATATTTCATTGAACAAAGGAATGCGAAATAACACTTCTTCACCTGAAAGAGGAGATCACTGGGGGATCACATAAGTCTACAGAATGTAATATCACAGATCCGTAAAGCATCAGAATATCATGTTGTCAGACTGATAAATGGACAGAATAGACAAATCCAGAAAACGTACAAATCTGTACCCCAAGTTTGTAGAACCGCACTTTCTCAGACCGTATTTTGTATACTATGAACGAGCAAACCATACATTGAAAGACTGCAAATGCACAGATGTGTATCCCACCATACCAGCAATGTGACAGAACAGTTAACGAACAGAATTAGAAAGTAGCAAACCATGATCAAAGCAGAATATGATTCCGTTAGAATCTCAAAATTTCACACTTTACTTCGTCAGAATCATAAAATTTGAGACCGTGAATTCGCAAACTATACTTCATCAGAATCGTAATACAGCAAACCGTGAAACGTCAGACTCGCAAATCAACAAACTGTTCATTCAACAAAATCATGAACTATCAGAATGATAATTTATCAGAACCGTAAAATATCATACGGTATTTCATCAGAATCCCAAAACACTAGACCGTAAAATGACGACCCGTACTTCGTCAGACCCATAAAACAGCACTTACGTCTAGGGAGTAGGACCACAGAATAGAGATACGCTACGCTGCGTATCTCTATTCTGTGGTAGGACATCACTAATAGAAGTAGTGGTGGGGACACCATATATGATTATTACATATATGGGGGACACGCGTTAGATGTAGCGGTGTTGCCAGAGTGTGCCGATTTTCTTTAAGTTTGAGGAATAGGTTGAATAGGATTGCATAGATAGTAGACTGAGGAGCGTTGGGGTTGATAAACACGGATTATAAATTAAAAAGAAATACATATCATATTTTACTATTTATACTGTTAACGTTCACTCAGCAATATCTAATCTAATCTAAAGTTAAATACCTATATAAAAATCATTTTGCCAATTACCATTATACAGGGTGAAAAGAAACATACTTACATTATTTCTTTGGTCAGGCCTCAGATAATGATATACTCAGTAGGATAGTAAAATACTCTGAAGTAGTAGTTACGTGTATGATAAATTGGATGGCAGGATAAAAAAAATATTTCTCACTGGTTCATTATTGTTTATTCAATAGACTTATTGCATTTTGGTTTACATCAAACGTCGTTATAGTGGAACTTGATATATTTTTGTTATTTTTTGATTGCTTTTTCTTCGTAGAAAACAACCTTTGTTGAGGAACAATATTTTTATTGGAAACACAAATAGATTTTGTCTGAAAAGATGACGATAATGATTTATTGTCCCTAATGGCAGCCAGTGTAGGACCAGCTCTTGCGAAATGTTTCTGCAAGAAATCAATTTCTTCTGAACTTGAAATGTTATTGAGTGTCTCCAATATGGCAGTTTTCAATCTCTCTCTTCTTTCATGAACATCATCATGAACAGGAGTGTTTCTGCTCAATTCAGATATTTTTGATAAACAATCAACATCAGCAGGGACCTTATTCTCTATAATATCTGAAAATATAAAATTTACATATTTCTGATATACAATTTACATCTTTTGATTCAGTAGGATGATTGTTTCCTACAACATCTGAAAATATAAAAATGGGACAATGATATTTTTAGAATATTCTCGAATATTAACTATCCATGTACATACATGAATTTGAAAGAAAAATTACTGATATAATTGTTACAATCAATAATCTGATATTGAGAGCTTCCTTTCTCAGATTCTGAATATGATAATACTTGAGGATATGTCATAATATCATGGAGGAAATGAATACGTATTTATCTGAAATTAATAATCATAAAATTATAATACCTTCACACTTTGAAATTTGTGTATCTTTAATTGAACTGGCGACTAGGTGAATATGTTTACACATATTATATTTG
This sequence comes from Gastrophysa polygoni, assembly GCA_963576655.1. Lineage (NCBI taxonomy): Eukaryota > Metazoa > Arthropoda > Insecta > Coleoptera > Chrysomelidae > Gastrophysa > Gastrophysa polygoni. The sequence continues at coordinate 21,558,231 of OY755083.1, forward strand.
ATTGCTGAGTCTAGACAGGAGCATTGGAACTGATGTATGCATATATTACAGTGCAAACAAACCATTTGACAATTCTGGCAATTTGTTTCTTGTTGCTGTATTGCTTACATTTCCTGGCAATTCTCAGACAATATTTCCCAGCCTTCAGCAGATGTTATCAGTTTAGATTTATCCATATTTCTCATTGTTTGATGTCGTGATCGTATATTTGCAATTTTGCTACAGATTTTTCCTTTATTATTTACTGAAAATTAAAGAATTTATTATGCCCTGAAATAAGAGTTGATGTGAAGGAAATTTCTCATGTAGGTATTTTCCATATTCACAATTCTATCATTAGAAGGGAGTAATATCATTTTTCTCACCAATGACTCTGTTTATTAATTTGTCCCTGATAAAACGCATGATTGCTGCAATGCCCTCATCCAACCTTTTTGCATTTTTGCCTTTCAAGTAAATATATTTTAGCGATCTATGCATCCTTTCTGAATGCATATTGGTATTAATACCAGCATGCAATCGATAACTGTATGCCCAATATTCATATTTACTTGCATAATATTGTTGGAAATATTTGATGAAGACGGCACAATCTACATCATCTATGCAACAAAATTGTTCCAACATTTTCTGGAATGCATTTGGGTCTCGTTCTGTAAGAAGCGTTCTCAAATGTTTATAAATCAAAACCTAAAAAAGTACTAATGAGTTGATTAATTTCATATTCATTTATGACTATTGAAAGCAAGAATAAAAGCATACCTGAGTATCTCGAGACTTAATTTTGTTTAAGTTTTTCCTCGAGCATCTATCTACATGCCAAGTGCAGAAAAGTCTAAAAATGTAAATAGGTATAAATAATTAAAATATTAGGTTGGAGAATGAAATTTACCTTTTTTCTGGAATGTCCATTACACTAATCCAGGCATTGAAGAAGGTATCAGCTAAATCTGACATGAATACTTTCGGTTTGAGAGGTGCTTTCAACTGTTCTTTTATTCTCTCAAGAAACAGTGCTAACACTTCTGTATCTGAACGGTTGGATATCACAAAGGCACAGGGAAATCCTTCCCTTAGTTCATCCAATACTAATAAAGTATTCAATTCAAAGTCATAGCTATTCAATCCATGTGAGCCATCTAAGCATACACAGTCATTACCATATTTTTTTAAGATTTCCAATTGTGCCTCTGTCATGATCATCAGAACAAAATCTTCTGCCTTCAAATTTGGGTGATTTTCTAAATAAATGCCTTGCGGCTTATAAAATAACACACAGCTTCTATCATTTTCCATTTCTCTAACCCAAGCATCAACACTTATTGCATCATTCTTATGTCTAACTGCTTTTGATTGCAGATTATATGCTGTTTCAATATTATATAAATCTTTCCTGGTTAAAAGATGTATCTTTTGTAGAGAACAGTCATTTATAGAATCTCTAATTTGATCCAATATTTCATCAAATGGGATTTTCAAAGATAGTTTTTTGGCCAATTCTTCTCTTTCAGTAAAGGTAAGTGTCAGGTGCTTTATTTCATTCTGATGGCCTACATGTGGACTCGAGAAGTGAACAACACATGTACCATCATTGAAACATTTTTGTATCATTCTTGCAGGACAAAAACTATTCATTTTAACACTCCCTTGTGTTTTCAGAGACCTCAAACCTTTTCCTCTTGTAGCATAACAGCCAGAACGATGGCAGTGAAATTGAGTCAGTGTATGCTTTGAAAATTTTTTTGTTCCTTTACTTATAAACTTTGAATTCATATCAGATTCTAATTTTCTTTTCCAAGACAGGAATTCATCTTGGCTTGCCAAAATGACTTTTTCCTCAACAAATTGTATACTATGAATAATTTCATAATGCTTTATCATCTCATCTCGCAACCTAGCTGAAAAATCACACAGAGGACACTGTTTCTCTTTGTAATTAATCGGTGTAGTTTTGGGTACATTATGAACCTTTCTCTGGTGTGCATTGAAATGATTTTTATGGTTGAAATTTCTTCCACACACACAACTAAAATTAAAATTTTTTCGTTTCCTTGTCTCTTCAGCTGACGTTCCTGGCCCTCTTCCTCCATTTCTGTAAACATAGTTTAGTGTTCATCATACTACATAGTCGATATACCTATCTATTTACCTGGATACCCAAATCAATGTCTTTCAAAAATGTCCTTTATTTTATTCGTCTGAGAAAAACATCTAATTCCTCTCTTGATTTTGACAACAAATACCATAACCTAAAACTTTGTAACCGCTCGAGTTGAACGCGAAGAATTGCAACACCGCATCCGATTTGTGATGTCCTACTCCCTAGACGTAAGTTAAAACAGCAGAATGTATCTTGGCAGGAATGTAAAGCTATAGACAGTACATCAATAAAATCATAAAATGTCAGAACCCTATAACCTCAGAATCATAAAATGCCAGGACCGTGAAATATCAGAATCGGAAAATGTCAGAACCGCAAAACGTCAGAATCGTATTAGTTCAGAACTGTAATTCATCAAACCGAACATCGACAGACTGCGGTGAGAAAGTTTGGAGGGGTACCGAACGCTGGCTTTAGACAACGTTGGCAGCTCTCACAATCTGAAAAGGATTCTCTGTAGTATATTCTACATTTCGGTTGGTCGAGCAAGACATGTGAACGAGTGACAAAAAACTTTCCGTGAAGATCAACAACTACCTAAGCATTCATAATGGATCAAAAAAATTTTGAAAAATATTTGAAAGGATGGTATTGATGTAAAGAATATGAAATAAAAATTAGGAAAAAAATAGTCCACTCGCCCATTCTCCCCACATTACGAAAGCGCTGAAGGGACATGGTAGATTTTATTTTTATCTCATTATCATGAGTTAGCTATCTGGTTATTATGAGATACATAACTCATTATTATGACTCAAATATCTCGATGTAATGAGATGATTTATCACATTATAATGACATATTTATCTCATTATTATGGGATACCATAGTCAATTAATCGAGTTATTCGTAAGCCGTAAGCTTTGCTCCTAGCGAAGGAACCAAGTTGATAAACCACAATGCTTTGTATAATATAGCGAAAAGACGATGTTTGAGCACGACGACGTAGATGCATCATACTCAATGATTCCAGTGCTATATGGACAAGTTTCACATTATTTTTTCTTCGACTGGAATCGTTTCATCAACGCATCCTTTTTGCTGTTTATTTCTATAAGATATTGACAATGATTCATTTGGCAGATTGAATTATGATCAACACATCAATATGCACTGTGTCCGAGATAAGGTGAGCCAGTATAAATATCTCGGAAACTACAGGAGATACAGATTTCGATGAATGAGCTCGTTTGAACGGTTGCGCTATTTTGAGGGTTCTTACACACATTATGAAACACTATTTCGATTTATTCTGGTGCCTATCTACAAGGCAGGAGAAAAACAACAACGATATATATAAAACTATTCATCTATATATATCCTTCGGGTTTTTTGCTATATAACACATAACACGAGTACAAAGATTTGATATGGAAGTTTGACAAGTTTCTGTTGTTATTTTTGGTAAGTAATGACCTTTTCTATACAATCTCCTTCAATGCATCAGTATATACTAAACGATATCCATTATCTTCGGATAAAGCACAGAATTCATATCTGAACAGCTCGGCAACACTGCGCCTACGCGTCTCTCGACCTGCATGCGTTCAACATCATCATGGTCTGACGATGTACGGTTCTGAAATGCGGTCTGTCATTTTACGGGTCGGGCATCTTACGATTCTGTGAGATTACGGATTCGTAGTATTACGATTCTATCATTGTACTGTTCTGCGTTTCTATAATTTACGGATTAAACGACTTACCTGTAAGGAAGTTCAATCCTAATTATACGAAGTGGTTCCGTAGAGTAGGTCACGTGTAGTATGCTCCATTGCTGTCGAAAAACCATACAGTACATTCAAAGAATAAATTCTCTACCCTGCCGCTCTGTGATCCGTGAAGACTGTCAACTCATTGCGAAATCCAATGAATTAGATCGCAAATTAAAGGGGGGGAATTTAAATGGGAGGGTTTGACCTACTCTACGGAACCACTTCGTATAATTAGGATTGAACTTCCTTACAGGTAAGTCGTTTAATCCGTAAATTATACTTCGTGGTTCCTCCGAGTAGGTCACGTGTAGTTGATCAAAGATAAAAGCGATCTAATTCGCCAAATTCTTTTATATGAGAACATAAAAAAAATAAAAACATTTTATTAGAATACAACAATTCTTTTACTTTTTTCTTAAACTCAAAATACTTTCCTCAAAACTATGCTTGTGCTGAACAGGCCTGTTATAAAAAGCATTGAAGACTGCCGATTTATTCGACCATCCAGCTGTTGATCTGATAATATCCAAACTCAATCCATTTCGTAAAGCTGCAGAGGCCGAAGCATGCCTAGTACTATGAGATTTGAACCTATCAATATCAATTCCACACTCCTCTAGAGTTTCTTTTACCCATCTACTTATGGTTTGCACTGAAGCAGTCTTGTGAGGTTTCTTGTGACTTATAAACAAACAATCATTATCATTTCGAATAGCTTCGGTCATCTTGAGGTAGTGTGTCAATGTAATAGCTACACATAGCTCTGGTTTGTCTGTGAATATCTTGAAACTCAAGAGAGGTTGACAAAAATTGGGTCGAGAAGATTTGATAATTTCTGTTATAGGGATATCAATGCTACTATTATTCTGTACAATCATACTAACTTTAATTTTGGATAAAGTCTGCATTCTCTGTGCTGTTGTCAGGGCCATTAGAGTTACAAGCTTTTTCGTAACTCTTTCTAAAGTTAAGGACTCCAAGGGGTACCATTCCTCTAGCTCTGATAACACGGGGCCAGGGTCCCATGTGAAATTGTATCTAGGAAATGATGGCCTCAGTTTGAACACCCCCTTAATAAATCTTCCTATGTTTTCATTATCTTTCATGTTTGAACAAATAAGAGATAATGCTGAACGAATGCTACATATAGACAAATGAGCAGCACCCTGAGAAAACTGGATTTCCATAAATCTTAAAATATCCTGTGCTGAAGCTCCATATGGACATAATGATTCTGACATACAAAAGGCCCACCACTTGTTGAATACCGAACTATATTGTTTCAACATGGCATGTGATAACGATGCTACCATTGTGTTTATGCTACAGTTTGGAGCCCCTGATTTTAGCAAAGCTGCCCTGACAATTTCCCTGCCACCAGGGTAAGTTTTTGCCATAGTGGGTGGCTGGTCCTGAAAGGAGAAGACAACAAATATTCATCAGGCCTAAAATAAATAGGATCATCAACAAGCAATTTCAAAAATAGTGGATACCACGGTTGTGCCTTCCACATAGGTACAACTAGAATGCCTTCACTTCTTTCTGTTCGTATTTTATCAAGTGTTCTTGCTATCAAACTGAAGGGTGGGAAGGCATAGAAAAAAGAATCCCACGGAATAGTGAAGGCGTCTATGGCTATGGAGTTAGGGTCATGTTTCCATGACACAAACTTCTTCACCTTTGCATTATTTGTTGATGCAAACAAATCTATCTCTGGTCTTCCCCAATTTTCTACTATGATCTTGAATTTTTCATTATCTAAACTATATTCAGTTTCTATAGAACTGAAACGAGATTCTTTGTCTGCCAATGAGTTATCTTCCGATTTAATGTAAGTCGCAAATATGTGAAGGTGTCTTACTTCACACCAATCCCATATGTCACGGGCAATTTTACTCAATTGGCCCTTTCTCACTCCACCCATTTTATTAACGTATGATATTGCTACTTTGTTATCAACTCGTAGTAAAATACTGATTGATGAAGAATCTTTGGCAAAACATTTCAACGAATTGAACACTGCCTTGAGTTCCAAAATATTGATATGTAGCATAGATTCTTCTTCTGACCAGAATCCATGTGTACTCTCACTTCCACATACAGCACCCCAGCCCGATATTGAGGAATCTGAAAAAATCTCCAAAGAGAATTGCTTATTTATTCCTAGGGATTGTTTAGCAGATTTAATTTTCATTAACCACCAATTCAAGTCTTGTTTACATGTTTCTGGAATTTTCATGGTCATATCATAATGGTTATTGTTATTATATAAAGATTTGGTCTTTTCTCTCTCTAAAATTTTCGTATGAACCCAACCATATTCAACTGCTGGTGATATTGATGTTAAATGACCTATGACCTTTGCTATTTCTCTAATTTTACATAGTGGTCTACTTAAAATATTTTCAATCTGTCTGACAATCTTTGCTTTCTTCTCTTCTGAGATGGAAATTGACATTTCTTCAGAATTGTAAATAAACCCTAAAAATTTGCAAGACTGACTTGGCGTTAAACAACTCTTTCCAAAGTTCACTATGAAACCTAATGACTGCAAAAATCTCACAGTCTCCATCGTACTACTGAGACTGTCTTCATACGAATTTTCAATGATTAATATATCATCTAGATAATTGATACATAATAGACCTTCAGATCGTAGAGTCTGCATTACTGGTTTGAAAAGTTTTGTATATACATATGGAGCCGAAGAAAGGCCAAATAGCAAACAAGAAAATTCATACAACTTGTCTTCAAAACCGAACCTCAAGTATTTTCTATGTGACTTATGTACTGGTAAAAGAAAATATGCATCTTTTAGATCAATTGAAGTTAAATAACATCCCCTAAATATCAAGCTGCAAACAGCTTTATAATTTTCTAACTTGAAGTGTTCTAAATATACAAAGTGGTTGAGGTTTTTTAGGTTCAGAACAAACCTATACTGTTTGTTGGGCTTGATGATCAAAAAATACGAAGACAAAAATTGATCCTGAACAGAAACACATTCATTGATGGCTCCAATTGATCTCAATTTCCTAATCTCAGAGGCCATAAGCTTATGAGATTCAGAAGAGAATGTGTTTATTGGAGTCCTGACTTGTTTAGGTCTTCTGGTGAAAGGTATCTTGTAACCAGAAACCCAACTCAATACTATTGGATTGGTTGTGATTTTTGACCACTCTTCAATAAATCGACCCAGCCTGCCAGCATACCGTACCTCTAAATTCGAGGTTGATACTGCTGATGAGATCGGTGTTGGTATGGTCTCCTTCCACTTCTGTCTTGACCCCTCTCCTTTTTCTTGTCCAAGTTCTGTTTTGTATTCTGCTTCATCTTGTGCTTGTAATTGCTTCGCCTGGAGTTTAAATAACTCTTGGGATCTGAAGAATTTCTTAAACCTGATTTTATTTTATCTGCTTCCTGCAGCTGCTTAATACGCTGGCTCAAGTCATTCCCAAATAACTGAATATCAATTTCAGAAGTGGTCAACAATTTTTGTAATTTGAAATCTACAGTAGGTAAAATACCCATTCTTCTATGACCTGACAATCTGTAATGGACTCTAGTAAAAATTTTAGCAGCATCAGATAGTACTGATATCAGCTCTTTTTTCTCCAAAAACTCCATATCCACAATTTTGCTGAAAGCTTCCCCCATGATACTCAACCCCAAGCCTAATTGGTCCTGTAATTTACTGATGAAAAGATCCTGTTTCTGAGTCCGGTCAGAAAGCCCTGCCTGGATTTCAGGATTTAGTTGTGGAGCTTTCAAGTGAGGGCAATTTGTTGCAAAGTTCCAACGTTCTAACAACTCTTTCTCTTGATCCTTATTGAAACCTTCCTTCAAGTAATTTGTCCATCTTGAGACCAAGGGCTGGGGCAAGGACTTTCCCTCTACCTGCAATTTGGATGGGTCTACACCAAATGCCTCCTCCATATCATCTACAGGAGGTATGTTTTGGTGCTGTGGTTCAACTAAAGGTGACCTAGAGTGCCTCTCTTCTTCTGAGAACTCTGAATCAAAGGAGGAACTGCCTGATTCTGAACCTATCAAAAGAGAATTAAAACTATGGTTGTATAGGTCTAGTTTCATGTATATAATACATGAAGTCAATCATTTCCACTGCAAAACAGGGAATCTGATTGAATCAGGTGCTTTCCATTCAAACATATCACCAAATCCACTGCAAAACAGGGATGGTGATAGTTACACCTGATACACCATTGTCTCCACCGCAAAACGGGGGCTAATGATGTAAAAATATTACGAACACTATGTCCATCGCAAAGCGAGAACTGTTGATAAAAATTCGTTTCACAGAATCATCATAGATGACCGACATAAAACCAAGCAACATCGTGGTTTAGCTCTTATGCGTCCATAACGCCTTGTATAACAACTCACTTGAAGAATCAAGTTTCTCCAATCTTGCTTCCAATCTTCGGAATTTTTTCTTCAGTTTTCTGTACTGTTCTGACTTTCGTTTAGGCATTTTTCTACTTTTTTACTGATTTTTTCAATGTTTCTGCCTTGTACTGCATCTGCTTCGCCGACATACAATTTCGCAATGAGTTGACAGTGTCCACGGATCACAGAGCGGCAGGGTAGAGAATTTATTCTTTGAATGTACTGTATGGTTTTTCGACAGCAATAGAGCATACTACACGTGACCTACTCGGAGGAACCACGAAGTATAATTTCGGCATTTTACGGGTCTGTCAGTATGAGATTATGTCTTTTTAAGAGTCTGTGGTTTTACGGATCTGCCGTTTTATTCCGAGACATCATCGGCATAACGATTCACGGGTGTGGCATTTTACAGTCTGTCGTTTTACGGTTTTGATATTTCACTGGTCGATCTTTTTGACTGTATGTAATAGTGATGGTCTGAAATTTCCACAGTCTGTCGATATACGGGTTTGAACATTTCACATTCTGTTAATTTCCGAATCTGACTATTTGATGTCTATCAGTTCAACGGTTGATGAATTCCAGTCTGATGAGTTCAAGGTATACAATGTGAGAGTCTGCGGTATAACAGTCTGCCGAAGTACGGTTTCGGAATATTACTATTCTGAATAATTGCGATTCTGATAACATTAACATTGTTTTATTTACTGGTTTGAGACATTACAGTTCTGAGGATGTGAATGTCTGCCGAAGAACTTTCTTGATTTATACATTCTGATAGTATGCAGTCTGACAAAGTACGGTTTGATACTTTACGGGTCGGCCATTTTACAGTCGTCGAAGTACAATTCTGATTATTTGGGATTATATCTTTTTAAGATTCTGACTTAAGACGAGCGTTTCACCAAAATGGTTTGGCAGACCCTTTTTTCAGCATGCTTTCCGGCCTTGTCATGGATTCAAACCCAAAAGTAATTGAATTAGTGTAAAGAGGAAGGTTCAAATTAGGGAATGAGTATTTTTTGGAGTCAAAACTCTTCCATTTAAAAAAGTTATGGGTCATTGAAAAATGTAAACATTGTAAAATTTGTGTCTCAGAATCAAATGAAATTACCTCATTCTATGGAACCAAAATTGAGGAATGCTTCACCAAAATATCAGCATCTGAAATGCCTTCCTTCGAACTAAAAGCATGTTTGAATCTGAAATTTGACACAAGGACGCTATTTATGGTTTATTATGTTAGATTCTGAAGGAATTTCGTTCAAAGATGAAGTAGAAAACATTAATTTGCGAGTTCGGACCGGTTCGTACTGGTTCATTCATCGTACCCTACCTAATAGACGGCGGTACACACGTACACACGTAAACAACCAGCAGATGGCATTCACGTCGACCCGCGTTTTCAATGACACGAAAGGTTACAAGTTACACGAATGTGTTCGATTCTTGAATCATATTTATATATTACTCATTTTGTATAATTCTTTTCTAATTTGTTATGGAGCAAGAATTGGTATAAAATATCGTAAGTTTCATCACCTCTATGAAACTCCTCGTGGAAGTAGAAATATTGATGCCGTGTTGCCAAATACTCGGAATGTTCGCAAGTTCGAGGATATCCAATGAAAATTAAATATTTGCGTCAAAAAAAATTGCTATATCAATTTTTTCACTTCTACTGGACTTCGACAATGTCTGTCTGTCCTGTCGTCCACACAGTTCTTTCCTATCACTTTGCATTTCCTTGTCTTTAGGAAAGCTATAAAGCCACAAAAAGACACAAAGCCCTTGCACTTATTGTCAACATCACAACCATACACTGGGCAGCTCATCTTCAATCAAATTTAAACTTCAAAGTTGATTATTTCGAAGAGATATTTTCTTGATTTGCAACAGTAAACACACGCAAAATATAGCCCAATAACACCAATATTCTGAAATTTCTCACAAGCTGACGTCACACTAGCCACGCCCATGGGCACGTGCGTGGTAACTATGAGTCAGAATATAGTGATGATCCTTGTACATACTATCGGGGTAAAATATTTGATGCTGGGGTTCAGCAATAGAGCAACAATTGTCAATAAGATGGAAGTCAATAATTATTTACAACTACTGTTTTGCTGTGAAATATTTTATACCCTTGGCAACACTGGTTGGTACAGAGTTTGCAGATCGTTTTCGCTGGTCTCTGGCTCACTTGAGTCGTTACCTACCCCGCTCCTCTCATACCTCTCGGGTGCATTCGGGTACAGGTCGGTGCCCAGAGTCAACGCTCAAGTGGCGTATTTTTTGCCGTAGGTAAATGACTCAGTCATTGTGCGAACTGCTTTGCCTTTTGCCTTCACAATTAGCATGGTCGGGCATAGCAGTATAAACAAGGTCTAGCATTAGCATTGGGGAAGGCGAGACTTATAATCAGATCAAAAAAATATATGAGATATATATTTTTAAAATTTTGACTACGCAAATGGGAGCCTTGATATTTCGAATGGAACACCATATATATTATTAGATTTTCGGATTCTGAAGAAGATTCTGAGCATATTTGCTGTAGGATGTCCTATAGCTATCTTTCACTGTTTTTGACCTAAGAATCAATACTGTCAGAATGTTGCAATTTTCACTGCTGCTTCCTCGAGTGCTTCTTGAAACATAGTCATCTTATTAGGTTTGGCGCATATTGAATTATTATTATACGGGGTATGAAAAAAGGTGCGTCAAACTCGGGCACGAATAAGATCGAAAAAGTCGATTCTTTTCAAATGTTATATCGATATAAACCAGGATAAAATTGTCATTGTTAGGTTAATCATCATTTGTGTTTGATAAATTTGAGTCATGTGGCCCACTACAATCAAATTTGAACAAATTTTATTTTCCTTCCGAAATATCTCATAAAATATCTTCATCAATTTTCCGCATGCCCTTGGTATTATCATGGTAAACTGACCATGAATGGAGAATGGTTTCTAAATCTTTCCTCTCGTATATAAATATGCCATTCCCATTACTTGAACTTCACCATTTCAATCCTATAATTCAAAAACTGTTGAAGATAGGCGAAGGGACATATTATATCATTCGGAAGGTAATGGATGATAGAAATTATTGAAAAAATCGAATTTTTGGAGTTTATTTGTACCCGAGTTTGACGCACCTTTTTTCACACCCTGTATAATATTGATTCAATATGCACGAGAATTCATAAGATACCTGCTCAGATACCTGTGTGTTGGGAAGCCGCTGTGGAAATTTCAGCTTTCTGTCGTAACTGGCAAGAAAAATGTCGCATTTTCGCCGTGGAAAATCAACAATCAATTCAAATGTCTCAGAATTCGAGAATCTAATGATATATAGGGTGTTCCATTTGAAATTCAAAAGTTGCTCTTAGTAACACTAGATCTGGCAACATTGCACATGTGAAAATATTTTCAAGAGCTAGATTTTGACATCCCATTTCCGTACCCAAAATTTCAAAAATATATTCTGCTCCGTTCTCTAGATACTTCTAATACGCCATCGAGAAGATATTCAGTACGAGCCGTGTAGCGACAAGTGCGGAAATGTAACGAGTGCTTGAAATACACTTTCCAACGAGTTCCAACGACCAAGAATATTTCAATTATGAGCATTATGAGTGTTTATGAGACATATTTCTAGTCAGTTTCGCTCATTGTCGACGGCTATCCAAAATATAGCAGTCTGGAACGAGAATACCCAAGCGGTGACCCGTTACAGTGACCGATCTGATGAAAATACCTATGTCAATTTCATGATAACAAATCTGTGCGCAGAAAAATTAATTCAAGTTCATCGTATCGAAATGACTCAACTGTGTTATGTCTAGGGATTGTCAAATTCATCGATAATTCTCGATGATGTCGTTGTTATCGATATTATTGGTATCATCGATATGAAACGATAAAGTCGATAAACTTGATCTTCTTGAATTGTAGTGGATTCATATTTTGAGAGATCGGGATGCGGAATGAACCTAGATATATGATAAGTGGAGGCATAAGCACCATGTATATGTGATCATATCATCAGTTAAATTCTCAATTGAAATATCAGTACATTCATCATCGCATCGATCATTGATGCGAATGTGCGTTTGTGAAAAATTTTCATACTAGTGCGTTTTACTTTACATTTTCTTGTTGCCATAGTTCGAAATGACATAACAAAAACATTACTTTTTTTGTTTATCGATAGAATGTTCATTTTGCTTACCGCGCATATTATTTTATATTATTTTCTATTCGCTTGTTATTTATTTGTTAGTTACATTTGTTATTTGTTACTTGTTAGTTACCCATTGTGTTTTTTCTCATTTAGGTGAATAAATTATCAATAATATCTTTTTCATTATTATTATCTCCTCCCTACCTACAGCGACTTTGTCACAAGAACACGTGTTCGAGATCAAATACCTGTTATAATATTGTACTATTCAAAAATACTATATTTCAAACTCTTCAAATGCCTGACACAAATTTGGTGTTTACTGTGGTAGGTACACAAAGGTGATCGTTGCAACCATGTTTATATACTATCATCCTGGAAGCAGATATCGATATCGATGAAGTAATTCAGAATGGGTTTAGCGCCAATACAAAATAAATATGCGAATAAAGATATTCAATTCTTTTGTTCCGTCGAATTCGATCAGAGCCGTCGCGATATATTATATACATATAGTTCGACAGGCCAGTAGAAACGATTGAAAAACATACCTACATTTCAATATGTTCGGTTCTGCAATGCCTATACAGGGTATGTCATCAATGCTGCACGAAAATTCAAGATCGATTCGTTTCAGAAATGTTTCAAGTGGATTTTTGTTAGGTTATGTTAGTTATCCGATGAGTTATCCGATTTTTGTAAGTATACCTAGTAATCCGATTAGTTTGCTGATCGATCGGCTGTAGCTAAATAGCTTCCTCGAGTATCACAGATTTTCTTCCAACAGCTATGCATAAGTTTGGTTTTCATTCTGACTTTTCTCATATTTTGACCCAACAAATCTGACCTCGAAGTTTCGTGCAACAATAATAAAACACCATGTATAAACAGCGGGCGGTCGGGGTGCCAGTTTCCAGTTCTTTATCTTGTTACAACAAATGAAAGCTTGTTTAATTTTTGTTATTTTGTTCATTCATTTAACTTGCATGATATGATTACAGACAGACAGACACTGGGACAGGTGGAACAAAAAAAAATCTCCGGCCCCAAAAACCTCCATACTAAGCAATTTAGTTTAGAATTAAACCAAAATCAAAAAAATATCTGCCATTTTGGAGCCGCCATGTTGAAGTTTCGAATTTTGACATAAAATCACAATCTCCGACCTCGAAAACCCCACAACGAAAATTCCTAATCTAATCTGACCAAAATCACAAAACTGTTTCGCCCTCGGTTCCGCCATTTTGAAGTCATGTTGAATTTTGATTTTTGACAAGTAATCATAATGTCCGACCCTAAAAACCCCCAAATGAAAATTTCGAAAAGAATCTTACGATATAATCACAAAACTGTTCCGATATTTTGGAGCAGTCATGTTGAATTCTTAATTTTGACAAAAAATTATAATCTCTTCCGAATACCCCAGATACCGAATAGACTGGGATCATTATGAAAAAAAATGGTCATTTCGGGGCCGCCATGTTGAATTTCGGGATTTTGACAAATAATCCTAATATCGATATGACCCCGAAAATCTCAAAATACAAATCTTTAATAGAATCAGACCAAAATAAGTGTTCCGCCATTTTGGAGCCGCCATGTTGAATTTTCTATTTTTGACAAAAACTTCTAATTTCCGACTCCAAAGACCACCAGACATCGATTTTGAGTAAAATCTGACGATAACCACAAAACTCGTCCGCAATTTTTTTCATTTCATAATGCCTTGTCGTAAAAATCATGTCCACCTGCCAAATTCCTAATCATTCGGACGATTAGAAGTGGGTCAAATTAAACTTGCAAGATTTGATGAAACTAAATGAGAGCTTGTATTTTTATTTCGATATTAGGGATTCCTGATCTTCGTATTTTTCTTCTTATACTTACGAAATTGACGTTTCGTAAGTATGTCAACCAATCACCTGTCTGGATTGTATACGAAACGTCAAATTCGTAAACATACGAGGTGGAATACGAGAGATCGGGAATACCCCTCTTATTCTTATAGATGAAAATTCAGTGCGAAATACCCGCGTTCTGCCAAAGCCATCAAGATTTATCCCTGAGAAAGATAAATATCGTCAAAGTAGTCGGCTCGGTTCTACCACGCTGCGCGACCCGCGACATAAATAAATACTCACATTGTCTGGATCGAGACTCCAGACCTATAAAAACAACATACATATAATTATCTTGCGCGGACAGTAACAGCAACCAAATAATATAAAACTTCTACTTCGATGCGACGCTAGTATACCGACACCTATTGAGAACATGCCAGAACTGACCAAAAAGGAGGAAACTACAATAAGGCACCAGCCCTAGGAAAATAATCATATTTTATTACGATCGGGCATCGCATCGCCATCTAGACAGAGTTTCAGAAGTAGGCAGTGAATCCCCGCTCTTAATAAATTCCTGTCAATCGACGGTCTGTGTATATACATTCTGCTGATGTATATATGGACCCGATCACTGGTCCTGGAGTATCAATTGTATTCAATAGTAATGGTAAACACTTTTTTTTTCAATATTGGTATGAAAGAATAACCAAAATCAAGACACAATGGAGAAGTTACTGGAAAAGAAAATAAATGTGAAATGTATTGAAAATGTAGAAAAATATAATTTGTGTGTGGTATTACTTCCTTTTTGACGCTACGATAATGATATATTTGTAGTATTTCCATACGGGTTCGGCAGTTATGATTTCCAGTTAACAAGGGTTATCTATAGTTCCGATGTTTCCGAAAGGAAAACCTATACGATGGTCGAGGAACATCGTGTTAGCCAGCGGTGGAATTTTGGGAGAGAAGGAAGGTGTGGAATTTTTCTTGGAATTTTTGAGGTTGTAAGCATCCATCAAGCCTTTCGTATTGGTAGATCTACTGCGAGACAAATTGTGATGGATTTTTGCCAATCAGTATGGAAATGTCTAGCACCAACTGAAAATTCTAGAAACTTCGAAGAGTTTGCAAACTTCCCAAATTGTATTGGAGCTATAGATAGCAAACAGTGGATCTATGTTTTATAATTACGAAGGATATTTCTCTATCTAGTCATTTAGGAATTTCCAAGAACTCTTCCTTGTATGAAAAATTGCAAAATGGATCGCTCAATATTCCTGAACCCTCTCGTATCACGAATTCCACGAGCACTTCCCATACTTAATTATTGGGGATGATGCTTTCGCCTTATTTTCAAATCTACTCATTCCTACGGAGGCAAGAACTTGAGTTAACAAAAGAGAATATTTTATTATCGGTTGTCCAGAGCTAGAAGATAGATACATTGATTGCAGTTTTGGTATCCTAGCCGGGAAGTTCAACTTGACTCGGCAGAAGATATAGTCAAGTGTACCTGTGTTCTACACAATTTTGTGCGATTACGCGATGGACATAGGAGTGATATTATAGCACAGTAACATGTCCATTCCCAGACATAGATAATTACACCACTTCAAAAGACAACAGCGAGGAACGAGTTCGCATAAATAATTCAAACAATGAATATTTCAAAATTATAGTTCTCAAATATAAGTGTGAAAACTGACCTGCTTCTTTCTTTCATTCTACTGAGACATTTTCGGATACAAACATATAAGTACTACTTCTTTCCATGCTTTTTTTTTTCATCCCTGTTTCCATACTACGCATCAATCCTCATATTCCAAATAGCAGGTCTTTCCTCTATTGCTTGAATGAATTGCTTTATCGTCGACCATCTGCACGTAGGTATATTAAATAAATCACATGATGAAAAAGTTCAGAATTAATCAATTTCAATCTCAGAATTACTTTGAGTTGTCTTAAAATTATAAACTCGTCTTCTTCCGTGCCACTAGCCAGTAAAAAGAAACGACGTGCGTTGTGCGTTTCACTCCACTTGAAACAATGGACTGATGAGAGTGATGAGTGATGAGTCGCGTCGACTGCCTTGCTGCCCGGAAAGTCGCTCGACTCGACCACCGCTGCCGCTCGTATTGTGTGTTTTGCTCATTTGATCGACGGTCTTATCGACGGTCGACTCGACCACCTCGTATATCCCTGGCCTGAAATGTGAATATTCTACGGTTCCCCTGAGCTGCCAACATAGATGAAACATTAAAGGTGTTTCCTAAGTTCGAGTCCTGTAGTGAAATGCATATGAGTTTAATTCATAACATACTATACTTCATATTGATAATTTGGAAGGTCCTTTCCGTGACAAAATCTTGTCGGAGATCGTTGCCAGCAATCATAATATTCTTTTATATTTTTTTTGTTTTGGTAGTCAAATGAAGTCATTGACCATATTGGCAGTGCCATGACATGTTCTTTGCCTGACCGAAATATTGGCACTTTCGCGTCCAGGAAAATGCACAAAATATAAAGTGATGTGGCGACAACTATTGATGAGTTTACCAGAATTACCTCACGAGGTTCCAGTTGCATCGACAGTATAATCACAAATATCGATTTCACAGATGCAGGCGTTCTTGAACCTTGCCTTCAACCTGACCATCGAGGACAATATATTTTGATGAACGATATAGCAGAACAGGTGCCAAGTCAAGTTCGCTATAAAATATGTCTCACTCAAATTGGAATTAATATATCACGACTTTCACTAAATCAAACAGACATGCTTGCAAATTTTCTTGTTAACACATTTAGTTCTTCCCTAATTTTTTTTTCAAGTATTGAAGTGTTCAATAAATGAGAACAATAAACTCACTGTTAAGTGGTTTAATGACTACCATAAAACCATGAGAGATACCCTTTCAAGTGTTAAATTGATAGCAGAAGTATCAAAAGACTCGACGAGCAAGTCTATATGCATAGATCCTTAAAAAAAAGGATTACCGGATTATACTGGAGGATACTAACTAAGCAGCATACAATAATTTTATCTCATCGTCTGATAATAAGGTCAGGGCCAGCTGAAAATTAGTGGACTATGAATGCAATAGAAACAACAACAAAACTAAACAGGATACCAATATTTCGCCATACCTTCTTTGTGAATTTGATAAAAACTTCCAACGCTTCACAGCATCTTTCTCTTTACGGCCGGTGACAAGAGAGGAAGTTTTGGAGACGGTTGAGACATTGAAAAATAATGCTAGTCTTGATGCATATGACATGGACAGTCGAAGTATAAAGGCTACTATTGATATTATTTCAGAGCCATTAATTTAATCAACCTTATATTCTGCACAGGTAAGTTCCTTGAAATTTTCAAATATTCAAGATCAATGCCCATACACAAAAAGAGGTTGATAATTTTCGGCCAATTAATATTATATGCATCTTCTCCAAAATCATAGATATCATATTGAAGAACAGATATTGAAGTATTTCGAAACAAACAACTTCTTTAATAAAAATCAATATGGATTTCAAAAAAATATAAATCAACCTCTCAAGCTGTAAAGCAAGTTGTGAAAAAGGTAGTCGAGAGCCTTAAGATGGGTCAACACACTGTTACCCATCCAAGGCTTTTGACGGCATCGCCCACAGCATTCCTCTCGAAAAACCATTCTATTATGGCCTAATGGGGATGGTACACTCAATTATCAAATCTTACTTGGAACGTCGTTTTCAGCGTGTAAAAATCAATAACACAAGCTCTGACTACCTGCCAGTTACACATGGTGTGCCCTCCGTCCTTGGGCAGATTTAGCGGGCAGTAAATTTGAATTCTTTTTTATGATCGAATAGGAAAGTGTTGGTGTTTGTAGATTCTTGCTGCCAAACTGAGAAAACAAGGTTGAAATTGGTATCTAAAGGTATCTAAATTTGCTGAATTACTCATCTTTACAATACTAATATCTTGAAAACGGATGGGTTCAGGTAAAGATAATGCTCCAGACAAACCATTATCGCTTTTACGTTTCGAAGCAATGTTTTTATTACGAAATAAGCATTTGAACAGATCAAATAGACCGCGGTCCGACTTCTCGACCACCCCGTACACAAATATATAGGAGTTGGATTCGTTGAATTGAACTATTCACAACTACTATCCCCCAATGAACCGATTAGCTTACTCTTTCTTGAATAACTAACAGAACGATGAATTTTAGATTGAAACGCTCAGAGTAGACCCATATAATCCTATGTGGTTAGAACTGGAGACTGGAGAAAAAATCAGTTATGCAAAAAATATGTCATGTGCAATTGAAAAAAACATGTTTTGTCCGTCCTGCACTTATATATATTTCGAAGTAATTTGAGAACATGGCCTGCAGATGGTGATGATATATTTTTGTAATTTGATACATTCTTCTTAGTTTAATAGCGACCAAGATATTGAACTTTGCGCCACAAATTGGCCACCCTGTGTATGGAAATCAAACTATTCGCATTTCCCTCGTGGAAAACACGTTTTCAATTGACTAATACGTATTGTGCAAGCTGATTCGCGGTGGATCACTTCGAAAATCTGGTGGAGACCATATTCGGACATCCCCCAACTAAAATATTTTCAACAATGTCGTGTTGCCATTTCTATTATGAAGTATCAGCAACTTTTTTTTTCTTGAATAGAACACCCTGTATATAATATCATTTTTAGAATTTCCATAATTTTCCTAGAATTTTTCTCGATATGTTCCTATCCTATCTATTGCCGTTTGAGAAATTAATTTGGAATTTTTTCTTCGGAAATCATGATCTTTGAAAATTCTGATATTTCCTAGTTGAAACACAACGATATCGAAATTCTATTTGAGGTTAGGTGATTGAGGGCTTCCCATACTTCAGCCTTATCTTTATTTTTTCAATATAGGGTGGTGATAAAATGAAGGTATTTGATTTGTTTGTAATGGAACACCCTGTAAATTATTGAAAATTCAGAAATTTTCTTTTCATATCATGTATCAAATCTATATCTAACTAGTTCAGTTTCGGTATTCGAATATGTGCATTCGAGAGACGAATTGTTACAGAGGATTACCTAAACATTTGAAGTGCTTGGATGTGAACGGCATAATTGTTTGATTTTTTAAATATTTTTTATGTCAATATGTGCACTCAAAAGTTTCTTGGTGCTTTTTTGAAGTTTATCCAAACGTGAGAGATAGGTATAGGGAGATATCAAGAAAAGTTGTTGGGAAATTGTCGGAGATTCTGAAAATAATTGTATATAATTGAATTGTAATATTGTATTTCCATTCGAAATGTCGAAGTTGCTACTACTTTCTAATAGAAGTGGCAACACCGCATTGTCGAAAATATTCAAGTTGGGTAGAAAATGTCCAAATATGCTCTTCTTCAGATTTTCAAAGTGATTCGTTGACTGGTTCACCAGATACGTCTAATGTGCCATCCACCGTGAATCAGCCTGTAAACAATAGTAGTGCAATCATGACTAGAAAAACCATTATTAAGCAGATAAAAACAACTTTATTTGATTCTCAAAAGCAAATACAAAGCTATTTTTAGAAAATTATGCAACGGTTCGAACAGTATAATTCCTTCACATAAATGAAGTCATTCGACAGCATAACCCGATTAAAATTTCGATGAGAATGAATATTGTGGCAGACTCGATGAATTTCATAGATTTAATATCACTTAAATTTATAGTAGATACACTCACAAGAGGAATAGTACGGCGTACTCACAATTTTCAATGTGGGAAACAATTTACGTAGCTAAGTTAAATCAACATTGAGTCTAATGAAGGTTCTCAAAGTTGTAATGGACCTTCATCAATTATTCAATTCAACAAAATAATGACAAAGAACTCAAATTACACAACTAATTCTGAACATCATGATCTTTAAATTGAAAATGATTTGATGAGCAAATATTGAGAAGATCCATTGTTTGAAAATATAGTAAATGCTATCACATAGACACTTAATTGCTGTAATAAATGTTTTGTTCCCCACCAATTAGGGGATGATGAAATCATTTTCCAGTCTAGTAATCAATGATCTAAATTTCAATCAGATTCATGTACCGTCAGCTTTTTGGTTTATAAATAATGAAGGAACTGATCAGACTATTAAAGGTCTCAAATTAATTGTATATGTCATAATATATGAATTATAAATGGGAGAAGAATCAAATTGATTCCACATTCCACAAATAAATACTCATCGTGAAAATATGAAGGTGAAATCTTTAGTAAAATACAATGAGGAACAGATGAAAGCTATTCTCAAGTAAATACCTAGCTAAATGATGTGCTGAAAGCAATCAGCAATGATAATCAACATAATATATAATTCTCATAATGTGGAAAATAGGATTCACTTCCATCCAAATAATCCAAAGTTCCTGGGGAGCAGTGTGTCCACAGATTCCTCATAATCATATTTTCCTATTATGATACATTTTCTTGCATCATTCACACGTGAGTATTGGCATTACTTATATGTGAAAGTAATCAGGATTTCTGTTCACCAACTCATCTAGTTTAGGATAGAATACATTGATTACCAGACAGTCTATATATTCACAGATTATCTGAAAATTTATTTTTTCGCGTGCTTTCTTCACTAAGTATATAGCTTCTCCACACACAAAGATAATATATTTTTAATTTCATTCGAAAACATATTCACACATTCAATTTGAAAATATTACAACTATTTGTTCCAAATATGAAAATATCCTCGATATCGAGTTCAAACAGAAATAAAACTAAATGAAATCATAAAATCTATTTTAATACAATCTATTAATCATATATTATTTCAACATCTTCTGTAATACATTTCAAATGTTGAAAAAGCATTGCATCAATAGAAATCACACTGTTTCACAAAGAACAAACAAATATTTAAAACATAATACAAAGATTAAAATAACAGCTTATATACAAGTATCGTATATTAATGATACAATATCATAAGAAGTGTTTTTGAAGGATGGAATAAAGAAATTAAATGATAAAAAAATGTCCTTTGTGACTTACTCTGAGGGACGATTATCCCATAAAATTGCAACTGAGTACAATCTATTGCTCTTTCTTCTCTTCTGGTTTCTTGCCCATTGGAATTGCTGCTTTGATTCTAAAAAAAATCGAATTGTCAGAATATTGTCATTAGATTATTCATTCTACAGAATCCAAAAAACTGATTTTTGCCGTAATGTGAAACAGATATATTGATCAAGATGCTGCAAAAGTGGAAATGAAAGGACCAGAAAAGAAAATATGTCAAAATGAATGGAAAGGAGGCAAATAGAAGAGATAGTTAAACCAAAACAATGACTATGAGATAATATCTTGTTGCATAGGATATGTTTTCGTTAACTTATTGAATCTACAGGTATTTTAAAACAAATATTATTTTTCAACTGGAGGTAGTGAAGACAGATGTAGGAATCTAATTAATTATATTAGTTGACTCAAAAAAAAACAAGTTATCGAATTATCATCTGTCTGCTCTATGTTGAAAAAGAGACTAATTTTAGATAATGCCGTATCTATTTCTTGTCACTTATTAAATACGCAGATAATGACATAATCTACAACAAATGAATTATAATCTTGGGAATTCCAGCATCATGAAATGAACAATAAAGTTTCATAGAATATTTTCAAGTCTCGTACACACAACTCTTCGTTAGAAATTGAAAATGATCATGAATCAATCAGTAAAAAGAAGATGATTTCATTCAACTTATATAAAACACAGAAATCCATAGAATTGAGTGATTGATAAAATCAGAACTGACTCATTGGTTTTTTTTCAATTTGTTTCAACTCACGAGACATATTTGTTATAGAAAATGGTTTCCTTTTTTCATCTTCAGAATTACTTACTTTGATGTGATTTCAGCAAGTTTTGTCCTAACAATGTCCAAGTTGGCGTCAATCTGAGTTTTGTTTGTTTCATAAACTTTTGGAAGAGTGAACAGTGCAACCCAAGCTGTAATATAAAAATAAAATAATAATATTCAAATATTTTTCGGTACCCATAAGAATGATAAACATAAGAAGTATATTAAGCTGCTAAAAATAGATTTCTCATCCTGTCCTTCATGATTATATAGGTATGGATTCACATTATATTCCTTCTATACCCAGAATATTGCAAACAAGCAATACAGATATGTTAAATAGCTCAATAATTTAGTGTTGAGTATACATTTTGAACTAGAGAGCTGAGAAAGCAAAGAAAAATTTGGTTTAGATATTTCCAACTGAGAATATGATTTCATGATCAATAAGACATAATGAAAAACAAACGAGATTATCACCTTATTTCGATCCCTTTCTAACGAGTAGCGATATCTGTCATTTTTGACAATTTGAAACTACCTTCTTGAAATTGCGCGAAAATTGGTGACAATTGTTGGGGAGACGATGAAATCAATGAACATATAGACAAATCAAATCATTATATTTTCTCGTCAAATATAACCTCGTGATATGATCATTAACTGACGATATAATGCGTTGAATCTGTCGCTTCGATTTCACCTGAAATATCACAAATAATAATCATATCACTTGCTATATTATTTCTGGAAATGGCAAGAAGCAATGAAATACTTGAGCTTTGTCATTATGTCAATATTTACGTTTCTCAGTACAAAAAAGACCTTACCGATGATGATCAGCGTCATGCCATTGAACCATGCTCCCAGGTAAGTCAACGTCCACAACATCACTCCGAATTTGATGGAGTCCACCAGATCCTCGACTAAGAATAATCTCCTGAGCTCAACGATGGCGGCGTTGATGTGAGCGATCGCCACTTCAGTCACTTCTTTCACCTTCTCCTGAGGCAGAGACACGTCCAACTCCAAGAACTCTTTGAACGGATGTCCGTCACCAGTCTTCTGGATGGCCTATAAAAAATCAATTATAAATAAAATCATTCTTGATTACATCTCAATTATATTCTAAAAGATATTTGAGTATTTTTTGAGTTATGTGAGAGGTTCGATAGCAATTTCTATAACGCTTCGAAATTCCGCAGTTCTCGAGAATTTTTGCAAGCTCTATGTGTGCTAGGAGGATGTTTTTGATGAAATTTTGAAAAATATGTTTTATACTAGAATCCCAATCTTTCAACGGCAGGACCTAATAAATGTTTCAAGTGATGTCTGACCTGACTTTCTCCTCATTTGATCATTTAGATAAGTACTGTATTCAAAGCTCAGTGAAGTGGTACCTTTGATTTTATCGAATTTGTCGTTGTTACAATGGGGAATATCTTAGATTTTTGAGAGAAAATTGGAAGATCAGATCGGGACTCCAGTTATATTATATTTTCTATTGCCATGAAGTTCAATTCATATATTGAAATGATTATTATCGATTCTCAAACAAAATTTAATGATTGATGGTAGTGACAAAACAAAGTATCTTCATCAAATTGCCATGACAAAATATTGTTTGTAGCAGATAACTACCAAAAAAAGATCATAGTTAGAGTGAATATTGGATTGGATAAAAAATAATAAGTACCTCGAAAATACGTAAAAATTGCAATTATTCCTGCGTTTTACCTGAACAATGTTCTTGTAAATCCTGAAACCTATGGTACCAAATAGAGTGATGAGGGAAAGGTAAGCAACCACACTGATGAGAGACAGGTAGGTGAGAGCAAGGAGAACCAACAGAACTCCGCCGAAAACTGGGGCAGATTTTTTGGGGTCCCGCCAGTACACTAGACTCTCCACTGAAAATAAAGAATAGAAAAATAAATTAATCCGCGACATGAAACAAATGACGACTATTGATGAAATGATGAGGGTTATTCATCATAGCAAGAAGATCTTTAGGTGCAGGGCCTGATGTATAAATATCTATTTGTTTTTTATGAAGATAATGAAGAGGTCTCGGACCAAAATACTAACAACCCTATTTTTATTTAAAAAATACTGGCAATATCTAAATTAGTTTTTTTATGAAGATAATGTCTTAAACCAAAACACGAACAACTTTTTTTTGATAGGCAATAAATTTTTCTCTCAGAATATTACTAGATATAAACCAATATGTAGAATTTTTCACACCACTGTTATGTTATTATAAAAACATCTTTTTTTCTCAAATATTTTCGTTCTGAGGTACTTGAACTGTCATCTATTATTCTGGCAACCGTTGTGCATTTTATTTCAAGTTCAAAATGAGTGCATTATCAACAGGTACTTTTGCAAAAGAAGGTGTGTGCTGTTCTTGTGCTGACATTGAGGGTACCAGAAACCTGACACATATGGATTACTATTTAGTAATTAGATATATCGGAAGCGTTTAAGATACATAATACCTATTTGCGAGTAATCCAATATGATTCTTATACCACTCCTCAATTCAATGTGCAAAACTGATCTAAAATAAGATACCTATAGAATGTTTGCCTCGAGTCTTTCGTCCAATTTTAGATTTAATTTTAGTTTTCGACTCGATATGGACACACATTAACCAAACTACACTGTGATATGGTCATCTGCCATAGTTATAGGTCATATCTCGGGTCATACTGTCAACGTATTTAACGTATTCAATTTCGGGTTTTGAGAACCAGAAAACACTTCTTATGAATTTATGGAAATATAATGGGAATTGAATTGGCGGTTTTGCCATTCTCATTATAAGACAGGCTAGCATTTCAGCACAGCTTTCTATATCTCTAGGAATTTATTTCAAATGCAACAATTCAATCTAGAATCACTAAATCTACACTTCATAGATTCCAAAATGTTGTTGAGTAAACAAAACAACAAAATTCAGATCCCTGGAAGAATTATTCAAGTCAATAGAAGGTATTCTAAATTTTGCCTGAAAGATATTCAAAAGCTCAGGAGAAAAATTAAGAAATTTGATAATTAATTGGTCACATTCGACTGCGTATCATGAATATTGCAGAGTATTATAAGTATTCAGTGTGAACAATATTATATCACAAAAAAGTGGTCCTTTTCAATATCAAACTAGGTATCATATATTATAGTCGATTTTATATTTATTCAATAAAGGTCTAATAAACCACCCAGAACTTTCCGTTCACAGAATATTAGAAAGAGGTTCATCGAAAATGGCATGAATATTCAAAAAAACCTACCTACCTTAGTTCCAGTAGTCCAGAATGACATGACATGTATGAATGACGTATGTCATCGAGTGTTCAGAATGATCATTTTTCAAACTATATTAAAATGGCATGTATATTCACAATTTCATTCTGATCGAATTAGAGACGACATATGAAAAATTCGTGTCTCAAATATAAATGCTTAGGAGTATTTCGTTTCTATTCAAGCTCTTCTCTAATGCAGAGCTCAGTTTCGGAAAACTTGCGCTGGTATTGCAATGATTTCCTCTATGAAGCATAGTTTTGTAGGGGTATTTATGTAGAATCTTCATTTGAGGTATCCGCATAGAAAAGGAAAGATGTCAGTCCATATGGAAGAGGTCAGGTGACCTTGAAGATGCACGTGGTGATAACTCAATAATTAATAGTGAACGTTATTGTGCAAAGATTCGGGAATTTCCAACCCCAGAATCACAGGAATTTCAAAAAACGTGAAGAAACATGTTTTCAAACAAAATATAGTTTCGTCAGAAAAGTAACAACAATAAGTACGTATCTGTATATAGGAGTGGGCGACGAAAAAAATGAATGAATGAATGATTCTTATAATCACCTTTATTTTTTTTTAATCAACTTTATTTATCATTCATTTTATATTATATAAATATATATATATATATATATATATATATATATATATATATAAGACAGAAGCCTTCAGATAATGGCCCAAAGTTGCCGCCAGTTAGAAAACCGCCATTGGGAAATAGGATTGCTCTGGAAAGCTGATGATATTATATTACCTGACAGTAAAACTACTGCTCTGAGCCGATTATACACGATAGAAAGGAAGATGGAGAGCGATAGCCAGTTCACAGAAAAGTATTGCAAACAAATAGAAGAATATGTTGATAAAGGATATGCCAGAGTTTTGACAACTGAAGAGGCTGCTATTACTACAAACAAGACATGGTACTTGCCACATTTTGCAGTAAAACATCCCAGTAAGCCGCAGAAGTTTCGTTTTGTGTTCGACGCCAGAGCAAAAGTACGGGGAACAAGTTTGAACGAAAATTTGCTGAAAGGTCCTGATTTATTAAATTCATTATTAGACATTCTGTTCAATTTTCGTCAAAATCGAGTTGCTGTGATGGCAGACATAGAAGAAATGTTTCTTCAAGTCCGTATAAAACCGGAAGACAAAAAGTTACAGTTATTCTTGTGGCGGGGGAAAGATAGGAAAGGTCCAATTCTTACTTACCAAATGGAAGTTATGATATTTGGTGCGATTTGCTCCCCAAGCTGTGCTATATACGTGACACGTCAGAATGCCAAGAAATATGCCGATGAATACCCAGAAGCTGCTAAGGCTATTGGAAAGTACCACTACATGGATGACTATTTGGATAGCTTCGAAACTGAAGAACGTGCCGTTGAAGTAGTCAAAGGAGTCATCGATATCCATAACCGTGGAGGTTTCAAGATGAGAAGTTGGCTTAGCAATTCTCCTTTAGTAATTGAACATATTCCAGCTGAATTGCGGTCGAAGAGAATCATCAGTTTGGATTTGGAAAAGTGGCCAACATTTGAGAGAACATTGGGATTGATATGGAGTCCAAAAGATGACCTCTTCAGTTTTTCTGACAACTTTTTGATCAAAAATAAAAATATACTTTCAGAAAACAATATTCCTACTAAAAGACAAGTCATCAAAGTTGAGATGTCTGTCTATGATCCATTTGGTCTGCTAGCAGCATTCACAATTCAAGCTCGGATTTTAATGCAAGAAATTTGGTGCGAAAAATTAGGCTGGGATGACAAATTAAGCAACCAGCTCTTCGAAAAATGGAAATGCTGGGTGAGAGCTCTTTACAAAATTGGTAATTTAAATATTCCTCGATGGTATGGTTCCAGTAGAAATATTATTGACATCCAACTACATACTTTCAACGACGGTAGTGAGAAAGGATATGCTTCTGTATCGTACTTTCGAATGAAGGATTCAAACAACCGTATATCCACTTCATTGATAATGGCAAAGTCGAGAGTCACTTCCTTGAAGCCAATGACCGTACCAAAAATTGAACTTCAAGCAGCACTACTTGGATCACGTCTGGCTGAAACAATAAAAAATGGACATACTCTCAAAATCAGCAAAACTTATTTTTGGATAGACTCAAAAATAGTGTTGAGTTGGATAGAATCACCTCCAAGAAACTACAATACCTTCGTCGCCAACAGAATAGGTGAAATTTCGGATTTAACAAATCCAGAAGACTGGCACTGGCTTCCATCGAAACTGAATGTAGCTGATGATGCTACTAGAGGATTATGGGATATAGAAAACTATCAAAATTGGTTCAACGGACCTCGTTTCCTCACATTAGAAGAACGATTATGGCCTCATGGCGAAGTGGTATTGGCGAATAAGGGCGAAGAAAAGAAAAAGGTTGTTTTTGCCATGATTGATGCAGATAAAGTTATGAAGCCTTTCGACTTCTCAAGATTTTCAAGCAATTTTCGTCTCGTTAGAACTGCTGCATGGGTAATGAGATTCATCAAAATTTTAAAAATGAAAAGTGGCCTATTGAGTACTGAGACATACTCAAAGGAACTCTCTGTGAAAGAATTTATAGCCGCTGAATTTCAAATAATCAAGCAAGCTCAAAATGAAAGTTTCTTCGTGGAAATAGATAGAATAATTCATATGAAAAGTCCTTCCAAATCGAGCCGTCTTTGGAAATTGAATCCCATTCTTGACGAAGATGGGATATTAAGACTAAGTGGAAGATTGAATAATGCCGAAAATTTAGAATTCCCTATGAGACAGCCAATCATTCTGGACTCGAAAAACCACTTCACAATATTGCTAGTAAGACACCATCATAACTTCAATCATCATCAAGGCAGAGAACAAGTTATCAAACAATTACGAGAAAGATTCTGGATCATCAATGCAAGATCAGCTGTGAAAAGTTGTGTTACGTCTTGTGTCATCTGTAGAAAGAGAAACGCTAAGTTAGAAACGCAGCAAATGGGTCAAATTCCGGATTGTCGGATCACCTCTCAAGTCAGAGCATTTATGATCACAGGGATGGATTATTTTGGTCCCATGATTGTTACCATCGGTAGGAGAAAAGAAAAACGCTATGGAGTGATCTTCACCTGTTTGTCAACAAGAGCAATCCACCTTGAACTAGCTTCTTTTCTGACAACGGATTCGGCAATAATGGCAATCCGTCGATTCATCTGTAGAAGAGGAAGTCCTTCTGAAATACACTGTGATAACGGAACAAACCTTTGTGGTGCTGAGAAAGAAATGAAGTTAGCCCTCCAGGAAATCGATCCAAACCAGATCGAGCAGTTTTGTTGTGTGCGACGTATTCAGTGGTCAAAAAATCCTCCAGCAGCTAGCCACATGGGAGGAGTATGGGAAAGAATGATAAGATCTGTTAAAACTACTTTGAGAACAATTTTAAATCAACAGAGTCCCAAAGAAGAGAACCTGCGAACTCTTTTAGTCGAAGTAGAGTATACAGTAAACAGCCATCCACTTACTTACGTTTCTTCAGATCATCTAGATGATGAAGCCCTGACACCAAACCATTTCCTCATCGGTAAATTGAGCGAAGTAGGCCCACCTGGAGTTTTCTCTGATTCAGACGTTCATTTACGAAAACAATGGCGTATAGCACAGAGATTTGCAGATCTGTTTTGGCGACGGTGGCTTCGAGAATATGTGCCAACCCTGGCTAAACGAAGTAAATGGCAGCACGACAGAAGCGATATATCTGAGGGAGATCTGGTCATACTGGCAGACGACAGTTCTCCAAGAAACACATGGCCAAGAGGAATAATAGTAGGAACTTTTCCTGGACGCGACAAAAAAGTCAGAGTTGTTGAAGTAAAAACAGCAACAGGTTTATTTCGAAGACCTATAACAAAAATTGTTCTGTTGAAACCAAAGTAGTCTCTCGAGGAGCCCGGAGGATGTTATGAACTTTATTTTGCACTATGCACCTTGTATATAATGAAAATATTTTATATAGTCAGTCATGAATTGTCATAGGCAGAGACAGAAATGAAAAATAAAAAGTCAAAAAACTGAAACTGATTTTTGCCATAAAATTAGTGTTTATATATATATATATAATATATACCTATATGTATATAATATATATAATATATAATATATGTATACCTATACTTATAATCCATTGATATAAGCATAATTAAAAATAAACAAATTATAAAGTTTTGATAACATTGAAAAAAACATGTTTTTATCTATATTTTGCAGTATAATTTCTGTAGTGTGTATATTCCAAAAGGTGAACCACTTTGGAGGAGTAGGTATACCTACTTCGGAAGGAGACCTGTGTTTCGTTTCTACCCCTCTTTTCACTAGAATAGAGCTCAGAATGGATTGGATAAAATAAAATAGTCAAAACAACCTTTTTTTTCAGAAAATTTCATAAGTAACATTTTTGGTAAGTAGAAAATTTTGTAAAGAACATTTTGGACAAGTATAAAATTTTCTGTGCGACCATTGTTTTCGGAGAAAAACGAGGAAAACCACCGCAGTGCGTATTAGGGGTGGTTTTCGGGAGTGAAGCTCAAGCTGAAACTGATTTTAAAGCCTGTTCATTTGTTGTGTATAATCTCCATAAGGCAAAACTTTAGGACCAATATAAATATGGACTTGACTTATATTCAAGCTCTCCACCATTACTAAAGTTTTCGTGGTAGGCACCTAATAGGTAGTAGTGCATTGCCTCCTACCAGATCTACTATATTCAAATTTTGGGCCAAGTATATAGGTAACGTAACGTATAAACCGGATAATTAACCAACATGACATATACTTAACTAAGTAGCTACTTATAATTTATATTATATTGTGGCAGGTAGGTAGGTATTAGAGGATACTAATTTCTGATTCGAATGACATATGTTACTCTCTTTTCCCGATGTGTAGGAGTTCACTCGAATAAATTTCGAATTCAAGAAACAATAAGAAAGTTCAACTCTTACCAGGTCCTCGCTCAGGTAAAGGTTCGTCATCGTTTTGATTATACCTGTTGTTCTGTCTGCGACCCATTTCGAATAGTTAGATACTCACGAACTACAGTCAGGAGAAATGTGAGAAAATTAATGTTACTCCACATTCACTCGGAACCCACAAGAAAGAGAACAGCTTGCTAGTCTACTTGCTACTTCAGGCACATGTATGGAATCGAACACATTCTTATATTATTAACAATCTGAGTTGGCAACAACGTTGCCAAGCTTCGAATTGGAAATTACCAATACTGAATCGATAGAGAAAGTTATGTGTTACCTACATATACTCAAGATCCATCCATCTCAATACATGGGATGTATCATCTTGCAAAATTTGGAAATATGCTACAGATTTTATCGATGACTCAATTCTTAATTCTGTTATGATTGTTAACAAGGAAATTCAAATCATAATCATAAACGTGGAAGATACCATAAAACATCATTGTATTTTTAGTGATAAGAATGAAACACAAATATTGTCACCTAAGATAATAATAATTACTCTACCCTTTATGTACCCATCGCGGTAGGTAGGGAACAATCACTCGTACAGGAAAGTGAACTAACGTATTTTGTAAATATCAGAAAAATCCTACTTTTGCGTCAATTTGGCAATGGTGCTATCAAATCAACGGACGTGGACGTTTCGACCGTCGCACAGGCATCTAGTACAGACAGACTACACCTTTGCCATCATAATCGTCTGTCTCTTTTATGTTCGTAACGAATCGATACAGACAAAGACTACAGAATTTCTGTGGTCTTTGATACAGATTTGAGAGGATTGATGTAATTTTTTTCTCGTCACTTTTCGATTTCATCTCGCGACGTGGAGATTCCTACAGTCCAACGTAAAGGTAATGAAAGTTAAGTTGACGTACAAGCACATGGTACTACTCCATAATGGCGCATGCTGGCCGGGCTGATAAAATATATCGGAAGAATCTGAAATCTGAACTTGATTACATTTGTTGTGGATTGGAATTGGACAAAATCACAATTTAAAGCCGACCGTATGGCATAACAGATACGATCAATGTCAAAACTTGTGAATACCAACCTAAACCGGGAAATAAACAAGCAACAAGTTAAAAAAATAGCAAGAAAAATCCGAGTATTGTACCTACTGAATATCGTGAAGAAGAAAGCCCTCAATCATTCACTGATTCACTTTGGTCAATGATTTTCTACATGAAAATACCAAAACAATTACTGCTGTAGGTACCCACCTACTTATAGGTATGTTCATAAATTCGAATGGATAATTTAATCACTGCTTCATACAATTATTAATATATTCAGCATTTCACGAATCTTAATTGCACACATGTTGTTCTATATTAAAAAGTAACAAATCAGCTATTATTATCCAACAAAAATTATTGCATCATTGTGGTTTTATCAATCAGTAAAATACATACACTGATAATTATAATACCTAATTACTCAAACATGGATAGAAAATCAAATATGTGCTGTGAACTATTGGAACTGCCAGACGAAGTTAAAAGCATTAATTTTCACATCAATTTCCTTCCATCCACTCGATGAGCACAAAATTTCTAACAAACGCCAAATATTTTAGGATCTCTCTTTCGTAAAGCACAACTTGTCTATTAGAAAAGAAGAAATCCGTTTTCGTTTTGTGGCGTCTGAAGACATTAACACCGAAATTAACACCCACCATCAGGTTTCCTCTTTTATACAAGGTGCGCCAAACTCGATGGCGTATTAAAAGTATTCAGGGTACAGACAGTAACATATTTTTGAAATGTTTGTATGGGATGCCAGAATCTAGCTTTCGAATATATTTTATTCGGTGCTCTTTTGACAGATCTAGGGCCGGTTGTATAAAGGAGAATTAATCATATTATTATTCAATGTCATATCAAATTTGATGCTGCGTTAAATACAGGATGCGTTGCATAAAACATACTCCATTTTATCACAGCATAAGATATATCACCAGTTCATGAAATAATTATGGAAAATATGTGGCAACAACACGATTATTCTTGTTCCGTGGATTCATATATTTATGTTTCGAAAACTGTCTGATTTGATCGTAAAAAAATCTTGATCATGTTACAAACTTCTAGGGTAGATAAAACACACGAAAATAAGAAAAAAAGTTCATGTGAACATGGGTCCGGAAATGCTTCTTCAGGGAGCTAGGGCCCTTCGAAGACGACCTCCAAAAACTACTTTTCGTTTTATAGCTTCGGTACTACTGCAGCTATCGCAACCAATTTTGGAACATGAAATCTAGTTCGTAGGTTCATCAATTTGAGCCTTCCGGATTTTGTCACCTTTAACCAGGGGCGTACACACCAGGGGGGTATTTGGGTAAATTTGACCCTACTCCTCTTAGGCTTCAATTTCTTACCATTTTTATATCTGATTATGATTCTCCAATGCCTTTTACATAAAAAAGGTACTCTTGTAAAAATCGCTATCTGTCACCGTTTCCGCCTCATTTCAATGAGACACCCTGTTTCAGATAAAAGTTGCATGATTTGGTGGGGGAATTTTTTTGCATATATTACTTTGTTCATATGTAATGCCCTTCAAGGTCATTTCGAGGTCAAATTTGAACTTTTATCTAAAACTTTTTTCATGTTCTTTTTTGTTTTGAAGATAGATGAAAGTGAATTATGTAGTTCTAATGAGCTCAAGAACTATTCTATTCTAATATTTACTGCAATAAATTCACTTCGTAACTGGATAATTACACTGAAAAAAGATAGGGCTCATAGTTAATGAATATTTGTTTGGGTGCCTTTTATTTACAATGAATGAAGGAAAGAAAATTCTATTTTGTATTAGGTAATTTTATTTAATATTAGTAAACGCGATAATATATGATTTATTAATAAAAAATAAATAGTTTGTTTGAGGTCGATATATTTATGATCAACAATATAAATTCAGTCCTAATGAAACCGTTTATTGGGTGATATCACCAAAAATGTATTCATTATTAATTTCAAGTTCATTTGAAGTGAATGAGTCTTAGTGCCAGATAATAAATAGTTATTCATTGAAAATACCGCGCTGACCATTATAATAAGATCCCCTCGATAGGTGCCGTGCACGGTGGCTTCGTTATAATTGGCCACGTGTCTTGTCATTGCTAGGTCGTACGTCGGGGTAGCTTCTGTTGGAGAAGTTATATAAGTACCTATCTCAGTTCATCAAGGCAAGGCTTTGTTGCGCTTTAATGGATCAGGTCCAGGAGCTCGAAAAGTTTCTGAATGACAACAGTTTTGTGGAATTGATAAATATATGTAAAGGTAATTTGGATTATTATTATGACATTGTTTATTGACTTTGTGATGGCATCAGATTCTTCACAATACAGCTGTTCGACTTTGAAATCGTCATTCTTAGTGGAAATGTAATTATAAAGATGTTTCATGAATTCACCAGAATTGATTCCAATTCCTTCCATATTGAGTTTTTGATATCAGAAGTCTCATCTTGCGTCCTTCTGGTTCATAACAAAAACGCCCAATATTTCATTCATGAATTTGATATCAAGGTATACATAAAATAATGATACCTGATCAGGTATCAACAACTTACTTATTAAATTAATATATCCTTCAAAAGAAAATTGTATTTGTAGCAAATGGCGTCGATAGCATAACGACACTCAAATAAACTATTCGTGAACCTAACGAATATAAAGAATAAATGCCCCAGTTAGGACAAAGGATTAAGTTGAAATCCGAGCTGTTGCTTTTTGAACATTCTCAAGAACAGGCTAATGATATTATTATGTGAGTACCTATATGTCTATTTTGAATTTACAAATTGCAATTGGATAATGTATGTAAATGTAGCATTACAGTTTTTTTTTTTATTTTTTAGACATGACTATGACGACACCTATCATTATATTGAAGGATGTGAGCCACCCAATAAAATATATATTGTAGATATTGATCAGTCTACAGCAGGTCCCAGTCATATTAAGGAAAGTGACGAATATGGCTCAACATCTACCTCTTTCAAAGCCCCCAGTAGAGCCAAGTAGAGAAAAAACACAAAAATTATTATGAATAATGCTAACACATACACAAACCTTATTGTTAATAAATAGAGCATATAATTACTATATGAGGATATATTCTCTATTTATCTGGAGAAAATGCTGGGGTTTGTTATACAGGGTAACTCACGGTCGATGGTACGTTAGACGTTTATGGAGAACGCAACGCAGGATTTTTCTGAAAATTTCGCATCTTACATTTTATCACCTGTTCTATCGATCTAAAATATTTTCGAAATTGCGACGTTGCCGTTTCTATCAAAAAGTCCTATCAACTTCATTTTTTCAAATGGAACACCCCGTATATTAACAAATTTTTTTGGAATTGCCTTTTTATTACAATCCTCTTTTGTTGATGAATCTCTATACCTATCTCTATCGGTTTTCAAGATAAAAAATAATTTGTGATAAATATAATCCAAAACATATCCCTAATTGAACTTATGTAAATTAGGGCTCTCGAATCATGAAGAGTTGATATTTTAGTGGTGGTTTGGACAGGCTTGATGTATTCAATTTACACCGAGAAGTCGCCTCCATATCATACAGGGCGTGCTGAAATTATTATTATATCCGTTGTTCATACAATTGATCAAGAGTTAATTTTTTCAAATGGTACCCACTGTTTTTTACTCAATAAATTGAAAGACGAATAAAAATGCTACAAGATGACATAGCATGTCCCTATACCTAAATCATCAAGTTTTCTTAATAAAGCCGCTTTTTGTGAAAAATATAATTTTATGAAAAAGTTAATTCTAGAAAGCCATGGAAATATCAAACTCATGACAGTTCGGTGATATTAATGAGTAATTCAGTAATTGTTATTGACAGTGTTTCAAAAAATCTCCCAGAATGAACGCGAATATCGATTATTCAAACGAAGTTCTTATGAAGTTATTCATTATACACGGACAATGTGATCAAATTTTTGCCAGAACTTGCAGAAAATTCAACCAAATGTATCCTGAATTGACACCAATGAACAGGAGGAAGTTTGTGAGATTACAAAATAATTTCATCCAACATTACCAAAACCTGTTACTTCGAATGAAGACAATATTGTTGACATTTTGGCATATTTTCATGCATATCCAGAAGCATCCATTCCTAGTGCAGAAAAAGAATTGGGTGTACCACATGCTTCAGTACAAAGAATTTTGGGAAATCACAAAATGCATCATTCGTTTTCAATGAATAAATATTAATAATAAAAATGTGCTTATTAAATGGTAATGAAATATAAAATATCGATAAATATCTTTCATTCATTAAAATAATATTTTATTTACAGTTGATAAATCTATAGTGAGACCTATTTTTATTGGAAATAAATCTGAATTAACTATTGATGAGGAATATTTAAATAATTTGAATGCATTATTTGTTTCTTGTAAATGAAAGTTTATTCCGCGATATTCGAATAAATAATTTATTAGATGTTAATTAATTTTGTTGACTATGAATGAACTGTTCTTTCAGTGTAATCTTTGGGGTTATATTGAGAATTGTGTTTATCACAACCAACCAACTACAACAGAAGAAATGCAGCATCGCATTGTTATTTCGAAAATGAACTTCAGCTCTGTATTCAAGATAATGGAGCTACCTTTGAACACCTTTTTTAATGTAAAGATTTTATTTTCTGAAAGAAAGGAAACAAGTATTATCGTTTACTTTTTCGATTTATCTTCCGAACAATAAAGATCATGAAAAAAAGTTTGAGCTGAAAGTTGTGTAGAATTGAATGCGTATTACAATTATGTGAAGAAAATCGTATATTGTTATTTGAATAATCAGATCTGACATCTAAATGACCTAGAAAGGCATTACATATGAACAAAGTAATATTATGCATAGAAGTTTCCCCACTGAATCATACAAAAGTTGTACCTGGAACATGTTTTGATAACATGACTATTTTTCGAGACGTGAACACGTTTCCATTAAAATGGGACACCCTGTATATACCGGGTGTCCCAGTATACCTGTTCCAATCGATTATTTCAACCATTTCGTGAGATAAAAATTTGGAAATTTCATAATCTCCAATTCGTTAAAGAAACTTTCAACTGAGAAGAACAAAAATTGTAAGTTACTTCCGGTTTGACCGGAAGTGACTGTGACTTTTTTATTTCAAATGGCACCCTGTATATTTTTATATAATATATCAAACATTGTATTTCACATTTGATTTGATGGAGGAAACGACAGTTGAAATTTCAAATTGAAATAATTGCAGTAAATTACCAATCATGAATTATAATTCATCAATTATTGATTATTATTGGAGTCGAAATCAAGATTAAACAAGATATCGTAGCCTACTGCAAATTGTGCTAGTAAGCAAGTCCGACAACTTAAAAAACGATTTCGACACATTTCACGTGGTCACTGGTATGGCGGTGAATTGAAAAAATGAATATAAATAGGCAAAGAGTGGGGTTTAGATGGCAAGATCTCGCAAAGTTATCTGAAAAAGTTGAAAAAAGCTTTTTTTTTCGAATATTCGAATATTCGAATATTTCGAATATTCGAATATTCGAATATTCGAATATTCGAATATTTTCGAACTTTTTTTTCTCCTGAATAAATTGAGCAAAGTGAAACACTTGTTTTCCGATGATTATGAGAGAAAAATCTCGTTTTCTTGAAAAACAAATTGCTTTTGTCAGGGTACTCGCAGTTTCATTGGTTCGCATGTTACAGTTATATCAGAATGTAGCCGCCATTGTGATGATATATAACACTTTGAAAATACTGATAATCGTGAATTAACGTCTCACTTCACTCACCGAAATGGGGATCTAAAAATCTAGTACAGCCCAATGCAACAAAAACTCAAACTTGTATGTTCACCAAGAAGGCAGATCACATAATGCCCAATTTGATGAAGTCGGGTACAACTGTTCTTATGAGGTCGTCAATATCCATGCTGGGTGTCACCACCAACAGCGCTCTCTCATGGGACGATCATGTGAGGTCCATTGCGAAAACTGATTCTATTCCGTGCGAAGAAGAACTTCACTCCCAGCAACTGCTCATGATCTAGAAAGCAAAAATTCTACCTGTCCTGGAGTACTGTTCACATGTTTGAAGCTTAGCCCCCAAACATAAGCTGAAGCTCTTATATTCTATTCAGAAAAGAGCTATTTGCCTTATCGGTGATTCAACACTCACCAAATCATTGACCTCTCTAGAACATCGTTGGAAGGTCGGCGATCTCTGCATTTTTTAAAGATACTTCCACGGTCGGTACTTATCGGAAATATCATCTATTATGCCACCACGAGCGATTCCTAGTAGACAAACCAGACGTGCTCAGTGCACTGTCAGGCTCGAGGCCTGTCGAACATTGCTAAACCAAGCATCATTCATCTATAGAACGGCAAAGTTGTGGAATTCTTTGCCTAGTGAAGTCTTACAACCTCCAAACTTTCAAGAAGAATTCCAATACCTTCTTGAAAATGCATAATAGATCCCCGAGAAAAATTTCAATAATTCAATAATAAACTTTTCCCATATGTTAACAACTTTATGGTTTTCATTTTTCAAGC
This sequence comes from Gastrophysa polygoni, assembly GCA_963576655.1. Lineage (NCBI taxonomy): Eukaryota > Metazoa > Arthropoda > Insecta > Coleoptera > Chrysomelidae > Gastrophysa > Gastrophysa polygoni. The sequence goes on from OY755083.1 coordinate 21,596,371, forward strand.
GAAAACGGTGCGTAGTATTTGGTCCAAAATGAATGGGGATTTCAAAAATTGTTGTGGTTCTGACAAAAATCAATGGTGAACCATTTTTTCTTCGAAAATTGTCAGTTCGAACCCCGTATGGACGTCACTGGTGAAAATTTTGGAAAATCTTGCACGTCAAAAAATGCTCCCTAATGATATCTTGATATGAGCTTTTCTCCTTGGAATCTTCCGAGGTTTTAGACTCTGTATTATCGGCACTCGATTAATTAACACCCTGTATATGTTGATTCATGCCCCGGTTCATGTAGTTGGTTGATTTTTCAAATAAAGATCATTATTAGTCTCATCATTATTATTATTATTTTTATTATTATTATTACCTATTATTATTTTGAAAAAAATGAGGAAAGTGCTTCACTTACGGTCTCGAAATACCATTTTCCGGTGATTCCGGAGAAATAATACACATACATAATGAATCAGGTATTATATATGAAAAGTAGGAAAAATACCACCAAGATCAAGAACAAAGCAGACGTACATCACCCAAGTCAAAACTGAATTTTCGGCATGTTTCGGCGATCCTTCCTACACAATCTTCGACAAGCCGTGCCAAATTCATTTATAGCTTCTAACAATTCGATATCACATATGCAATAGGAATTTAAATTTGTTACGAACCACTGTCACCAGTTCTCATTTAGTTCTCATTTAGTCACAGGCACTCGAAATTAAAAATAGACCAGAGGTATCGATTGAATTAATTGCCGAAAATATCGAAAATAACTAGGTATCACTCAGAGAACCGCTATCGAATTCAAACTTCAACAAAGCCTAAGCATAACCTACAATGAAAGAAAGTTATGAAAAGTAAGTTTTCACACAAGAAAACTAAAAAAATACCCTAATGTACGTACTAGTTCAGGGTTAACTTCCCTGGTGTAACCAATCACTCGATTCACCACGCAGGCACAACGCGCTAGAACGAACACGACTCAGAAAAAATCCCGAATGATCGGGCTATCGGGCACCGCAGATCGTTTGAGTTCGATTCGTTTGGATCCATCATCCCGGTCCCACCCGCACATCCAACCAAAATAAACACTCGACAAACGAAACACTTACGGTGATTCCGGTGCATCAGTACATCGAAGAAGGCCTCCATTATGATCGAGAACATGGACTGTCGGGGCTACAAGAAAACGATCAGAACTTCCAACAGAATGTGTCGTTTAGCCCGGATAACTTAGATTTGGAAGCATGCCCGCTTGACAACCAGAGATGGACTCGTGAAAAAGTTAATCAATAAACTGATCCAAGTCCGTAGCGAAGCAAGTCCAATAGGTTTATTGCTGGTTGAATGGCCGGCGGCCATGATATTTCAGTTGTTTATTTTTTTATCTTTATTTTTTTATTCCAACAATGTTGAAAATTTGCCACCAATATATTTTCATTCTCCAAAATTCTCCCCGCCAAACTAATATGCCTGCTGCGAATTCTAAAGAACATTAATATCTTGTTTGAAAAACGTCCCAAAATTTACCCCTAGTAGTGCAGTAGAAAATGAATAACATCCTCTGCACATGAAATTAGGGCTTGTAAAAAATTTCGTTAATTGAATAGAGGAGGAAACGCTTTTCTTTATTTAAGACCGAAATTCGAGCGTGTGATGCAAAGGTTAAAGGAGGAATGTTCGATGGGCCGCAAATACGGAAACATTTCAGAGACCAAAGTTTCAAAATAATCAACAATCAGAGGAATATAAAGATGTAGTTGAAGATTTTATCCAATCTTATAAGGCGTTAGGTTGCGACATCTCATAGACCACAAATAGATAAATTGGAGACATTTTGGGACAGATCATGAATCTGTGTCCTCACTACAAATATAGTGAAATGATCATTATAAATTCTATTTTTATTTTCAGAAACTGAGAGAGAAAATCCCAAACTATCTGGAAATAATAATATACCACCTCGTCGATTCACTTACAGACAATATTTATGGGTGATATGTAACAACCGAGCTAATCTTTGAATTTAGCACATTATAGTAGACACAATAACACAAAATTCATTTCAGGAAGGAATGAACAATTGTCTACTATTTTTTGGAGCTGCATTCTCATAGCTCATTCATTCAATTTCAAGATTGATAAAGATATAACCTAAAGCTGATAATAATTTGAATATGGGGAAATGTAATGAAAGAGAGTTGTTGAACATAACTGTTAAGGAAATTGAAGTACACAGGTTGTCCGGGAGAATGTGGAAATGTCTTGGATTCAGACAGAAAAAAAAAGATGACAAGTTCCTAAAATTTTCTTCCTATAGGTCCTCCTACGGGGACATGAGCCCCAAAGGACATCTTGTATGATACATAACATCCTGTATGAAAAAGTGCTAAAAAAAATAAATGTTGGTAAGTTGAACCTAAAATGAAACACTAATTTGTTTATTATTCTTTTCCTCGGGAACGTTTTTTATTTTATCGAAAATAAACCAGAGTACTTTTTTTAATTCAAGGTTAAAGCTACCCAAACTCTTTTTTTCTCAGGCCCTCATCATACAGGTAGTTGAAAAATTGAGTAATAAAGATGAATCAGAGATAAATCTTAGTCCATCCCTGATACAACAAAGAAAACTAAATATGTTTCGCGGACACTATTTTGAGGGGTCCTTACCTCATATTGAATTTTCATTGAATTATATTAATTAGTTTGATAGTTATTCGATAAAAAACGATTTCCAGCGGTATCCTTTAGGAATAAAGTATAGGAACCTGTAATCGTATGTTTTCAAGTTCTATCTGAAGCCGAGAGATTTTGCACATTTTCCAGAACACCCTGTGTTGAAGATATATATATGTATTCAAGTATGAAAAAAAAATATATACACAAACCAATATATTCAATATGCATGCAGAGCAAATTGACAAAATCACTGTTTATTACTAACTTTTCAAAGCAATTCAATCCACTCAACATAACAAGTAGGTATGTTGCATATGTAAATATAATTTTGGTTCTATTTTCATGTTAATAATGAAAAAGTGCAACGAACTCGACTTGTTGACCCGGTAAAATGCGGTAGCTCGGAAAAAAATAAGTATTCCTATAGGGAGTCAATCGGGCGACGGCGATCCTGGATTGGCGACTTATATTTGAAACAATTCTCGTGGCTACTGAGCGAATCTGGAGCAGACACCCGACTAATCGATGCTGACAATTTTTTCTCAAAGAATGACAAAAGACTAGACAAGAAACTATGCAGAACTTTATGAAAAACACAACGAGACAATATAGTTTGAGTCAATTCAGTCTCATAGAATAGGTACAGGGTGCCCATAATTGAGCTGAGCGAGCGAAGCTCTAATACCCACTTGGTTGTAACGGGCCACCAATAGGCTTTTTCGGAAACCTACTCCGGTCTCCAACTCGATCCAGTGAGGTTACGTGACAAATAACTCGGAACACTTATTCTTATTCAACGTTTACGAACGTGTCAGGTCAGGAACACAGAATATTATGATTTTTCTCCTCTTGTTCTGTAAATTCGACAGATGTGTGATTTTTGGTGCTCATAACCTTTTTGTTTTTGTTTATTCTACAATTTTTCATGATGATGGATGAACATGATAAGTCCTACTAGGTGTGTCACTCGTAGTATATTAATTTTTCATTCAATGGCCGGAATCGTACAAAAATGAGAAGGATCCAAAGAAATGAGAGGTATTGATATTGCCATTGTAACAGTAATGTCAAATAAATACTGAAACAGAAAATAGTATCACTCGATTGTATTGCAAACTGTGTGTGATGCTTCCTACATATTCACAGATTGCTTTGCAGGTTATTGATGAATTTAATGATATAGGAATATATTTCTTGATTGCTGTTTTTCAAAATGGTGTATGGAGTGACTAACTTAAAGTTTTGATATTTCTAGGGTGTGTCCATGATGCTCGTGTCTACAGGATACAGGATGTCAACATTGAATAGACAAATAATGCCACATGTTGATGACGGATACCATGTATTAGGTGATTCTGCCTGTCCTAATGCATCCAACCTTATATCTCTTTATTATGATGATGTTTTTTTGTCTACACAACTAAGATGATTCAATTATTTGCTCTATGCAACACATGTCAAAATTGAAAAATCCTTTGGACTACTAAAAGGGAGATCTCAGCTTTTCACAGTTAATAAATGAATGATCTCTGCTTTTCACAGTGAATAAATGAATGAATAAAACTGAAACTATACCAGATATTATATGTGCATATTGTGTCATACACAATGTATGAATGCAGGATGATTTCAAATGGTCCCTCATAACAAGAGAGATGAAATATGTGTAATCAAATACCTACATGAATTTTGTTCTATCACAGTGCTTCTGTTTTATTATCACCCCATAATAATTTGAGTTTTGAAAATTCAATAGAAATATAATATTTTTCTAGCGGTTTTTTGAATCCACGTTCTCTTTTTATTTTTACCATTACAGGAAAGACAACAAAAATAGTCTACTTCGAACATTAACAACTTATTATAATATTTGGAAGACTCAAATATCTTCCACTCCTTTAGAAAAAGTCTATTTTTTTCCTATTCCTGTGCTATTGTTATCGCACATTATATAATTTCTTGAATAATAAAACCAGAAATATCACACCTACCCGATTGAATCATGGATATTGAGAGAAAAATCATATTGATAGGTACCTTACAGCCAAAATCTTCAAAATATGTAAACTGATTGTTGAGTGGTAAAATCCCGCGTTTTTCGATTGAAGTACAAATTTCGAATAAATTGGTAATGCGCATGCGGTGTCTTTTGCGACTCTGGCGACCCTGCTTTTGAGTAGGGTCACGAAAAATCATCCAGAGTCAGTGAACGAGTTAGCAACACTAAAGTTTCCAAACAGAGGTAGATAACTCGGTTTAGGTAAACGAACGTTCAGGTCAGGGTTCCGACCAACCCGTGTAAGTTCCCGAAAACGCCTAATGACACCAGGGGTAGACACTCATTTAGCCAAGGTCAAACCACGTTTTTAGTTTCTTCCAAACTGAAAGGTGGCGCTATTAACAAGAATTGAAGACAACCGCAATGTTTAATATATTTTTTCAGGGTGGCATAGTTATTTGATATAAGTTGTTTCAACTAGGAATTATTTGGGGAGTTTGTATTTTTTTTTGTGCTTCATCGGTCCGTCATTATATTCATTTTTATGCTTCAAGCGTGAACGTTTAGAGATTATATTGTATGATGTATTCAAGTTTCTACGGATTCTGGTTTAGTACGTATTACTTTCATACCTACCCATTCTTATGAACTAATATTCATAGATATCAGAGTATTCAATCTAGAAGTAACCGTATTTCATACTATGATGACGTTCATTGCCAAAAAAGAACAGTGCCATTTTTGGTTCAGGGCAGGTCAGTAATTACTTTTGATGTGATGAAAACAATAGTTATTTTTTCGAGGGATTCATAATATCTCCGCGTATTTGTATTATGAATAAATAATTATATACAGTATGCTGTATACACTGTATTGTATGTAACAAAACAAAAGCTTTTCTAAAATGTAAAATTGTTTCTGGTTGGGGTCTCGTTTGATTGTCATGGTTAGAATTCATTGCTGTGTGCTTAATTACTAGGAAAAATTGGAGGAAAGTGTACTAAGCATTGTTTTCCATACCCTCATGAGAATAGGGCACTGTTCCAAAAATGATGGATTCAAGCAAAATTTTTACATTGATTTTCTATGATTTCGTGGAATTTAATTGTTTCTCCATGAAGAAACATATTTTTTTATATTGATTCATTTTTTCATAGTTGTTACTGATCCAGGAATTTCAGAATAGTTTCAGTCTGTGTCCATCAACTTCAGTTCATTTTTATCTCTCATGCATGCTGTACTCGATTCAGAGGCAATCAGGTGAAATGTGGCTCGTCGACACACTCCCACCAGAAAAGGTACATTATAATCTTAATATTCAGGATTGTATACGCACGAAAGCGCTGAAGGGACATGGTAGATTTTAATTTTATCTCATTATAATGAGTTAACTATCTCGTTATTATGAGATACAAAACTCATTACTACGACTTGAATATCTCATTATAATGAGATAATTTATCTCATTATGGTGACTTATTTATCTCATTATTATGAGATACTAACTCATAATGATGAGATAAATAAGATGAAATACTTATCTCATAATAATGAGATAAATGAATGAATAAATAAATAACAGAGAATTCTGAGAAAATATTTTTGCTACTGCTGAGTTGCCACAGTTAGTGTGTACTTATCTCTAGTTAAGTGAAAGATATAGGAAATCAAAAATGGTTGATGTGGACGTCACCAGACGTCACTATGATCACAGTATATAAATTATCTTATAGAACCAGTGAGTTCACTCTCATGGAATTTTGGCAAGCGTCCCCATTTCTACTACGAAATTCGCAATAGCACAGTTGAGCTGTTTGCGAATACGATTCGTCCTGAGCCAGTGCTCTAGCCGAGAGAAAGCCACAGAACAACAACTTCTGCAACGCGCAGTCGTTAAGCACTGGAAATAAAAAATGAAACGTCTGCCAAGCAAACGGTTTGCCTCCGACTAGCTTCACAGAAGTACTCTAACCAGGTTCAACGGGGAAATGTGAATGAAATATGACTTATATAAATGACTGGAACTAGGGATGTACAATGTACATAGTTATTTTTGAAAAATACTGTTTTTTTCGTTAACCGGTTATGATACCACCAGTTTTAACTGCCCGGTTTAACTGATAACAGGTTAACCGAAGAGGAAACACCGGTTTTTCGGTTTTAACCACTGGTTATTGACATATCTCTAACTGAAACGGGCTCGGCTATCTGTTCTTATATAGCGTATAAGTGTCCTGAGAGAGTCACTATCTCTTTGAGGCGACCAATAGTCGTCGAGGACGACTTGCGAAACTTGAAAAAATTGAATTTATTGTACCTCGCTTTTCATTTGACCTTCATGTTGACTTTTCCTGCTCTTTCAGAAATTTATGATCATTATTATTGTCATTATGTATGAATCCTCACCTAACTTCTGATACGCTATCGTTCTTTTCCGTCCTCTAGATGCGACAATGTGCCTCTCACTTTTAACCATTTTCGTTTCCGTGCTGTCATTTTCGATGCGTATGAGTATTTGACATATGACATGGGCAAAGTGTTTCGGGCAACAGGGTGAGAGGAAACTCATGTAATGAGAAATCTTCGATATTATTTTTCCATTTCGTGACATATTCGGTATATTTGCTTAAGCCACTTCGATGCAAAAACTGTTTTTTTCGTATTTCTTTTCCGTGCTGTGATTGGCGATGCGCCATATATTAGTATTTAACATATGACATGGGCATATGGGCAAACTGTTTCGGGCAGGGTGAAATGAAACGATCATGTATAGGATCCCCTTCTCTTTTCAATACATTAAGTCTCATAGCGATTTTTGGCGGAGTCTGATATTATTTAGAATTTTTTGAATCCAAAAAGCCGATATAGGTACTTTGTTCCACTCATGTAATGAGAAATCTTCGATATTATTATTCCATTTCGTGGCATATTCGGTATATTTGCTTAAGCCACTTCAATGCAAAAACTGTTTAATTTTTTACAGATATAGGTATGAGACAATAGACGAAATGTGCTTAATTGTGATTCTTATAATGGTTGTACCTAATATTGTAATATTATTAATATTATTTGCCAATGAAGACAGCTGTAGAAATATTATCATATCAAAAATCATATTCTTGTATCTATATACATGCTCCAGGTTATGTGTTCAAAATGTTTATTTCATATAGAAAACCATAGACGTTACATATTTGCTGTTTGGAAATATTGTTTAATTATAATAAAGCAACTATCAACATGAATTACCTGATCAATTCGGCAATTATTAATTTATTTGAAAATGTATTGCAGCAGAAAATAACATGAAATGCCTACAGATGATTAGAAAAATTATACAAATATTTATACATGAAATGTAGGATGCGCAACTATTCATCTTTATAGGTGGATTGAAAATTATGAAAATTCATGGGAAGTGGAGAAAAATTTGATAAAAAATGCCCAAGTTGATTTTATAACAATTAGTTATTATTTTCTTGTACATATAGCTATTGAATGAAAATCATCAAGGAATTATCATGCATTCTTTCTTATTTGCATATATATCATATATCATCATCATGAAAATTGTGAATATCAAATTAGATTGAGAACGCTGATTTAAACTGAAAATAAGGCTATGAGAGCAAGTATTAGTACTGTTGAGAAGTAGATATGGTGACATATAGAGATAATTATTTTTTTATCCAGGTCCAGAGGTCTTTTCATATCTCAAACTCATTTCAAGAAAGAAATTATATATAATTTAATGTGCATACATTTTTTCAATGCATTATAACGATATATGGAGGCAGGGAAAACGAAAATGTTTGAATTTTTGTTCATTTCCCCGTTTGATTTAATGTATCAGAGAGAGATGAGGATACTACTTACTTGCGGGTTGCATACACATCGAATTTTATCCCGTTATTTTATTAGTAGTATACAGTTCACTAAATAGATAAGTAAACTCTAACTTTACTTGTCTCTGGTTCACTGCCATTCTGTGATGTTAGAAGTTGGAAACATCAGCACAGAACACCTGTCCATATGTGGAAAGGGTGTTCTGTGACATCAGTTCAAAAGTGACAATTGTTAGTTTGAAATTAAAAATGTGAAGAAATCGATTTAAACATGGAGAACAAATGACTATCCACAAGGGACATATACTTTGGGATGAAAAACAAGAAGACGCTATCAAAATGTGGCAGTCATATCTTCGATAACTAACATTAAAACGTCAGCCCCTTGTGAATAGTCATTTGTCTTCCATTGTCGCTTTAGCATTTCATCTGAAATGGTTATATGGTATATATCATTATCCATATGGCTATCTGATACGTATCGTATATGGAAGGGTCACACCAAAGTGAAGAATACTAGCGCAAATAGGTAACACACTCAACAGGAGAATTAGCACTTATTGGCAACATTGCATAGGAATAACTGGATAAATTGACTTACGGTATCTCATAATAATGAGATGAATAAGTCATTATAATGAGATAAATTATCTCATTATAATGAGATATTCTAGTCATAATAATGAGTTATGTATCTCATAACAGTGAGATAGTTACCTCATTATATTGAGATGAAAATAAAATCTACCATATCCCTTCAGAGCTTTCGTATAATACGTACTATTACAATAACTGAATGCTTATGTAGGAATTATTTTCGGAAACGCTAAAACGAAAAAGAATTCCATAACTTTGTCGTTCTATTGATGAATGATGCTTGGTAATGTCACTAAAATTAGTATTTATAAATATGATTTATTAAACACCCTTCAGAGCACACTCACAATGTTATAAAAATGAATTGCACGAGTGAATTCAATCAGATTGCTTTGAAATAAACAAAAATCTCTTACTAGAAGACAAGATACGAAATTAATCTAGTTGTCAATGCGTCACAAATTCACAATGATCCACAATTCCCTGAATGGAAAATTTCGACCTGAAAAAGGAAGCTTTCATCGAGTTATTGGTCGCCATTTCTGTGAATCACCGCAAAAATATAGCAGGCTGAACAGTTATTAGAGTGACCCGGTTTGATTTTCCTCGTGTTCCGAACCGCCCTGCAGTTTGAGAGCCGCTGTACTACTCATAAGCGTCCTTTATTACACTTGACGCAGTCCACCTGACACGAACTTTGGACCGACCTAATGTCTATTCAAGGTGGCATTCAATTGTTATTGTGCATCCGAATAGAACGATAGACAATTATAATAACTGAATCTTGAATCTCTACCCATTCAGAGTATCTAAGTCGGCGCTAAATGGAGTCTAGGAAACCGGTGAAAAGCGAGGAGAAAATAGTCCACCTTCAACCATCTTAGCGTTCAAGGTCGAATGCATTCTCATCTGAAATTATCATGTGAATCATTTCCACGATATTTGATTTCTCATCCTTCGTGCTTCACATGCGAGATTACACGAGTATCTACCTAGATGGCTTGATAAATAGACATAAATAGACTACTTATCAATCATCAAAATCTTTTGATCCTTGCATGCAACATAGCATTCTACCGAGCATTCCAAATGATGGATAAATATTGAATTTTTGTAGAATTTGGTTTGTGATGGCTTCTCTTTCTCAATTCATTCATTTGAATAATTCGAACAAGCCGACATGATTGTTTACAATGACATTTCCGTAACACTTAATTGTTTCTAACACAACCGCGGGCGCCATGGGCAACTGAGAAGGACTAAACTCAAGGAAACGCGATTTTCTGGAACAGAAAGATGTTAATTCGCCAATTATTTTGCAAACTATAAATTTTTGGAATAGACAATTTCATACAGTCACCCTCATTATGAACGGTGAATGATATGAAAAATTCACATTTAACGATTTTCCAAAGTAACTTCCAATGTTAGTTTCTGATCACCTTGTATTTATTTATTATCAAATTATCAACAGAGTACACTACAAGTAAACCAACCCCAAGCGAATATTTGAAAATTTTATATATGATTAATTGATAAGATATGTTTAGGCCAGCAAACGTAATTTTCGACATACAATTCCCAATATGTCTATTATGTCTATATACAGGGTGTTCCGGTGATCATGTTACAAACTTCTAGAGTAGATGAAACACACGAAAATAAGAAAAAAAGTTCATGTGAACATGGGCCTGGAAACGATTTTTCAGGGAGCTAGGGCCCTTCGAAGATGACCTTCAAACACTACTTTTCGTTTTATAGCTTCGGTACTATTCCAGCTATCGCAACCAATTTTGGGACATGAAATCTAGTTCGTAGGTTCATCAATTTGAGCCTTCCGGATTTTGTCACCTTTAACCAGGGGCGTACAAACCAGGGGGGTATTTGGGCAAATTTGACCCTACTCCTCTTAGGCTTCATTTTCTTACCATTTTTATATCTGATTATGATTCTCCAATGCCTTTAACATAAAAAAAGTACTCTTGTAAAAATCGCTATCTGTCACCGTTTCCTCCGAAAATGGCTAAATCCAATCAATAATAAATTATTGGTCTTAAGCCAATTATTACGTTGAAATATGATAATGAGGTTCAGTACAGATAGTGAGCATTACTAGTTAGTTAAATCTTCTTCTTCAATGAAAATGAATTAGATTAGAGAAATTTATTGCCTTTTCGAAATCGGGGGTATAAACAGTAAAAGGGAACGTATACAAAATATTTCAAAAAAAAAATATTCAAACCTACACAAGCAAAACTAATAATAAATTTGCAATAAATTTCATGTCCCAAAATTGGTTGCGATAGCTGCAGTAGTACCGAAGCTTTAAAACGAAAAGTAGTTTGTGGAGGTCATCTTCGAAAGGCCCTAACTCCCTGAAAAAGCGTTTCCGGACCCAAGTTCACATGAACTTTTTTTCTTATTTTCGTGTGTTTTATCTACCCTAGAACATGATCACCGGAACACCCTGTATATGTCTACTATTTGTACATTGCATTTTTCTTACTGTCCTCAAAGCGACATAGGAATTCATTCTTGTCTTCTCTGTTTTACTTTATCTTAAATTTTATATACACCTCAAGCTTTGTCAACCAGTACGAATGCAATATTCTAAAATCGGATGGTTCTTCATTCTTTTGGAAGAAGAAATATTTCTTGAATTTGTGTTTCCAAATGCTTTCGTGTAGTGGTTGCATGTCAGGAGTAATAAGGACCTTGATTAGGACTAAGTACTGAAACACCAGGACTGTACTGGAAGAACTAGTAAGAATGTCACCTTATTCAAACGCTACTAACATGAACATTGACGTTTTACGGATCCGATAACATTATTCTTGTGTGACATCAGCGAAGTGACACGTTTTGTACTTCTGTCAAACTCACAAACTGACAAAACATTTAATGGTGAACTATCACTAATCTTCACATATCAACATCAATAGACTGGTTAATTCATTTTAAATACTAACATAGGGTTTTTATGTTAAAAAAAAACCCACCCAAAAGTTCTGTTAAAAAATGTTGCCAAATCTGAAATATGCCGTATGTTTGTTGATTGAAAGTATGATTGAGACACATCGTTGAAACGATGCTGAATCTTAATTTCTATGGTAATTTCTCAAAAAAGTTTTACTTTCCACTCGAAATAGAAAATTTAGGTGCGCTCCTGGTCAAACCGCAAGTATCACACTCAGTCGGATAGGTACTTGCTGAACTGAACATTCAGGATATCTATTCGATGTTCGATGTACCAAATTTGAAATATCTCAAATTCATCTTCAGCACCCTAAAACATAGAACCGACAGAGAAACCGACCAGGTACTCGAATTTTGTACACGTACAACGACTGGACTTTTTTTCTGCCGTGTCCAGTACAGTTGAATCCACCCCAATTCAGTACTTAGGTCACTCGAGGTCAAGAAAAAAAGAATCAGATATGAAGCACATGAAAGCGAGATAATGTATAAGAAGAATTCATCTAAAAATAAAATCAGTGTGATATGTAAGATGTGTATGAAGTCCTGAGTTTACTTAGCTGAAAAACTACTTAGGTGGTTTAATTGCTTCCAGATAGAAAATGCTGAAGCCTTACCTTTGGGGTCCAATTTTTCAGGATTAAACCATGCATCTGGAAGCAAAACATTGAGTTTGTGTTAGTAATAGATATTGAATAGAAGCAATAGCAAATAGGTACGTCAATAAACTGTGCTCCCAATTAGATTATAATAGAATAAGATATGAAAATTGTTTTGGAAATACATATCAGGTAAACGAATTGAAGATTTATCAAAGAAGTGGAGCCGAAAAATTAAATAGGTGGAGAATATATTCAGACAACTTTATATATTTATATATATATATACACAGGGTGTCCCAACGAAAACTTTCCACCCGGATTAACTGGGAAATGACAAATTATTTTCGGAAACGCTAAAACAGGTCGATTTTAATTTCTAGGGGGACACATGTTAGTAATGGATTTAGACGAGCAACTTCATCCCCCGGACGGGGGCGGCTACCCCCTTGCGAATCATCATAGGGAACGTGGGTCGAGTGATACATCATCTGAAAGCTCTCTTTATTCTCTATCCAAACGTGTATAATTCTTCCAAAATCGAATGAATGGTAATTGAAATTAGTGTTGTTGACAGGTTCAATGTAATTATGGTCGATATCTTACCTGTTCTTATTCAAATTCAATTTATCAACTATTTTAAGACTCAATGAGTGGACAAATAGACAATGGCAACATCCCATCCGGTCAGGGACCCCAGTCACCCCACGAAAAACGAAAACAAATTAGTCAAAACAAAGTAAGTAGCCAGGCTGGGACTATTAATTGCGAAGATCTTTCAACCAAGTATCAGGTTGATGTCGCTATTCACTGATACAACAATACAAGCGGAAGATGCTCACCCCAATTGTGAGCGAAACGTCGAAAGGAACCTCCTCCACAGAGGTGAAATGAAATGTATTTAGATCTTCTTGAGAATGCCATCGATCCCATGATAACGGATATTATCGAAAACGATGGAGATTGTTCGGCAGACAACCTCCATTTTCAACAAGATAGAGCATCACCTCACTATGCAGTAGCGATTAGAAACTTTCTGGATGAACGATATACCAATCATTGGATAGGGCGACGAGGACCAATTGAGTGGCCAGCTAGATCACCGGACCTCAACCCGTTGGATTATTTTTTATCGGGGCATCTCAAAAGCAAAGTTTTTCCCACTCCGCCAGAGTCACTAGAGGATCTACGTGGTCGAATTGAAAATGAGTGCGGCTGCATAACTCCAGAAGTATTGGAAAACGTTCGTAATAGTTTCGAAAGTAGATTTTATCATTGTATGGAGGTAGGAGGGGCTCATTTCGAGCAATTAATTAATTGAATTTCGATAAGAACAGGTACGATATTGATTATTTAAATTAAACCTATTACCACACTAATCTCAAGTACCAGTCATTCGATTTTGAAAGAATAATGAACGTTTGGATAGAGAATGAAGAGAGCTTCCAGATGATGTATCACTCGACTAAAGTTCCCTATGATGATTCGCAATGGGGTAGCTGCCCTTGTCAGGGGGATGAAGTTGCGTGACTAAATTCATCACTGACATGTGTCCCCCTAGAAATCAAAATCGACATGTTTCAGCGTTTCCGAAAATAATTTGTCATTTCCCAGTAAATATATATATATATATATATATATATATATACAGGGTGTCCCAACGAAAACTTTCCACACGGATTTACTGGGAAATGACAAATTATTTTCGGATATATATATATATACTATATACAGGGTGTCCTTAAAAGGTCTTTACAAAAAGCTACCACATATTCTTCAGACCAAAACAATTCGATACAAGCAAACTTACCTCAGTAAAAAGTTGCTTAGTTTGGGCGCTAGACGGCTCTGAAGTTGAAATTTTCAAATCGATTTTGCTTCATAACTTTTGAACGGCTCATGAGATTTTTTTCAAATTTGGTACGTTGGCATAGACTCATCGGGCAATGAAACTCATATCATAATCATAATGAATATCATTCCATGGGCGTAGAACTTGATTTTTTCAGTAAATAAACATCTAAAACTCCTACGCCAATGGAAAAAAATTAGTTTCAATATGAAATCTAAATTATTCAACTCATTCACTACAAAAAAGGTACTCTTGACAAAAGTCGATTCCTCTCATGGTTTCGACAAAATTTCAATTTTAGTGATTTAGAGCATAATTAATAATAAAACGATTAACAGATATTTCATAAAAATTGTTCAAAATGTTCACCATTTTCACGTATACAAAGATTTATACGACGCAAAAAGTTGAGATGTACTTTTTGCATAGGTTATTTCTATTGAAAATAAGTAGCACTGGTTTTTTTTCTGAAGACTATTATTATCTGCTCGAAAACAGTGATATTCACATTCTTGGTTTCCATAGTTTCATCTGTGTTGATTTGTCGAGTTTTATTGACGTTGATTGTTGATATCGGACTTTTCTGATTTATCATGGCCGTACAATACACCAATGAAGAATACACCGATATGTTATTGGTATTCGGATATTGTCAAGGAAATGGTCGAGAGAGTGTGAGGGCAAGGTTTCCAAATCGTCGCGTTCCAAGCCACCCAACCTTTGCTGCAGTTGAGAGACGTCTTCGGGAGACCGGTCATTTTGCTCCTAGAACTGGTGATTATGGAAGACAGCGTTATGTAAGGATTCCCGAAGTCGAAGTAGAAATTTTAGACCGTATTGAAGAAAATCCAGAATTGAGTACTAGACGGATAAGTAATGAACTAGAAGTTTCTAGGAATGCCGTTCATGAAGTACTAAGAGAACAATTATTATACCCATACCACAAGACGCCAGTTCAAGATTTATTAATCCATGATTCACAAAGTCGTCTGATGTTTTGTAGGTTCATTAATTTGCAAAGAGAAATGAATCTGAACTTTGGAAAGAATATTTTGTTCACTGATGAAGCCTGTTTCACGAGAAGAGGAATAACTAATTTTCATAATGAACACGTTTATGCAATTGAAAATCCTCATTCCATTAAAATAAACCATTTTCAACACGAATTCAAAATCAACGTTTGGGCTGGAATATTAGGAAATTTTATAATTGGTCCTGTCATACTTCCACAAAGATTAACAGGAGACATGTATTTACAACATCTACGAAATACGTTGCCAAATTTGTTGGAAGATTTACCACTCCAACATCGGGTAGATATGTGGTTTATGCACGATGGAGCTCCACCACATTTTTCGGTGGATGTTAGGAATTTTTTAAACCAACAGTATCCAGACAGATGGATAGGTAGAGGTAATGATGCACCCGTGAATTGGCCACCACGTTCTCCAGACTTAACACCGATGGATTATTTTGTATGGGGTTATCTCAAGTCTACGGTTTACAAGACCCCTGTGAATACTGTAGAACAATTATGGCAACGTATCCAACAGGCGACGAATAATCTTACAGGCGATGAAGAAGTTATGCAAAGAGTACATTTCAACTTTTTGCGTCGTATAAATCTTTGTATACGTGAAAATGGTGAACATTTTGAACAATTTTTATGAAATATCTGTTAATCGTTTCATTATTAATTATGCTCTAAATCACTAAAATTAAAATTTTGTCGAAACCATGAGAGGAATCGACTTTTGTCAAGAGTACCTTTTTTGTAGTGAATGAGTTGAATAATTTAGATTTCATATTGAAACTAATTTTTTTCCATTGGCGTAGGAGTTTTAGATGTTTATTTACTGAAAAAATCAAGTTCTACGCCCATGGAATGATATTCATTATGATTATGATATGAGTTTCATTGCCCGATGAGTCTATGCCAACGTACCAAATTTGAAAAAAATCTCATGAGCCGTTCAAAAGTTATGAAGCAAAATCGATTTGAAAATTTCAACTTCAGAGCCGTCTAGCGCCCAAACTAAGCAACTTTTTACTGAGGTAAGTTTGCTTGTATCGAATTGTTTTGGTCTGAAGAATATGTGGTAGCTTTTTGTAAAGACCTTTTAAGGACACCCTGTATATATATGGATATTGGATATATGGATATATTGATATATTGATGGATATATGGATATATTGGATATATTTGAGAAACCACACGGTGATGCTCTATCTTTAGTAGTTCACATGAGCGTACCTAAATCAACCAGCCCTGCTTGATCATAACAGAATTTGAATTTTAAAAATTGAGAATATTGAACACATGTGACAGCCCGCAGTTTTTTTATTCAAAGAGATAAGAATTTGGAATTCGCACAAAGTACGTGATCAATAATGGTGCCTTCTTTGGACCTAACGATTAGTTTTTTCAACCACCTGTTTGACCGCAAGTAATAGAAACTTTTTAATCAAAGGTCACCTTGTATATTTGTCTAGCCAATGATGTACAGAAGACTGGCGCAGTCACGGATAGTGTTTTGTTTCGCCAAAAATGATAACGGAATTTTCCGCTATAAGTTATGAAACTCCCAAGAAGATGACATTTTTGCAGATTTGTACACATAGTTGATGTTTTAAGATTGTAGTTTGATCATTAATTGAGAACTAACCAAAATTTCTGAATCAACGTTTTCATACAAAACTGATTGTGCAATCATCGATAATACTGATTTTGTTGTCATTTTTGTGCCGCCATCTTACAACTAACATATGAGTGATTTTCCGATATAACGACTAAAGTGCTGTTATCAAGTTAACTGTACGTTAGAGTTTGGTTAAGGAAATTGGATAGGCAAATACACAAAGTAGCTGCATCAGAGTTCCCTACATCTTAATTATCTATAAATTCTCCATTAAATTTCACATATTAGTATTTGTTCGTTTATTGACTGTTCAATTGCATTTGTCCCCAACTCGATTATAGTTCGATGCTTGGTAAGCTTCGAAATCCTTAGATGAGTTAATATGTTAATATTCATCCATTAATAAGTCAATACAATCAAATATTCTTTAACTGTCAAACAGAAAACACTTTGTGTACACAGCCTACCAGGCAAAATAATACTAAAAGTAGACTAATTGACTTATAAATTGATGTATTAGGGAAACAATATCAATTTTAAGTTTCTGTGATAGCTAAACTGAAAGACAGATTTATAGTAACTTTAGAGTCTAATATTATTCCCAAGTCCTCAACTTCAATTACAGTTTCTAAAGTTTGAGAAGATATTTGGATAAAGTGATTCGAAGAGATAGGTTATTTCTTTCGAAAAATCCGTAAGAGTATGCTATATTTTCAAGTCATCTGCACACATGCATGCACATAAATTTTACGAATCGAAAACAGTGGAATATATCATTAATGTATACATTGAATAAGGAGTGGTACCCTGATTTGTGGTCACCAATTGTTACTGTCTGACAAGTCTGACTGTCCCATAAGATGCCAACCAATTAAGCAGACTACCACTTACTCTGACACTAGCAACTTAGTGGTCGATATCAACTTGATATTTCTTGTTGAGGTTTTGTAAAATCTACTCTGTATGAGTAAATAGGTTGGAATCGACTGATCGTTTATTCAAAAATCCGTGCTGTTCGATATCAATAACATCGTAGAACAAGTAGTTGAGTATGATGAATTCGCAAATTTTCGAAATAATGGACAATTTTTAGATTGGTCTATAATATTTGACTGATTTGCCTGAATATACCTGAATATACGGAATATACCCTCATCGAGTGACTTGTTGACAATGATATAAAGTGGTTTTGCGATATATTCAGCACAGTTCTTGGGGAATTTAATTCAATTTTGATTTTATAAGAAGCGATACTGTTCAACGTTAAAGTTCCGGATGGGTGAGTTTCTTCTAAAAACCGAGGGGAAGTAATCAGAAAAAAGTATTGCAAATTTGACATGCGTTTGTAATTACCGAGGTATCTACCTACTATGTTAATGTAACTGGCTCGTTTATATTTCACGAACTGCCACATGTGTTCAGAATACTTTCGAATTCAATAATAATTTTAGAAATATAATATTGGTATGCATCAGTAGTAGGAGAGAGTAATATTACTGTAATAAGCTCATGAAACATGTCTAAATATGATGAGAAATACAGGGTGTTCTATTCGAAAACACGCAACTAAATCTCTTCCCGATTTATTAGCGTACCTTGGTATACAGGAGATATAATCTGCATAAGCAAATGTATAAAAGATGATACTCCGTCGTACCTTGGAAAAACTATTTCGAATGTTCCGAAAATATAAAGTATAGTCATCGAGTTATCACTGTCCCATAATAGCTGAGACAATCAGTATGTGTATGTGTCTATGCCATCAACCATCAACTGCAGCTAACGTCTAACCGCCGCTCGAATAGTTTACAAATTTGATACTGTTAAAATCATGACCGTACAAAATCTGAGGAGTTCTGCCTAGCGCTCGAAGAGTTCTACAAAATATTCCCCTCGCGTTCAATGAAATTCAATTTAATGAAAAAGTTAGGTAATATCACCGTTCTGAAGGGGGTAGCGCTCGAAGAGTTCTAAGCTCTTAAAGAAAATAACAATATTCCACAAACTATTCAGAAATATAGGGTGCTAGATTTTCATTTAAAATCATTATCACATGAAAGATTTAGTAAGGATCACAGTTTGAAGAAGAGTTCTAGGTAGCGATAGAAGACTTCTACAAAGTTCTACACGCGTTTCATGAAAAAAAATTCTTCGATTGAGCGCTCTAGAGGGATGAATAATTTGAAAAATGAATTTTATCTGTGAAACACAATATAGTTTTCGATTGCAATGGTGCATTCGTACTCAGTTAACATTAAACAGTGCGATTAACTCCTAACATTTTCCTAACATTTTCGTAATAAACGCAAAATCTTTTAGTGAAATGCAAGGATAAACTTCAACTTTTAACTAAACATAACTAAACAGCACTCAATGAAAGTAGAGATTATATATACTTGTTCCACTTGATGACTAAACTGTTGATGCACGATAGTGTTTGTTATCATATTATATCTAGTACTTCGAGAAATGAAATGAAAGAAGGAGGCATCTCATTAAATTCCTAACTGGTTTTTTCTTTAGCTATCATTTAATGACGAACTGAAAAACTGTTTAAGCGAATGATTATTGATGTAGTGGAACTACGACAATAGTAAAGTAACATAAGTATCTATACGCAGAGTGCTCAGAATGATAAGAATAAAAATTATTAGGATAACAATTGTTTGAAGTCTTCTTCTCGAATGTTCTTGAAGTCGCCGATTGACCAATAAAAACACCTCGAAAAATACAAGCCTCTAGTTTGAAAAACTAGAAACTAAAACTATAATAGCCCTTACGTTGATAATTTGGATGAGTGGAATTCTGTTTGTAGTCATAAATGAATCATATCATAAGCGAGTTCCAATGTTCACTAATTATTGACAAACAACTAAAAATATTTATGTATTTCTTCATTGTTCCCACTTGACCGAGCACTTGACCTTGTGTTGGAAGCAACATATTCTTTGATCATGAAATGAATCCACTATTTACCGGTATCGTGAACCAGTGATTGCGATTGCATTCATAGTTTTTTTATTGTAGCAAAAATACCTCGAAAAATACATAGCTATTGACTACATGCTACATGATGAGAATAGTAGGTAAATATTATTTTCTCCTATGAATATTAACCTAATGTAAGAGCTCAGTGAATTTGAGACTGAATATACCACCAACAGACTATATATAATATTCGACTCGAATATGTAATGAATAATACCGGAAATAATACCTAAATATCTGATACCTAATAATTATTCGACTTTGGTACCTACCAACCCCATTAGTAATAAATAGGCGGATTTTTCCATCAGTCCATTTTCAGACTTTTGTAAATAAATTAGTCTAGACCCTCATCTCATGATGAATGTTGGTGAAATTATTCCACTTGAGTTCGATATAGGTACCTACATAGTAGTACAAGGGCCAACATACTTATTCAATATATAAATATTCTACAGAAATAACCTACTTGCCTATGCCATCGAAACTAACGTACGTAGGTGTCTATGCCACATTATGTTATTTTACTGTTAAAAATAATTGAGTGATTTGCTGAAATGCTCGCTGAAATGTTACCATATCAATTATTAACGCTAGAGTATAGTATACTCATTTTTATTATGACACCGACAAGAGTCAACTGTCTGATGTATGAAAATAATATGTTACGCCTATGGGAATATCATGCTGAGAGAATTATGAGAATTGACAAATTTCATCGAATCGAATTCAACAACAAAAAAAGAAACAAATGTGAAATCCAAATTCTATGTTAAATGAATTTCTACTTCTATTATTGACTGGGAGTACTGTGACTCTTACTTGGACAAAGGAAGACACACAACAATGACCTCTGACACGGAGACATCTTATCGCCGCCACCCTTCTGCCCCAATTTGCTGGCTTCCTGAGCTCCGTTCAGCACATCGGCCACAACCTCTTTAGCCACTTTCTTCAAATCCTCATTCATCATTACACAAAAACACCCGGAATGATAGATAAAAGATTAATTGCAAGTCAAATCGATGACAGCCACCCCTAAGGAATAACAAAAGTATCGGAACGACAATGACAGTATCTACACTATAGCTTCGTAGATCGTAGTTCGACCCTGGCTCTGTCGTTATCGGTATACCTGATTCACAAGCGTACTGAGCAGGCGTGTAGCAATGTTGCCAGATCATATATTATGTTTTTTGGCCACAGGCTCTGACAAATTGGAAATTCGTCTGAAGCCACAGGCCAATTCTAGATCACTTTTCCCCAACTACAACGAAACCAAGTAATGATTTAGACACACGGAAATTGAAATGCAATGAGATAAAATCATCTACGGTATATGGAATACAAATGACTTATGAATACAAAGTGGTTTATACAAATGACTGTTGAATAAAATAAGGAGCAAGTTTGAATCAATCACATGTGAATCATCATTTTAAAATTAATTTTATTCGTATCATATTTTCTGAACTTATTTCGTGTATATACGCTTCCTAGCCTATGTGCAAGTTAAATATTCTTATTTTATTTCATTCCAGTTCTGATTCTGTTTATTTCATCACTAGCCATAGAACCTGGCATAATCTACTCCTTTTCGATGCGTGAAGGGACTTCTCTTCATCAAGGTAATTTTTCACATTTTATGAACTAGCCACACAAAGCCACCTATTATTATCTGAATTCACATCACTGTCATGATTCGCAGATATGGTACTCTAAATACTGTAAAGGCGTATTACCACAGGTTACAGAGCACAGAACAACAATCAACTGCGGCGTTATTGACAGGCACGATGTAGAGTTTGCAGGGTTTCACCTATGTTGCGCTTCAAATGAGCTCACTGTGAGAAGAAAGAGAGTGCCATGCCATTTCGAACAGTGAAGTATGAATATTTTTGCTTTCATATTAGTGCCATTAGGTTTATATTTGAGTTTCGTGGTGGAAAGAATGTAATTTACACCTTGGTAGTGGAAAATTCCATTCCAAAGTTCTAGATGAAGTTTCATTTTAACATCGGAGAAGCCGATTGAACGTTGGAGAGGAAACAACTGTTATATTTGAAAAATTCGACTGATTTCTGCCGAATGACACAAGTAATGACGAATGCAGATCTATCACAGATTCTCGAATATAGGTATATTTAATTAATTTTCACGTGATTTTGATTTATTATTTTTCAAAACAAGATATATGCGTAAGTCAAATGGTAGATATTATTATTCGTTACTCAGCCCATTGAAAAGTTTTCAAAGAAAACTATCTGATCTTGCAACACCGCATGCAGCATTTTGTTATCGACCGCCGTGCAGAGGCGCTCGAAGAGAGAGTTCAAAGGGGCGAACCACCTTCGTACTCCTGTTTACATTTTACGGTATCAACCTTTGCCCTGATCTATATTTATGCGTTAGGCACTCAGACCAGTATCAATATATTGAGGATGAAGTATTAGTTATCCATGTCCCAAGTCTTGTTAGTAAGTAGATAGGTAGAAGTGCCGATTTTACCAAGCCATAGCACTGATGCGGCAAAGCTTTGAGGGCGGCTTGAGTGAACCCTGTGCCGCGCCACTGTTTTTGACAGCAATATTGAAATCGCTATAATTTTGGGCGAGCTATCGTACACTCAACAACTGCGATTGTTATCGACTTCTTATTGAATCAATCATAATGAGAAGAGTTGAAAGTTTGTGGAAATCGAAGTAATTTGCAAAATATATCTGAATAATTGGAAAAAAGAATTCATGTTCAAGAGTTCCTGCCAATCTGAAGGGTAATAAGTTTCAAATTGCCACAATAAATAAATGTTTTCCCAATAGAAGCACCCTGTGGGTTTTACAAGTGGGGTTTTACAATTATTTTCAAGAAATAAACATTTTTGTTCACATAACAATTACCTCGAAAGTCATACCTATCACCTAGCTTGAATGACTTGAATTTGTCTATTTCAGTAACAGAACTATTACCGTTGCCCCAATGCACCCTTTAGAGAGCTCAATTATAAAGATAGCGATTACCCGTTTTCAGTAACGTTATATAGCTTTGGGTTTCATAACCTTCATAACTCAACTGTTTTGGTGACCTTTAAATAAGTCCTTGAGTGAGTGTTCTGGCAACCCTTTTTTTCATTGTCATTTCTGCTCTCGCCATAATATATTAATAATATATAAGCATATTTCTGTCATACGATTATTTCTCGCTCTTGGACACATTTATATTTTATTTTTTTCCCTTTCATATTCTCAACTCAATCAGTTATCAGATAATCTTTTCTATTGAATGTTGTGGCAACCCATATAAACTTTGCCTGTAAATTTCAGTAATAATCGAGGTAATAATACTGTTACTTCAGTTCTGCCATTGTTGCTCTCGTCGTATAGACACTTTTCTATGTCTCTCTCTCTCTGACACATTTATATTTTCCCTTTTTTCATTCTCAACTCAGTTACTTATGAACCTGTTGAAGTAAAATCGACAGGAGATGAAACAGTTTGGTTCATTTGCAACTTTTATTCCTCAATACAGACGTCACTGTTCTATCATGATGTTCATAAAGATGATTAACGTTACCACTAGATAACTCAAGATAACTAAAATATTTTAGTTATACAAATAAGATGATGGCAAAATTTATAGAACTTTGTTGAAGATATAGTGGTAACAGTTACTATAAATCTTATTAAATGATAATGGAAATAGTAACATCATCAAATTATATATATATATATATATATATATATATATATATCACTCATAGCAATCATATAGTTTTGAATCAATGTCATCGATCAACCTCGACAGTTTTGTCAATGCATTTTACAGTTTTATTTATACATCTATGTTTCTTTTTGTAGCTGATTTTATATAATATTTCATGTTAGTAAGTAATTTTCAATTATCATTAGTGAATATTTATTCATTATATTCCTCATTGTAGTTAGTCATGACAAAGAAAATAAACATTTTCGAAAGCTCGACACCAAACAAAGAAATTTAATAAATTGGTCACAACGACTGCTTCCCACGAAGATCGAAGAATATTGTATACGAACAGTCACGAAATTCGACATTATATATATATATATATATATACAGGGTCGCTGATATATATGGAAACGGTCGATTATTTCCTAAAGTAAGATAGCTAGCGAAAAATGTCACGATACAAAAGTTGTAGGGTTTTTCAAAATCCATTGAGCTAATGAAATATTAAGTATACAGGATGAGTCAAAAAGTCAGGACGAAACAAAGTTGCTTTTTCTCTAATGGGACACCCTGTATATTATTCCACATTTCAATTCTGCTCGAAATTCTGAACAAAATTGATGAAGCGCATCATTTCCTAAATTCAACCGATTTCGAGATATCGAATTTTGAAAATAACTTTTTACTACTCTCAAATTTATTAAAGAAAAAGCACGAAATGATGCATATTTATTATGAAAGTCACAAAAGGTGGAGTATGTGGATATTATGATTACAATTCAATTATAATTTTTTTCACAGAAAATAAAAAAGCATAATTGTTCAGGGTTGATTGAAATGCAATTAAACAATAAAATGTATTTTTAATGAATGTCCAGGAATAAGGTGCTCAAAGTGTTTACCATTTACCTCCTGACAGTGATGAACTCGCTGAACAAAATTTTGTAGTGAATCTAAAATCATGTGAGGAGGAATGGTAGAAATTTCATGCCTTATTCTTTCTTGCAACTCTTCGATATTTGGCGGCCTATTTTTGTAGACTACATTTTTTATGTGACCCCATAGAAAAAAGTCAAGTGGGGTCATATCGGGAGACCTAGCTGGCCATTCAATTGCTCCCCTGCGTCCAATCCATTTATTAGGAAAAGTTTCATCTAGATATGCGCGTACCATACGTCCAAAATGTGGAGGATCCCCATCTTGTTGAAACCATATTTGTTCTGCCGGCAAATTGGGATTGTTATTATTAGGGAATAATCGTCTAAGCTCTGGAATAATATGCTGTTATAAAAGTGATAAATATCGTTCAGAGTTCAAATTTCCGTTTATAAAATAGGGTCCTATGACGTGTCCACCTATAATGCCACACCAGACATTTACTTTTTGTGGCCGTTGAGTGTGAACTTCCTCCATCCAATGTGGATTTTGGTCTGACCAATACCTACAGTTGTGTCGATTTACGTGCCCGTTTAAACAAAATGTAGATTCGTCAAAAAACAATATGTGGTTGACAAAGTTGACATTTTCGCTTAATTTATCCATAATAACTTCACAGAACTCGATTCTACGATCAAAATCGTCTTCACTCAATTCTTGTACCAAATGAATTTTATATGGATGGAATTTTTGCAGTTTGCAAATTTTTTGAATGGAATATCGACTCATGTTATGATTCAAAGCCCTCTGTTGTGCCGAATTTATTGGATTTTCCACCACATCTTACATGACATTCAAAGCATTTTCTTCATTTGTAACGCTTACTGGTCTTCCACTTTTTGGTCGATCTTTGACATCTCCAGTTTCATGAAAACGCTGCAATGTTTTTGAAACGGTTGATTTAGAAATTGGTTTCCGATTCGGATGCAATTCATTAAAAATATTCACTACTTGGTCACAACTTCGTCTTCTATCACCGAATCCTATGATCATTAAAATTTCAATACGCTCAGTATTAGTTAAACGTGCCATTTTTGCGTGAAACTTATTTACACTAAATGTATTTTTGACATGTGTTGTCAAGATCATCACTGTTAGACAAAAGAACGACGCGGCGTTGTTATGGAGCTGGAAACTTTCAAAGGTAACTTGATGGACTATGAACTTAATGGACTAACATTTTTGGATAATTTATTATAAGTTATTTTCAAAATTCGATATCTCGAAATCGGTTGAATTTAGGAAATGATGCGCTTCATCAATTTTGTTCAGAATTTCGAGCAGAATTGAAATGTGGAATAATATACAGGGTGTCCCATTAGAGAAAAAGCAACTTTGTTTCGTCCTGACTTTTTGACTCATCCTGTATACTTAATTTTTCATTAGCTTAATGAATTTTGAAAAACCCTACAACTTTTGTATCCTAACATTTTTCGCTAGCTATCTTACTTTAGGAAATAATCGACCGTTTCCATACATATCAGCGACCCTGTGTGTATATATATATATATATATGTATGTGAATCGTGGAGTATGGGGACGTTTTCGGAGACACTCAATGGTTAGTTTGGGGACATTTGTTGAATTTGGGGTCCGTCCTCAAACTTTTTTTTTAGGAATTGGTTAGTTTGAGGACTAGTCCTCAAACTTCTTCGTGAAACGATAAGATGGTTGCTTTGAGGACATTTTCATAAAAATGCTCAATATTCAAGTGAAATTCATAATATTAAGGGATTTGATATTCCGAAGATTTTTTTTGAGTTGTTCAACTCTCATCATATAACATATATTTTCTCAGTACCCATTAGAAGAAAGAAAGTCGGAGAGGTTCACCCAACCATATTTCATGAATTAATTTGGATCGACTAATTCAAGATCCTATACATGACAATACGATTGGTTCTCCTGAGATGACCAATAATAATTATCATAATTTTGTCACATGACCATGAGGTGACATTCTCGTCGAAATAAAACGATGATATTTGGATAATCGACTATGTGTTAGTAGTGGAAGGGCACGTGGGTCCTTGTGAAACAACTCGACGATTATATTGGAGAAATTGAGATGTTTCTGAGAATTTTCATTCACTTAACCTATAAATTCTATCACTCACTACGAAACCCACAAAATGAGTGATATAGATTTTTCCAATCTTGAAATTATTTTGGACATAATGTGAAAATGATTTATCTTTTGTGTTGGCTGCAGATGAGCCTATGTTGATATGATAGTTTATTTCCGTTGTGTAATAATAAAGTGACAAGAGCAAGTTGAGATAAATGTATTCTTCTGAAAAGTCGAAGTGATCCTTTATTGTGATCTAGGATGTCCAACAAGATATCTCCGTCTACAAATTTTGAGGCCTTTTTGGCGTTGGTATTAAGATTCGAAAAACAGGGACCACTGATCCTTATGTTTCGTTTGAAATATTCTACATGCTATATTTCTCACTTGTCAATTACTGCTCTATAATACATCGGCAACGGTTGCTATTAACAGACCCATAACGTCCTAAGGCGTTATGGAGGGCATAATGAATCAGAACGCCCGCTAAATGTTTCTTTCTGTAGTTCAATAACTAAATCACTCCGAAAAGTTTTATTCATAACTGTAGATGAAAGTAAATAATCAGTTTTTCTCAAATAGAAATTGAAATTTCCAAATGTTCCTGACAAATGAGTACCAAGTTTGGCAGTGAATTTCCTAACGATTTTTCAGCTTTCAGCGTCACATTCTGTGGGATCTCCATAATTATTATGAACACAACCGTTTTTAGTTTCCTCCACTAACAAGCTCGTCAATTCTCACAAAAATACAGCGTCGTTTCATTAAATGAACAACCCTTAGCAACATCTTCAATGCTTCCATAGCAACTGCATAGAAGCTCACTTGTGCTCAGTTGGCGACCATGAAATGAACAACGTCGTTTAAGATGATTTTTTCGTGAAAAATAAAATCTAGTTTGCACCACGGGCCAAAGGCACTCGGATGAGTCAGGTACAATTTTTTTCCTACGAGAGTTTTTGTCCATCTTATTTATGAAAAAAAAAAGTTTTCATTAAGCAGGATTTCATAATAATGTTACAAAATGACACATAAGAAAGAATAGTTACATAGATCATTTGGTTATAGTCCTAAATATCCTCATTTTCAAAAATATAAAAATTGTATGGAAAAGTAACTTTTTAGTACCAGTGCGAAAGAGTAACTTTTCAGCACTAGTGCGGAAGAGTAACTTTTCCGCATGATTTCATCTTTCCGCGAGATTTTTTTATGCACTGAAAAGTAATGAAACATATTTTTTTATCGTTTTAATAGGAAACTTATTTGAAGAACATTTGGATAACAATAACGAATAAATTAACGATGGTAAATATTGAAATCGAAAGTGCAATTTGTCTTTCGCGCGGAAAAGTAGAATTATTATTACGAAAAATCGTGCGGGAAAGTTACTTTTCCGCACGCTCGTAGGAGAAGGATATATATCCAGTTCAATAATATTACGGCTATACAATTCCAGGTGAGGATTTGGCTACCAATCACAGGATCTGTTGTACTGGTGGTACATACTGGGTGTTTCACGGTCGATGGTACCTTAGACGTGTACGGAGAACGGGACATTGGATTATTCTGAATATTCAGGTACTCTAATAAGCAGTCGTGATCTAACGATTCAAAATATTTCCGGTGATGCAGCTTGGCCGCTTATACCAAAAAGTAGCCTATCAAAGTACCTACCTTAATCTTCTGAATAATCCAATGTCCCGTTCTCCGTATACGTCTTAGGTACCATCGACCGTGAGACACCCTCTATATGCTGAAGGTCATTCTATACCTATAGTGATCTCAATTTGATACGTACGTATTGATGCAAAAACCGTTTCATCATTACAACCGGACAAAGTATTTTCCTCAGTGCATCGTTCACTCTTCAGTCTTGTCAAATGTCCGACCACAAAAACCTCCACATACCAATTCTCAATCGAACCCGACCATACATGACTCATCCGCTGTCTCAGTATCGCCATCTTGCAATTATCAAATTCGACAAAAAAATATAAAGTTCTTCCCTGACTACTTTCATATACTAATTTTGAATCGAATTGGACCATTATCACAAAACTCGTGCGTCATCTTGGTGCCGCCATCTTGAATTGAATAATTTTGGCTAGAACCGCCACAAACTCGTCGGCCATTTCGGTGCCGTCATCTCGAATTTTAGAATTTTGACAAAAGAACCCCAAGATACCAATTTTGAAACGAATCGACTATCACAAAATTTGTTCGCTATACAATCGTAACCTCTAACCTTGAAAATCCCCATATACCAACTTTGAATCGAATCGGACCAGACTCACAAAGCTCGTCCGCCATTTTATTTTTTCATTAAAAAAATTTTGTCACGCATTCTCACACGAATGCTGCCAAATTTCAATTGAATCGTGGGTCAAATTAAACTTGCAAGATTTAATTACATTGTTTGTTGAATGAAAGCTTGTAACTTATGTACATCCCTGAATATACACAAGCAAACTCACAAATTGATATTCATTTCAAAATTTATCGACAACGAATAATGAGAATAACTTTTCTCCATTCGAACGAATGTGTCTCTCTCTGGACAATGCATATTATGTACACAAGGTGTATCTGTGTGTATCCTGTATACAAGCTGGCCAGTTTCAATAGGAATATTTCTATTTTGAAAATCACAGTTGAGAGGTGAATATGTAGATTCATTCCGCTTTATCTGATATTGAAATTGAACTGTTCGATCGGTTTTTTATTCATTGAATCACGACAGAGAAAATCCGAGTGGAACTTCTTCGATGCGGCACCCAGTATATCCAAATGAGATTGGTAGACATGGGTGGAAACAGTGAGGACATGGAAATGTCAAATACCATTGCAAAGAACTTACTCAAATTAGTGATTCCAGTGTTGATTATATACACATTGAAATTATTGCATCAGATGATGATTATGTTGTTGATGGTCGATATAAATCGTGGGGCAGACACAACGGTATTTCCTTGAACACAATCTGATTCTATGAGATATTCTATAATCACGAAGTTTCGTGAATTCAATAGAATTTAAAAACTGTTTCACATTGAGATGGAATTTTTTTTGTTGATGCTATCTAAATTGAGAGAAAAATCATGGAATATGACTAGATATTCATCACATTTCATATTCATGCTTAGGTGGAGGAAGAAACTAACCGTGCATTAATAAGAAAGTTGCTTCATATTTACTTCCTTTATGTCTCACAATGCACTTATCATTCTCTTTCAGAATAATAGTCTTGTGGTGATAAATATTCGTAGAATGCTCTTCGAACTCTACCAACACGTACATGGTTCTCGCAGGGAAACTAGTCCTCTATTACTAAATAATAGAATACATCAGTTTTGTTTTGAAGCTCAGAGTCCCCCTACTTCACGAGTAATGTCCCCAAATTCCACAAATGTCGAATATATATATTCGAAAATGCACTAAAAAACGCGAATTATGTCACCATCTACCCTAGGAATTCCGCTGACGCAGCTCACACCACCATCGCCCGAGATGAAGATGCTGAGCTAGACAAATGTTTACTTTATTCCAAATTGCACCGCAACCGGCAGTCAGAACTCTATATTCAAGCTGTTAACATCATTTATACATGTAACATTCGAAATTTCAATTAAATAATTGTTTTTAAAAAGCAAGTCCTCCGGTCTCGAAAGTTATTTGGCGCAGTCGGTAGGATTGTCGAGGGTAGCCGTATCGAACGTATACCTTTCGTATCAACGATTTATCGACAATCGAAATTAGTGAAAAGTACGTGGTTGTTTCGGAAGCAGAGTGGCTCCTTAGAAATCAGGACACCCCGTCTATCGAAGACCTGTGAAAGATCTCATCACCAGCTTTTCTCGAGAAGAGGAACATCATCGTCCCCTTTTGCGAAGCGATCAGCATTGGATTGGGCATCAATCGGCAAACCAATTGCAGACACTTCATAGCAGTTAGACAATGACCAGAGGATTGCTCCTAGCGTAAGTCAATCGTATTTATGTCACTTGAAAACCTTTTTGATAATTTGTCTCTATCTGACTCAGACATTGAATCAATTCCCAGAAATATTACTCCTCAAACCCAACCCATCCAAACTCAAGAAAGTAACACTACACAAGCAATTATCAATACTCGAATAATCATGGCTAACCACTTCAAGCCAGAATATTTGAACTGTGTTCCGAATTTTGACGGAAATCCAAACGAGTTGAATAGGTATCTTGCAACTTGCGAAAAATTAATTACCACCTTTTATAACGTTGAAGAAGTTGAATGTTTTCAGAACATCTACTTGATCAATTCATTGATAGGAAAACTATCAGGAAACGCGAAACTAGTTGTTAATATTCAAAGTGTCACAACTTGGCAAGAATTGAAAGATACTTTAACAAGGAATTTTGCAGATCAACGTGATGAAGCTTGTTTGAATAGAGACCTAATAATGCTAAGGCAACAACAAAATGAAAAACCACAACAGTTTTTCGATCGTTGTTTGCAGATTCTAAATTTACTCTGCTGTTATATCGATAGCCATGAAGCGACTCCAGAAGCAAAATTATTGAAACGCAATTTATATAATAACCTCACTTTGAACACATTTTTAACAGGACTCAGAGAACCACTTGGTACAACGATCCGTTGTATGCGTCCTCAAAATTTGAACGAAGCATTGCAATTCATTATTCAAGAAGAAAATATTATGTACTACCAAAATTTCACGAACAAAACACCTATTAGACATAATCAAGTTCAAAATTCACAAAGAAATCCGCAAAGATATCAGAATAACGATTTCAATAATTTCAATCGACCACCTTTTAATTCACAATTGCAAAATAGTCAATTCAATCGAATGGTACCTTTCAACACACATACCCAAAACAGTCAATTTAGGACATCAAATATCTTTCCTTCTCAACCTGTTCAAATGAGATCGAATACCAATAATAATTCTCCACAGCGATATTTTACAAACTCGCAAATCTTCAAACAACCGGCAAATAGGCAGAATGTTTTTAGACCCAATCAGACTAAAAACCTTCCTTCACCTACCCCTATGAGTACGACAAGCAGACAGACATTCAATCGACCTCAGACATCTTTCAATCAATATAGAACACCCCAAAGACAACATGAAGAACTTCATAATACTGAAATCGACCAAACTGACGAATCAAATTTGAATCCCAATAATGTAGATGTGAATCAAGAATTCTTTGAAGAAGTCTATAATGATAATAATTGCTATTACCCAGATCAAAATTCTGAATACTGCGAACAGGAAAATTTTCAATCAGACCTTCCTTCGAACGAACAAACGTAAGTCCACAAATTATATCATTCAATAATTCGAACACCAGTGAATTACCCTATATAACCTTTCCAGAAAATAATTTGAAAATTTTAATCGACACCGGATCAACAAAATCATTTATAGACCCAGATATCGCTTATCAACTATATCCGAATTCTATAAGCGATGACCCATTTATTGTTTCAACTGTGTTTCAGAAATCTGCACACAAATATAGTGTTCAGGTTCCTATTTCAAAACTATTCCGAGTTAGTGGATCTTTGAAATTTTATTTGTTTAAATTCCATAATGTTTTTCACGGATTAATTGGATTAGATAATTTGAAATTGCTTCAAGCTAACTTAGATTTTGATAATAATTTTCTCATAACTCCGTATGCAAAGATTAAATTACAATACCATGAAACGAGAAGCGAATTGAACTTGATATCTGTTGCTCCTAGAACAGAACAAGTGATTAAGATTAAAACTAGTGTTGAACACGGTGAGATAATAATTCCACATCAAAAATTGCACAATTGCGAAATTCCTCAGTGCCTCACAGTCGCGAGAAACGGAGAAGCCTTAACGACAATATTAAATAACACGACAGAAGAGATAACATTAGATTTTTCAGAACCGATTATCGTTGAAAAATTCGAAGAAAATAAATTGCAAGAATTCCAATTCCATAACTTTGATGAAATACAGAAACCAATTCTAGATATTTCCAAAATTCGTACGGACCATTTGAACATCGAAGAAAAGACAATGATTGAAAATTTATGTAAAGAATACTCTGATATATCTTATAATGAAAACGCACCTTTGACATTTACCCACAAAATAAAACATGACATCCGGACTAGCGACGAAATCCCAATTTATACAAAAACTTACAGGTACCCTTTTGTTCATAAAAAAGAGGTAGAACGTCAAATCAATAGTATGTTGGATCAAAATATAATTCGACCCAGTAATTCTCCCTGGTCGTCTCCCATTTGGGTTGTCCCAAAGAAGATGGACGCATCAGGCAAGCAGAAGTGGCGCGTAGTCGTTGACTACCGCAAACTTAATCAGAAGACAATCGATGATAAATATCCCTTGCCCAATATCACTGATCTGTTGGACAAGTTAGGTCGTTGTCAATATTTCACTACTCTAGATCTCGCTAGTGGTTTCCACCAGATCGAGATGAGTGAAAACGACATATCTAAGACAGCCTTCAATACAGAAAATGGCCATTACGAATACCTTCGAATGCCATTTGGGCTTAAAAACGCCCCCGCCACTTTTCAGAGAATCGTAGATAATATCCTACGAGGCATTCAGAACGAAAAGTGTTTGGTCTACTTAGACGATATTATTATCTTTTCTACTTCACTTCAAGAGCACATAGAACGGCTCAAATGTGTCTTTCAGAGACTGAGAGATGCTAATTTCAAAATCCAACTAGACAAATCAGAGTTTTTACGCAAGGAAGTAGCTTATTTGGGACACGTAGTGACTCCCGAAGGCGTAAAACCCAATCCGGACAAAATTATTGCCATTAAAAATTTCCCTATTCCGAAAACGACCAAGCAAATCAAAGGATTTCTTGGCCTACTTGGTTATTACCGAAGATTCATTAAAAATTTCGCAAAATTAACGAAACCCCTGACCAAATGTTTGAAAAAAGGCGCAACTATTCTACACGATGACGAATTCATTTCATGTTTCGAGACTTGTAAAAATCTACTCATCAACGAACCAATTTTACAATACCCTGACCTATCCAAACCATTTTTACTAACGACAGATGCAAGCAATGTAGCGATCGGCGCAGTATTATCTCAAGGCGTAATAGGACAAGATCTACCAGTGGCGTACGCTTCTCGTACCCTCAACGATTCTGAAAGAAATTATAGCACGATTGAAAAAGAGTTATTGGCTATTGTATGGGCAACTAAATATTTCAGACCCTATCTTTTCGGCAGAAAATTCACCATAGTTTCGGACCATAAACCATTAGAATGGCTTTTTAACATGAAAGAACCAAATTCAAAGTTATTAAGATGAAAAATTAAATTGGAGGAATACGATTATCAAATTCAATACAAAAAAGGTAAAATGAACACGAACGCCGATGCACTCAGTCGCATCGAACTACATACAAAAGAAACAGAAATCGCCGACCTTTTACAATATGTTGAAAACTTCAATAAAACTCTCGAACAACAAACAGACGTAGATAATTTGTCAACACAAGTACAACCTGACGAAGACACACCCATCTCACAAAATGACGACCCCGAAAATCTATCACCCGAAGATGATGACGTAACTGTACATACGAACGCGGAAGAAAACCCGATAAGCGAAATCAAAATTTCAGATTCCCCTGTGAACTATGGCCAAAATCAGTTGATTATAGATTCAGTTTTACATTCCCCTGCAAAACCAAGAGTGAAAATTCTATTTGAGAAAAAACAGAGAATATTAGTCCAAATATCTCAAAATAACTTTGATCAAGACATTATTAATTTTGTTAAAGATTTTGTGGCACCAAATGTTCAATATTATTTATATTTTGAGAAACCAGACATCTACCAACCCTTCTGCGAAGTAGTTAGAAAACATTTCAAATGGCCCTCAATAAAATTCAAGCGATGTATTTCCAAATTAATCGATGTTACCACTAAATCAGACATTCCAGAAATCATAAAGTCATACCACGAAGGCAAAACTAACCATCGAGGTATTGACGAAACCGAACAAAGAATAAAGAAAATCTATTACTGGCCCAACTTGAAAAATTCTGTCCAAACCTATATAAATGATTGCGAAATTTGTCAACAAGGAAAATACGAGAGAAATCCGATAAGAATGCAGATGAATATGACACCCACCGCATCTCAACCTTTCGAGATAATCCACCTCGATACATTCACATTCGAACAAAATAAATTTTTGACCATAATAGATAGTTTTTCAAAATACGCACAATCATATTCATTAACATCATTAGCGTCCACACAAATTGTTAACCACTTGATATCATTCTTCTCACATCACGGTGTACCCAAATTGATTATACTTGATAATGGTATAGAGTTCAAAAATTCAGTCATCACCGAACTATTGAGCCTACATAAAGTCAAAATTCATTTCTGTTCTCCAAATCACCCACAGTCAAACGGTCAAATCGAACGATTCCATTCTACTCTCATTGAACATATACGATTACTTAATACTAGAGGTTTTCTTAAAACACCTATTCAAATAAAAATGACATACGCTGTCCTGGCTTACAACCATTCCATTCATTCCGCAACAAAACTAAAACCGATAGACATTATCAATGGACATATTAATAATGATAACCCATTCGATTTGAACTTAGAAAAAATTCTCGTGAATGATTACATCAACGATCACAAAGAGAAGACCAAACTAATGTACTCAAAAATAAATGAGAATTTGATTGAGAATAAAAGTAAAGTCATCTCTAAAATCAACAAAAGCCGCGATTCACCAGAACTCTTCCAGCCGGAAAATAAAACCTACGTGAAGAAACATCTACGTCAGAAAAACTCCAACAAATTCTTGAAGCCCGAAATAATTAGTAATGTCAATAAGAATCGTAAAACCGTTTCAACTAATTCACACGAAAAAGTCCACATGGACAACTTGAAAAGACCATTGAGAAAAACCTTCAGTTTTGATTAGTTGCTCTATTTCAGATTGCTGCCATTTGTCATTGGACTCCAAGACAAAATAATATTTAAAAATCTCGAGAACAATCCAGGGATAATGCCACTGAAATTAGGAATAGCAAAGGTACAACAATATACACATAAATTCCAGACTCTCAATATACTAACAGCAATCAACCTAAGCAGACAACATTACAACAACACAGCTAACTACGTGAAAATCCTACTCTCGACACAAGAAAAAGCCAGAATGGAAACTAAAAGAAATCATCCCACACCCAAAACGTTTGAAAAGAGGACTCATAAACGGCGTTGGATCGATTTTCAAATCAATAACAGGAAATCTAGATGCTGAAGATGGTGAACGATATAATAAACTGATAAATCAAATCCAAAACAACCAAATCAACCTAAGGTCAAGCATTGAGAAACAAAATTCTTTGTCTATTGATATTATAGAAAAATTTAATGCAACAGTTCAGAAGATAATTCGAAATGAAAAATCATTACAGACAAAAGTTTCATATATCATAAAAGCAATCGAAAATACATCACTTATTCAACAATCAATTTTCATTAAAGATAGCTTGAATCAGCTGATAGACATGTACGAAGTAATTACATCCATGTTGCAAGATATAGAAAACTCGCTATCGTTCGCAAAATTGAACATTCTTCACCTAAGCATAATAAAAACATCAGAACTGTACAATCAACTCGTGAAACTACAGGAAATAATCAATCCAGACCAGTTTCCATTTGAATTGACTTTAGAAAATACTTTGAACTTCGAAAATATCATAGAAATTGAATGTTATATCCTCAATAACAGAATAACCTACCTACTCCGGATTCCAATTATGTATCCATTTATCTTCGATTATTATCACTTGTATCCAATCCCAGTTCCTAGTCGAAATCAGTTCAGGACAATATTCCCAAAAAGGAAGTACTTGCTGAAGAATACATTGTACTTCGCTCTTGAGAGCGAAAACTGTGTCAAAGTCAAACCACAAACGTACGTTTGCAAAAGGACAGACTTATTCGAAATTTCTGAAGACAACCCCTGTGAAGTACAGCTGCTGATCATGAAGAATACAACCACTTGTTATCAAATCACCACTGAGATCACGAAGCCAAAAATCAATCAACTTGAGGACTCAACCACGTGGATCGGCATGTTTCCCAGTGAAACAAACATCAATATGAAGTGTCAAGAACAAGACGAGATATCCAAAGTAACTGGTACATATTTGATAACTATTCCAATTGGCTGTCATATAAAAACCAACCACTTCGAAGTTTCCAACAGAGAACAAATAATCGATCGAACTCAACCTGTACTAATACCAAACTTGGACCAAGAAGAACATCCCTCATCATTCCAGACGAACTTCAGTCTACACATCGACGACCTTAACCTAGACGAACTACAAGACATCAAGGCACAGTTATTCAGGAACAAGCCCGAACTACACTTTGAAGAACCTGGAAGAATATCCTATTCTCCCAGCATATGGACTTTGACGATTTATATTTTTGTCATTATGGTTGCAGCCTATGTTTTATACAGAAGGTTCACTCATCGCAGAACCACTTCCAGTGGACCACCCTCAGAAGCTATCCAGATGGCAACCGTTCAACTACCTCGCTCCTCTGCGTAGTTGAATCTTCGGGGGGAGGAATTATGTCACCATCTACCCTAGGAATTCCGCTGACGCAGCTCACACCACCATCGCCCGAGATGAAGATGCTGAGCTAGACAAATGTTTACTTTATTCCAAATTGCACCGCAACCGGCAGTCAGAACTCTATATTCAAGCTGTTAACATCATTTATACATGTAACATTCGAAATTTCAATTAAATAATTGTTTTTAAAAAGCAAGTCCTCCGGTCTCGAAAGTTATTTCGCGGCAATTTTTTTGACGTCTCGTCGAATGATGTCCGAATTCTACAATTCTGCAATTCTAAAAGTCTGAATGTAGGTAAGAGCTTGTTTGAAATCGACTCATTCGAAGAAAATAGGTTACTGTAAATGCTGAGCCAAATCCACGTGGAATGAATCTCCTTTCCTCCACGCAACTAATTATTTGTCAATCAGTAGGTACCTTACAAAACGCATCGTGTATGTGTATACCTATTTCATCTAGCGCCACAATGTTCGCCCCCGTTCGAAGAAAAATCATCGCTTGGTATTTATTTCTTATTAATTCCGAGAATGATTAGTACACACCCGACAAACACGGCTCATTCCATAGACTTATTATCCTTAATAAGTCTATGGCTCATTCGAATATCAAACAGACCTGGTTAGACAGTGGGTTAGACAGGGATGGAGGATTCATGAATCTTTCTTGTGTGTATTTCTCTATTCTATCCATCATTGCTCAATGGCATCCATTTAATGAAGATGATCGGAATATTTTTGCAGACCACGATAACTGTTCGAAGACTATGTGAATCACGAAATGAATTGGCATTGAATAAAAAATCTAGCAATATATATACAGGGTTCATCACTTAATCCGTTGCTTGAAAGTTTTCGATGTTCCCATTCGAATAAAATTCTGAAAATTTGGAACATCATAGGAGTCAACATGAACGCCAAGGGCGTAGCACTTCGGTTGAACTGGAAGTGGACACAAACGTCCTCATTTCGAATGGAACACCCTATATTTTATTACATTCTTCGAATCTACGTATCGATTTGACATTATTATTTCCAATTCTCGTCCAGGTCACTCGTTAGAGCTCATGGATAGGCCTTCAATTTGTTACCAAACTCGATATACCTACGTCTTCATGCAGAATATAGAGGAATAGGTATGTAGGTTTGTCGAGGAGGAAGAATGTTTATTCATTCTCTTAGATTTCTTGGGATTTTCTCTCCTCGTTTCTAAAAACGAAAAATAGAGGTTATTGTAGTTATTTTAATATATTCGAAGTAAAGATAGTTTCTTGAACGATCCCAAAATGTCACTACGATTAAAATTCAACTTTCAGGCACCTGATATATTTGCATCTCAAAATTTTCGAAAAACAAATACAGAATTTCTCGTCCAGGTGCCTGAAAGTTAAATTTTGAACGTAGTTAACATTCTGGGATAGTTCAAGGAACTATCCTTACAACGAATATATTGAAATAAATACTATTAATACTTCTATTTTCAAGTTTTAGAAGCGGAAAGAGAAAATCCCAATGAATCTAGGAAAATGAATGGGCGATTTTCGAAAATTTCGACAGTTGACAGGTGACGGAAAATAGGATCGTGAATTTCGGTTTTCATGGGTTTTCGGAGTTGCTGATCTCGAATCCGTCACGGGGTAGTTGGAGCCCGAAAAACACGAATTCGATGTTATTTTTGACCTATACTACTATTTAGTAACCTCAATTCGCGTAAAAGTCACTCGATATAGAGTTTGTAGCTAATACAAAACTAGGAGAAAAATGTCGTAGTTCAGAAAGAATATCGAATTCTTGTTTTTCGGAATCCAAATACCACGAAAACCCTATTTTTCTCGATGACAATTAATATCGACTTCTGACGCATGCGCAGTAGCGAACGATTCACGATAGCACTGCGCAGTGAACGGATTCGGGTTAAGCGGCACTAAAAACTATCGTTTACCTAATTCAGCATCCTAGC
Organism: Gastrophysa polygoni; assembly: GCA_963576655.1. Lineage (NCBI taxonomy): Eukaryota > Metazoa > Arthropoda > Insecta > Coleoptera > Chrysomelidae > Gastrophysa > Gastrophysa polygoni. The sequence goes on from OY755083.1 coordinate 21,635,882, forward strand.
TGTATTCTCCGTCACCTGTCAAAATCTTTGAACAACACCCATTTCTCGATCATCTGATGACCTAGGTATATCGAGTTCGCTATCAAACCCGATACTAGATATATCGCATACTATCGAAATACTCTTCGACGAAAAGTTGGGCAATGAATGGAAGAATTTGGAGATGTATTGAACAGTGGGTACTCAAAATATGTGCAACCTTGTATGTCGATCGAAATTTCTTGGGACGCTTTCTCTTGGGACGATCATGTGAGGTCCATTGCGAGGGTTACTTCACAAATATTGGTTTCCTGTTCCGTGCGAAGAGGAACTACTACCCCAGCAACTGCTCACGATCTACAAACATACGCTGAAGCTGTTAGATTCTATTCAGAAGAGAGCTAGTCGCCTAGTCAGTGATACTACTTTCACGAATTCATTGACCTCTCTAGAACATCATAGAGATAGATCACTACCTCTTCTACATATATTTCCACGGTGAGGGCTCAACGGAAATTTCGTCTATCATGACAACGCGAGCAATTTCAAGTAGACAAACTAAATGAGCTGGTAATCTCTAATTGTCAGGCTCGAAACATGCCGAACTTCTTTCTACCATTCATCATGAAATGCTTTGCCTAGTGAAGTCTTCCCTGATGCTTACGACCTCTGGACCTCGAAGAAAAAAATTCCAACACCTTTCTCTTTCCCGAAAATTTCACCGCTGGCTAACACGATGATACCCGAACATTATAGAATTTCCTTTCGTGTTGTCAAAATTTGGAAAGGAACCCTAGCAGCTTCGTGTGATCCTGATAGATATTATCAGAGTATTAAAGGCTGTGAACACTCGATATATGGGTAAGGAATCGAAGTCCCCAAAATTTACAATACATTGCAAGATTCGAGAAAAACAAGCATTGGTCGAAATTTCTAGATTTTTTCAACTTCTAACACGAATGTATACTTATGTATACGAAAAAAATGGGCAGTTAGAAATGTCCCCAAACTTAACGATTTACATACATCTCAGTTATTATAGGAGATACGAGGTCAGTTAAATTAGGGCATAGTTGCGCATTTTCATGCTGAATAATTATCTGCAAGAAAATCTATGTGTCGTTTTCATTTTTTGAATCATGGGAAGGTAACGAAAATTTGTAATTTTCGTTTTTATATTTTCAAGTGAAAACCAAAAGACCTAGACGTTTTTGCCTGAGACATTCTCAAGGCACTTTTTCACAAGGAATCTGAATCTGTTATCATATTTTCTATGACGTACTCGAAGCCAAAGAGAGCCAACAAACATTTATCGGAAAAAAACCGCATCATATTTCAAGATGTATGTACGATATGACTCATTGATATTTTATGCATGATCAGTTATCTATTTTTAAACAGGCGACCTTCACTTTGTGTTTTCATTCACCCATTATATGAATCAATTAGTCAACACGGTTTCGACCCAATATTGGTCCGTAGGGTACATTCAGATGATCCAGATACAAGCTGTTGAAAAGTTTTCCATCCATAAAGCACCGAACAACTCTTTAGTGGTTGTTCGGTGCATATGGGTATAGAACTCAGAGACCGAAATGACTCCTCAAGTACTACAAGGTGGCACTTATAATTTTTTTCTTCAGCTCCAACTCAAACGACAGCGATTGTTCTCTTTTCAAACGGAAACCTATATATTTTTTTAATTGTTCCTGATAGAGTTTTGTTTCTGAATCCAGTGATGTAACAACATGATATTGAACAAATATGTTGGGTCATTGAATATGTAGTAGTGAATATTTTTGAATCAACTATGTGTAAGTACGTGACCTACACATAACATTTATGTCCATCATGATGTAAATATAGACTGGTGGCTTGTAGTGGATAAACTCACTATACCCAGCCACTAGAAAAAGTTGTAGACTTCCGTTCACTTGATTATATGTTGAATCTTAAGACCTTATTAGGGCTTCCCAAGATCTGAACTAGATGGCTTCATCACCTATGCTGATCTCGATGGTTATCTTGGAAACTCTGGAAAATCCGATTTGAATTTGAAATTCAACACAAATACAAGATTTGAACCATTAGCCATCCATTACTGTCATATATCTGTCAATATGTATTGCCATCATAGTAAGGTTGTTTGACAGGTCTATTTACGTTTTGGAAAGAAACGATCGAAGAGGTGGTTCATCATCCTACATCAACCTTGTTTGTGCCTTATCTTCAAATTCTACCTTTATGAATCAAAAGAAATATGGGTATTGTTTGCACGGAGTCCTGGGACTTTCTTCTACATTTAAAAAAATCCAATTAGACATCTTCATCAAATTGACGTTCCTTGTATTTGGGTTTCTTGTCTATTATTTTAAACTTTCTTTGAGCCTTGCAAATTCACAACGATCTTGAGCCTTTCTGTCCGGAAAGCGTAAGCTTATCTCATATCGTTCAGTTGATTATTATTCTTATTCAGTTTTATTCATGAGCTGTTCGAAGATATGGCATGAATGTCAGACTGACAGTTCAAGAAGTATCATCCCAGGACATTCGTCTACCCCAAAAGGGTTTGACACGTCGAAACTGGGTAGAAGGCGCCTCGGAAGGTTACAGCTTTCTAAAGAATCGAGTTATCTAAGAAACAGTAGAAAATAGGTATAGAGAAACCTTATGGAACTTATCATGACATTTTCTCAGGAATTCAAAAATGGAATGATATACCGGATGTTCCCTTTAAAATAACAGAGTTGATAACGAATTCCGTTAGAACCGGAAGTGGTATGACTTTCAAAAATATTTTCACATGAAAGAGAATGCTGAATAACCCTGAAATCCAAAAATTCAGGATTCTGAGCTTCTTCAAACCACGGATCCCTTCTAAGAGTCTGCCGTAAGAAACCCTGTATATCTTCAAAAAGTTTTTCATCAACGTCCAAAACGTTCCAAAAAGTAGTCAAACCATTAGGTCGGATTACATATCTTTCAGGCAGTTCTTGAGGATCAATCTGATATGTTACAATGATAAGAGCTACTACTATGAAATCGAGCATACCAAATCGCATGATAACATTGATACGGGGTGTTTAGAGACTAAACAGCGCAGTCATCTGGCATTGTGCTGTTGGCTCATAGGTAAATGGCGGGATATAGGTTTGTCAACCTCAAGAGGCCGGCCTCCGGAGAAGTGAGTTGTTTTCTGAGAAATGATCGCATACCAGTTACCAGAATATAGCTATAGTGTATCTGTTAGGTACGGACAACGACGATAATCTGGTCAACGTCATTTTTTTGGTCAATAACGTTAATGTTCATGTATCCTGACAATGCGATTATTTTTTTTAATTGGGATTTTTAATAATATCAACGAGCCACAACTTCAACAGCATGAACCCACTGCGTTCATAGGCTTACTGATCTATACGTATGAAGGATGCTTTTCCCTAGTTTCCGAAGGACATTCATTTGGTATGAAACGACAGGACAGTGTCCTGCTGAACCTGAGGAAAAACATCCTCCATACAAACGACAATATAACGTAACATGTTCATTCCAATGAACAATTCGTTTTGTGAAACATTCGATAAATACTCAGTATCATCAACTAGAAACTTACCCAGGCCCATTTTACAGAAAATAGCTTCTGCGTCAGCTGGTGCGATTTTTGTTTTCTTCTCGGCAATATCTTCGATCCTCTTTGGCAAATCGGGTTCAGGTTGTTTGACGACGGGTGCTGGTTCCACATCGGCCGGTTTGGTGGGTTCAGAAATTTTCGAAGGTTCTACAGCGCTTCTGACAGGTTCCGGAGTTTCCTCTTCGATTTTCTTCACAATAGGGTCGGCCACTTCCGGAATACTTGGCTTCGGCAAGGCCGGTTCTTTTTTCGGAGATTCATGGAAAAAGTCGTCGACGTCTTTGAACGTTTCATTTTCGATGTTTTCTATGGAGCCGAACGATTTCGGAAACTCAACCTTTTTCGGGAAGTCCTCATGTTTGGTAGGCTTGTGATATTCTTCGGGTTCACTGTCCGAGTAACGGTCCAGAATATCGTTATTCGACTGTAACTTATCTTTCTCTTGGTCGAAGCCGCGTTCATTGTCCATGAAAGACTGGATGTTGTACTTGTCTTTATTATCAGCGGCCTGGTGGGCCGCTTCCGTTAATAGCTTATCTATTTTGGTATCGGCCTCTTTGTGGTCGGGAAAGTGATCACCTCCTTGCAGGATATCTGAGTCCATTTTCTGAGGAATGAAAGCAGGCTGGGCTACGTGCCTGTCGGTAACACTACTTCCTACAGTTTCGTCCACAGTATTGATCTCTCGAACTGAATCACGTGCCGGCGCAACCACGACGCCTTCGTGAAAACTCAACAAATCACTAGTGGTGGCTGCCATGTCTTTCAGCGGACTGGAGTCGTGTTCCAAATGCTCGAAATCGTCGATGGAATCAATTTCTCGTTTCAGCTGTGACTGAAACTCCTTGCCTTCCATTGTCTCAGGTGGATGCGCGACAAATTTAAATGGCGAGTTGTGATTTCTGTTGTGTGTCGCACTGTCAAACCAAACGTCAAATCAGAGAAGCCGGTCAGCCGGTAAACGCGAACTAGGCAATGAGCGAATTGCAGACAGCCGACGCGGACTTTCCGTTGTCTAACTTCAGTGGTGATGCAGTTGCTCTACCGTGAAACGGCGTGTGGGGGGACGACAGAAATGACTCATAGGAGGTAGTCCCGTCGGTAGGCATAGACGTACGTGATAGAAAGTAGACGCTCCGCTACAGTGCATGAATTATTGAATTGTGAGTTACAGAAGGTATAACATATAACATATTCTAGCACGGTTCTGAAATTGGGAAATGAGCTGTGTAGCAGCGAATTTCCGAACGGACGAATGCTTGAATTGCCTTCTGTAACGATGTTTTATACTATTTTCTCTGTTTCGGCTGTATTACACGGCTCGTTAATATTGAATACGTATTTTCATAACATAATGCAATTATCATATTGGGTAATCACGCCGAAATCATTAATCTGGCAGAAATGATTCGTTTCTAACAGTCAAACAATTTAAAATATGCTTGAACTTTTGTAAAATGAACCTAACCTATCAGTGAATTTATATGTCACATGAATTTCAAGGGACGGTGCCTAAATTCTCTACATAATATTAGTGAAATTTCGATGAATGCAAGGGATACTTCCACCATTTCTTCCGAAATCTGCAGCTGTTGTACTATTAATAAACAATATCAGCAGGTTCTACAGATACCTATTCTGTAATCATTTCTAGCTATCTCATAGTTTGGGAACTTTCAATGAACTATTATGCTTCGTTGTTAGTCTCAACTGAGGTCTCAACTATAAAAACAATAACCATATAAGTACGTGCCTATGTTACGAGTTGTATTCCTATTTCTTCAACAATACTTCAATTGAAAAAACTCTGTTCTGTCCATATGTTGATGGTCATTGTTATTACTTTTGTTTCCTATATTTCAATATTTTATTATTTCAATGATTTTGCAGCGTAACTTCGTACTAGTAGTAGGTTATTTTCCCTCTTCCTGCTTCGTGATTATTTCAAAAGAGATCTTGGGTAGCGTAGAGTCACAGCCATGTTTGAACTGTCGATTTTTTAATATGTATTGCATGCAGGCATACCAATCTTTGAAAAACCCGAAAAAACATCTAAAAATCGTGTATCAATAAGAATATTGAAGTGCCGAAACAGATAAATAACATTATTGGTGCAGTAGCGTTTTCTTACCTTATCATCATCTTGACAATAAGCAGTTTCAGGTTTTAGTTCCGAAGGAGGGAGGCTGTTCTTGCATATAGCCGACAACAAAAACTCGAGTCACTAGACACATGGAGAAGAATAATTATTATTACAAACGAAAAATAGTTTTGTCGGCAACCGTCGAGAAAGTACTCCCCGGACGAGTATTCGACTTTCTTTGAGAAATCAGCACTTTTTTCCTGCCTAGTCTTGGAAGTTCGTATACTTCCCGGAATAATCGCCAGGAAGAATCACATCTTCTTTCTTATATATTGTTGATTTTGAAATCTTGGTAGGTATAATTCAGAAGAATGCATTACCATAGCAGAAAACACACACACACACACACATTTCATTGTTGTTCTCATAGATTACCACGAAAACAGAAATCTTATTATAGTGTCATTTGTGCCGCGTCCCTAGGTCGATAAAGGGATATTATTTTTTTTAAAATAATTGAAGAAATGAATGTTGAGGCGCTCCAAACGATTCAATAATTACCATGTTGCACGATCATGTCGTTCATCACATCCAATGTTCAACATAAGAAGCTTCTAGTACTGAGAAAAATCGATATTGTGACTTGGAGATTTGTAAAATTATTGGCCATTGGGCTAATATTCATGTTGATATTTGCTATTTTCCATTCGTTTCATTATGATTTCCATATTATTATATTCTTATCGATATAATGTTACACAGTGAAAAAATTTCATTCGTTAATGTCAATTCAGTTGGAAATAACAAAAAAATTGTCAATAATCGCAAAAGTTTTATTAGTATTAGCAAATTATTTGTCGGAGGAATTCGTTCAATAAAAATTTTGTTCACTCAACTACAAGAAGTAGTCAAAGACGCCAGTGACAAATTGTATTGTGAAAAATAACAAATTTCACTAGTGAACTCCAAAATGACGAGTTGTTTTGTCGATAACTTTTTGTGACATTGACAAAAACAACAATCAAATCATCTGAAACGTACTTGTTACTGTTGAAAGCGTAATTTTCAATCTATATGAGAGAATTGTAGTGAAAATGCCATTGTAACTGTTCGAATTGACAGAATTAAATTGTTTCGGCAATAACTTCTATATAGTGGAATTGCCAAAAACTGAAATTGAATCTTCCAATACGTATAATTGTCATCGATAACAACTGATTTCCGTTTTTTACAAAGGAGTTTCTTCATTCAACCACATGTTTAGCAATTTCAATTGATATCTGAATAAGTTTCATAGAAAAATGCCTATTACACAAGGTTAAAATTATCTTTTATCATTTGTTACTGATCACAACCCCATAATAAATTTCGACAAAAATATTTTTCGAAAATGCCATTCTTATGTGTGTCAAAACAGAATTCAATTTTCAATAACTTTCAGTAAAATTGGCAAAACCCAAAATCTAAGAGCCCAAAACGTACTAGTCATCAATAACAAATTATATTGGCTTGCGTATCAAATTTTATTTCTAGACAAAATTTGATTGATTCGTCAATGAGTTTTGGCAAAATCCCCAATAAGCCTATTTGTTACTTATTACACACATTTATACATTTCTACAAATGAATTGTAGTTACCAGTCAATTTCGTGAAACAATTAAATCATCTGATTTGTAATTGTTACTGATAAAAACTCAAGTATCAATCTATATAATAGAATTGTAGTGAAAAATGCCATCGTTACTTTTCGTGTTGACAGGACTGAATTATTTCATCGTCAATAACTCCCGTAGTGAAATTGCCAAATATTGAAATGAAATCATACAAAAAGTAGGTATTGGTAGGTGAACGTACTTCTCATTGATAACTACTTGATTGCCCTTCTTGACTAGAGTTTTGTCAATCACCACCTTTGTTTTACTTATTACTGATTACAATGATTACAACATATATAAAAAAGTGTAGTGACAATGCCATTGTTACTAGTAATTCTGCAAAAAATGCATTGTTTTGTGAATTCTCAATTCGTCAATAACTTTTCGTGAAATGTCAAAAAACAATAATTGAATCGCATAAAATTGGTCATTGATAACAACTTGACAAACTTGATTTGTCAATGAGTTCTAGTGAAATCCCCATGAAACAAGATAAATCAACACCCTTATATGGTTTTGAACAAGTTTTTTATCTAAGTGCCGGAATTCGTTGGGTGAATCAACAAATATTCTTGTCTTGTTGTAATCGCATTATCCCTATTAGAGCGATAATTTTCTATAATCAATTACTGTAATACCTATTCGACGTAAAATTGACCTACAGTTCAAATCTGATTATTATAGAGCATGTAATAGGATATATTATAGGTGTGTATAATATAACTGTTTCAAATACCTACTCAAAGTACTCATCCTCAATGGAGCAGTTGTGAATTTTCAATATCTTTCTGTTACTTTCGACATATTGTTTCGAATAACTCGGGTATTTTGTTGATATATCAATTATTTTTGCTCTTTTGACAACTTCTGTCTTCACGTTCACAGAATCCTCAGATTATCCAAGTATGTTGTTGTAATACCAATAATTACCTAATTATGGTCATTTTTCAATTTTCGTAGTCACTTTTACAAGATCATTTCGAAGTATATATTTTTTTGCTGATATATCAATTATTTACTCATTTGAAAACTTTTGTTGTCATTTTAACAAGATCGTTTCGAGTTGAATTAAATCCATGTGATTTTTTCCTCAGATCTTGAAAATCCACAGATAGAAAATACACAGAAAATACACAGATAGAAAATACACCTGTTCCCTCGTCATCTGATACTTTTGAAATATCCTCTACATCTTCCTTTTCCTACCTCATCACAAGGATTGAAGATATAGAAAAAGAGGAAGACGTCGAAAAGACAATAGGCAGTTTAAGACCATCTGAATCTAATTTCAATGAATCAGCCGAGGTTTGTATTATCTTTATGATTAAATTATTCTGAATATACAGTACCCATAAGGCCTGCACCATATTGTGTGATTTTTATTATCGGTTTTTCAGAAAATTTTATTTTTCACAAAAATCTCTGCTTATTTGAAGATACCATTAGAAAAGAAGACAAGGTTTCCAGATTTCAAAACAATTTTTCATTTGTTTATTTGGCAAGCAATGGATATTTTATTGTTTGACCAAATTAATTTCGATGGATTCCAATATACAGTGTGTGTTAATAGTCTCCCCCGTTGATCGTAGAGCAGTTCAATGTAGGAAAATGGGACAAAAATAATTGCGAATGATATCACAGACACAACTTTTTCAAATTATAGAAGTAATGATTGCTGGATTGATGACGCAAGGGACACATCAACTTGTAAATTTCAAATGGGGGGGGGGTCAAGTGACTCATCGTGGTAAAGGTAATTCAATTTTCAGTCATTCAAACATTCTTTAATTTCATTACTACGTTTTTTCGTAATATATATGGACGAATCTGAATGGTACCCATTTATAATGAACAATTATGAATGAACTATTAGGAACTCTCACTACCTATAGTATTTTTAATGTGTGCCTTCTGATGGCGTATTTTATTTTGTTTCATTTTTATTATATCTGTACATTATTCTTCTTGTAAAGAGCAAATTAAGTGCTAATAAAGAGTTATATATATATTCCTACGGCAAACCGTGTCAGGAAGGAGGACCATGAAAACGTGCACTGTACATCAATGATCATAGTGTAATTTTCATCAGTGCAGGAGTATCATATTTTCTGATAAACCAATGGGAGGAAAAGTATATGGTGGTCATTATACATATCTATATCTATAAATTTTTATAGGTCCTCGGAAACTTCATCTTAGCACCAGAGAAGGTAGAGAAATTTTCAAATATAACAAAAGTCTTGAATGTCTCAATGATTGTTTAAGGAGAAGGCTCATAATTCTATCAGTGGATTATTTGTTGACACTGTTTGCCAGGAGAAAGGAAGGGTGTATTTTTCTAACTCATCCAAGATTCCTACATACCCCTGGTTTGGTGAGTACATTAAAAAAAAATTGGGTTTATCAATCTTTTGTTAACGAATAGTTCGAAACCGTAATTGAAATATTCACACCTGGATGATTTGTTAAATTTCATTATAGGTCACATACGAGTTTTCACTCATCGCACCGAATGCCAAAGATTTTGTGAAAGCCTATGAAAAGTGTGTGGATGAAATCCTGGACATCTATACTGTCAGCATAAAAAAGCCCAGTCAAGAATAATTTCCGACGATGGTGATGGTGAGGTACATACAATTGAAAGTTACACTTTGATGAATTACTGTAAAATTTCAGTATGGTGTAAATCTATAAGGTCCTTGTTTGGGTTACTCCATATGCTGCCTCCCACAGCCAGAGGTCGATATCTCAAATACCACAATAGGGAAACTGGATTGACGGCACAAGAGAATTTACTGACTTTCTTCAAAGTGAGCATTTTAAAATTTTCTCTCTTTTTCTACTCGCTCTGATTTTAATTTCTGTGAATTCAGATGCACGTCATCTCCATTTAAAATTATAACCTTTTTATTGTAGTCGGAGATTCCTTTGGAATCGTATTGAAGAAGAAAAAAAACAAACAACCATTTTCATTGGCTTCTGGAGCAAACAAAAAATCCATCGATGCTTACTATATCATATCTGATGAATGATACAAGTGAGTAGTATTTCACCTATCGTGTTCGTACTCAATATTGGATTCTGTCATTTTATAGATTCATTTTGTTACTGTAATACCAATTCAGTTCAGCTGAAAGTTATCAGAATTTGCATTTTCATATATTTGTCCTAATTTTTGGAGAGTTTCATTCAATCAGTATTTTCCAGTTGATTGTGTTTTTATTCATGTATTTTATTTTTCCTTCAGAGGTCTGTCCAAATCCATAACTTCAGAGTCTTATTCAAATATAATTATCAAAATAATAGAATATTCTCATTTACCACCTGTCCTATCAAAAGAATATGCCTGTTGTATCAAACAATAAAAGGTATATGATATTTCCATGAAATTATGCAAATAATCAAAAATATATACAATCGAAAACCGAATAAATAGTTCCATTCTCAGCCAAACAATAAAAGAGTTGGATGATGATACATATACTGAAACCGTTTTAGGTCAAAAATATATTTTTCATACTATATCATTCATTGAATGAAGAATCTCTAATTGTCAAATCAGAAATACCAAACTACTGTAGTTCACGAAATACCAATACCTTTTTTTTTTAGCTCATAAAGCATTTTTTTGTTGAATTGGCATTATTGGTTGTACTTCATTCATGAATATATTTGTTATTATACCAAGCTAGTTCTCAAATGAACGATATACAGTTGCTTAAGTAACAAAACAAATGATACATTTCTAATTATGTCAGTCAATAAATCAACCTGTTTTGTTGAAATTTTGGTTCTACTCCACACAAAAATATATTATTTTTCATACAAAACTGTTTCTTACATTGAAAATATCTCTTTGTTCAAGTATCGAATAAAAGTACTCAATAACCAATTATGTTATTCAATAAAAGCAAAGTGCATTGGTGAATTCACATAAGTGGTTGTACTTTTTCATATACAGGGTGTCCTTAAAAGGTCTTTACAAAAAGCTACCACATATTCTTCAGACCAAAACAATTCGATACAAGCAAACTTACCTCAGTAAAAAGTTGCTTAGTTTGGGCGCTAGACGGCTCTGAAGTTGAAATTTTCAAATCGATTTTGCTTCATAACTTTTGAACGGCTCATGAGATTTTTTTCAAATTTGGTACGTTGGCATAGACTCATCGGGCAATGGAACTCATATCATAATCATAATGAATATCATTCCATGGGCGTAGAACTTGATTTTTTCAGTAAATAAACATCTAAAACTCCTACGCCAATGGAAAAAAATTAGTTTCAATATGAAATCTGAATTATTCAACTCATTCACTACAAAAAAGGTACTCTTGACAAAAGTCGATTCCTCTCATGGTTTCGACAAAATTTTAATTTTAGTGATTTAGAGCATAATTAATAATCAAACGATTAACAGATATTTCATAAAAATTGTTCAAAATGTTCACCATTTTCACGTATACAAAGATTTATACGACGCAAAAAGTTGAAATGTACTCTTTTCATAACTTCTTCATCGCCTGTAAGATTATTCGTCGCCTGTTGGATACGTTGCCATAATTGTTCTACAGTATTCACAGGGGTCTTGTAAACCGTAGACTTGAGATAACCCCATACAAAATAATCCATCGGTGTTAAGTCTGGAGAACGTGGTGGCCAATTCACGGGTGCATCATTACCTCTACCTATCCATCTGTCTGGGTACTGTTGGTTTAAAAAATTCCTAACATCCACCGAAAACTGTGGTGGAGCTCCATCGTGCATAAACCACATATCTACCCGATGTTGGAGTGGTAAATCTTCCAACAAATTTGGCAACGTATTTCGTAGATGTTGTAAATACATGTCTCCTGTTAATCTTTGTGGAAGTATGACAGGACCAATTATAAAATTTCCTATTATTCCAGCCCAAACGTTGATTTTGAATTCGTGTTGAAAATGGTTTATTTTAATGGAATGAGGATTTTCAATTGCATAAACGTGTTCATTATGAAAATTAGTTATTCCTCTTCTCGTGAAACAGGCTTCATCAGTGAACAAAATATTCTTTCCAAAGTTCAGATTCATTTCTCTTTGCAAATTAATGAACCTACAAAACATCAGACGACTTTGTGAATCATGGATTAATAAATCTTGAACTGGCGTCTTGTGGTATGGGTATAATAATTGTTCTCTTAGTACTTCATGAACGGCATTCCTAGAAACTTCTAGTTCATTACTTATCCGTCTAGTACTCAATTCTGGATTTTCTTCAATACGGTCTAAAATTTCTACTTCGACTTCGGGAATCCTTACATAACGCTGTCTTCCATAATCACCAGTTCTAGGAGCAAAATGACCGGTCTCCCGAAGACGTCTCTCAACTGCAGCAAAGGTTGGGTGGCTTGGTACGCGACGATTTGGAAACCTTGCCGAATACACCCTCACACTCTCTCGACCATTTCCTTGACAATATCCGAATACCAATAACATATCGGTGTATTCTTCATTGGTGTATTGTACGGCCATGATAAATCAGAAAAGTCCGATATCAACAATCAACGTCAATAAAACTCGACAAATCAACACAGATGAAACTATGGAAACCAAGAATGTGAATATCACTGTTTTCGAGCAGATAATAATAGTCTTCAGAAAAAAAAACCAGTGCTACTTATTTTCAATAGAAATAACCTATGCAAAAAGTACATCTCAACTTTTTGCGTCGTATAAATCTTTGTATACGTGAAAATGGTGAACATTTTGAACAATTTTTATGAAATATCTGTTAATCGTTTTATTATTAATTATGCTCTAAATCACTAAAATTAAAATTTTGTCGAAACCATGAGAGGAATCGACTTTTGTCAAGAGTACCTTTTTTGTAGAAACTAATTTTTTTCCATTGGCGTAGGAGTTTTAGATGTTTATTTACTGAAAAAATCAAGTTCTACGCCCATGGAATGATATTCATTGTAATTATGATATGAGTTTCATTGCCTGATGAGTCTATGCCAACGTACCAAATTTGAAAAAAATCTCATGAGCCGTTCAAAAGTTATGAAGCAAAATCGATTTGAAAATTTCAACTTCAGAGCCGTCTAGCGCCCAAACTAAGCAACTTTTTACTGAGGTAAGTTTGCTTGTATCGAATTGTTTTGGTCTGAAGAATATGTGGTAGTTTTTTGTAAAGACCTTTTAAGGACACCCTGTATATCTATAGTTCATATACCAAAATATTCCATGAATGAGCAATACAAAATTGTAGAAGCAACAAAGCAAAATTATAATCCACAAGTATATCTAGTACTATAAACCAATCCGCTTTGTTGAATTTCCATGAAAGGTTGTGCTTTGTTGGATGCAAAATCATTTTGATAATTTTGCAATATTGTTCTGTAAGAACTGCAAACAAAATTATACTTAGAGGAGAAATTATTGGTTGAATCTGCAAAAACGTTCTGAGATTCAACAAGATGATGAAAAATATCGACAAGAAGAAACGCAATTGAAAAAAAATCAAGTTGGTATATTTATACGATTATATCAATGTGACTAGTGGTAATTGTTTTGGCAAAATTATTTGTGTTGCTGAGATAATGAATTGTCATTGTACATAGGTTATTGCACATATCAACAAGATTCCTTTGACTAAAAATTACTTTTTTTACTTTAACTCAATATGGTTATTGGATCGACCTGAGCAACAAGTTGTAGTTAATTTCAACCACCCAGTTTTTACTGTGTAATATTCGTCAATTTTTCACCATAGAACAAAATCACAAGTACGTATTTGAGAAGAAATAATAGTTAACCTGTAATACTTAACTTTTGTAGGTCTCATCCTTGAAGACTTCCGTAAAGACTTGACGTCTGTAAAGTTATTGTCTGTCTGTCATCTGGATAAGAGGTCTGTTGATGTTGAAGCAGCATACCGTCGTTGGCGCAGAAACCCATGCCCGCAAACTAGAGCTGAATATGTTGAAGCTAGGAATACATGCAATAGAACGATAGATGAGTCTAAAGAGGCATATAACACGAAGATGAGATCAAAGCTCATAGAGTGTCCAAATGGATCCCGTTCATTTTGGACCTTTGTCAGGGCAATCGGGAGAAATTTCACTTCTAGCTCATTTCCTTCCCTCACGGAGGATGATAATACACATCCCAAGAAAAAGCCAACTCCTTCGCCAAAATGTTTGCAGACAATTCTACCTTGGATCCACGAGGCCAGGACCTCCCAAAAATCGCTACCATCGATAACCGTATTCCAGAAATTGTCTTCCGGCAACGCACAATCAGACATATTCTGCTAAGCCTCAACGTCAAAAAGGATATGGGGCCTGACGGAATACCGCGTATTGATCTCAAGAAATGTGCCCCAGACCTAAAACCAGTTCTTTGCAGGTTGTTCACCCTTTCGTACAAACTCGGCGTATTTCCTTCTAACAGTAAGAAAGCTAGGGTCCAACCGATTCCCAAGAAGGGCAAGAAAACCCTCCCTAACAACTATAGACCGATTGCACTACTATATATGATCTCTAAAGTAATGGAAAAAGCAATCAATATCGAGCTCATCCGATAACTAGAGAGCTCAAGAATCGTGAACGACCGGCAATATGGCTTTCGTCACCAGAGGTCAACTGCAGACCTGCTTGCCTATGTGACATATAAGTGGCAGGTGTCAACCGAAAAACATGGGAAGTCTCTGGCTGTAGCCTTGGATATCTCCAAAGCATTTGACCGAGTTTGGCACCAAGGCCTCCTAGCGAAACTTCCCTCATATGGTTTGCCGCCCCAACTGTGTACTTCCCTTGCAGATAGATCACTCTACGTGAAGGTAGACGTGGTCTCGTCTGATACAATGACGATCAATGCTGGTATTCCACAAGGCTCTGTCTTGGCACCAATTTTGTTCTTGATCGAGATCAATGATTTGTTGGATGTGACCTTCACCTCAGTTCATAGCTTTGCGGATGATAGTACACTTCACTCCGCCTTTCCCTTACAAGAATTCTGAAATGAGGATCTGAAAATCTAGTACAGTTCAATGCAACAAAAACTCGAGCTTGTATGTTCACCAAGAAGGTAGATCAAACAATCCCCAATTAGATGATGTCGGGTGCCACTGTTCCTATCAGGTCGTCAATATCCATTATGCTGGGTGTCACCACAAACAGCGCTCTCTCATGGGACGATCATGTGAGATCCATTGCGAAAACTGCTTCACAAAAACTTGGTTTTCTTTTCCGTGCGAAAAGGTACTTCACAACCCAGGAACAGCTTACGATCTACAAAGCACAAATTCGACCTATCCTGGAGTACTGTTCACATGTTGGGAGCTCAGCCCTCAAACATATTACGCTAAAGCTCTAAGATTCAATTTAGAAGAGAGATATTCGCCTAGTCGATGATACAACACGCGCCAAATCATTCACATCTCTAGAACATAGTAGAAAGGTCGGCGATCTCTGCCTTTTTTATAGATACTTCCACGGTCAGTGCTCAACGAAAATATTATCTATTATGCCACCACGTGCAATGCCTAGTAGACAAACCAGACGAGCTCAGGCTGGTCACCCCTACACTGTCAGGCTCGAGACCTGTCGAGCATTACTATACCAAGCATCATTCATCAATAGAACGGCAAAGTTGTGGAATTATTTGCCTAGTGTAGTCTTTCCTGATGCTCACAACCTCCGAACTTTCAAGAAAAATTCCAACACCTTCCTTCTCTCCCAAAATTCCACCGCTGGCTAAAACGATGTTCCTCGAACATTAAAGGTTTCCCTTTCGTGTTGTCAAAAAAAAAGTAGTGCTGCATCCATATTATGCCAGCACTGTCGCAAACGCCAACAATTCATACGTGTCTCCAAAGGCTTCTCAAACCAACTTTAGACGGACAAAAATATTCTGATAATAGCTGCCAGCTCAGATTACGTCGCATTGTCAATAATCGTACATACACCCTATATGTCTCAAATATTTTCTTATATCGGAAATTACTACTTTGTTATTTCAAATGTGAATCATTCCACATATTTTTCATCAGTTTCTTCGCGATATTCTCCTATTCCTATCTTGAACCAATTTCGAGATCGTGATTCATATCGAAAATTTCGAATACACAGGGTGGACCAATAGGATGGGAAAGTGTTTCGGAGGTGGTATAGGCTCATGAGCAGCACATTTCTGAATTATATTGCGTTATACAGTATGATAAAGAAACGCGTGGCGTATCAGAGTTATACTTTTTCTTATGGAACACCTTGTATTTTATGACATTTTTAGATTCTCTCTGGAAAGCTTATTTCAAATGAAACAAATACATCAGGGTCGTGCGAAATTGTGAATTCTGCACCATCCTGTATGTATTTCATTTAAACGTCGGTAGGTAGTAGATCAAAAGTTAAAGACGTCTTGACCAATAATGAATAATTGCGGCAAAAAGAGACCATCTTTGTAATTTTTGTTCTATTCCAACAGCAAAGTCGTTATCTCAGTTTCCCACTCACCCTGTGCTTCATGTGATAATGAACTTGGCGATAAAGTGGTTTGTTGTAAAAGTTGTCTCATAGTTTTGCACCCAAATGAAGATTGACAGATTGTACACTCTGGCCGTTTCAGAAATAAGAACAGTCATACTACAGAAAACAACATTGATGTTTTTATGCAAGAATTGTCGTATACTTCAAGAGTATACTCTAGTATTGATCAGACAAACGCTGACGTTCAAGATCGTATCTAGATCTTGCAATTCCATGTTATACAATACACTAGAAAATGATTCCATGTTGTTAGGTGAGCATTATGAATCAACAATAAATAATTGGCAAGTCATGGAGCAGTAAAAAAGATTCACAAGCCCGCAGCAAATACAAAGAAAGGATCGGAATACACGGAAATGTCATCGGTGAATGGCCATACTGGTGCGAACTTTAAAATACGGGGTGGTCCAATTACGAAGGGAAACCAAGATTAATTGGAGTTGATGAAGTCACAGACTGGCTCCAAATATAACGAATTGATAAACTCCTCAAATAAAGTTGATCACCATATAGCACATACGAAAGGAATTCAGAATGGCGTCATCAATCTGGAACAAATTGAGCAACAGAAAATCAGGTTGATTTGGAAGAAGGAAAGTGGCAAACGCAAAGTAGGAGAAGAAATAGTAAAAAGAATGTTGGCCAGCTAGAAGTCGATGAAAAATTCAAGTGGATATATCTGTCCAAGGTCTCACATAAAGAAGACATAATAGAGTTTCTGAAAACGAAAACTGATGATCATCAAGAATAATTCATTATTGAGGATCTGTGAGAAAACAGAAGGTTGAGAACTTTCATGGTGGATGGTGAATTTGAATTCAAAGAACTTTTCTAGTCCAATGTTTTGGCATAGAGGAGTAACCTACAGAAGGTTTCATTTTGATAGGCATTATGAAAAATGCAACACTAGAAATGTTCTTACAGAAATAGGAGATGCAGACAAAAATCTTTTTTAGACAACATAACACAAATTAGAGAATGAAAAAGATAGCCACTCTCATTATTTGAGATGCAGAATTGTACATGAGCATACCACTCGCAATGCTATAGCCTCCTCCGTTTACCATTCTTGAGTTTAGGTGTGGCTCAAAGCTCTCATATTCACCAAGGATTTACTTGTTCGTAATCATGCTATGAAATCATTTGGAGAAATCAAAATTTTCAAAATATTCAAATCAACACCATCTGATTTTCTGAGTAGTCACGCATTTTATTCTCTAGACGAGTTCTTGAAATATCAATATTGCATGTATCTGCATTTCTCCGCCCTTTGATATATATCTGGAACTTACCCACCATTTCATCTGATATTATATATATTTTGTAGTGCTCTATGGTATATGTTTATAAATTTCTTTTTTTATATTTTTATATTGATGTGCATTTTCTCCTGACAAGTCTGATAAGTTTTATACTGTACTGTGTGGAGCTTTATATATGAATAAAATATCTTATCTTGTCTTATATAATTCTGTTACGAAAATCCTCATTTTTGGTGATTTCAATCGCCCTGGAGCTACGTGGGTAATGACGATTGAGGACTGAAGTTCACTTGCCATCCAAGTTTAGCTGCACTAGCCATCAGTGAGGGCTACAGTTTTCTCCACATGCATCAGCTAATAACTATACCAAATGAAAGAAACGTTTTCCTGGATCTATTATTTCGCATTGGTGAGAGTTTGAGAGTTAGTAAGGCACAAGATAAATTATTTGAAAATAATCATCACCATATTTCTTATAGTTGCTCATTAAATACATTCACGCCCAAGCAAGTTACGTGAAATAGAGGATTATTATTATTATTTTCGTGATGGTGATTTTATCGCTCTCAATAACTTCCTTGCCTCTACGGACTGTAATGTGTTGTTCAACTCATGATGTAAACGAAGTTGTCCTACGTTTGTACCTAACAAAAAATTTAAAACATATTTAGTTCCAGAATATTTCAATTCTGAACTGAAATATTCAATAACTCTGAAGGAAATTATACACAAACGATACTTGATTTCTGAAAATGTAAACGACTATTCACAAATTTCGATTTTGAGGGCTAGATGCAAAGTACTTTCAAGAGCATGCTTGAGGGCCTACATCGCTCCAGTTGAAAATGATTTGTTGAATGACCCGAAACCTTTTTGGAAATATTTTAAATCTGATCACATGATATTTCGAATAATGTGATAACATTATTGTTGTATGCAAAATTTCCTTTTCAACAGTGTATGCGGAAGCTGAAATTCATGATCTGAACCATGTACGTACACCAACTAATCAGGATGTTACATGTCCGACTCTATCTTCAACAGAAATCTTCAACAAAATCTATTCTCTTTCCGATAAAGTAACAATATATAGGACCTGATTGGATACCTAATATTCTCCTGAAAGCATGTGTCTGCACGCTGTTTGAACAGCTACTCAATATTTTTCACTGATCCTTACAATCAGGGTCCTTCTCTGACTCATGGAAACATACTGTTACGAAACTGGGGTTCGTTTTATTCATACGAAACAATACTCGAACAATTTCAATGTCTGTTTATTACACAACACAATTTCTCACTGACAATGAATAACTTTGTAACTGCACATCATTGCTATCGATATAACTCTCTAATACTCTCTGATACTATCTCTGATAATCTCTGTCTCTCATGGGTTGCCGCGATGCTTATATAGCAGTCTTCAATCCTGAAAAATTCCATTCGAGAGAATTCGACGTTCCAGATTTAGCGCGGCCCTTTTGACGGTATGTTTACATCGATGTTTATTCTAGAACATGTTGTCCACGTCCACCAATGCTCTGGCTACTGGCATTGGCTTTCATCCATTTGCTAAACTAGTCCATGGCAACGAGGATGTAATTGTTACCATCGTCTTGGGACCTTTAGTGGTACCGCACTCTTGAAACCTTCTACACCAGCTTTCTACATCGTCTCTGCATTGGACCCAGTAAAATCTCTGTCTGATTTTGTCCAAGGTCTTGTTAACTCCCAGATGTCCACCAGATTTTCCTTCATGAATCTCCTTCAAGATTTCACCTATCCTCTTCCTGGGCAAAACCAATTGGGAAATTGACCACCTCCCATCGGCTGACTCTCATACCCGTTCAAGTAATCCATTTTTCACAGCCAGGAAATCCCACTGTCCCACATTGCCTTGAAGATTGGATCTCTTTGCGAAATATCTCTTCGTCAGGCTGGCAGTTCCGTTCTCTTTCCGATGTAAAAAGTCCTAAATGCTTGGATCGGTTTCTTGGTCCTGTCTCATTTGTTCGTTAGTCCAGTTGTCCTCAGGTATCACTGTGCTACGTCTTTTATCGGCGACTCTTTCATGACGTTCAACACGCTGGCAATGCTTATAGCCTTCTGGACATGGTCTTCTAGATAAGGCATCCGTATGGCTATGTAGCCGTCCTGGGCGATGTTTTATTTTGAAATGATACTGGTCCAGTTTCTCAATCCATCTAGCTATCTGTCCTTCCGGGTTTTTTATCTTCAGTAGCCATTTCAAGGCCGCATGATCTGTCCTGATGAGGAACTCGCTTCCATATAGGTATTTGTGGAAGTGATCTACTGACTTGACTATCGCTAGAAGTTCCTTCCTGGCAACACAGTAATTTCTTTCGGGCTCAGGCATCACCTTGTTATAGTATTCAATGACGTTCTCTTGGCCATCTTGTACCTGAACTTGCCCTCAACTTGCGGAAAGCTTCTTCACATTCAGTGGACCAATGGAAGTTGACTCAATCTTCTGTCAACTTATGAAGGGGAGCTGCGATGTTTGCATATCCAACAAAACAGCGGTGATAGGTACACAGGTCTAGGAAGCTCCTCACTTCGTGTTCATCTTTTGGTCTCGGCCAGTCTCGAATAGCCTGTATTTTAGATTCGTTCGTTTGAATTTCTTCTGCGGAGACTGTATGGCCCAAGAATTCTGCCTACTTCTGAAATAGAGAACACTTCTTGAGATTCAGCTTGAGGTTCGCACTCCTTAACCGTCGAAAAACCTCACGTAGGTTGGCCAGGTGTTCTTCGAAATTCCTTCCCATGACCATGACGTCATCCAGATTCACCAGGCAAGTTTTCTAAGTGAGTCCGCGCAATATTGGCTCCATAAATCTTTCGACAGTCGCCGGCGCATTACAGAGCCCGAAAGGCATAATGCTACCAGTTGTGAATGCGGTTTTTCTTGTCGTTCTCGTATATGCCCACTTGCCAATATCCACTATTCAAGTCAAGCGTTGAAAACCATTGTGACCCTGCCAGCGTGGTAAGTGTGTCGTCAATTCTGGGTGGTAAGTAACTGTCCTTCTTGTTGACGTCGTTTAGTTTTCTATAATCCACACAGAATCTTGTAGAACCATCCTTTTTGGGAACCAACACCACGAGGGCGGACCATGGACTCGATGATTCTTCGATAACCTCATCATCGGTCATTTTCTGGACAAGCTTTTCCACTTCTTGTTGTTCTTGGTGGCTGTTGAATTGGATGGGCTTGCCCAGTATCTATCCTGTGCTGGACCAAGTTAGTTCGTCCTGTTGGTGACCCTAAGGGACTCAAACACGTCACATTCCTCTACAATGAATTTCATGACGGCTCCGTAATCTTGTGATTACAGATGATTTTCCGATTGTTCCGACTATGTCATCAGTAGTGCCTATTCGACGTGGATCTCCGCTAGTTTTGCAGTCTGCTACCTATTCTACTGGCTCACATACTCCTATGATGTCTCCTTCCCGGACTGTAATCCCATTAGGAAATACATTGGCGATTCTTACAGGAATGTCCTTTTCTATCGAAAGTAATTGAAAAGATCATCAGAAAAAAATCTTAACTTTTCTTAACAAATATAAACTAATTTCAGATCATCAATTCGGATTTGGACATAATATTTCAACTCAGGATGCTGTCTTGTCATTGAAATCAAAAATCACCCAAGCTTTAAATGAAGCTATCCGAAAGCTATTCTACAGGAAGATCCCAGACGGTGAGGATAAATGATGTACTGAACAGTGAAAAAGTGATGTGGATTACCTCCAGGGTCCGAGCTTGGACCAACAATATTCAATATATATATTAACGGCCTCTCCTCATTGAGCAACAAATACAATATAATTGGATTTGTAGATGATACGGCCGTCTTCTATAAAGCAGATGACTGGAAGTCATTGAAAGAAAAGGTTGAAACAGAGATTTCTAAGATGAAACGTTGGTTAGATAAAAAAATATTAACCTAGAAAAGACATATCTTACCATTTTGTTTTAACTCAGCTGGAATACTTTCATTCAATCACTTATTCAATCAGTTATGAAACATCTTTCCATATTCTCCCCGAAAAGAAATAAATATTCAGGAATTATGATTGATATGCATTCAAAATGGGATTTACACATAAAGTATACCGTCAACATATTTAAAACTGTTTTTCATAAATTCAGGAAGCTCCAAGAAATCCTACCACTGAAGCACTTGAGAACTTTATATTATTCACTAGAAGAAAGTCACATTCGTTATGGGATAACGGTTTGGGGATGAATTTTGAATACATACATACATCCTATCGAAGTTATTCAAAGAAGTTTCCTCAAATTAATATTTTCTAAAAACAGTAGTTATTCTTCGGATACTCTATACATGGAAACTTAAATTCTGGACGTAAGGCAGCATACGGCATTACGTTCCTCCCATTAATACAACACTCGCCAAAGAGATCATTACGTTACTCCCCTGATGGTAAGAGTAACTGCTCAGAGATCGTACTCTTAATTTGCTCCCAAACTCCAGAATATTATACCTGAAACAATAAAATCCATAGAAATCATCCACCAATTTGAAACAGAACTGAAAAAATACATCAATAGCTGTAGGCGAGTGAAGGTCGTTTTTTCGGGCGCTCCTGATATCTTTTGCCGATTTGAGGTGTTTTTCGGACGTTGTTTATTAGTGAATAGTATCAAACGGTTCAGCTACTCTGTTTGAACAAGTGTTCAACAACTTCCAAAACTGCGGCATAGTGCATAAGTGCATAAGTACGTAGTTAAAAATGCCTGATAATTGCGGAATATGTAGTTCGTCAGTGACTCGTACAAACCCAGGAATCTTTTGCGCTGGTTCCTGCAAACGTGATAAATGGCCAGTGGCGTTCCAAGAATTTGCTGAGGACTCAAATGTCACATGGAAATGCGGTAATTGCAAAAATAAAAAAGGTTGATGATAACTCAAAGTTGGATCAATTGATAGTCTCAATAACATCTCTACAGGGAGATCTGAAAGACATGAATCTTAAGCAGGATCAGGTTTTTGACTCTTTAAACTTCTATGGTGGAACAATTTTCAGAAGACTGTCAATTTGCTAGAAGGTATAAAAAATGATGTCGAAGCACTGAAAAAAGAATGCGGAATGCTACGTGCCGAAATTAAATCTATTTGTGGCGACTCCGCCAGTGTAATGTTGGAATTCCTATCCACCTTTCGGACAGCTTGCCGACAGGGCGCAGGTAGCGAAACCAGAGCAGCTACCAAGGCAGTCGGTCTAGAGACATTATCGTGTTCTGTTGTTTCATCATCGTAGTGTGTGTATGTTCAATTCATGTCGAAATATATTTTATATTAGTGTGGATTATTACTTTTCTGCATCCAGCATTCAACCCCCACATATTCACCAGATGAACCGAGCGGAGAACATAGAAGTATTTGGAATTCCGGAAAAAAAAATGAAAATCTTGTCCTAGTCATAAAAAAAATCGCTGATGAGATTAATTATCCTCTGCTGGATGCCGACATTATTGAATGTCACCGAATACAGCCACACCCTAACAACAAAGAGATAAAGACTTCAAATGATATTGTTGCAAAGTTCATGAATCGTTCTCAGAAAAAAATATTTTATGGAAGCCCTGAAAGTTCATAAACCTGGCTATCCTCAGGGAATCTTGGTGTCTCCGAAAATAATAATGTCTATGTCAATGAATAAGGAGAACAACAAAATTACAGATACTGCTGGACCAAAGATGGAAAAATATTCCTGAAGAAATCTGAAGGCTCTCGAGCAATCCTCGTAACGAATGGAGATACCCTAAGAAGACTTCAAAATGCTTCCTAAATTCACACAATTTCAGTACTGAAAAAGTAATAGCATCCAAGAAAATTCAGGGAATTAAATATATTTCACCAAAATACCAGAGGACTAAAAACTAAAACTGATCAATTTTTGAGAGTTGCTTCATCTCTTGAATTCCAAATTATTTGTATTACTGAAACGTAGCTTGACGAGGACATCCTGAACTCAGAGCTTTTTCCACCATCATACCAAGTGTTTCGCAGGGATTGTAATTTAGTGTCTAGTGGAGAATGTCATGGAGGAGGGGTTATGGTAGCTGTTCAAAATGATTAAATGTGCAATAGCGTGTGGGGTAACAATGGCAAAATTGAAGAGATATGGATATCATTGGCACAGGATGGGAGTTAGAAGTTATATTCATGTTGCGTGTACGTCCCTCCGACTGTAAATGCGTACGACTTGAAGCTGCACCAAGAGCAAATAGGAAATATTATTAAAAATAATCGCTATAATAATTGCTATAATTGGTGACTTTCCCTAACCTGAGCTGGGAAAAAGATGAACTATAAGCTCCTTGGTCTCAATCCATCCGGCGCCACTGACATAAAAAGCGAATATTTCATAAACTCTCTCTCTTCTGCAGATTTGAAGCAGTTTAATGATGTAAAAAATCACAATGGAAGAATTTTAGATATTGTATTGTTGAGTGACACAGATATAAGTATTTGCCCCGAGATGATTCCATTCGTCAACGAAGGCCCTCATCACAAGGCCCTTGAGATTACTCTGAAATTATATTATATTATAATAGGCCACTGCTTAATGTTAGTAACAACTGATAACAAGATATTGTTCCAGCAGTGAACAATAATAAAACAATTGTATCTATTATAAATATGGTTCGAATGATACCAAGAAAGAGTAGAAACGAAATACAAATAATACAAAAAACCTATAGCAATGGAAATATATATAAAGATGGAAATGACAACAATGAAAAACCTATATTGGGTCATATTGACTTTTCAAGTGCAAAGCTAATGTTTTTTTGAAAGTCTTTAGGGTGGAGCATTGTTTGACTTCATTTGGTGATTAATTATACCCCAAAATACTCCTGTGGAATTTGGGATTCATAGTGCTTGAATAATTTGCTCTTGTAACACATAGGTTGTTGAAGCCTCTAGTGCCGTAATTATGTAGTTCACGTTGGTATGTAATGAAAGCTTCAAAATATGACGGAGCATTACCCAATTTAATTTTATGGATAAAAATCATAGAGAAATAAAACAGTCTGAATCATGGATGAAATAGGTGTGAGTTTATTGCACTTCAGAAGTACACGCATTCCTCTATTTTGCAACTTTTGTAAAGCAGCTATATTGTTGGCACACCCAAGCGATATTAAACTAGCACAGTAGTCAAAATGAGGCTGAATTACTGAATTATATACAGTCAACATAGATTTGAAGTTTATATGTATACTGATTCTAGTGAAAAAAAAAACACTTTTTTTGAAATCTTGTTTCGAACAAACTGGAAATGTTTTTTCAGGTCAAGCATATTATCCAGAATGGAACCGAGATATTTATATTCCTCAACTATATCAATTCTCCCACCATATATACAGATGTTGATCATGTTTTTATTTATCTGTTTGTACTTGTATGGAGTGGTTGAGATCATTGCTTTTGTCTTGGTCACATTAAGCTTGAGCTTGTTAATATTCAAGAACTTCGAAATATTTAGTAATGTTTGATTGATCCTAGTTATAGCATTTTCAATATCTATGCCTTTCAAGACCTTGCTATTGATGAAATCTGAGTTACATTTATTGTCCAAGCTGTTAATAATTGAGCTTAATTCATTCAGGGTCAGCGGCGACAACTCAGATAATCTAATTTGAATAACTGGGAGATCATCACAGGTCCAAGACCTGGCCGGTTGAATTGCTACTTTGATAGCTGTTATACTTTCGATTAAAACATTATTAAACATTTCAGCTTTCGCCTGGTTTTAAATGATAACATTTCCATCAAATATAATATCCTTGGGTATAGAGTTATATTCGGGTTTAAGTAAACTCTTCAATGTTTTCCATCTAGTCATGCGAATAGTTATCAATATTTTTTTCATAGTATTTAGATTTCTTATTTTTTAGCAAATTTACGACTTCATTTCGATAACTCTTGTAAATTGCCCAATTGAGTTATTTATCATTTATATTGGAGCTGTTCTTGAAAAGTTTGTACGCTTTATCTCTCTCTTTAGTAAGAACAAAAACTTCATGGTCATACCAAGGGAGATGGTCACTTTTTATTTGGAATAACTTCACAGGAGAAACAATCTCAACGTAAACCTTGATATTATTAACTAGGTTTGGACAAATTTTATCAATGTCACTCAGGTCAAGGTCCCAATTATAGTTAAACAATCTTTCATTCATCAAGATCAGGTTACTTTGACTGAAATTTATACATATTTTGGAAGAGGTGTACTCACTCAGTAAGACAGATGATTTGATGGTGATTGATGCAATACCATGATCCGTAATCTTTGGAGTATCATGAACTGAACAAGTTATGTTGGAAGTGTTACTCAATACATAATCAATTGAGGTACTACTATTAACAGTTACTCTCGTAGGGTCAATAACCATCTGCTCTATCCCAATGCTAGAAATGAAGTTTTTGAAATGCTGGACTGGCTTATCACTATCATCCAAAAAGTTCAGGTTGAAATCACCAGCTAATATGCACTCGCTAGGTTGGTTGAGAAAATTTTCAGCCCAGTTTTCAAGATGGTCCTGGAAAATTTCAAACTTAGAGCTTGGTGAGCGATATAAACAGCCGCAATTACTTAATTTCCATGGTGACACTTGAGACTGATCATTAAACACCAATAATTTTGCCTGACAATCACTTTTTTGCATACTTTGAAATTAAAATTGTCTCGAACATAAATAACTACTCCTCCTGTGTGTCTACTATCTGAATCACATCTCACCAATTTACATCCAACAATGTCCAATTCAAATTCCTCAATGTCACTGGTAGTCCTGGTTTCGCTGAGTAGTATAACTGCCGGAAAGTAACAGGCAACCTCACGTAGCAGCTGATCATAATTGGCAGGTAGACTTTGGATATTGGCATAAATAATATCAATATTACGTGGTATAATAGAATGTCTTGAAGTCAGTTTTTTTTTATTTAAAAAAACTCACTAGAACTTCTCGCACCAAGATCTTGTATGAACACTCAAATCTCACTCAAATCAATGATTTTTTCACCAGAATGGACTGGGATAATACTTTTATAGACAATGATATTGATGGTTGCATCGAAATCTTCTATGATATCTTAGAAGAGGCTATCGATGAATTTGTACCAAAAAAAAGTGGTCAATTATAAAAAATACCCCCCTTGGTTTTCGTAAGAAACACTGCTTATTATTAAACAAAAGACAATAATAAGGCAATGAACCCCGCAGCCTATGATAGGTTCTCCTTTCTCCGCTGAACCCTCAAAAAAATATGGACCAAGATTACAAAAATATGTTGATAAATGTGAAAGCAAAATGAAAAATGACCCTAAATATTTTCGGTCATATCTATCTAACAAAAAAAAATATGCACTCTATTCCTATGCAAATGAATTATTCCGGTAAATCCTATCAGGGGACAGAATGTATCTGCGAAATGTTTTCAAATTACTCTAGCGGAGTTTTTGAAATTAATCAGACTTCATGCTCGGTTGCCAAAGAATCAACTCAACATGCCTTCAATATAAGTACTATAACGGAAAAACAGATCACGAGGAGAGAAAATCCCATTAAAAGCTGAAAAATGAATGTACCACCTCCTCGAAGAACTTACAGACAGTATTTAAGATCATGGAAGCTTTGAATGAACTCGATTGTAAAAAAGGGCCAGGTCCCGATGACCTGCCTCCACACTCTAATAAATCATTAACCAATACTTTGTTGAAACCCCTTCGTTTATTGTTTGATAAATCACTATGCTGAGGCTTATTCCCATCACAGTGGAAAGTAGCGAAAGTTATACACATCTTCAAGTCAGGAGATAAAACAAACGCAGGGAACTATAGACCCATATCAATATTGAACATTTTCGAGAAACTATTAGAATCAATTTCAACGAAAGGAATATTATTTATTATTAAAAATGTTCATGGAAAGTGGACACTCGGCATGTGCCGTGTACACCGATTTTTCGATTTTTTGAAAGCGTTTGATAAAGTGCATTGTGCAGTTTGATAACAAAACTGGAGAATTTCAGTGTGCATGGCAATCTGTTGAGTCTCCTGACTTCCTACATACAAGACAGGTGCCAGTATGCTGCCGTCAACAATTTCAACTAGAATAAGATTTCATTACTTCTGGGGTCCCTCAGGGCTCCCATTTAGGCTCCATTCTGTTCAGTATCTGCGTCAGCGACGCGGAAAAATTCATTAAACACTTGAAAGTACCAATATATGCAGACGATTTGAAGCTTCATATGCCAATTAAAACTAAATTAGACTACGTTGAATTACAAGAAGACCTTTATCATTACTGTATCACCAATAGATTATTCATGAACATCGAGAAATGCCACCACATTGTCAAGAAGCAACAATTGTATTTCTAATACTCTTTTTATAAATAATGACATAATACCACACTGTGATGAGGTTCGTGGTATAACTGTCTACAAAACATTAGTGAGGCCCATTTCGGAATACTGTACATGTATATGGAACCCTTTTTATGAGAAATATGTAGCAAAGATCGAAAATGTACAGATTTTTCCAATACCGTCATCATTTTACATCTAATAAATTACTCTAATTTGAACTTCTATAAACTCGAACCAATGTTCATCAGAAGAGAGTTCTTCGATATTCTGTTTATATACAAAATACTGATCAATTTCATCATTTCACCACATTGCACTCAATATTTACACTTAAACTGTAACCCAAGATTAGTGAGAAATCACCTCACTTTCTACCCACCCTCGTATGTAACTAACTATTATGGCAACTCACCAATGATCCGATGCATGAACGCTTACAACATAATCTGTCACTCGAATATCGATTTGTTTCATTTGAATATGATTAGCCTCAAAAAGAAACTGCGCGATTCCTGCTTGATTTTTATGCACCCACAGTCCATGGTTGAATTACTTTATTTTTGCTCCTAGAGTACTCATGATATTGTACCTTAGTAGATATATATATTTCTTTTTTTTGTTTTATTACACGTAATATGGTCATCTTATGAAAGGATTTGAATAAATAAATAAATAAATACTTCAAAATAAGAGAACCGAACTACAAGGGATATTCCATTAGATATATGTATATGTGTGTATGTGTGGATTTTGCAGCCAAATTTAACAATTATCAAGTAACATTCATCAATTAAGAATTAACAATTATAAGTTGAACTTTTTGTTTTCAATGGTTTTCAATACTTCAATTGAACCAGGTTTTCTTCTAGTACGCAACTAGTACGCAGATGACCGCCAATTGGTTCTAAGATTGGTAGAGAAACCTTGTGATTGTTCAGACCTTGCCTGAGAGATGATGAATATAACCTTACTTTTCATATGTAAGATTATTTTAGGGTAGAAAATCATTTTATAAAACATATCTAGATGCTGCTATGCTGAGTTGATCTCGTTCGTAATTTCCTGTGATTTACGTGAGGAATTCGAAAGCCTGGGACTGACTTGTGCATCTATACGTATCATTTAGCTCTACTCGTTAATTTGATCTGCATAAACGGTAATGTTTTTGCTACTTGTTACATGCTAATTCTCAATTGATAAATGTTACTTGATAATTGTTAAATGTGGCTGCATAAATCCACACTAAGTGTGTATGTGTGAATATATGTGTATATGTGTGTGTATATATGAGCATATATATGGAAAATCATATGTAACTTTGCTATAAAGTCGACATTGCATTTAGAAATTCCCTCCTCCTGTTTCAAATAATTTAAACTTTTTAGCTTCTTATTGAATAAGTGTGTATGAAGGCAAATGTGTTTTGTATATTACTTTCATATTTATGATAATAGTTTTTATAACTTATATTCCGATAGGTAATCAATTATACATCAAGATTTATAACATTCATATATACAATTTATTCAATTTATGCAGGCGATCTAAAGCTCTATATGCCAATCGAAACTCCATTACACTACGCTGAATTTCAAGAAGACCTGGATAATCTTTATCATTACTGCATCACCAATAGATTATTCATAAACATGAAGAAATGCAACCACATTGTTTTTTCAAAAAGCAACAATTGTCTTTCGAATGATCTCTTTATATCCTTTTTGTACATATATATATATATATATATATATATATATATATATATATATATATATATATATACATATATATATATCTACATATGAATAAATATATATATATATACTGGGGTACAATGTCATGAGTATTGAAAAAGGAAAAAACAATTTCAATCATCGACTGTGGATGCAAAAAAATCAACCAAGAATCTCCGCAGTTTCTTCTAATCATATTCAAATGAAACATCGATATTCGAGTGACAGATTGTGTTATGAGCATTCATGCATCAGATCATTGGTGAGTTGCCATGAAAGTTTGTTACATACGAGGGTGGGTA
The DNA here is from genome assembly GCA_963576655.1 of Gastrophysa polygoni. Lineage (NCBI taxonomy): Eukaryota > Metazoa > Arthropoda > Insecta > Coleoptera > Chrysomelidae > Gastrophysa > Gastrophysa polygoni. The sequence continues at coordinate 21,666,490 of OY755083.1, forward strand.
GAAAGTGAGGCGATATCGCACAAATGTTGGGTTACAGTTCAAGTGTAAATATTCGATAACATTATTCAGTATCTTATATGTAAACAGAATATCGTAGAACTCCCTTCTGATGAAAATTGATTCGATTTTATAGAAGTTCACGTTAGATTCATGTGTGAAATGATGACGGTATTGGAAAATTCTGAAGTTAAGAGCAGTTTTTTTGTATATTTCCAATTCTTGCCACACATTTCTCATAAAAAGGGTTCCATATACATGTACAATATTTCAATATCGGCCTCACTAATGTCTTGTTGACAGAGTTATCATAGGGACTCATGATTACGAAAGTCCCTGGTATTTCTGAGAATGAACCCTAAAATGCGAAAAGATTTTCTGGCTGTCATATCTAAATATGAGTGAAACATCATGATATCAGTCAAAGGTCAGCTCTTTGTCCATGATAATTCCAAGGTCACGAACCTAATCACAGGGTGATAAAAAGATATATACATATACAGTCTGTCCAAGATAAGGTTGCACAGCATGGGGATCTCGGAAACGGTAGGAGATACGTAGTCTGTTAAATGGGGAAAAAGTTGCGCATTCAGAGGCTCATACCAACAGCCCTCGAAAATTTCCAAAATTGTTTTTATATAGTTTTTCAGTTTTATCGAAGAAAGTGAATTTTTAGAATATCTATTTTATTTTTTTTCTCCGTTATTATTAGAGATACAGAAAAACTGAATATACTTTTTCATAGCAACTTTTGATGACGTTGAACGAGGTGATACCGATTTTTCTATGCGACGTTTCGTATTCGTAGAACCATTATCAACTTTGGTTTTTTAAATACGGCCCTGATAATTCTTTCACAGATTCTGAAAGCTTATTTTATTCTGAATTCAACCATGTATTATACAAGGTGGTTTGAATGTGTTTCGAACTATTTTTAGCCATCATCAATGTATTTTTCGAAATTACAAAGGAAAAATGTCATCAGTTCCACTTATTTTGGAGGAAAATTAGTCAACACACTAATACCTCATCAACTAGTTCCAATTGATAGGCTTATAGGGATAATTAGTTCGAAAAATCTAATTATGACAGGCTCCTTCGGAAAAATACGAATACAATTTTTTCTCAATGTTTTTAACTGGAGTATAATTCCTTCATAATCACTCACTATTCTGCAAAAATTGAATTTTCGTTGTTTCAATAGTTTTTCCAATTGCAATCATGAAATAATTCATTTCATCAAATCGATCAATGGAGAATACGACGATATTATGCTATGTACAGCTTGGAAAATCTAGCTGTGCCTCTGAGATGCTCGAGAAAGTGCGAGCGAGAAACGAATAACTAGTCCATCAATGTTTGACACTAAATGATCAGAAATAAGTGGAACTGATGGCATTTTTCCTTTGGAATTTCGAAAAAAACACTGATGATGGCTAAAAATAGGTCGAAACACATTCAAACCACCTTGTTTAATACATGGTTGAATTCAGAATAAAAAAAGCTTTCAGAATCTGTGAAATAATTATCAGGACCGTATTTAAAAAACAAAAGTTGATGATGGTTCTACGAATACGAAACGTCGCATAGAAAAATCGGTATCACCTCGTTCAACGTCATCAAAAGTTGCTATGAAAAAGTATATTCAGTTTTTCTGTATCTCTAATAATAACGGAGAAAAAAAATAAAATAGATATTCCAAAAATTCACTTTCTTCGATATAACTGAAAAACTAAAAACAATTTTGGAAATTTTCGAAGGCTGTTGGTATAAGCCTCCGAATGCGCAACTTTTTCCCCATTTAACAGACTACGTATCTCCTACCGTTTCCGAGATCCCCATGCTGTGCAACCTTATCTTGGACAGACTGTATATATATAATTATTTTTTTTTGTACATCGTGTTAGCTATTGATAGTTTGTAACACGTTACATGTTATCATCCTATAAAAGGATGAACCACTAAGGTTCATCTGTTTGGACGATCCACAAATAATTAAATAAATAAATTAATGTATGAACTGTATCCAAAGTCGAACAGTTTTGTGTATACAGGGTGTAACTTGAATTATGTCATTAATTTCAGTTGGTATTTCCAAGTGAGGACGTGTGTCGTTACTTGCTCCGTTTCCATTTAATGAAAATTAATGAAAAATTGGATTTTCATGGACTCGTCAAAATTCTTTTCACCGAATTCAATTGAATTTCGTGTAATACGATGCTTCTTCTTATGAAATTAGATTTCGAATTCTGTTTCCAGTGGTGTCGCAGAGGCTGACATGATTTGTACCATAAAAATCAAAAATGAATCGAATCAAAACTGTGCGTGCGTGAAAAACCAGTGGAAAGGTCCACTTTGTCCAATTATAAAGTCAAAAATATAAAATATAGGAATATAAAATATAGATAATACAGAGATGCAAGAATATAAAACAAATAAAGAAATAGCCACAAAACAATAATAGTATTTATATCACATTCAACACCAATTAAGTACCTATAAGAAATAAGTTGAGAAAACAATTCACTCAAGAACTCAATTATACATCGCTCTAAAACACTTCATTCCCGCAGGTCGTGGTACACTTTTGGAATGAGGAATTTTTCAACCTCCTTTCTGAATTTTTTAATATTAACAATTGCTTCAAACTGTTCTGGCAGATGATTTATTTTTTTTTGCTTTCATATATAATGGAAAGTTGGGTTCGAGTCGTCTTTTGTATTGGCAAAGACAGTGACAGTCTCCCAAAAACAAACCCACTAGAAGGATCACAAAACAAATATTCTGATGCTAACATGAAATCCCAGAATTATCATAATATTAGTACCCAATCGTCGCCAGTGTTGTCATATCCAATCATCAAAAAGTGATGAATAGTCTATAATATTTAAAGTCCTTTATGAATCCATGTACTTCAATGCACAAATATAATAATAAATCTGGGTCATGACGATTATGAATCATTTCTGATTAATAGAAGACTGCAACATTATTCTGAGACTTAGCAATTTCACTTTCTTGGGGGCTCGAGGACCAGCATGGGTATCGTGAATACTTTTTGCTCAACGTTGCAACACCGCAATTTGATATTGACAGTCGACGGCGATTATTGCTTTGTTTGGTATCTGTCATTATTTATGTTTTGATTTATCGATATTATTCAATTTGTGTTCAGTTTTGTATACTCAGAATCCATCGGAAACTCAGTTTATTTCCTGTTTTGGTGATTTGATATAATGGTGAGACGTTGTGAGGTGTGTTAAAAGACAATTTGAACCGGCGATCAAAACACGTCATTTCATAGGTGTCGTATCATTCGAGATTTTGAAGCATTTTCCCAAATGGAATGGATGAAAATGAAATTAAATTGAATTGATTAGATTATATTGATTATACCCATAGGTCAGCTGCGACAGTGTCTTGTGGTAGAATATGTAGCACTGATGAATGTTTCCTTATTTGTAGTCAAAATATGCGAAGCTGCTGAAAAATCACTGAGAATAATGATGAACGCAATTGATATTTTTGATAAAAAATATAACGATATTTCTATCCTTCTTCTACACACAACAATGAGAAATTTACCGTTGACTGTTTTTGGAACTAGTCAAACTAATTTGGAGAAATATTTCACTGTAAGACTTCATCATGAGGCAAATAAATTGAAAGATTCAACGGAAGTTAGAGTAAGAAGTATTTTAACAAAAACAATCCTATTCAAAAATCGATAAATTATTTGTGTGATTATCCATGGTTGTTCTTCATTTCACTCCTGTTTTGAATAAGAAAGACAGCTATTTGCTACATCTTCACATGATTCATGATTTTATTGTTGATATAACATTTCGTCATAATACTTGTCAACACATATTCATTATCGATTCTCATCTATCTACATGAAATGAAATAATCAGACATCATTTTTTTGCGTCAAAATATATGAATTCTGCTCAAGATGAAACCTCCTTCATTTTCGAATTCGAATTCAAATTCGAATACATACAATCCTATGGTGATTTTTGTACTTTGCTTGTAATCAATAAACTTATTATGACCACGTCACAAGAAAAGTTTAATTCTCAACGCCATATGAAACAATATACTTACTATTCAGTATAGAGTTGTCTACTTTATCATAAATAACGTTCAATTTCAATAATGAACATTTATATCTTTGGCGATCAGTGACAGTGCATGTAAGTATATTTACGATTTCAAAGTTCAGTACCTACTAGTGGAAATAATTTTCAAAAAAGTGAAAAACTCGTTTTCAAGGCGAATAGATATGATTGCATATCTGAATGTTATTTTCAAATCTGAAGATGAAACTTTTTTATATCATTCCACGATATCATCAAAAATGAAGGAGGTTTTATCTTGAGCAGAATTCATATATTTTGACGCAAAAAATTATGTCTGATTATTTCATTTCATGTAGAGAGATGAGAATCGATAGTGAATATGTGTTGACAAGTATTATGACGAAATGTTATATCAACAATAAAATCATGAATCATGTGAAGATGTAGCAAATAGCTGTCTTTCTTATTCAAAACAGGAGTGAAATGAAGAACAACCATGGATAATCACACAAATAATTTATCGATTTTTGAATAGGATTGTTTTTGTTAAAATACTTCTTACTCTAACTTCCGTTGAATCTTTCAATTTATTTGCCTCATGATGAAGTCTTACAGTGAAATATTTCTCCAAATTAGTTTGACTAGTTCCAAAAACAGTCAACGGTAAATTTCTCATTGTTGTGTGTAGAAGAAGGATAGAAATATCGTTATATTTTTTATCAAAAATATTAATTGCGTTCATCATTATTCTCAGTGATTTTTCAGCAGCTTCGCATATTTTGACTACAAATAAGGAAACATTCATCAGTGCTACATATTCTACCACAAGACACTGTCGCAGCTGACCTATGGGTATAATCAATATAATCTAATCAATTCAATTTAATTTCATTTTTATCCATTCCATTTGGGAAAATGCTTCAAAATCTCGAATGATACGACAATGGTAACTCACCTATGAAATGACGTGTTTTGATCGCCGGTTCGAATTGTCTTTAACACACCTCACAACGTCTCACCATTATATCAAATCACCAAAACAGGAAATAAACTGAGTTTCCGATGGATTCTGAGTACACAAAACTGAACACAAATTGAATAATATCGATAAATCAAAACATAAATAATGACAGATACCAAACAAAGCAATAATCGCCGTCGACTGTCAATATCAAATTGCGGTGTTGCAACGTTGAGCAAAAAGTATTCACGATACCCATGCTGGTCCTCGAGCCCCAAGAAAGTAAAATTGCTAAGTCTCAGAATAATGTAACAGTCTTCTATTTATCAGAACTGATTCATAATCGTTATGACCCAGATTTATTATTATATTTGTGCATTGAAGTACATGGATTCATAATGGACTTTAAATATTATAGACTATTCATCACTTTTTGATGATTGGATATGATAACACTGGCGACGATTGGGTACTAATATTATGATAATTCTGGGATTTCATGTTAGCATCAGAATATTTGTTTTGTGATACTTCTAGTGGGTTTGTTGTTCGGAGTGTCCACCAATAATGCCACACCAGACATTTACTTTTTGTGGCCGTTGAGTGTGAACTTCCTCCATCCAATGTGGATTTTGGTCTGACCAATACCTACAGTTGTGTAGATTTACGTGCCCGTTGGAACAAAATGTAGATTCGTCAGAAAACAATATGTGGTTGACAAAGTTGACATTTTCGCTAATTTATCCATAATAACTTCACAGAACTCGATTCTACGATCAAAATCGTCTTCACTCAATTCTTGTACCAAATGAATTTTATATGGATGGAATTTTTGCAGTTTGCAAATTTTTTGAATGGAATATCGACTCATGTTATGATTCAAAGCCCTCTGTTGTGCCGAATTTATTGGATTTCCCACCACATCTAACATGATATTCGAAGCATTTTCTTCATCTGTAACGCTTACTGGTCTTCCACTTTTTGGTCGATCTTTGACATCTCCAGTTTCATGAAAACGCTGCAATGTTTTTGAAACGGTTGATTTAGAAATTGGTTCCCGATTTGGATGCAATTCATTAAAAATATTCACTACTTGGTCACAACTTCGTCTTCTATCACCGAATCCTATGATCATTAAAATTTCAATACGCTCAGTATTAGTTAAACGTGCCATTTTTGCGCGAAACTTATTTTCACTAAATGTATTTTTGACATGTGTTGTCAAGATCATCACTGTTAGACAAAAGAACGACGCGGCGTTATTATGGAGCTGGAAACTTTCAAAGGTAACTTGATGGACTATGAACTTAATGGACTAACATTTTTGGATAATTTATTATAAGTTATTTTCAAAATTCGATATCTCGAAATCGGTTGGATTTAGGAAATGATGCGCTTCATCAATTTTGTTCAGAATTTCGAGCAGAATTGAAATGTGGAATAATATACAGGGTGTCCCATTAGAGAAAAAGCAACTTTGTTTCGTCCTGACTTTTTGACTCATCCTGTATACTTAATTTTTCATTAGCTTAATGGATTTTGAAAAACCCTACAACTTTTGTATCCTAACATTTTTCGCTAGCTATCTTACTTTAGGAAATAATCGACCGTTTCCATACATATCAGCGACCCTGTATGATTCACAGAGTTTTTAATCGACAAATGATGTCTGGTGTGGATCAAACAGACTGTTTCCAAAATGAAGAGGCCTGTGTTGAAATACAATGGTCTGTAATGATCCCATGCTTTAGCCTTACATAAATAGCGAATAGCTCTCTTCAATCACAGAAACAGATGTTAGCTAGAAAAGCTATGCCGTACCTGATATGAGATTCTATGAGAGAAAAGTATCAAGATTAGGACCAAGCTCGTTTGTTACAACCATAAAGGCATAGCAACCTGATGCTATTCTCTTTTTTTCAGTGAAGTTATATGCTCTTCAAACCTTAATTTCCTGTCCATATGTATACCCAGGATTTCAGTACTTGATCTATTTTCAACTTGATGTGTACCTAAAGTTAGATTTTCAAACTCAAATTTGAAAACTTGTTTTCTCCACATTGAAACAAAGAGAATTTGAATCGCACCAAGATTTGACTTCGCTGAGTTCCTGGGATACAACTGTTTTTAGAGTCTCTACATTTTTTCCATGCCATGAGATGGTGGTATCGTCTGCAAACAGTGTGATTTTTTCTGTAATTGGTAGGTAAGTTAGATCATTCAGGTACAGTAAAAACGAAACTGGACCAAGCAATGATCCTTGAAAAACAAAAAGTTTCACAGGAAATTTTTATAGTTTGTTTCCTCTCAAGAAGACATGATTCAAACCATTCAAAACCGACCTCTCTGAATCCATAGTGGTATAGTTTTCCCAGTAGTACTCTGTTTTCAACACAATCAAATATTTTTGAAAAATCACAGAATACTGCTGCAACTACCTCGCCCTCATTCAGGCTTAGATATACGTTGTCAAGGAATATATTATGTTTTTTTGTGAGTGCCTAATAATTCTCTTTTTAACCAATTTTTCTATACTTTTAGAAAGTGTAGATAGGATAGATAGTAGTGATATTTGGCGATAATTTGAAGGATCGTCGGTTTCACCACCTTTATGAATCACCATGGCTTTTACAAAACAAGAGGGTAATGAGCCTGACTCAAATGATTTATTTATACATTCTGCCAGGACATATAGAGCAGTATCAGGCATACTTTCGAAAACATTTACAGAAATTTCATCCATTTCCCCAGATTTCTTATTTTTCATTTCTTTGAAAGTTTATTTATTTCAGTTCGTGAATAACAGTTGGTATAAAGAAAAGTTATGTGGGATTTCTTTTTGGAAGTAATTCAAAGGGTCAGTCTTGCTATCTGAATTTTATGATATTTTTTCGGCAACGGAGCAGTAATAATTGTTAGGAATGTCTGAGTCAATATTAATAGGGGGGGGGGGGGAGTGATGAATTGTTGTTTCCTTGACTTTACTCTCCAGTGCTCCCTGATATATTTTGTCAAATCTGGATTTATGGAGTTTTTCTTCAGCACATTCGACTACATTCCTATATATTTTCTTGCATTTGTTGAAGTTTGCTAAGAAAAAGTCATTGTTGGTATATTTTTTTTATCCTATGCACAGATCTTAGATTTTTAGCTGATATTCTGATGCCCTTGATGATCCATGGTTTCATATTTGATTTTTTGATATTTCAATTGGAAAACAATAATCCTTGAAGATTTGAATTGATTGACTATGAAATACCGATAGAGCTTTTGACAGGTTTGGACTTATCATCCAATGTGTTTCCTCGCAGTATTTTTTTGAAATTATTGTAATTGTTTTTGCTATAGGTTCTGCCATATTTTTTTATTTTAGTTTCTTCAAGGGCTTCAAATTAACTGCCTCGTGGTCCGAGAGACCTGCATGCTGGAATAACTGGAGCAATAATATCAGGCTCACTGAAGTTCGTAAAAATACAGGGTTGGGATAAAGTATGGAACCAAGTAAATATTTTTCAAACGAAAAGAACGATAATTATGAAAATTCGCAGTTAAGTGCAATGGAATAAAATGCATCTGATGTATTTTTTTGTTGATAATATACTTCCGGTTTAACCGGAAATGCCATCAACTTCTTCAATTTAAATGGGACACCCTATATATTTTTACAGATTTTGAAAGAGCTTGATCTTGAATTCATTCATACTGTGTTTAGTGTAAAAGAATTGTTAAACAAGGAATATAGCACTTCAATCAACCTCCTTTGAGTTTTTTACATTAGAGCAAAAACTATTTAGATAAACTAATTGATGTTGTTTGTATGCATAGTAACAAATTAACGAGTACTGTTTAGTACGTCTTTTGTTCTCCAAGTGGCAAATTCTAATTAACGGAAATTAATTTCACAATTTATTTATGCATTAGAATGGTTATATCAAGTGAAAAAGAGCGTATTGAATTTTTAATGATGATCGGATATGGTGATCTTGTTAGAAAGCATGAAGAAATGTGTCATATTTTCAATAATTTGCATCCGGACAGAAATCCTATATATAATGCTCTAACTAGAACATTACGTTTTAATACAACTGGGATGGTGAAAAGTTTGCTAAAACCTTGAAGACCGCGGACTGCAACGAACGAAACTGTTAAACAAAATATTGCTATCGATTTAGAAATATCACCTCAAACGTCTACCACAAATTTGGCACTAAACCATGGTTTCAGTCGACGTTCTGTAGGAAAGATATTAAAAAGTGAAGAGTATCATCCGTATGAGGTACAGTTGGTTCAAGAATTTTCAGACGATGATTTTGACCGACGGCTGAAATTTTGCGAACGGCTAATAATGGACAATTTTGCTTCTAACATAGTTTCTTCCGATGAGGCAACTTTTTGTTTGAATGGAACAGTTAATCGCCATAAGTCGAGGTATTGGTCAAATGAGAATGAGAATTGCTTATAGGCCCATGTTTTACCGACGGAAACTTGAATGGTGACAAGAATTTGGATCTACTGAATGACGAAATTATTCCTGCACTTAAACAGAACGGGCAATTACCACAAAATGTTTGGTTTCAACAAGATGGAGCACCTCCCCATCACTATGATAGACGGATTAGGGATTTTCTGGATGCGAATTCTCCAAATCGATGGATTGAACGTAGAGGATTCATTCTCCGGATCTTAGCCGGTTAGATTTTTCTCTTTGGAGTTATCTAAAATCACGTATTTACGTTAGACGACCAACAAACTTACACGAATTGAGACAAAGAATTATTGATGAATGTGAAGTAATACGTGGAGAAGTCTTGGAAAGAGTGACTCAAGAATTTGTTGATGGGATGTCATATTGTCAGCAAGTAAACGGCGAGCATTTTGAACAATTGAAGTAATTTTGTTTCTCATCATTCCAAAATAATGAAATGTATTGTATAACTACATGAGTTATATGAGTGATGAGTTATTCCTCGTTTTCACATTTTTTTTACACTAAACTCAGTAAGAATGAATTCAAAATGACAAGCTCTTTCAAAATCTGTATAAATATATAGGGTGTCCCATTTGAATTAAAGAAGTTGTTGGCATTTCCGGTTATCAACAAAAAAATGTACGTCAGATGCATTTTGTTCCATTACATTCACCTCCAAATTTTTATAAATATCGTTCTTTTCGTTGGTTCCATACTTTATCCCATCCCTGTATGATCAATTACACTGGCTCAATATTGAGATACTCTAGTGGGTTCTTTCACGTGTGTTGGAAGGTTAAATGATAAAAATAAGTTGTTCAGATCTTGAAATTTTGTAGATTTTGTGCCGAATGGTTAATATTCAAGTCACCTGCTACTATAATTTTTGTCTGGGCAGATAGTTGTGATAAAAGATTTTCAAGGCTGCCAAAAATTTTGTTACATCTTCAAGTGGGAATATATCAGCAAAATTTTTGTTTACCAAGATCATGATTTCTTCCCATGTGTACTCATTTGAGGATTAAATCTAGATTCTACAATGTAGTTTGGTATGAATCAGGGTTCTTCTTTATTCAGCCAATATATTCAGTAAACAGAACGAAGTTAGGCCATTGTTGAGTTTCTGCAAATATCAGGAATTCGTCGATTTTTGATTGAATACTCAGCAGTATAAGTGGAAAGATATGATTGTCTTTTCTTGTCTGGTTTATATTTTTTGTGTCCCTCAGCTGCTCATTGCATTCCTTTGCTTTTTCCCTCAATATTTGGACACTGAAAGATTTATGCGTCGGTATAAAAAATGTCAAATTTTCTCCATACCACCAACGAGGGGTTTGTTTTCATCGTTCTGGCTTAGTACTTCCTTTTGATGTTATTGTTATTGTTATTGTTACTCATCTCCTTAGTTGCCGGAACAACCCTCAGAAGCCCCGAAAGGCTTGTGCGAGTGGAGGAGACGGGGATCCACAGTTTATACAAGTGGAATCCAAACCACTATGGGATTTGGGTTAGTTCTATGTAGAAATTTATGATATACATTGTACAGCGCTTAGATAAACCCAAATTAAACGGCCAGCCAGGAATCAAACCCACGACCTCATGATTACTATGATGTCTCTTGACCATCTCGACCACCTGGCCGCCTATAGTTTTTTGTCCATCTTTGTTACGATATGTTTCGAAAGAGCTCTTGCCAGGTGCCATATTCCAATTTGGTTCAAGTGCCCGTTTGGATTGAAGTTCGATTCTCTCAGAAACAAGTTACAGTCAAAGAAGTGCGATAGATCTAGTTTGGATAATAGGATAATTCTTCCATGACGCGTGATTTGTTCGCTCTGTAAGGTTCAGAGACAACAATTGTGTTCGTGTTCTTTGACTTCAGAGTAAATCCTCAATGAGATGTAGATTTGCCATATTCGGCCATAACAGGACTATGTCAGACTTTGTGAAGTGTTGTGAGTTGTGGAGTGCAGTTTCAACTAGTACTCCGTCTGGTGCACCTGTTGGTAAAAATATCTGAACCTGAAAGTGCTTACCATATAGTCCTGACACAAACAACATTCTTATTTTTTATTTCTGATATTTGGCTGCATTCGAAATAAAATCTGTTGTGAGGGTTCCTTCATTTTGACAAGGTTTTTTTTTTATTTCCCATTCATTAAGTCTTATCATTTTGATACACAGGTTTCGTTTCACCAATATTTTTATCTATGTGTTTGTCGGTTTCTTCAGTTTGTGTTTGTGAATCTCTTTGCTCAAAGAGGATGGATGTTTGGGTGGACATTGAGCTTGTTGATTTTTTTTAAAGATTTTCAAACTTGGTTCGAGTTCACTTGTATACCGATTTGGTTCTTCTATTAATTTTTCTCCATTTTTAGTCAATTCATTTACTCCTTCTTCAGAGTTGAGAGCTTCCTGTGTAAGAGAGTTCATTCAATTTCTCATTTTGTTGATATATCTATCTTTTGCTGTAAGATCCTCTGAGAGTTCTTCACTTGTTTTCTCCATAATACTTATTTCGAAATCAATCAATATCTGTGACGACACTGGTATTTGAATTCGTGAACTAATTTCATGAAAAGGAGCCCCTTGTTACTGCTCACAAACATACCTAGTTTCATCAAAATCGCCGTTAGACTTTCCAGTTATTACTAAAAAAACTTTTTTATAGTAACACTTTGACACTCGGAAACGAAGCAACTTAGGACACACGTTTTCGAATAGCGTTCTCCATCAGCCCTTTACCATTCTGATTGGGTTTTGTCAGTAGAAGCCGGCATTCCAGGATACACAACAATATAGTAACCATGATAGATAGATAGATAGACCCATGATATATAGTGAAAAATCTTCGAGTGTCCTTCAGCTGGAAAACTGGAACCATAAGATAAGATCAGATCTTTTTTTTATCAAATCGTTCCATCCCATTCATATGTATAAAATGAGCCATAATTTTGGATGTTTCTGTGAGCCATATATAGCTATACTTGGTGCGTCATTTCGGATCAAGAAAAGAAAAACGAAAATCTGTAACGATACCTCTATATCTATGTAGATTTTTTTTGAGACAGAATCACGGTCAATATATTACGGTAATCCAACTACTTTTCTAATCTCTTTCATTTATCTTCCCGTTTCGATATTCTTTAGCATCACAGGGTGAGGTCAAGCGTGTGCGCCCTTTTATAAATTATCTCAATTATCCCGTGAACGATTCGGATTCAGTTGGGCCCACGATTGGCAACCTTGGCTAAAGACATTAAGTGTGAACTCGCTAATAGACAATTCAATTAGAATACCCATTATTTTTTTGCCACTATAAAGAGAAATAGAAACCGGGACTGAAACAATAATGAACCCTTTCCATAGTGAAACAGTCCGGAAGTAAATAATACCTATATCTATTCGGAGTTCTGGTTGAGAGGTGCTCGAGGGGTTCACAATCGGAATATATGAATTTGAAAATAGACCCCTAGAACATCCGAGGTCTGAACAAAAACATGAACGATGTCCATCACACCATCTACAGACAGAGAAACCAGATATACTGTTTTACTGAGAGATGCACCATAGATGCACCTCCATATGCACTAGGTACATTAACGCAGACGCAGGTCAACTCTACAACTGACACGAACCCCTTATATGCTCTGCCCTATCTACGTATGTCTATGTATGTCTCTTTTCCAGAAATGATCTCTCAGACAGTCATATGAACCGAAGGAATTCGATATGATGTGGTTCATGATCGAAAACTGCAAGCACACAAAATCTATCTATCCTTTTCTATGGAAGTCGACTTCATTCAACAGAACCACCCAGCAGCTGAAATCATCATCATGGGAGATTTCAATGTCCACAACTCCACCTGGCTCAAATTCTCGAACAAAACGAATGACGCAGGACGTCAACGGCTGACGTCTTCGCTATCACCCATGGTCTTGAGCAACTAATGAATGAACCCACTCGGATTCCTGACATCAACATTCATTATGCCAACACGCTCGACATATTTCTCACCAACAATCCGGAACCATATGAAGTGAAAGTCCTTGCAGCACTAGGAAACTCAGACCACATACTTATCTCCACTATATGTTCATATATCACTCCGCGAACCAGTCCAACACCCGCACGGACTGTTTCGTATTACAGTTCAGTCGATTGGGATGATCTTCGGATGTTTTTTCCTGAGTTTCCTTGGAGGAGAAAATGTTTTCTACCAGGAGACCCTACGACATGTGCTGAAGAGATTTCATATGCTGGGAATGAAAACTTTTACATACCCCATACCACCAAATCGCAAACCACTGGTGAACCATGGTTCAATAAAACTCGTTCCAGGGTTGTCGCTTTGAAGCAAGCAGCATTGCGCCGTTGGTGCAAGAGCCCATGCCTGGGAAACAAGAGCTGAATATGTTGATGCAAGAAATCTGTTCAATCAAACAATAAAAGCGTATAAAAAGTCATACAACACCAAGATTAGATCGAAGATCATCCAATTTCGCCAAGGCGATCGGGAGAAATTTCACTTCCTCGTCTCACAAATGATGATATTATATTGGCTACAACACGAAACAAGAAAAAGCCAACAATAACTTTGCCAAAATGTTTGCAGATGATTCTACATTCGATCCACACGTGGCCAAGACCTCCTCAATATCGTTGACATCGATAACCATATGCCAGAAAATTGCCTTCCGCCAACGCACAATGAAGAACATTCTGCTTGACCTCACTGCCAAGAAGACTATAATGAGGCCAGACGGAATTAACCTATTGTTCTTGAGGAATGTGCAACAGAAACAAACACCAGTTATTTGCAGGTTGTTCACCTTTTCATAAAATCATCGTATATTTCTTTCTAACTGGAAGATAGCTATATAGAGTCCAGAAGGCAAGAAAACCGTCCCAATCATGTCTTTTCTATCGAGTTTCCTTGCAGATAGATCACTCTATATAGTGGAAGATGGGTTTTTCTATCGAGTTTCCTTGCAGATAGATCACTCTATAGAGTGGTAGATGGGGTTTTGTTTGATACAACAGCTAATATTAATGCTAGTTTGCCACAAGGATCTGTCTTCACCACCTTCACCTCACACTTTCCCAATTGGGAATATGACATCTGGTGGGCATTTACGAACTAACTTCTGGAGTTCATGTAAATCAGCTAATGTGTGATGTAAACTAAATGTAAGCAAACCAATTCAAGTTGAATTTGGCGCCTTCGGCATATTGAATTTAGATACTTGATAGGACAAAATTATATAAATCACACGTGAACGTCAAAATGAACTCGAAAAAATCATTCCATAAGTCGGCCATTTTGTTAGAAAAAAGCGCCCTTATCGGTTGATCACTTTCCCAATTGTCGCTGTATCATATATCTAATGAGAACTGTTCAGTCCATAGACTTATCATCCTGAGGATAATAATATAATCCTCAGGATGATAGGTCTTATGTTCAATCTGGTTCAGTCTAAGAAGAAAAACCTGCTCTCAAACAGGTATCGAAATCGACTTCACAGGAGTCAGAAAGCCAAGAAACTGAAGAGAAGAAGAACAAGAAGAAGTCTGTGACACTGACATCCTCGTCACCTGTCGATTTAATTCAACTTCGAAATCGGACGATTCCTTCCACCAATCGAATGTTTAGGAAAGCCGCAAGCCGCAGTGGAAACCTGTAGTGGGACCGTTTCAAACGCAGGCGCCATTAGTAAACTCGTATGTTATATTTGTCTAATAATCAGATGTTAATACCGCTCCGGAACGTGTAGTGTAATATTCATTATGGTTGTGAGTAGTTGGTCGTGACTAAAGTCATCACTGCTCACAGCTAGAAAAAATAGTGCTCCTAGTCTATGGTATTGGTTTTCGAACTGGGGCATTGGAAAAATGTCGTGGTGTTATTGAAAGCGAATATTACAGCTCTATAGGAAACGTTAGATTGATTTTATTCTCTATCAATAATTTGTAATACCTAATGATGGAGAACTTGGAGACTGGATCAGAAGACTACATACAAACATTTAGGAATACTGAATTTATGAAATCCCAAAGAACGTTTTGTGAGGAACATAAAAAGGTAAGAAATCTCTCAATCTAAAGTGGAATTGATTGATAATGAATTTCATTTTGCTTCAGGAGCACACAGAAGTTTTGAATGGTTTTAGGAATGAGTCACATGCAAATGGGTATAATTTGGTGAGTATTAAGAGTACTTATTTGTACGTGACAGATTGCAAAGAGTCAGCCCACTTACTAGGGACCATGAATGAACTAATAGATTGAAGCCGCTATACAATTTTTTGGATATAATGATTAAATTGAATGAAGTTGAGTGATCTTGAATTGGAATCATACTTGCCTCGCGTATATCTCTGTATGTTTTATGCACTTATGACAATGTGTGCAAATAAAGGATTTCATCCAAAGGGAGTGGGGAAAGAGGAAGAGTATATTAAAAAAATATTAGAAGGATGCTGTATAGAATTTAAAAAATATATAGGACACAAGTCATTTTCGAACAGGAAAAATAATTGAAATCACCCTGCTAGTTTCCAGCATAGCACCGAATGGCAATGCCTATCTTACCCCAAACATCAAACCACAAAATTAAGTACAAGGAAATTTTTTGTTGGCAACCAAAAATTTTCCATATCTCAATAATGCTTTCCACTCTGACACAATGTAATATTAATAAATAATGATTAATTAATTCATGAATCAGAAATTTGTCAGAGAGTTTTTATCATGTGAGCTTATTGAATTGAATAATATCATAAAACAAAATCATCATAATGTGGAATGTGAGACCACTAGTCAATATATCTCAATTCACTAGGATTTCAATTCAGAAATATATCTCCTATTATTCATTGCAGTTAGTATGGAGTATATATTATGTATTTTTACAATGTTCAGTTTGCAAAATATCAAATTACATGCTTGTCAAGAGTTAACTCTTGTTAGGAATGTCATTTGATGGAATGGACAATCAATCAATCAATTTATTATGCAAAGAATTTTTCAATTTCAATACAGTAGTCTATATTGTTTCTTAATGACACATGGAATGAGCAACTCATAAAAATCAAAATAATACCTCAAAAGGAAACTAACATTTATTATATTGATTATGGAATGTTTTGGAAAGAATTAGTCGGTGTATCTCTTTGCAACTAGACTATACATGATTTATCATAAAATATTAGGTAAAAAGAATGTAAGGCTGATCTATGGAACCTAAGGAACTCATTAACTGATTGATGAGCTTTTTGCATCAAATGATTTATCAGACTACTCTTGAATCAATGGAAACTAGAGGAAGATCTGATATAGTCACTGAGTGTATTATATAGTTTAACTCTAATTTTGCCTTCCTCAACCAGTGCAGGGTCTACAACCAAAGGACCCACTTAAAAAATTGCTCAAAAAATTCGCATTTTGCCACTTGCTATCAAAAGCTGTTGAAAATCAGGAACAGTTTTAAAAAAAAATATATTGTGGACCGATGAAGCCACATATACCAGAAGTGGGGTGGTAAAATACCATGTTTTACATGTTTTTGCTCACGAAAATCCACACGCTATTCATGTGCATGATTTTCAACAAAAATTCCATGTAAATATCTACACAGATTGGCTTGATCAATAATGTCGTTTGTGGACTGCATATTCTTCTCGATCGGTTAAATGATAATGTATTATATATAAATATATACGATTTCGTCATCTATATATCTATATATATATCTATATATCTATATATATATATATATCTGTGACGAAATCGTCACAAGGCCATCGTGACCAATAATTTTAAATGGAACCCTACGGCAAGCAACACCTCTTTTGAAGGTATTGAAAAAACCTATTCAATGATAATGATTCTCATTGTGTTTATGGCAGTTTTAATGGCTCATCAGTAAACATTCACATTTAAATTCCATTCAGTAGGCCTTGTGACGTTATCTTTGACGATTTCGTCATCTATCATCAGTAGTAGGGAAGTTTACAACCTTTAATATTCACTTTCCAAATTTTACTTGTTTATGTATAATCGTTCCAATGATGAGAGGGGGGTGGAAAGGGACTTTTGAGAAGCACAATTCACAATGTTAAAAAATACTCGATACAAACTGTGTTACTAACAAATTCTCGCGAATTCCAAAACGTATTCCACCACACAGAAGTACTTCTCTATGGTGCATATACAAAATGTCAGTCCAATGTTGCCAGTAGTTTCGATATAATCGTAAAAAATGTTGTAATGATTTTTTTCACTGAGCAAACTCAAATCACTTAGTATCCTAGCAGCGGGGCCACTTTTTTCTGAAACACCCTGTATAAGACCTGATATCTTTTGTTTCCATTATTTTTTATGGTACCAATGTTTGTACATAGAGAAAATATATACCAATTTTTACAACACTGAATTTCTGAAATTATAAATTCAGTTATCTGATTTGATTGTAATCACATTACATTACTCTGTATTTCCAAATCACCAGTTCATGTTTTGAAATGTTTCAATTTTTGCAGACATCTTCAGATGAAGAATCAATGAAAAAGAAACTTCTTGGATACCAAAATGTGAGTATAATTATAGGAAAATATATTGAATTCAGTATTCAGTGACCTATTCTCTCGGTTTTTTCTGTAAGATTTTTTTCAGATATTTTTCTAATTACATCAAATATAAAATATCTTTGTATAGATTCTTTTTTACCTCTCACCAATGGGATCTCATAAACTAGTAGAGATACAGGGCTGGTCAAATCAGAGGATACTTTCGGGTTTTGATGCTGAACATTAACATATGACGAAATTTGATGGACAATTTTTTTTCTCAAAATATGAGGATAAAATTGAAAACCAATTTTTTCTTCTTTCAATTATTTGTGTGGATCCACTTACATAGACATCAGCAATATAATAATATGATGGGATACTTATAAACTAACATATATCCAAGAGAAGTAAAAGAGAAAGAAAAGGAAATAGTGACAATATTCAGAGAAGAATTGTGTCAAAAAAACTGTGGAGTACTCAACACATTAAAAAGGAATACAAAATAGAATGAAATTGATACATTTACCAAATATTTGAAACATAGAGGCTTTAATGTCCTTTTGACTGGACATGAAGAGATCTAAGCATGTCTGATGATCACGAAATTGCATTGTTGCAGCATTTATTAATGGGTGAGCAATCTGTAATATTTGTCGAGAATAACGTTTTGTTGATGTGTCTCAGATTAATTTCAGCTACTGTGAATTTGATGTTGTTAACTGAAAATAGGCCTTTCTATTTAGTGTTGTTTATAATGTTGTGAATGAAAAGTGCTGCCTGAACCAGTCTTCTTTTTTCGAGAGAAAGCACTTTGAAATCATCTAATTGCCTTTGGTATGACACTAAGTAGGGGTATACATTGTACTTAAGAATATATTGGTAGTGTAAGATTCTCTTTTGGACCTTTTATGACTCCAGTTGATGAACAGATAATAAGGTGAATTTTGGTACACAACACAATTATACAAATGGAACATCATGAATATTTATCAGTGTGAAAGCAGCCACGAGTTCCAGCCACGGATCCGCTGAAATTTTAAGGCGCGCGCCCGACCGTCATGGGTCGTTTAAAATTGAAAAACGTGGCTGGCCATATGCATTTCTTGTATCCAGATCTTTTCCCTCAAGACGGATGTATCCAAAAATGAACAAACATTCCTGGTGATGTTGAAAAAGTACCCAGAATTATACATAGATACGGATGAATTTGTCAATAACCAATTCACAATCAGATTTCAGTCAAATCGAATGTATTGAAAATGCACGTGAATGGGATTTTTTTCATGTGAATGTATACTTCAGGAGGTGGTTTTGAAGACCTATAGGTCGCCTGATTCTGTCAGGCAAGAATTCACCCTCTACGCCCCTCATATGTGAAACATAAAAAAAATTATAATGCATATAAGGGGTCGTAGAGGGTGAATTCTTGCCCGACAAAATCAAGCACTTTCTGGAGCATACATTCATCATGGCTGCTTTATTGGCTTTTAATGCCATTGGAAAGAGCAAAAAAATTCACATTCAAGAATTTCATTGATTTTCAACTCAATTAACAAAAATGTAACCCAGCAAAGAATCATCAACATGGGGATGTAAAAAAGACTGCAGAATCAAGATATGTAATAATATTCCAATTTTATTTACATAATGTGTTCCACATGATCACCGAGAAAATATGAGAAGTATATCAATTCTTTTCACAGTTAAAAAATTGTATATCTTCAATACCCACATAGAATGATGATGGAAGCTCAGAATTCAACTTGATATGTTTTGAAGATTGGGAAAAGTTAATATTTTCCCTATTTTTCTTCATTCAAGGTTTTATTTTCGAGTGATGACATAATTTTTAACTATTTATTATATATATATTATTTATATATTTTCGTCTTTTCAATGACACTAATATCCAATATGGCCGCCATAAGAAAAACTGAAGTTGGGTACTGTATCTGGAGATTGGTTCACCGTATATTAAATCTAATATTCCCATGGTATTCCTTGTGAATTATTTGGGCTGTGTACCAAAATTCACCTCATTCATCAAATGGAGTTATTATGTAAAGAAGACAAACTTGGTTTTAAATTTTTTCGTCAAATTTTCGTCACATTTTTCTGATCATTAATTATCGTCATATATTGATGTCCAGCCTCAAACTCCTTTAATTTGACCAACACTATCTCTACTAGTTCACGAGATCTAGGCAAGACAGGAAAAAAGGACGATCTGTATCTGTCTATATTCATTATTTGTGTGTGTGCATGCACATAAACAGAACTTCATAATGGTATGTTCACATTAAGTACTCGTCAATCATTTAATTTTATGGATATACATGATATTGCACGCTTCTAGATAAATATTTATTCGCTTCTAATTATCACGTTTTCAGTAAAATGGAACGTGAAAATTTTGTGGTAGGCAGTAGATTCATTGTCAAAATGACATAAAATTGCTACACTGTACTCCACAATTGTTTCCCACTCACTGTATACACAGAAACAGTTTCCATTGTGTTGCATTAAAAAATCATTATGCGGTAGGAACGATTTTTCAAAAGATGTACCTAGGACCTAGGATATAGACATGAGAGATGTCTCAGACAGCTTTTGTGGTAGGTATCTGCAGATTAATTTGCGCCTGTAGATTCATTATCATTATCAAGTCAGAATTAACCATAATGTAAGTGAGGTAAAATAACTCCCATACATGAATTGTTAACCAATCATCATTGAGGTATTAGGGATGAAAACGCAGACACCACTAGGCGGGGCTATGTGTCTTATCAATATAGCTGTCAAGTCATGCACGAATTATTGAATATTCCAGTCCAAATATATGGTGATTTATATGAGAATACAGAGATTCATTTTGTGGGTTGTCCTCACCGAATTGACTGTAAAAAGTAAAATTGAAAAGAAAACTAGTAACAAAATAAAGAATATTTTATAATTATTGAGCAGTGTACGCCCATTATGACATTGACTCTATCGCGGTGACCTCGGCACCGATATGTGTTTTTTTTATCTCTTGACAACATGAATGGAAAACCAATAATGTTGGGGAAAAGGAAGGTATTAGAATTTTTGATTGAAAGTTTGGAGGTCGTAAGCATCAGGAAAGACTATGCTAGGCAGACAATTCGACAAATTTGCCGTTCTATTGATGAATGATACTTTGTAGAGCGAAGATCGGCAGGTCTCGAGCCTGACAATGTAGGGGTGGCCAGTATGAATTTGTCTATTCAGTCTACTGCAGAATCGCTCGTTGTGGCATAATAGACGAGATTTCCGTTGAGCTCCGACCGTGGAAGTATCTGTAAAAAAGGGAGTGATCGCCCACCTTTCTCCGATGTTCTAGATAGGTCAATGAACTTGTAGGTGTATTATGACCGACTAGACGAATATCTCTCTCCATAATACAATCCGAAAATCATAACATGTAAATAGTATTCCAGAACAGAGCTATAGGATCGTGAGGAGTTGCTGGGGTGTAAAGTACTTCTTCGCACGGCACAGGAAGCCAAGTTTTTGGGAAGCAGTTCTTGTAATGAACCTCACATGATCGTCCCATGAGAGAGCGCTGTGGGTGGTGATACCAAACATGGATATTAAAGACTTACCTCATCATATTGGAAATGGAAATGAGTGAAGAAGCAAATGGTAATATTGTGTAGGTATTTCGAGTCGGTCGTTCTTGAGGCCCAAAATGTAGACCTATTAAAGTGGTATTCTCAAACAACCAAATCGTGAAGTAATTATTGAAATCTAAGGAGAAATTGCAGAGCACATAGATTAGAATTAGCGATGATCAAACAAGAATGCAACAGGATATGTTCAAGAGAGTTGAAGAAGAGTTGACCCACAGACAGACAAATGGTGAAGAAAACCTGATGAATTGTAGATAAGGGGAAAAATTAGTGGAAACCTCATTACAATGTTGGATGCATTCACACAAAGATACAGGAACTAATCAAATCTTTGTTGTGTTCTGGGTATGACATTATCATTCTACTTGGAAAGTTGACTTCCAAACGATATTCTGTATTCCGAAATCAAAGTTAACTGATACAATATCTTCAGGTGTGATCGTAGCTGTGAAAAAAGTTCAAAATCTAGGAGAGGTAGAGTACTGATTCTCATCAAGAACTCAATGAAGGCAAGAAAGATAAAATTAACAATCAGGACAGTCGAACAGCTCTCCTCAGTATGCTCAATTTCATAACTGGTGGCGATTATACATATGATTATACATATGATTATACATTATACTTTATTGTGGAAAAGTGCTAAACCGTAGTTTGTAGTTGGTTGAATAAATTGGAAGAATCACATTCAAAAATATTGGATTAAAGTGCATTTAGAGAACAAATAATCAAATCAACCATATACTACATGTGAGTAAAGCCTATTATCCTATAATTATAACAACCGTAGTGATTGAACTGAAATACAAAACCAGTGGCGTATCGGTAATTCAAATGCCAGGTACGTTGTGCGCCTGCTGTTCGAAGGCTAGTGAGCCTCACCTACTTGTAAATTGTTGCGTCTGTCTTAAGTTCTTCAGTCATTGTTGTGTGGGCTTAACAGCTTCGGAAACCAGATCGATCAACTCAAAGAAATGTTTCAAGTGGTCTTGCGCGAAATGCGAAGAAATAGGAAGTGATATCAATTCTTTGAAAGCTGCTATTGTTAGACTACAGGCAGAAGTAAGATCCCTGAAAGCACCCAGTGAAGCTACCCTGACGAATATCCAATTTGAAGAGGTTGTACAGGAAGTTTTCGAAAGACAGTGTAGAAGGAACAACTTGATGACTTTTGGACTCAAAGAGCAGACATCTACTGTGAAGGACATCAGGATGGACGCCGAAAAAACGGATGTTCTGAAAATTCTCACCCACTTATCCCCAAATTTGGGTATATCCACCTGTAATATACGTCGATTGGGAAAGTTCAATAGAGATTAAGTAAGACCACGCCCTATGAAAGTAACATTGGATAACAATGAACAAATCTCCCAAATAATTAAACAAACACCTAAACTGAAAAATTCAACCGATTTCAGTGGAATATCGATATCAATTGATAAAACTCCTCGTCAGCTAGACCTACATAAGAAAACCGTTCAACAGCTGAAAGATAGAAGAAATAATGGTGAATTGAATATCAAAATCAAATATGTCAATGGTTAATATGTATAACCAATTTGTCTTGTATTTCACAATTCTTGGCAGATGCGCTTGATAGGAGATCTCAAGTTGATGTCATCTATTTTGACTTGCAAAAGGCATTCGATCAGATCGATTTGGAAATTCTAATACACAAACTTGGTCAATTTGGCTTCACTGCTGACATGGTCGACCTCTTTAGGTCCTACTTATTTAATCGATATCAATATGTAGAAATTGAAAGCAATAAATCTATGTCCTATATAGCCACATCAGGCGTGCCACAGGGCTCTAACCTTGGCCCCCTGCAATTTCTCTTGTTTATCGACGACCTTTCTCAAATTATCGTTTCTCCAAAATTACTTTATGCCGACGACCTCAAGATCTTCAACATGATAGACAACACAACAGACTGTTTGCATCTACAGGATGATGTTGATTCGATTTTCCAGTGGTGTAATGTCAGTGATTTCTCTACATCTTTTAATATATGTATGTTACGCTGGCACAACCACTTCAACAAAATCCAAAAATTTTTATACCAGAATTTAGTGCTTTTTCGATGCTAATTTGTTCCCCTTTTCGAAATTTTGTTGCTTGTGCCGTAACAGAAAAATCGAGTACTTGCCAGCTTCACGATAAGCTGGCACGACAACTTTTTCATTTCATCACTGAATTCAAGAATACATATACCAAAATGTAGCTCTAATTTGTTGCTAACTTGTTCCCCTATTCGAATATCTGAATTTCTAACCGTTACAAAAAAAATGATGTTTTGCCAGCATCATGATCAGCTGACACAACAACTTTTTCATTTCATCACCGAATTGGAAAACAAAAATACCAAGATGTAGCACTAATTTGTTGCTAATTTGTTCCCCTTTCCGAATTTTTATAACTCATTCTTTCCAAATTAAAAAAAATACTGACATGCTGGATTATTTCACGATAACTTTTTTATTTGACATTTCAAATCAAAACTGAAAATACGAGAATTTGTTGCTTTCTTTTTGCTAATTTGTTCCCCTTTCAGAATTTTTGTTGCTTGTTTCTTTAGAAAATTTTAATGGAAAATACTGCCATGCCAGGTTAATTCCATGATAATTTCGTCATGTGAAATTTGAACTCGACAACGATCGAACCAACATTTGTTGCTTTCTTATTGGTGACTTGTTCCTCTTTCGAAATTTCTATAGCTTATTCTTTCGAAATTTTTATTGAAAAAAATACTGACATGCTACGATGCTAGATTATTTCACGATAACTTCTTTATTTGACATATGAATTCAAAAATGACAATTTGTTCCCCTTTCAGAATTTTTGTTGCCTGTTCCTTTAGAGAATTATGATGGAAAATACCGCCATGCCAGGTTAATTCCATAATAATTTCGTCATTTGACACTTGAACTCGAAAACGATCGAACCAACATTTGTTGCTTTCGTGTTGCTAATTTGTTCCCTTTTCAGAATTCTTATAACTCATTATTTCCAAAATTTAAAAAAAAAATACTGACATGCTAGATTATTCCACGATAACTTCTTTATTTGTCATATGAATTCAAAAATGACAACACAAGAATTTGTTGCTTTCTTGTTACTAATTTGTTCCCCTTTCAGAATTTTTGTTTCTTGTTCCTTCAGAAAATTATGATGGAAAATACTGCCATGCCAGGTCAATTAATTAAGGTCGTGAAATAATCCAGCATGTCAGTATTTTTTTTCCATTTGGAAAGAATGAGTTATCAAAATTCTGAAAGGGGAACAAATTAGCAACAAGAAAGCAACAAATGTTGGTTTGATCGTTTTCGAGTTTAAGTGTCATATGACGAAATTATCATGGAATTGACCTGGCATGGCAGTATTTTCCATTATAATTTTCTAAAGAAACAAGCAACAAAAATTCTGAAAGGGGAACAAATTAGCAACAAGAAAGCAACAAATTCTCGTATTTTCAGTTTTGATTTGAAATGTCAAATAAAAAAGTTATCGTGAAATAATCTAGCATGTCAGTATTTTTTTTTAAATTTTTGAAAGAATGAGCTAGAAACATTTCGAAAGAGGAACAAATTTTCCATCATAATTTTCAAAAAGGAACAAGCAACAAAGATTCGGAAAGGGGAACAAATCAGTAACAAGTAAACAATAAATTCCGTGTTTTCATTCTTGTATTCAAACTCAGTGATGACATGTTGCTATGCATATTTTTTTTTCTGTAATAGAGAGAAATTCAGATATTCGAATAGGGGAACAAATCAGCAACAAATTAGTGCTTCATCTTGGTATTTTTGTTTTCCAATTCGGTGATGAAATGAAAAAGTTGCTGTGTCAGCTGATCGTGAAGCTGGCAAAATACCATTTTTTTTTGTAACGGTTAGAAATTTAGATATTCGAATAGGGGAACAAATTAGCAACAAATTAGTGCTACATTTTGGTATATGTGTTTTTGAATTTGGTGATGAAATGAAAAAGTTGTCGTGCCAACTTATCGTGAAGCTGGCAAGTACTCGATTTTTCTTTTTTTGGGCACAAGCAATAAATTTTCGAAAAGGGGAACAAATTAGCAACAAAAAAGCACTAAATTCTGGTATAAAAATTTTTGGATTTTGTTGAAGTGGTTGTGCCAGCGTAACATACATATATTAAAAGATGTAGAGAAATCACTGACTCAGGCGTTATTTACGATCAAAAATTGACATTCATACCACATATGGACAAAATGATTTCCTCAGCCAAAAAGATGTATGGGTTCTTGGTGAGGCAAAGTAGAGATTTCAGGAATACTCAAACATGACCACAATATATTATAGTTATGTGAGAAGTAAACTAGAATATGGTGCACTAATATGGTACCCTGTGCATGCCACTCATGTTGCCAATATTGAACGCGTCCAGAGACGATTTTTGAAACATCACGTTTATGAAACAAGCGGAAATTACCCTGAAAGAGGAATTGGCTATTCAGATCTTCAGGATCAATTCAATTTTGTATCATTGAGCACACGAAGATTATATGTCACTATAAAATTCCTTCACAAACTAATCAGTAATCATATGATTTGTGAGGATTTGTTGTCCAAAATTAGTATATCAAACAATGATGATGTTTCCAAAAACTTGGAATACACGGAATTTTATTACGACTTCAAAAATGCCGATTACGAAGGTCTCAACAACTATTTAATAAACATACACTGGAATGAGAATCTCAATTTGTCAGATATAAATGTAGCAACTGCAGAGTTTTATCTTATTTTGCATATGGCGACTGCATTGTTTGTGCCTGTCAGAAGATTCAATGCTGAGCTGAGGTGCCTGGTCAAGCAGAAAAAAAATTGCTCATAAAAAATTCATGTCAGTAAGAGCAATCAAGATTATCAAGTCTTTTCTTGTAAATTTCTATCAAGATCATGTTATGACCATTATATTCAGGACGTGAACACCAAACAGTTTATAAGAGTTTACTAGCGGACCCTCATGACTACATTTATGTTAACAACAATAATATTTCAAATCCAACCTTATCAGTTGCAATGATATTCGACTAACACTCAAAAATACTTTCCAAACTCAGTACGGGTCCCGATGGAATTCCGAATATCTTAATAAAAAATTGTATTTACTCCCTAACTTATCCATTGTACCACCTTATTTTCAAGTGTTCATTAAATCAAGCAGTTTTTCCACATGTTGGAAACACAATTTTATTATTCCAATTCAAATCAGGTGATAAAGATAATAATGAAAACTATCGTAGCGTATGGAACCAGTCATCTATTTTCCTCTCATATTATATACCCAATATATCATATACCCAAAAATTTAGAGACACCAAGGCAGCGACTTATTGTTCAACTCAGCTCCTCTGAGCAATTTCTCCAGATTGATCGCAAAAAGGGATAGCCCTAGGAGGCGATCTGGCATACAAGTTTGCAATCGTTTCACAAGGTCGGGCGATTGGTACCAGGCCGACATCAGCCGCCCCTGGGACAACCATTAAACTCTTTCTGTGATTTGTTTTACATATCTTTTGTAAATATTTATAATGTGTGTTTATATATATATATATATATATATGATCCCCTCCGTTTTTGTATATACATGCGTTATCAAACTCTGTAATTTTGGAACAAAGGAGTTAAACGAGCCATCTATTCCAAAATTACTCGATAGTTCAATTTCGAAACAACTAAACTATTCCACTATTCCCAATCTTCTCTTATATGAACAGAACATATTAAACGTTTTGGAGAGTAAATGTCAAATGGATTCCATTCATACTGACTTTTCCGAGGCGTTTTATTGGGTTGATCATCACACATTATTGAAAAAGATTGGACATTTTGTTTTTTTTTTTCGGAGCACCTCGGAGTTTTTTGACAGGTCGAACACAGGAGAATAAAATTGGGGGGTACAAATCAAAGAGGGAGAAAAGTTGATACCACATATAACATAAATAACCAACATGTGGAATATACATCATCTATAGAAGATTTGGTAGTTATTTTCGATGAATAGCTTAGATTTGTTGATCATATGAATAAAGTAAACGTGAAGTCATCTAATATATATATATATATGTATATAAGTTATAATATGCATCGATTATTGATCTCCCTTGAGGTTCATTGTACAACTTTAGAAACTGTTCAAAATGAGTTTTTGAGTATTTATGCATTCAGATTGGGTGTTCAGATACATGACCATGATTATTCAGATATTCTTCATGAACTCAATCTGAAATCACTGAAAACAAGAACTCACGCTGATCTTTGTTATGTTTTTAAGTTACTGAATGGACTCATTTCTTGTCCAGAACTATAACGTTCCAAACAGACATAGCTATTTAATTCACTCACCATTTCATTCTACAAATTATGGCAAGCATACACCATTAGAAAGAACTTTGAAATTATTGAATATCAAGGACATCAGCATATTTGGATTGTATTACAATATGTTCCTAAAATCGTTGAATAACTTGAATAACGTGAGAGTGAGAAAATTGTTAGTCATTGTTTTTTAGTATATTTGTTGTCTCTTATTCCAACCAAGTGATAATAAAACAATTCAACTTGTTATTTTTTTTTTTTTATCTGTGGACAACACGAAAGGGAAACCTATGATGTTCGAGGAACATCGTGTTAGCCAGCGGTGGAATTTCGGGAAAGAAGGAAGGTGTTGGAATTTTTCTTGAATGTTTGGAGGTTGTAAGCATCAGGAAAGACTTCACTAGGCAAAGAATTCCACAACTTTGCCGTTCTATTGATGAATGATGCTTGGTATAGCGATGTTCGACAGGTCTCGAGCCTGACAGTGTAGGGGTGACCAGCTTGAGCTCGTCTGGTTTGTCTACTAGGAATCGCGCGTGATGGCATAATAGATGATATTTCCGTTGAGCACCGACCGTGAAAGTACCTATAAAAAAGGCAGAGATCGCCGACCTTTCTACGATGATCTAGAGAGGTCAATGATTTGGTGAGTGTTGTGTCATCGACTAGGCGAATAGCTCTCTTCTGAATTGAATCTGAGAGCTTAAGCGTATGTTTGGGGGCTGAGCTCCAAACATGTGAGCAGTACTCCAGGACAGGTCGAATTTGTGCTTTGTAGATCATAAGCAGTTGCTGGGATGTGAAGTATCTCTTCGCACGGAAAAGAAAACCGAGTTTTTGTGAAGCAGTCTTCGCAATGGACCTCACATGATCGTCCCATGAGAGAGCACTGTTGGTGGTGACACCCAGCAAGGATATTGACGACCTCATAGGAACAGTGGTACCCGACATCATCAAATTGGGCATTGTGTGATCAGCCTTCTTGGTGAACATACAAGCTTGAGTTTTAGTTGCATTGAACTGTACTAGATTCTCAGATCCCCATTTCAGAATTCTTGTCAGATCCTCATTTAAAGCATCAACCTGTCTTCGCCTTGCACCTCTGGCCTCATTGGATGATATAGGGGCTCTAGAGGAAAAGGCGGAATGAAGTGTACTATCATCCGCAAAGCTATGAACTGGGCTGGAGGTCACATTCAACAAATCATTGATGTGGAGCAAAAACAAAGTTGGTGCCAAGACAGAGCCTTGTGGAACACCAGCATTGATCGTCATTGTATCAGACGAGACCCCGTCTATCACCACGTAGAGTGATCTATCTGCAAGAAAACTCGATAGTAAAAGACACAGTTGGGGTTGTTATGTTAATGTTATTACTTATATGTATTTATATGTTAATGTATATTATTTTCACTGTGAGGGGGCTATCTCGTGAATAAATGAATAAATAAATATATATTGGGCATTGCGTGATCTGCCTTCCTGGTGAAGATACAAGCTTGAGTTTTTGTTGCATTGAACTCTACTAGATTTTCAGATCCTCACTTCAGTCTTCTGTCTTGCACTTCGGGCCTCATTGGATGATAGAGGCTCTAGAGGAGAAATATACTATCATCCGCAAAGCTAGAAGAACTAGTTAGCTATTAATAGTCATTGTATCACATGAATAGATTGATTTATCTGCAAGTAAACTCGATAGTAATAGTTGGGGCGGAAAACCATATTATGGAATCTTCACTAGTAGGCCTTGGTGCCAAACTCAAATATATTATAAATACTCAGCCCCATAAACTGTCGCAAAGATTCGGAAACGGCTGAATAATACTAAATACGTGATACGAAACCCTTCCAAATATATTGTTCATTTGGCAAATATTTAACCTACGCACCCTATAAAATAGCGTTCGCTCGTTATCGTATGATTGATAAGCAAATGACGCTGGCATTTCTAACGCTTCAAAGAGAGAGAGAGAGAGAGAGAGGACATATTAGGATATCTATGGACGATGCTGATAAAACTTATTAGACCCGATTAAATAATTATTGAATTGAGCATCAGAATGTTATAGCTATTTTGAGTATGTTACATATAGTTTTCTGGTGGCTTAATAATGCGATTTCAGTTCAAACCCGATCTTCCTAGGAAACAACCACACAAACGGTTATCAATTGATTACCGAAAATATCCAATCAAAACTGCAATATTTTCAAATGTGTCATGTTTTCTGTACCTCCCCCAATCAGGTGATAGGTATCACCTCGGGTATCACTTGAGGTATAAGTCCTCTCTACCCATACTGATGACTCTTGGTGCATTTGTCAAAACATGAAAATCTATCACTCAGACAGAGAAACGCCTCTTACCGAGCACTACTGCTCATTGGGAATGACATAGGTACGAGTACCTATGAGTACTGACCTGACCTTCCCCAATATACTTAGTGAATACATGGATAACGTGTTTTGCATAACAGAAATGAGTAGGCTCTTTCCAGTCGGATTATATGAGAACGTATATTGTGTGAAGATGTCATGTTTTTCAATATCTATCAAATTATTCATCACTGTTTTTGTTATACCTATTCAATGCATCTTGATTCTATTTTGCCGGAAATATTAGACGATTATTACGACAGCTTGTTGCTAATAATTCCTTACAGAAGCACACTGTTGGCTCGTAGTAATTGGATCATGTGAAATTACTTCGAGCTTGAGCTTCAATTACTTTCTGCAATACATACCAGTGGCGCTACGTGGTAATCTGAGGCGGGTCGCCATATTAGTCTCAAAAAGACATGCCAACTCGGGGCACAGAATCAACAACATAAGTAACCGAACCTTATCAACGAAGTGGCAGAAAAACGTTCAGTAATCATTACTCTACGTTAGATAGATAGATACTTTATTAATCATGCTATGTACACAAAATACATTTATGACAGGTCACAGTTAAAAAAAATAGTAAAATTGTAGTTCACAAGTAGTAAAAAAGTTTGTGTCAAAATATGTGTAAATAAATAAATGAAACAAAATGAACACAATAGAGCATCAATATGCTATTCCAGACATAATAGACATCACATACAAGAACTTGAGCATAAGTCGATCAATCATATCATCAACCATTTAAAATAATTGAAAAGTTATTGACAAGTCATGATTCCCTGAGCATAGTTACACCTTGCCTTACACATTTAACATATTCCTCAAGAGAGTAGAAGGGGTTTTCGAGCAAAAATAATTTTATTGTTTTATTGAAAGCAAACGTTCCTAATTTTCTAACTTCTCCTGGAAGAAAGAAGAAAATTCAGTGAATTTTTTTGGGATTTACTGAGCCTATGTCTAGGTCCTCTTATTATATCTGCACCTCTGGTGTTGTGTTGGTGAATGTCTGATTGTGTTATTAATGTGGGAATTATTTTGTGAATTTCTATCAAAGTATTCCAAATGTAAATGGAAGGAAGAGTCATGATTTTTAAATTTTTAAACAGTGGTCGGCAGGTTTCTCTATAATTTGCATTGCACAGAATTCTAATAGCTAATTCTAATAGTCAGTATGCTTTGCAAATTATTAAAAAACATGATACTTTCCAGCAAGAACCAACGATGTCTAGAGTATAGTATAGCCAAGGGGAGGAGAGGGGTGGGCAATGTGATTTAGAGAGGAGTAAACGAAACAGATTCTGGATGGTGGAATGGTATGAGAACAGAATGAAAATTGCTCTTAATCATAACAAATATACCGATTCTCGAATGTCACTTTCATATTTTACCGTATTATACAGGGTGAGTCAAAAATTTGTACCGAGCTTTCTGGGGGTGATAGACCATTGAAAAATAAGTGTAGTTTGATGATTAAACTCATGGCCCAAAATGCATATTAAGGGAGATATATCCTTCCAAAGTTGACAAAATTAAAATAATTTCTCCGCATAACTTCTGAACGATGAAAGCCACCTGATTGAAATTTTGTGCATGAATGTATGTTGTCAAAATACATTTTTTCGTCACACTTCCACATTTCTATTGTTTCTATTGTTATAAAGGGTGTTTTCAGAGGGTAAGTCATGATTTTTTGTAGAAAACTTTTTTCCCTGTATTATTTTCGGTGAAAAAACAGGAGCATTCGATGGAGCGAAGAAAATTACATGAAAAAGGTACTCTTATTCAAATACAAAAAATTGAGCCGTTCGTGAGATATTTGAGTTCTTGTAGTTACATGATATCAGCAGATTGATTTTATTCATCGCGAGATTCATCGGTATAACGATATTTCAGCAGGCCATGAACAATTTTGTTTTTAATTTTGTCGATAATATCACCTCCCTGTGCCACGTTACTGAGCAATAAGTACATAGCATAAGTCTGTCTCAACAAGGTTTGAATAAAAATAAAAGTTTGATAATGTTTTTGGTACTTTTAATTAGTACATAATTTTGAATGGAAGAAAAAGGAAAAAAAACAAATTAAAGTAGCTGTTCGAAATGTCCACCGTTTTCGGTTATACATAATCTGAGGCGTTTATGTAAATTATTCATCAAACCGTTCATAGTTTGGTGATCATTTTTCAACAACGTAAATTCGTTCACAATTTTTTGCCTCAGCTCCTCAACATTCCGAATTTCGCTTGAATGAACCCTAGATTTCATGTAACCCCAGATCGAAAAATCTAGTGGATTGAGGTCAGGCGAACGAGCGGGCCAGGAAATAGGAGCGTCTATGCCTCGTCCTATCCACCTATCAGGAAAATTATCATTAAGCCATTCACGTACAACTCTTACATAATGAGGTGGTGCTCCATCATGCATAAAGCAGATTTCCCTACGTATGTTGAGAGGAATGCGAGGAGGAATGTCTTCTAATATCGTACCTAACTCATTTTCTAAGAAGTTGAGGTACATTGCACCATTCAGAGACCCTGGGAACATGTAGTATCCAACGAATTTGTCTCCTGAAGTCGCAGCCCAGACGTTCACTTTGAAATTATATTGAAAATGCGTTACTTTAACAACGTGTGGATTTTCGTCAGCCCAGAAATGAGTGTTGCGCGAATTGAAAACACCGTTTCTAGTAAAAGTTGCTTCGTCTGTGAACAATATTTTGTTTAAAAACTCAGGACATCTTCGAGTTCGTTCCAGCAACTCTTCGCAAAATCTCAATCTTATTTCATTGTCTCGTAGTAACAGTTCTTGTACCTGCAAATAATGATAAGGGTGTAGCTGTTGCTCTCTGAGAATCCTGGTTACATTCGCTTGTGTTGTGTCTATTCGTCTTGCTAATTTCCTTGTACTTATTTCCGGATCCTGTTCCACAGTATTTAATACTTCTTCTTCAACTTCTACAGTTCTCGCACTTCTAGGTCGGCCACCATTTCTATTATTGGTTTTCAAACATCCTGTTTCACGCAATCTTTGTACAATCCTCGAAATTGTTCTCGAATGTGGAACGCGTCGAGCGGGAAACATCTCTGCATATCGTCTCACAGCAGCATTTGCATTTCCGAAGCACTCGCCAAGCATTAGAAGCATATCAGTTTGTTCAGAGAACGAATAACCTGCCATATTTCTTAAAATCTTAGTTGATAATCGCAGTGATAAATGACACAGAAAAACCACACGAACAAATCGACTACAACAATGTTGACTCGAATGTTGATGACATGAACGTTAAAATTGAGAACAAAATTATTCATCATGGCCTGCTAAAATATTGTTTCCGATGAATCTCGCGATGAATAAAATCAATCTGCTGATATCATGTAACTACAAAAACTCAAATATCTCACGAACGGCTCAATTTTTTGTATTTGAATAAGAGTACCTTTTTCATGTAATTTTCTTCGCTCCATCGAATGCTCCTGTTTTTTCACCGAAAATAATACAGGGAAAAAAGTTTTCTACAAAAAATCATGACTTACCCTCTGAAAACACCCTTTATAACAATCAGAAATATGGAAGTGTGACGAAAAAATGTATTTTGACAACATACATTCATGCACAAAATTTCAATCGGGTGGCTTTCATTGTTCAGAAGTTATGCGGAGAAATTATTTTAATTTTATCAACTTTGGAAGGATATATCTCCCTCAATATGCATTTTGGGCCATGAGTTTAATCATCAAACTACACTTATTTTTCAATGGTCTATCACCCCCAGAAAGCTCGCTACACATTTTTGACTCACTCTGTATAAAGTCAGGCTCTTTGTCATGGGATTCACGGGATTTTTTTTACATACACATACGCATATAATTGATTTCGATTAAATGATTGTAACGATTTGTATTTGTAGATGCTTACTACAAAAAAAAACCTTACATAATCACAATATCAACCTTCATAATGAACTATTCTTTGTTTTTATTGTGTAGAGGAAAGCTCATACGTTTTTTTTTTTTTCGATTATTCAATTACTAATTTTCATATTATTCGAATCTATCACTTATTTATTCATAATCAGCCAAACTATCGATCGAATATATGATTTTTTTATGTTCTTCAAAATAAATTAGACATTATACTGAGATAGATCGATTTGTATTCTTAAATATGCATATTACGACGTGAATGTGAAATTTCTAAAGATATAATAAACTGAATCATACTCTTTTCATGATGTGATCTTTTCAAAAACCACGTGAGTAAAGTTTTTATTAATCGCGGTCTGCAGGATTTGATAATTAAAATTGATCAGTTAGTCGCGCAGAACTCATTCAATCAGGAATTATTAAAATTTTGTCTTTCAGTGATGAAGCGGTGGCACCAACACCGTAGTTTGAATTGATTCAATCCTGTAACCGTAATACTCCAAAACTATAAGTAGTTTTGTGAATAATTGAGATTGTCAGTATTATCTGAAAACTACCTGATAAGATAATTGAGCAAGTTCTACATCTGCTATCAGTTTATTTATAACATCCGGTAGAACGGTGTTTTCAACGTGAATAGCCTTAACTTTCAAAAAAGTTATTATACATTATATTTTGTTCTTCGAAAACATCATAGGATACTTCCTTCACCATTGACTCTTCCATACTCATAGATATTTGAAAATAAAAATTGGCCTGTTTGTGTATTATTTGAAAAAGAAACCTTCATATGATAAAAATGACTGAGCATAACAAACTAAGATGATGCATCAATTGAATAGTGGAGAAATTATTGATAAAAAAAAATAAATAGCGTGAACACAGTTTTCCTGTGTTAATAACTACCTACCTACCGCCGTATCGACTACTTCGCGATTCTTCCTGAATTGTCCGAATAACCTTTATACATGAACGCTGCTTGCACCCTCTAAGATGAAGTTGAAGTGTAGCATATCGATTTATGTGCATTTCCTACAAAAAAGTCAATCTAGACGCTATGAAAAGTATTCGTAAAGATGTTTTTTTTTCTGTAAATTCGTTTAAGAAACGAAAAATTCGAATTGTGTCAATTCCTTTTGATATGCGATATTTCCCAAACTATCACTTTCAGATTAGTGAATGTTGATTCATCTCTAATTCTGTTCTCATTAATGCATTGGGAAATACCATCTTCTTTCAGTATCTGTGAGTTGCGATGGCAACTTTTTGAATATTCAGATTTTGTTTTCAACTTCCGGTTTTTCTGGAAATGGCACCAAGTGTCGATTTTCAAGTGGAACACCCTGCATATTATCACATTTTTGAAAACTCAATAATATAGATGGATTCTGTTTTACGCGAAGTTTTACGTATTATTGGTTTACATTTGTGGCACCCATTTCTAACCACAATACTTTTTTTATCGAAATAACGCTAGTGTAGCATCATTTCGAATAATTTTAGGGAGTTCATGACCATCTAGATCAAAAAATAAAATGCAAGATAAAATGGATTTCCTGAAGGAACTTAAGTTGAAAAAAAATCTGAATTATGTTGAGAAGTGCCCTCAAAGATATGTGGCGCAGCAAATTTCAGAAATGAAGCTATAAAAACAATGGAGGAAAGAGCCTGTACCTTAAGTATGTCTTACCCGTTTTCTACATAAATAGTATATTACTCACATGCATATAATTTATGGTGGACTTGGATTATTTGAAAAACTTGTCTATATGGCTTGTGCCGTAAACTTCATCCGCGTGAATCATAGCACAATATGCAAGTAGAATACAATACTTTGTCTACGACTCTTGAATAATATTCTGTGAGATGAAATCGCAATTTCTTATTTCTACATCTGAGTAGCATTAAATCCGACATTGAATCGAAACACTGAATTTCTACATAACCAATTGACAACGAAAAAACCCATCCAAAAAAACCGTAGACGAGTTTTCGAATTTTCGAAAGTTTTTCTACTATTCTCAAAAAAATATTTATTTATATATCCCAAGATCTTTCAAACTGTTGAAAAAATCTGAATGAGACCCAGACAAAAAATAAGTAAAAATTGTGCGAATAAACCTGCTAAACGAAGAAGAAAATTATCCGCCCTTCAATACACCCTCGACGCACCTGTCAAAATTGAAAATTCACCGTTCGACCCCATAAAAAAATTGTTGCACGGTACTCATCATTTTCGAAAAAAAATTTTTATTCTAAATTTTCTTTTTCATACGCCCATGTTGTTCATAGCGAAAATCCGAGCGAAAATCCAAAATATTATACTTTTTATTTTCGCTATTTTTTCGTACATATTGTGAAAAATTTTCGCACTTTTTTATGCTAAGTGACAATTTTCTGAGTCTCAGCGAAATAAGTGATTCAGACTTAATTGAAATAGAGGAAGCCATTAAACGTGATTTCAACTTATTTCCCGAAGGATATGAACGATGTTTGAGTTATTTTAAAAACAACCCAGATAAGTTCCGTCTTCTGCCTGGAGAAGAAAAACTTATTTTGAAAGTCAAGGAACAGTTACGGGAATTGTCACATTTCAATAAAAAAATGGACGGAAGTCATCGTCGTCAGGATCAGCTGTCCAATAAGAAACAAAGGACTGAACTCGGGACTGAAGGTGGAGAAGTTTTATCCACTAATCTTCTGAAGAAAATAAGCATTTAGGTCGTATGATAAACCGTGGAATAAATGACCAGATTTAATCTATTTTACTAGCTCTGTCCCGAAAACAGCAACATGAATATAAAGATTTGTTCATCGACAGAGAATATGAATATGAATATGAAATTAGATGGAGACGAGAGATGTCACGGTGAGACAATTTTGCGCTTCAGTTTTTACCGAGGTTTGACCTATTTTGAATATAGACCTACTCACATCGTTTGACTGGATATAAAAACTGGTGTTGGAGTTTCATCATTGGCCAGAAAATGTTTATAGCGTGGTTTATAGCAAGGAAATTGTCTTCATAATACGTGATTACAGGGAGGTCGTTTTGAGTTCCTCACTTGCGTTTAACTGTATAATATTATATTTTGTAATCAGTGACAAGCGAACTTCTGCATTTTTGAACCGTCGTAACTTTGAATTAGGTCAACCGATTTCTGATTTATTTCAACTTTCTGATGGCAGCACGGTTAATTCCGAGGTTAATTCACTACAATACCAATTTTTCAATAGTATATCTACCTCGTTCTCTACTCGAACATGACAGAATACTGTATAATACAATAAAAAAAATACTCTCATCATATTTTGAATGACAACAAAATACATTTTGCAGGTACATGAGTACACAAAAGGTACCAGTTGTCGATGGGTTATTTCAAATTTTTTAAGACATTCTGGAAAACAAGACTATTTTCGTATCTTAGTCATCAATAGTAACGGAGCAAGGTTATTCTAAGCAAGTCGAGAAATTGTGATTTTTTGTTGAAATTGAGGTACACCACTGGATTCTTTGTATAAAAGAGAAAATAAATCTATAACTTTTCCTAAATTTCACGGCACCAAAATGCCACATGCTTTCCGATCGTTTCCGATGAAATGTATCGATAGTAGTCGTTGCTAACAAATTCGTCACGACAAAAAACAAAAAATTCGTTTCTCAGTCTTCAATAATACCAGAACAGTGGTAATGGCAAAACATTTCGGAAAAACGTGATTTTTTCAAATTTCAACAGATGAAATAATTGACAAAATATGATTATACTGCTAAATCCGAACCTAAATCTGGAAATGACAATATTTCATATTAGTGCGCTCTCAAATGCTTTCAAATTCGCAATGACTTCCATAGGAATTCCCAAGGAATTCCCGGACTTCCTTAAGAATTCCTGGACTTCCCAAGGAATTCTTGGACTTCCCAAGGAATTCTTGGACTTCCCAAGGAATTCCCGGACTTCCCAAGGAATTCCCGGACTTCCCAAAGAATTCCCGGACTTCCTAAAGAATTCCTGTCGTGAGTACACCGGAATTTTCACGTGATTTACCCCTCGAGTAAAACCCAAAAGATTGTCGGGTCCTGACGAAATTCCTCATTATATCTTCAGAGCGTTCAAGACTTTGAACAAGACTTTGATATATTCATTACTCATAATATTTAGCAAATCACTGAAAACAGGCAAATTTCCTGATGAATTCAAAAGAACTAGAATTGAACCAATGTTCAAAAGAGGAGATAAAAAATGGTATCAACAACCATCGCCCCATTGCAGTTCTCAATTTTATAGCAAGAATATTCGAATTCATTATTCAAGACAAAATGAACATTTAATTCTTCATCTCATATCATAACTGAGACCTCAATATGTTCCTTATGGATTTGAGATATCTCAAGAGCATTTAGCAGGATCGGGTGTGCCCCAAGGCTGAAATTTGGGGCCCCTGCTTTTCAGATTTTTATAAATGATCTACCTTTGGAAGTATCGTGTGACTGCCTTCTTCACGCCTTCTTCAAAATATTAGATAAATGATAGTACCTCAGAATGATAGGACTGATTCATTGTTCAATCTTCCGAAATATTAGATCATATCCTCCAACAAGAAGAATGAAAATACAAGAGTTTTGTATACAGAATACATGGTACAGTTCTATGAAGAGTCTAAGAAATGATATGTGATCTAGGTAGTAATCTTTTCCGAAATGATTTCAGATTCAATCATCATAATATATTCAATATCATCAGAAAAGCCAGTGAATTATTAGTTTTTTTGCAACATACTCCGAACTGACGTCAACATTATCAAATATTCATGTTTTCTTATTCTTCGCTTTGTCGCAGTAGTGAATTCATGAAATATCTGTATGATAAGAGTCATGGCATAAGCTCTGGAAATATTTTATTGTGTCAATATGAAACCCAATCAGTAAAATTTGGCGTGGAACAGTCATTCGATAACGAATAAATGAGAGCGTGTTGGGAAAAACGCTTGGACACGATTTGTATTTTCAGATGCGCATTTGAAAAAAAATAATTATGTAGGGTGTGTCATGTGACAGTGGCCGATACCAACTTTTTTATTTTAAATACAACCCCCTGTATATTATTAGTTTTCTGGATTCTTCAGAAAATTCTAGACATAATTCATGTACAATGTCCCATACCTATCTTCAACTGTTTCGGAAATATTAAGTGTTTTCAGATGTATTACAAAAAATAAAAAAAAAATAAAATTATTTTATTCCAAAAATTCCCTACATTACACTCAATACTTATTTCCCATTTAGCTCTTTATATTGAGAAAATAAGCAAAAACCATTAATGCGTTCCTTTTTACTGATATGAAATAAAAAAAAATACAAAAACAGTTTTGTTTATTTTCGTACGAAACTCAAACCCAAGGAACAATTAGCAGAATAGAAAAACAGTTTCGCGAGGTTTGTGAGACAAATAAAAAAAGTACCTGCCAATGCAGTGAGTGGTTACGAAAATGGATGTTATGCTTGAGTTTCGAGAAAACCCACCTAATTCTGGTCGAAAAGCAGCCTCAACATTAGCCACACATCAATTTTTCGAATATAAAAGGAAAGTAAAATGCATCCTTATAAAATGGTGCCAACTCAAGAGCTAATGGAAGCGGATTTCGACAGGAGAATGTATTTTTGTGATCAAATGATGGAATTGTTGGATAACAATATGATCCAATTAGTAGGTGTTCTGTTTTCTGATGAGAGCACATTTACACTTAACGGTCATGTTAATCGTCAAAATTGCCGCTATTGGTCTAATGAGAATTCTCACTGGATGAGAGAGGAACATACGCAATATCCTGAAAAAGTTAATGTTTGGACAGGAATTGTTGGAAATCATATCGTAGGTCTCTTTTTCATTGATGGCAACCTAATGTCGTGCCAACTTTGACAAACTTATATCCTGATCCAGCAGAGCCAGAAGTTCCTGTCAATATACTATGGTTTCAGCACCGCCCCATTACCAAATCAATGTCCGGCACTACCTGAACCAAAATTTTCCAAATCGGTGAATAGAAAGGCGCGGATCGATAGGATGGCCAGCACGATCTCCTGATCTGACGCCATTAGACTTCTTTTTGTGGGGGTATGTCAAAAGTATTGTATACCAAACTAAACCACTCAAGTGAAATGACTTGAAAAGACGAATCACGCTTGCGATTAGATCAGTCACGCCTGAGATGTTGAGTAACGTTAGAAGACATTTCTATACCAGATTAGCATGTTGCCAATACGTTCGCGGCGAACATTTTGTACATCTCTTACATTGAAATTAATGTTCTTCTGTTTTTTTTTCTCACATGATTTGTGAAATGAAATAATTTTCTTTTTTTATTGTTGATTTTTGTGATACATCTGAAAACAATCAATATTTCCGAAACAGTTGAAGGTAGGTATGGGACATTGTACATGAATT
The DNA here is from genome assembly GCA_963576655.1 of Gastrophysa polygoni. Taxonomy (NCBI): domain Eukaryota; kingdom Metazoa; phylum Arthropoda; class Insecta; order Coleoptera; family Chrysomelidae; genus Gastrophysa; species Gastrophysa polygoni. The sequence goes on from OY755083.1 coordinate 21,707,321, forward strand.
ATGTCTAGAATTTTCTGAAAAATCCAAAAAACCAATAATATACGGGGAGTTGTATTTAAAATAAGAAAGTTGGTATCGGCCACTGTCACATGACACACCCTATATAATTATTTTTTTTTTTCGAAAAAAGTGCGCATCTGAAAATACAAATCGACATGTCCAAGCGTTTTTCCCAACACGCTTTCATTTATTCGTTATCGAATTTATTCCATTTGGCTGTTCCACACTATATACAATATGCACTCTAAAGAACTCGTTTGTGTAATTCTGTATATTAACCTCGTCAGAATCAAATCACAGTTGAAAAGCTAATAAATTCCTGGAAATGGAGAACGTGGTAAACAGTCACATATCCATCATCCTGATTATTATTATTATTATTATTATTATTATTATTATTATTATTATCACAATAATTTCCACTTATTTTCAAGACTCAAAGTTATATTGAAATATCAATTATAGGCAAGTGATATGTATTTGATTGACATTGTTATCATAGGAGATGGTTTATTGCCTGTTTGTTAGGAACACATATTCAGGCCTCGTTTGCCTGACTGTTTCAGAAATAAAAAAAATCATATATTTCAAATTAGGAAAGATTTCAAAATTCATATCCACACTTATGAACCGTATAAAATACCACATGGATGGAATTGCAAACTTCTTCAAATTTAAGAAATACAATAGCAAGACTCAATTTATTATCATTACTATCCGTTTTTTTTTCCATTCATTAAATTCGAAAAGTACTTTTTCCTACGACCTCCTATGATGACAATTTAAAAATATCTATTATCGATGATATCGATACTTCTACCAGATATGACTATACTGTGTATAATTGAAAAATGTTTCTCCATTCCAGGGATACATCAGAGCTACAGAAAACTCCAAAGAAGTGCCTTGGTTCAGACCGATTAAAGAATCTTTTGAACCACCCAGGCTGATCACCTCAGCGCTTACCAAGATCAGCTTCTACATCCTCATGCTCCTCGGGTAGATATACATATGTGCAGGGTCGATAAACCTAAGAATGCAGAGATTCGTTCAGTGGGTTGTCTTCAATAATTGAAGTGTCATTCAAGTGAAATCAAGAAATTGTAGCTATGAAAAATATCTAATGATCATTAATAATCATCAATACACGACCATAACGGCAGATATTGATCCTGCTAGGTAAATCATCACATATCGGTGGGGACCGATAAGTGATGAGGTAATATATAGAGGTATAGGAGTGTGTAAGGCCAATTCACATCGACTTTGATTACAGGCATCGTCACTTGCTTGCTCTGCTCTGCTATGCTATTCATAAGGTATGCTCACCTCAAACAATTTTTGTAACTCCACAAATGCGAATCCATAATCTAATTAAAATTGTCATGGTAGGTATTTGGTCGGCGAACTTTTCTAACATATCCATGAATACATTAGACTTCACCATTCTTGTGACGTAGGAGCTGGCATAGAGACAAATCACCACGACAATAGTACTTCGAAAATCAATCAATAACAACAATCAACTCGACATTTCATATGAGACTCGAGTATCGAAGCATCGACACAATAAACTGTAAATAACATAATAAACAAAGTAATTGATTTCATTGAAGTGAATTGATACTTCTCATCTAATTGCGTAATCCTATCGTATTAAGGAAAGTCCTATGAGCAGTGTTTCCATATCCTCCATTTTGTTTCCTTCTGATTTAGTTGGCAACACTGGGGGAACGGTACGCAGATACGTGTTCCAAAGAGGATATGTGGTTCCCTGTTCAGTGGCACTTCTTCTCACTTACAAAAAAATTCAAAAATTCACTCTGATTGCTCTGATATTTTCCTAATGCCATACTAATGAACCACATTTTCTGCATTCTTGGGTGAATGACTTTGTTTATAATTCATCGTATTTTCATAATTGAAAGTAATTAGTTTGCAATGATATCCACATTGGAATTTGTTTCCTTCACAAAATTATTCAATAGGCTACTTTTTTGAAATAAAGATGTAACGAGAATGTGTATTGGTACAAACATCGAAAATTCTTTGTAGTTGAGAAAATCCGAGTAATCTCCAGGCTGTCAAAAATATGCTGCTAAGTTCATCATATAAATTTCTGCATCAGATTGATAATTTCATATTGTATTACACGAAAAACATTCATCTATTGATGGTTTACACGAAGCCTCCTGTTGACATTGATTGATTAACGAGGATTGAATAATGATGACAGTTCGACTTGATAATACCATATCTCAATCGATTTCTCAATTCCAAATGAACCCAACTTTTGAGTATCTTTGTTGATGTCTTGTGATTTACAGGTACATTTTGTAGAAATTAGGAACCTATATAAACATGATATTACGGGTGTGAAAACAGCAACGGTTTTACAGCAACGGTTTTTTTTTCTTTTTTTTTTTTCGTTTATGGTATTTCCTGGTGATTTTCTTATGTGAGTGCACCATTCCGCAGTTGTTGAAGAAGCTCCTAACAAGAAAATAATTAATGAAACAAAAACCACCCCTCAACAACCCTCCAAAGTAGAAAAATCTTGAAACAGTGAAACAGTTGAAAATACCCGTTGCTCGGGGTTTTCCGACGGAAATGAAGTGACTCACATTCGCTGAATACGCTCTATAGGGTGAAATAATTTGTGAACCAAAAACTACCCCTCAACAACCCTTCGAAGTAAGAAAATTCTTGAAACAGTTAATATACACGTTGCTCGAGTTTTTTCGACGGAAATGAACTAACTCACATCCGCTGAATACGCTCTATAGGGTGAAATAATTTGTGAATCAAAAACTACCCCTCAACAACCCTTCGAAGTAAGAAAATTATTGAAACAGTTAATATACACGTTGCTCGAGATTTTTCGACGGAAATGAACTAACTCACATCTGCTGAATACGCTCTATAGGGTGAAATAATTTGTGAATCAAAAACTACCCCTCAACAACCCTTCGAAGTAAGAAAATTCTTGAAACAGTTAATATACCCGTTGCTCGAGATTTTTCGACGGAAATGAACTAACTCACATCTGCTGAATACGCTCTATAGGGTGATATAATTTGTGAATCAAAAACTACCCCTCAACAACCCTTCGAAGTAAGAAAATTCTTGAAACAGTTAATATACCCGTTGCTCGAGATTTTTCGACGGAAATGAACTAACTCACATCCGCTGAATACGCTCTATAGGGTGAAATAATTTGTGAATCAAAAACTACCCCTCAACAACCTTTCGAAGTAAGAAAATTATTGAAACAGTTAATATACACGTTGCTCGAGTTTTTTCGACGGAAATGAACTAACTCACATCTGCTGAATACGCTCTATAGGGTGATATAATTTGTGAATCAAAAACTACCCCTCAACAACCCTTCGAAGTAAGAAAATTCTTGAAACAGTTAATATACCCGTTGCTCGAGTTTTTTCGACGGATATGAAGTACCTCACATCCGCTGAATACGCTCTATAGGGTGAAATAATTTGTGAATCAAAAACTACCCCTCAACAACCCTTCGAAGTAGGAAAAGTCTTGAAACAGTTAATATACCCGTTGCTCGAGTTTTTTCGACGGAAATGAACTGACTCACATTCGCTGAATACGCTCTATAGGGTGAAATAATTTGTGAATCAAAAACTACCCCTCAACAACCCTTCGAAGTGAGAAAATTCTTGAAACAGTTATTATACCCGTTGCTCGAGTTTTTTCGACGGAAATGAACTAACTCACATCTGCTGAATACGCTCTATAGGGTGAAATAATTTGTGAATCAAAAACTACCCCTCAACAACCCTTCGAAGTAGGAAAAGTCTTGAAACAGTTAATATACCCGTTGCTCGAGTTTTTTCGACGGAAATGAACTGACTCACATTCGCTGAATACGCTCTATAGGGTGAAATAATTTGTGAATCAAAAACTACCCCTCAACAACCCTTCGAAGTGAGAAAATTCTTGAAACAGTTATTATACCCGTTGCTCGAGTTTTTTCGACGGAAATGAACTAACTCACATCTGCTGAATACGCTCTATAGGGTGAAATAATTTGTGAATCAAAAACTACCCCTCAACAACCCTTCGAAGTAAGAAAATTCTTGAAACAGTTAATATACCCGTTGCTCGAGTTTTTTCGACGGAAATGAACTAACTCACATCTGCTGAATACGCTCTATAGGGTGAAATAATTTGTGAATCAAAAACTACCCCTCAACAACCCTTCGAAGTAAGAAAATTCTTGAAACAGTTAATATACACGTTGCTCGAATTTTTTCGACGGAAATGAACTAACTCACATCTGCTGAATACGCTCTATAGGGTGAAATAATTTGTGAATCAAAAACTACCCCTCAACAACCCTTCGAAGTAGGAAAAGTCTTGAAACAGTTAATATACCCGTTGCTCGAGTTTTTTCGACGGAAATGAACTGACTCACATTCGCTGAATACGCTCTATAGGGTGAAATAATTTGTGAATCAAAAACTACCCCTCAACAACCCTTCGAAGTGAGAAAATTCTTGAAACAGTTATTATACCCGTTGCTCGAGTTTTTTCGACGGAAATGAACTAACTCACATCCGCTGAATACGCTCTATAGGGTGAAATAATTTGTGAATCAAAAACTACCCCTCAACAACCCTTCGAAGTAGGAAAAGTCTTGAAACAGTTAATATACCCGTTGCTCGAGTTTTTTCGACGGAAATGAACTAACTCACATCTGCTGAATACGCTCTATAGGGTGAAATAATTTGTGAATCAAAAACTACCCCTCAACAACCCTTCGAAGTAAGAAAATTCTTGAAACAGTTATTATACCCGTTGCTCGAATTTTTTCGACGGAAATGAACTAACTCACATCTGCTGAATACGCTCTATAGGGTGAAATAATTTGTGAATCAAAAACTACCCCTCAACAACCCTTCGAAGTAAGAAAATTCTTGAAACAGTTAATATACCCGTTGCTCGAGTTTTTTCGACGGAAATGAACTAACTCACATCTGCTGAATACGCTCTATAAGGTGAAATAATTGGTGAATCAAAAACTACCCCTCAACAACCCGTCGAAGTAAGAAAATTCTTGAAACAGTTAATATACCCGTTGCTCGAGTTTTTTCGACGGAAATGAAGTACCTCACATCCGCTGAATACGCTCTATAGGGTGAAATAATTTGTGAATCAAAAACTACCCTTCGAAGTAAGAAAATTCTTGAAACAGTTATTATACCCGTTGCTCGAGTTTTTTCGACGGGAATGAACTAACTCACATCTGCTGAATACGCTCTATAGGGTGAAATAATTTGTGAATCGAAAACTACCCCTCAACAACCCTTCGAAGTGAGAAAGTTCTTGAAACAGTTAAAATACCCGTTGCTCGAGTTTTTCCGACGGAAATGAACTAACTCACATCTGCTGAATACGCTCTATAGGTTGAAATAATTTGTGAATCAAAAACTACCTCTCAACAACCCTTCGAAATAAGAAAATTCTTGAAACAGTTAATATACCCGTTGCTCGAGTTTTTTCGACGGAAATGAACTAACTCACATCTGCTGAATACGCTCTATAGGGTGAAATAATTTGTGAATCAAAAACTACCCCTCAACAACCCTTCGAAGTAAGAAAATTCTTGAAACAGTTAATATACCCGTTGCTCGAGTTTTTTCGACGGAAATGAACTAACTCACATCTGCTGAATACGCTCTATAGGGTGAAATAATTTGTGAATCAAAAACTACCCCTCAACAACCCTTCGAAGTAAGAAAATTCTTGAAACAGTTAATATACACGTTGCTCGAATTTTTTCGACGGAAATGAACTAACTCACATCTGCTGAATACGCTCTATAGGGTGAAATAATTTGTGAATCAAAAACTACCCCTCAACAACCCTTCGAAGTAAGAAAATTCTTGAAACAGTTAATATACCCGTTGCTCGAGTTTTTTCGACGGAAATGAACTAACTCACATCTGCTGAATACGCTCTATAGGGTGAAATAATTTGTGAATCAAAAACTACCCCTCAACAACCCTTCGAAGTAAGAAAATTATTGAAACAGTTAATATACACGTTGCTCGAATTTTTTCGACGGAAATGAACTAACTCACATCTGCTGAATACGCTCTATAGGGTGAAATAATTTGTGAATCAAAAACTACCCCTCAACAACCCTTCGAAGTAAGAAAATTCTTGAAACAGTTAATATACCCGTTGCTCGAGTTTTTTCGACGGAAATGAACTAACTCACATCTGCTGAATACGCTCTATAGGGTGAAATAATTTGTGAATCAAAAACTACCCCTCAACAACCCTTCGAAGTAAGAAAATTATTGAAACAGTTATTATACCCGTTGCTCGAATTTTTTCGACGGAAATGAACTAACTCACATCTGCTGAATACGCTCTATAGGGTGAAATAATTTGTGAATCAAAAACTACCCCTCAACAACCCTTCGAAGTAAGAAAATTATTGAAACAGTTAATATACACGTTGCTCGAACTTTTTCGACGGAAATGAACTAACTCACATCTGCTGAATACGCTCTATAGGGTGAAATAATTTGTGAATCAAAAACTACCCCTCAACAACCCTTCGAAGTAAGAAAATTCTTGAAACAGTTAATATACACGTTGCTCGAGTTTTTTCGACGGAAATGAACTAACTCACATCTGCTGAATACGCTCTATAGGGTGAAATAATTTGTGAATCAAAAACTACCCCTCAACAACCCTTCGAAGTAAGAAAATTCTTGAAACAGTTAATATACCCGTTGCTCGAGTTTTTTCGACGGAAATGAAGTACCTCACATCCGCTGAATACGCTCTATAGGGTGAAATAATTTGTGAATCAAAAACTACCCTTCGAAGTAAGAAAATTCTTGAAACAGTTATTATACCCGTTGCTCGAGTTTTTTCGACGGAAATGAACTAACTCACATTTGCTGAATACGCTCTATAGGGTGAAATAATTTGTGAATCAAAAACTACCCCTCAACAACCCTTCGAAGTAAGAAAATTATTGAAACAGTTAATATACCCGTTGCTCGAGTTTTTTCGACGGAAATGAACTAACTCACATCTGCTGAATACGCTCTATAGGGTGAAATAATTTGTGAATCAAAAACTACCCCTCAACAACCCTTCGAAGTAAGAAAATTATTGAAACAGTTATTATACCCGTTGCTCGAATTTTTTCGACGGAAATGAACTAACTCACATCTGCTGAATACGCTCTATAGGGTGAAATAATTTGTGAATCAAAAACTACCCCTCAACAACCCTTCGAAGTAAGAAAATTATTGAAACAGTTAATATACACGTTGCTCGAACTTTTTCGACGGAAATGAACTAACTCACATCTGCTGAATACGCTCTATAGGGTGAAATAATTTGTGAATCAAAAACTACCCCTCAACAACCCTTCGAAGTAAGAAAATTATTGAAACAGTTAATATACACGTTGCTCGAGTTTTTTCGACGGAAATGAACTAACTCACATCTGCTGAATACGCTCTATAGGGTGAAATAATTTGTGAATCAAAAACTACCCCTCAACAACCCTTCGAAGTAAGAAAATTATTGAAACAGTTATTATACCCGTTGCTCGAATTTTTTCGACGGAAATGAACTAACTCACATCTGCTGAATACGCTCTATAGGGTGAAATAATTTGTGAATCAAAAACTACCCCTCAACAACCCTTCGAAGTAAGAAAATTATTGAAACAGTTAATATACCCGTTGCTCGAGTTTTTTCGACGGAAATGATTTAACTCACATCTGCTGAATACGCTCTATAGGGTGAAATAATTTGTGAATCAAAAACTACCCCTCAACAACCCTTCGAAGTAAGAAAATTATTGAAACAGTTATTATACCCGTTGCTCGAATTTTTTCGACGGAAATGAACTAACTCACATCTGCTGAATACGCTCTATAGGGTGAAATAATTGGTGAATCAAAAACTACCCCTCAACAACCCTTCGAAGTAAGAAAATTCTTGAAACAGTTAATATACCCGTTGCTCGAGTTTTTTCGACGGAAATGAAGTACCTCACATCCGCTGAATACGCTCTATAGGGTGAAATAATTTGTGAATCAAAAACTACCCTTCGAAGTAAGAAAATTCTTGAAACAGTTATTATACCCGTTGCTCGAGTTTTTTCGACGGAAATGAACTAACTCACATTTGCTGAATACGCTCTATAGGGTGAAATAATTTGTGAATCAAAAACTACCCCTCAACAACCCTTCGAAGTAAGAAAATTATTGAAACAGTTAATATACACGTTGCTCGAGTTTTTTCGACGGAAATGAACTAACTCACATCCGCTGAATACGCTCTATAGGGTGAAATAATTTGTGAACCAAAAACAACCCCTCAACAACCCTTCGAAGTAGGGAAATTCTTGAAACAGTTAATATACCCGTTGCTCGAGATTTTTCGACGGAAATGAACTAACTCACATCTGCTGAATACGCTCTATAGGGTGATATAATTTGTGAATCAAAAACTACCCCTCAACAACCCTTCGAAGTAAGAAAATTCTTGAAACAGTTAATATACCCGTTGCTCGAGTTTTTTCGACGGAAATGAACTAACTCACATCTGCTGAATACGCTCTATAGGGTGAAATAATTGGTGAATCAAAAACTACCCCTCAACAACCCTTCGAAGTAAGAAAATTCTTGAAACAGTTAATATACCCGTTGCTCGAGTTTTTTCGACGGAAATGAAGTACCTCACATCCGCTGAATACGCTCTATAGGGTGAAATAATTTGTGAATCAAAAACTACCCTTCGAAGTAAGAAAATTCTTGAAACAGTTATTATACCCGTTGCTCGAGTTTTTTCGACGGAAATGAACTAACTCACATCTGCTGAATACGCTCTATAGGTTGAAATAATTTGTGAATCAAAAACTACCCCTCAACAACCCTTTGAAGTAAGAAAATTCTGGAAACATTTAATATTCCCGTTGCTCGAGTTTTTTCTACGGAAATGACCTAACTCACATCTGCTGGATACGCTCTATAGGGTGAACTACTCCTCAACACAAATTATTTCACCCTATAGAGCGTATTCAGCGAATGTGAGTCACTTCATTTCCGTCGGAAAACCCCGAGCAACGGGTATTTTCAACTGTTTCACTGTTTCAAGAATTTTCTACTTCGATGGGTTGTTGAGGGGTTGTTTTTGGTTCACAAATTATTTCACTCTATAGAGCGTATTCAGCGGATGTGAGTTAGTTCATTTCCGCCGGAAAAACCCGAGCAACGGGTATTTCAATTGTAACAATATTTTTCTACTTCGGAGGGTTGTTGAGGGGTAGTTTTTGATTCACAAATTATTTCACCCTATAGAGCGTATTCAGCAGATGTGAGTTAGTTCATTTCCGTCGAAAAAACTCGAGCAACGGGTATATTAACTGTTTCAAGAATTTTCTTACTTCGAAGGGTTGTTGAGGGGTAGTTTTTGATTCACAAATTATTTCACCCTATAGAACGTATTTAGCAGATGTGAGTTAGTTCATTTCCGTCGAAAAAACTCGAGCAACGGGTATATTAACTGTTTCAAGAATTTCCCTACTTCGAAGGGTTGTTGAGGGGTTGTTTTTGGTTCACAAATTATTTCACCCTATAGAGCGTATTCAGCGAATGTGAGTCACTTCATTTTGTCGGAAAACCCCGAGCAACGGGTATTTTCAACTGTTTCACCGTTTCAAGATTTTTTTACTTTGGAGGGTTGTTGAGGGGTGGTTTTTGTTTCATCAATTACTTTCTTGTTAGGAGCTTCTTCAACAACTGCGGAATGGTGCACTCACATAAGAAAATCACCAGGAAATACCATAAACGAAAAAAAAAAAGAAAAAAAAACCGTTGCTGTAGAACCGTTGCTGTTTTCACACCCGTCATGATATTCCTATTCTGTGTCTGGGTGAAGAAGAGAACTAGTTGAAGCCTATCGTTTGCACTCTTCAAATGAATTTTGTGATGTTTTGACCACAGTTGTGAATAACGTGTAGTATTCAATCCGCGTAAAATGACTCACTAAGTTGATTACAGAACTCGCCTTCGGTTCGCGCTGCATATTTCTTGTTTTTTTATATTAGTTTATATAAGTTTATTGTATATGAGCATACAATAACACTGAGCTATGGCTGTTTGCTCCGCATCTGGGAACAAGTGGTGCGACTAAGATTCTCGCCATTTTCCGTTTGCACCTTGTTACATCTCTATTCGCTGTATGCTGTGTATCGTTAAAGAATATAAATTCTACATGCTGTTATTAATTTTCTCTGATTTGCTATTTTCATAGCCTCATTATCGCAGTATTTTCCGTATATTAATGAGCTTCATTAATACACGATTTTTTGGTTTATCGTTTCCATCAGCCCCGATTGAATATAAGCAGATTACAGTTCCTCTATATATCATATTTCACCTAGATATCAAATCATTCACGAATATATCATTATTTCATGATGGAATCAAAACTTGAAACACAGAAAAACGATATAGAGAATACTGGTATAGTCACTGATGTTGTTTCGCCAAAACACTAACGGCATTTTCCGCTATAATGTATCAATTCCTGTTATCAAGTTGGATGTACATACGTTAGAATTTTGGCAGAATGAATTAGGTGGTATTTGGGCAGAGTAGCTTCACCATTGCTCCCTACATCGTGAACACAAATAACAAAACTATCCGTTGCCATATTAGGCGTTGAAATTCTGTAACTGTCACTGATTGATATGGCGGGAGAAAATTATGTATTTGTATTAAGAGAAGCCAAAATACAGAAAATAGTATGAAAAGTTCGTTACAGAAGGCTATTCGAGTACTCGTCTGTTCGGAAATACGCTGCCTCGCAGCTCATTTTCGAATTTCAGATTCCTGCTTGAAAATGTTGCCTCCGTTTTAATATACTATCATATGACAGGTATCTGAGTCAAGCACTTTTTCCACCGAAAATCGTGAAGGAGAAGAACAGGGAGAAGTACATGTCTCTCTTCGACCGATTCTCTGCATTTTATTCCCGATACGTGTACAGAAGGGTGAGGGACTGCTGGAACTACCCGATTTGCAGTGTACCAGGTCATGAGGTGGTGCTGAAGGACAGGATCACGAGAGATAACGGGTGGACCTTTGAGTGAGTGGACTCAATGAAATTATCAGAAATACCCAAAGGAGTATGTACGGGGTCTTCCAGCTTTTTTTATTTATTGAAAACACGAAAGAAAAACCTATGATGTTCGAGGAACATCGTGTTAGCCAGCTGTGGAATTTTGGGAAAGAAGGAAGGTGTTGGAATTTTTCTTAAGGTTTGGAGGTCGTAAGCATCGGGAAAGACCTCACTTGGCAAAGAATCCCACAACTTTGCAATTCTTTTGATGGATGATGCTTGGTATAGCGATGTTCGGCATGTCTCGAGCCTGACAGTGTAGAGGTGACCAGCCTGAGCTTGTCTGGTTTGTCTACAAGGAATCGGTCATGTTGGCATAATAGACGATATTTCCGTTGAGCACCGACCGTAGAAGTATCTATAAAAAAAGAGAGATCGCCGACCTTTCTACGATGTTCTCGAGAGGTCAATGATTTGGTGAGTGTTGTATCACCGACTAGGCGAATAGTTCTTTTCGTATTAGAATCTAAGAGCATCAGCGTGTGTTTGGGGGCTGAGCTCCAAACATGGGGTTGTTTCGGAAATTATAAAAAAAATAATGAGTATAATAATGTTGGTAGAATTTGTTATCAAAAATTCTCAATTATTTCGGCAAATGTCTAATTTTGACATCTTCGACTATTTGATGTTTGACTCTGATTTCGAAAGTACAGTGTACTTGAAAAAAGTTGGTCCCGTTGGTAGGATACGTAGAACACTGCGAAATAAGTTGGGTTTGCTCAGTAAAAATATCGTTACGGAATCCGTATTCAAGATACAAGGCATTGAATTTTATAAATTTCATACAAAAATTTTAAGATAATGTCGAAACTACTGCAATTCTGTATGAATATGTTTTGGAAGCTGAAAAATGGTATGAATTTGTTTTTATATCTGACTCTCATAGAGGGCGCTAGTTACACGGTTCGTACCGAGTGTATTTGCACATAACTTTACCAAGGTTAGATTTTCTAGTCAAAATTTCATGTGAAAAGTATCTATCTATCGAAAACCAAAAACAATATCATCATTCTAATGCTAGGGATATTAATAATATATAATAAATAAATAAATGAATAAATAAATAAATAAATATTCAATCAGTTAGAGTATTTTAGGGCTCATGTTCATGCGATTTCAATTCTTATTACTACACAGTTTTATTATTATTATTGGATTATTGCATTCTTTAGAAAAAAACATAGAATTGTGTATTTGTACCATGTGATTGAAAATTCATGTTTTTGATCAAATTCACTTTAATTCTTTCTTGTGATTCTTTTTTGATTGATAAATTCAGTATGAGAATGATGCTATTGTTTTTGGTTTTCGATAAATAGATGATTATTTTTCATAATATACTTACTTTACAACAGTACCAGTTATTTATTACTTCATAATTTCCATATCAAAATATTTCGAAAACGAAACAAAGTTTTTAGCTCACATTCACACAAAAATTTACATTAGAAACGAAGGTGAGTTCAAAAATACTCCGTACGAACCGTGTAACTAGCGCCCTCTATGAGAGTCAGGCATAAAAATTCATACAAAAATTCATGAAAAATTGCATACCAATGTTGCCAGTAGCTCCGACATAATCATGAAAAATGTGTATAATTTTATTTCCATGGCGCTGTATCTTGAATACGAATGTCACAACGAATTTTTTTTACTGAACAAATTCTTATTTTGTAGTGATCTATGTATCCTAGCAATGGGGCCACCTTCTTTTGAAAAACTCTTTATACGTATACATTTGGTTCATTTCGTTCATCCGTTTTCGAAATAAATGCATCCAAACTTTTTGAGGAATGTAAATCAATATCAATGTAAGATTTGATGGATTCCTATTTTTTTTCACTTTTTTTTGCTTCCTACCAACGGGGATTATTTGAATAGTTATCAAAATATTATAATTCCCTGAAAACCAACATTTGATGGTAAACAACAAAAATGGCGCTAGTTCATAAATTATATGAATGCTAATATTTTGAAAACAGATGAAGTAATCCACAGGTAATATTTCTGGGATCAGGAAAAAATGACAACATATCAAAATATTTGCCAAAATAAATTGGACAAGAAATTCTGATGATCCAGAAGAAATATAAAATTTTGCATTCATTATTAATTTACAATTTTCGAAATTACCCCTGTAGGTGGGGTGCATGAATAAGCTGGAAAACCCTGTACAGTAGATAATCTCATATTTATATTTGTATTCAAAACAATCATTCCAGTTGTTAGGTCACTACTCAAAAATTATATGGAAATTGGATGGAAAAATGGACAAGGTAAATGCCAAAAGTTTCAAAATGTCATTTCAATAAAATATTACAAATATTGTGTTTAGTGGGGTTTGCTTAGAACAATATTTGACTGATTGATTGAATGGTTTGAAGTAATGTCAGGATTTCCTTGTTTTCATTAATAAATAGAATTGATTTTATATGAAGGAAATCTATTTACTTCAGTTCTCTTATTTCAAATACTGTTATGCTCTACCCAGAATCGGTGTACTAGACACAGTTGAAATGATCAAATCAAAAAAAAGAGTAAATGTGTGCTAAAGATCAATAATTGTACATAGGTGACACTAATACTTATCAATTTTAAATGTCGTTTCTTTTATTGCAGGTGAGGTTTCTGTGATCTAATAGTTAATACAGATTTATGATACACCCCAAAATGTCACTGCACTTATAATTGAACCCTCAGATACTGAGAGAGATTCAATATTTGTCAGTGACACCTTGTTCAAAAACAATTTGGAAGACAAATATATTCAACAAATATCCAAATGTCTAATTATCTAAGTAGTGGCCGTTTCGGGAAAGAATCTGCTATCGTTTTCAACACAATGCATTTTTTTTTCTTTTTAATCATTTGGCTGATGCGTCTGATACTAAACAGTGACTGATTTTGGGTACCAAGTATATATCGAATTTGCAATTCTCATATTCCATCTTCACTAAGGATATTTTCAGATAATTTTGACTTGGTGATAATGTTTTGATTATTGGTATAATATCACTCCTAATTATACTCCAATCTTCATTCCTATGTTTAGGAATTATTTATTTATTTTTATCTAATATTTAGGTTTACGGGAACGAAAACAAAATGCCTTAACCTAGCGTCATACAACTATCTGGGTTTTGCCGAAGCAACAGGACCTTGTGCAGAAGCCGCCATATCCTCTATATATAAGTATGGAATCAGCACTGGTAACACTAGACGGCAATACGGTACTTCTGAATTGCACGATGAACTCGAAAGGTAATGAAGATTGATATCCACTATTGCCATATGCTAGACTAGTGTAGAAAGGAAAGCGAACCGAATTCCGATTTTTGTTCGAGACATAAACAGTTCACATCGATCACATGACTTTTTTTGGAAATGATGAAATGCCGTCAAGCAAGATCGCCAACTTGAACCCAAAGCGCGGAAGTTTAGGTCCGAATGTTACTAGTATTTTCATTAGTGCAATATTGGTACGAATTATTCACCAAGGATGACGTAATTATCAACTAAATAATATTACATCAATATTATGGAATGAAAATTTCACGAATAGCCCTGATATAATGGAAGTTTCAATCTGTGAGTATAATGTCGTAGTAGGAGATGGTAGCCAAGCATGTCTGTATTCAAGCCTCCCAAAGAACAAGAGTCATCATAACATAAGAGTTCTTATGAATAACGTAATTTAATTTTGTTTTCCATTTCTAAGATTGACTGCCGAATTTCTGGGAGTAGAGGATGCCATTACGTTCGGTATGGGGTTTGCTACCAATGCCCTCAACATTCCAACACTCCTGTCGCCTGGCTGTCTGGTACTCAGCGATGAGAAGAATCACGCCAGTCTGATTGTTGGTATCAAGTTGCCCGGAGCCACCGTTAAAGTATTCAAACACAATAGTGAGTAAATTTAGGAACAAACAATTCCTGAGTGACATATAGTCGTGGAAATACATCAAGTCAAAATCTCTCTTTTCATTCATCGTACACTGGATGAGAAAGAAAATCCCTAGAAAAGTGAACGTCGGAGATTGATTGAATTGAAATATCACTGTGAATAATGTCAACAATTCGAAGTGGCTGGTTCGCAGACAGTTCGGTGATTTAGCTCGCCGGCTAGAACCCTGAACGTTCTGTGATTCAACATGCAGGCTGCTATTGAATACTGCAGTAGAACAACAGTCGAAGTCTTCATATCGGAAAAAAAGTGTCGAATCATAAATTCAGTGTACAACAAACTCAGACGTAGTCTATGCAGGAATAGTTTTGACACGAAACCTAAGGTAAATCCTACCTACCGTTGGGGAGAGGGTAGAATTAGAGAGAATTGGGGAAAATTGTTCGATATATTTCGAAAAAGATCACCATGTTTATTATTATACTGTCAAAAACTAAAATATTCAAAAATACACATGCGAATGGTAGCCAAAAAATCGATAGTTTTATTTTTTGACTTGGTGTATTTCTATAACTATACCATATATCAGATCATCAAGATTCAATAAGAAAAAGAAAACATTCCTGAGAACTTTGTTGGCCCAACAACCTTTGAAACGTAGCCAATGACGGAAATACTATCACCATAAAGATTCGTGAAATGAAACAACTTTTTTGTTTGAAATTTTATTTTTCTAAAATCTTAAAAAAATTAATCTCGAAATTCCGTTTTAAATAGACCCAGGAAAGATTTGATTTTGTTCACCATAAACATCTTGTCCGACCCGGACCAATTCATTCCATATGGATAAAATGGGCAGAATTATTTAAAGGTAATGTAACTCCATTGCAATTCTGAATATCTTCTGAATTTTTTTGTAAAAAAAATTATCTCCTGAGTTTGGAGTTCATAAAACATAGGAAACAATATCATCATAAACGAACGAAAATAAAATATAATGAAATCAAATGGATACAGAAGCATGACAAAATAAACTAAACATAAATGAAATAAGTAGACGATAAGTATCACTGTTTCGAATCATTTCCAGAAAACATGATGAAATTTTGAGAACAATATGTACAGAAATTAGTCATCAAGCACTTTTGTCTTCATTCATGATGTATTTCCACATTCCAGAGTCGATGTTGGTTAGAGGTCACTATTTTATCCGTTCATCCAAGTAGACGAAATGGCCATCGGAAATGGACCACCCGATGTTTTGACTTTTCTTATCTACTTTGAATATCTATCTATCTGTACAATGGTGTGATGCAAAGATTACGTGGGCAAATGATAGTTCAACCGGAACACAACACCTCTGAAACAGTGTATGTGTAATGTGAATGTGTAAACACAGTATGTTTACAAAAAATAAGAAATAACTGATCCAAATACTTGTCCGCCACAATTTTTAAGTTTTTAAAGTTTTATAACAGTATTTTGTGGAGGCTTCTGTTCCGAATGAGTA
Organism: Gastrophysa polygoni; assembly: GCA_963576655.1. Classification (NCBI taxonomy): domain Eukaryota; kingdom Metazoa; phylum Arthropoda; class Insecta; order Coleoptera; family Chrysomelidae; genus Gastrophysa; species Gastrophysa polygoni. The sequence goes on from OY755083.1 coordinate 21,723,928, forward strand.
GCAAATGTATCATAATATGTTCTTGAGATAATCCTATTACATTCACCATGAATAATGAATAGATTCATGTAATCTTCATTCCAGTAATTAAAGCGACCCGCCATGATTATTCACAGGAGATTTCTGTGACACTTGATTGTTCCTAACACAACCGCGGGCGCCATGCCCAACTGAAAATAACTAAACTCAAGAATATGCGGTTTCCAAGAACAGAGATATGTTAATTTGCCCATTATTTCGAAAACTACAAATTTTTCGAACAAACAATCTTATACAAAATCACCCTCATTTCGGATGCTGAATGATATGGAATGAGAATGATTATAAAAATAGGTTTCCATTTGAAAAAAAATGACCTATGGTTGATTGATTGGTATTTTGACTTTTTTTGCCATAATTTGGATATCTATCTATCTCTATCCTCATCCTGATATGACGTTACCAACTCAACTTCAGAAAGACAAAGAACCCCAAATGAGCCAAATGATGCAAAGATTACGTAGGCAGATGATAGTTCAACCGAAACACAACACCTCTGAAACAGTGCATGTTGTGTATGTGTAAACACAGTACGTACAAAAAATATGAAGAAACTAATCCAAACTCTTGTCCGCCTCCGTTCATATCGTGTGCGAGCGCGAAATGACCTCGAATTCCAGGGGCGTACGTTATGCGTTTCGACTGTTTTGAAAATTCATTCATTGTACAAACAATATGGGTGGCTGAACTATTTGTTTATGCAAGCTAGACAAGACTAAGGATATTCAGAATTCTGTTGAATAAAACAATGATATTAATTCACTTAAAAAATCTATCGATTTCTCCGAATCATCTATTCAGGATTTTTTGATGTCCTGAAATTCCTATTTATCGATTTCAATATATATTAAAATCTAACTAAATACCTAAATAGCGTGATTCAATAACTATGAGAAAATTAGCCGCTGGATAATTTTCAAATAAATCGCAAGTATTCAAACATTTCTTCATCAGGTACTTCTCAGAAATTTGTTTCTTAACGATTGTTATTTTATATGATCTGTATCTATTTTTGGAAGTGTTTTTTTTTGGGGATTTCGGGAGAAATTTTATTAAGTCTGTCATTTTAAGTAGGAGGTTCGTAGTATCGCTTTCGCAATTTTCTGTACCTCTGTAATTTTCTTACATATGAAAGCTTCTTAAATGCTCGCTTATAAATATAAGGCAAGACCTAGAGCTAGAGAGGTCGTGACAGACCTTTAGATATATAATATGATATGACAATGTACGTTTTATCACGGAACAAAACCCTGATTACACAAAATTACTATAGTCTTTTAGAGCCGCCCACTGAAGAAGTTTTCTGAGCTATCATAACTTTTAATGCCATACCCTTTGAAGGTACAAACGTGAGTTTGCCTCTATAGGGATATGAAAAGGGATATTGTTCCGACGTATAACAGCCTGAATAACCAACCCGTCCCTGCTACACTGGCTAAACTCGGGGTGCTTCCACTAAAATCATCTCTGTCTCATGTGGTTCTAGCAAATTCAATGCTCATTGGGAGTGAGGCGTATCTAGAGTTTCCTGTCGATCTAAGTTACTAAGTACTGTTTAATACTGTCTGTAAGTTCTTCGAGGAGGTGGTACATTCATTTTCCAGCTTTTCGTGGGATTTTCTCTCCTCGTTTCCAAGTACTGTTTGTAGGTAAATCGATATAATATAATAAGCTATATATAATAAACTTTACCTTTGGCAGACGTGAACCACCTGGAGCAACTCCTCAAAGAGGCCGTCTACCATGGACAGCCGGTCAGGCTGGGCGCAGCCTACCTGCCCTGGAAGAAGATCGTCATATTCGTGGAGGGGGTGTACAGCATGGAGGGCACGGTGTGCCGACTGCCCGAAATCATGGCGCTCAAGAAGAAGTACAAGGCGTACCTGTACCTCGACGAGGCGCACAGCGTCGGCGCTATGGGGAAGCGCGGCAGAGGCGTCGTTGATTATTTCGATTGTGATCCGAAGGACATCGACGTGCTGATGGGGACGTTCACGAAGAGTTTCGGCGCCGCCGGAGGATATATCGCCGGCAGCAAGGTGAGGGATATTCATTTTTCTAGATTATACTGGGATTTTCTCTCCTAGTTTCTGAACAATAAAATATACGTTATAATAATCATCTCAATATATTTGAAGTGAGGACCGATTCGTGATCTGCCTCCCAAAATGACACTACACTCGAAATTAAACCTTGATATACCTTGAAGAGAAATTCTCTATTTGTCAGTCACATCATGTTTTCCAAAAAATTTGGAAACATGAACATTGTAACGTACTTCTGTACTTTTCAATCAATCAATTTCTTTTTTATTTTTTATCATGTCACTGTCACATATCTCATTTTATATACAAGGTGTATTATGATCAGTATCTTTCTCAACATTCTACCCCCTGGTGAAGACTTCTTCGCAAATTACTTCATAAATTCACATCCAGTTTGCAGAGTTTCACGACAGGTCGTCGGTAGGTGCCATACTGAGTTTTCACGTCTACAACCCTAACGGTGCCGTCACATCCAGGATATGTCTTGATTATTTTTCCAAGAGGCCATGTATTCCGCGGTAGGGAATTATCCACAATGAGTACGATGTCATCTTCGTGAAGATTCTCGACTTTCTTGAACCATTTCGTCCGCTTATTTAACTCAGGCTTATATTCCTTTACCCACCTCTTCCAAAAATGTTCCGCTATAAGTTGAACTGCTTTCCATTGTTTTCTGATGTCAATATTATGATGATCTATTGTGTCCGGGAAGTGACCTCCAGAAGATCCAATCAGAAAGTGGTTTGGAGTCAGGCTTTCTGGTGCATTAGGGTCATCTGATACGTAGGTAAGGGGTCTTGAATTTAGCATGTGCTCGATTTCTACAAAAGCGGTTTGTAATACTTCATCCCGTGGATATTTCTCTTTCAATATAACTTGCAGACTTCTCTGAACTGATCGTATCAAACGTTCCCAGCAACCACCCATATGTGAGGCTGCGGGTGGGTTGAAATGCCAATTAATTCTTCTCGAAGTCATTTCATTTTTTATAGCATTTCCATCAATTTTTTTCACAAGTTCAGAAAATTCTCTTTCTGTCCCGTGAAAATTGGTGCCATTATCCGAGTAGATATCTGACACATCTGAGGCTGTATCCAATGACCAAGTAATTTCAATGTGCACAGCTCTGGTAGTCAAACAAGTGAAGATAGCACCATATCTTTTCTCGTGTTTTCTACCGACTGTCACATACAGTGGACCGAAATAGTCTAAACCAGTTTTACTGAAGGGTTTCATTTATGCAGCCAATCGTGCTTCTGGAATCATACCAATTTCTGGTGTAACAGGTTGTGCTCTTCAATTTTTGCAAAACTGACAATCTCTCCATATTTTCTTGACGGAATTTCTCAATCGGGGTATCCAAAATTTTTGTCGAATTTCATTTATAACGTATTCGTATCCATTGTGTCTTGATTTCCGGTGGTAGTTGTAGCGTTTCGGAACTCCATCCGGTATACAACCTGTATGGACGGGTGCAATACAGTCGCCTAGATATAATTTTGGTTCCTAGTGGCACGATCAGTTGGTTCTGTGATTTACAAATTGTATGGGCACTAGTTTTCACAGTTGCGTTTTTCGTTAGTAGGTGGCGGCTAGTGTTAATTAATTGGTGAGGAATCTTGAATAAAACAATGATTACAGATTACCATTTTATTAATGTCTATACGTCAATGTTAATGAATGCTATTTCCATTATTCTTGCATAGAGGGATGAAACCTGAAAAGAAAGTTATTGAGAGAAAAGCTTGAAAATCAGTTGTTTCATGTTGGATTGGGAATGATTTTTACTCACCTGTTGAGTCATTTCATTTCGTCCTGGATTGTCGGGACCATCGTTCTCCTGTTTCGCCTTCGAGTGTTTTCCTAACTTCCTGGGGGAAAACTTTGGTTCCTGGAGGGCGCTGCATCTCACGTTGTAGTTTCCTTTTCTGTATCCTGCATTACCGATGGAGAGTTCTCGGGGGGTCAAGAGGGGTTTTTGGCGAGGAGGATCGAGAAAAATGGCTATGTTCAGGGAGATCGACTCCTGAGGTGGCTGATGTGATCAGATATCGAGCTGCGCCATGGCCGTTGAGTTGGTGTATCGCCAGGATTTGTGAGAATCATCAGACTATGTGCCTGGGTTCTTGCGGTGATAAAGATTAGCATCAGTGCTGTTAGAGTCAGGCGCCATTGCAGAAGCCGCCCAAGGGATCGGCATGCACGCCGTTTCTCGGAACTCCTATCTGGATCGTTATGGGTATATGTTGAGCATTATGGCAGAAGCCATTCTTTTTATTTGAGACAACCCTCCAGGGGGTGAGGTAAGTTTCATGTCTTGTTTTACCCTCAAGGGATAATTAATTATGTATATTTTCAGGGTTGTTTGGCTAGGCCTAGTTTAGGCAAAAATTTTTTTGTGGTTGAGCCTGAGTTAGGCATGTTTCTTTTTGATGAGTAGCCTACGCTGCATATTTCAGTTGGTATTCTGGGGAAGGACCCCATCAGTTTTTGGTTAACTCCTGTGTGCTTGGAGTCAAGGGATATCGCCGATATTTTGCATCCATCTGCAGGGGCTGCAGACTATCACCTGATGTCCTACCTGTCAAGGGATGGTATCTACCTGAGCTCAGAAGCTACCCTTTGGACCTTGGACAATTCCGGAATCACAGATAAGCCATCATTTAATTAAAAGATATTTTGCTATGGATAATTTTTCATAACATCAATGGTTTCACCAATTTAAGTCCAAATATCATTCGCTTATTATCACATACTTCTTCACACATTTGATAAGAGTATTTCTCTACCCTGCGCAACACACAGTATACTGGGTGGGTCCCAAGGCCTGGAGAAAGAAGTTCTCATTTACATGTAATATCCTCTCTGAATCGGGGATAATCTAGAATTGATAGGAGTAAACCTGTAATTTCCCTTTCTTTATTACGTTTGGGATGTATTCTCCTCAGTATTTTCTCAATACTTAAATGTACGCTTTATTGTGGTACCTATAGCTTGTGAAGCTATAGTAGGGATTGTTCGAATCGGTATTTCTGAATAGTTTAGTATTAAAAAAAAATTATAAAAATTCATTCGTTTGTATTCCTCACACCCCCACTCCTGTTGGACTATTAAAAAAAAAATAAGTGGAATTTAACAACCCCTTGTAGTAATTAATGTTGAATGTTGTCAACCAGTCAAAAGTTTCCTTTTCTTGACTTTTAACGAAACTCATTCTCTTTTCTTAACTCTAAAGTCAAGTGGTGCCCAAAATAAAAATCTGATGAAAGTAAACTCATACCCAAATACAACACAGTCCTTATTCACGTCCCAGCTCTCCAAGACTATAAAAGCTGTCGGAGCCATAACCATTCTTAGGAGGTAAGGAAAAAGGTTACATAGTCTTCAATGAGGAGTTTCGTGAAAGCGTGTCTGGCGTCCAAAATGATGAGATTCGTTTCTGAATATCCGTTATACGCTTCTCCCGATATCCTTCCGAACCTTCTGAACTTCTTGATACCAAAATTTTTCCAATCGTTTGATTTCTGTCACCGATAGAGGATTCTTGTTTCTCACGTTAGTTCTACAATTTTCAATGAATCTTGTCACCCATGCTGTTGTTCTAACTAATTTTTCGTAAGATGAAAATATTTCTATTTTCGGCAAAAACTCTGGTATCTGATACTGAAGTAATGTCAGCGACTTCTTGATTTCTAACTCCTCTTCAGGAACATGCATATCAATAACATTTTCATCAGGCCAATGAACTTTTCCTTTTCGTAAGAAATGCGGCCCACGGAACCATCTTTGCGAAATCTTCAGTTCCTTGTTCAACCTGGTGGCTTCATCAGCGACGTTCTCCTTGGTGGTGATCCAGTGCCAACTATTTTTGTCTGTAAGATCTCGAATTTCGCCAATTCTGTGAGCAACGAATATATTATAATCGATGTTATCGGCTCTTATCCACCGAAGGAGTCTGTCCAAAAATGAATTTCTTTTATTTCCACTTCCAATTTTTCTAAAATCGTATTTGTCAGTCGAGCAACCAGAAGAGCAGCTTGCAGTTTCATTCTTGGTATCGACATGCTCTTCAGAGGTGCCACTCTAGTTTTTGCAGCTACTAACGATACTTCAACGGCCTTGTTTTTCTCTAGCTTCAAAAAAACATCAGCCGCAAATGCTCTTTCGCTTGCATCGCAAAACCGAAGGACCAATGTAACGTACTTCTGTACTTTTCAATCAATCAATTTCTTCTTTATTTTTTATCATGTCACTGTCACATATCTCATTTTATATACAAGGTGTATTATGATCAGTATATTTCTCAACAAACATATTTTTTTGAAACAAAACTCTTATTCATCTTTTTTTTATCTGTGGACAACACGAAAGGGAATTTTGGGAGAGAAGGAAGGTGTTGGAATTCTTCTTGAAAGTTTGGAGGTCGTAAGCATCAGGAAAGACTTCACTAGGCAAAGAATTCCACAACTTTGCCGTTCTATTGATGAATGATGCTTGGTATAGCGATGTTCGACAGGTCTCCAGCCCGACAGTGTAGGGGTGACCAGCCTGAGCTCGTCTGGTTTGTCTACTAGGAATCGCGCGTGGTGGCATAATAGATGATATTTCCGTTGAGCACCGACCGTGAAAGTACCTATAAAAAATGCAGAGATCGCCGACCTCTCTACTATGATCTAGAGAGGTCAATGATTTGGTGAGTGTTGTATCATCGACTAGGCGAATAGCTCTCTTCTGAGTTAATTCTAAGAGCTCTAACGTATGTTTGGGGGCTGAGCTCCAAACATGTGAACAGTACTCCAGGACAGGTCGAATTTGTGCTTCGTAGATCATAAGCAGTTGCTGAGATGTGAAGTATCTCTTCGCACGGAATAGAAAACCAAGTTTTTGTGAAGGAGTTTTCGCAATGGACCTCACATGATCGTCCCATGAGAGAGCAATGTTGGTGTTTCTTCCAGAATGTGTCTGGTGGACGTTTCGGAACGAATCTGCTCCCGTTTCCAACGCAATTCTATTTTTTGTTCCTTGAAATTTTTCAATGTATGGTTGTTTCGACACTGGAAGTGTCAAATTGTCAGACGGTGGATTTCTGATTAAGAGGTGTTCTTTCATTAATTGATATTGAATTTGCCATTTCCATATTCAGTTTTATGAAGTGGATGCCAAGTTCTATCTATATCAACTGAATAAGAAGCAATATTATTGTAATTATTTATTAGCAATATTATTGTATAGAATGCAAGCAGATTCTTTGGTTTTTCGTTTTTGGTTGTTGCCTTCTCTTCCTTTGATCTTAATATTACTCCAATCGGTCATATTATGTTGTCCATCTTCATTAAGGTAATTTTGATTTGTCGGATTTTTTTTATATTTTTCTCATGCTGTTTCATCCATACTGACAGCCTGCTAGTTTCATTATTTCAATAAACATAGTGAAATAATCATTTCAACTTCTATTTTACTTTTTAGAGAAGAGGAGAGAAAAATGATAATATGATGAGATTTTCTCTCCTCGTTTCTGAAAATAAACAGAAATTAAAATAATTATTATTGTAAAACTTTTATTACATCTGTAGCAAAACAACATTGTCAACTTTCCCTTACCTCAGCCACCGTGTAATTATGGTTTACGTGTCCACCGGGTATATTTTGCAATTTCCCTAATTCATTGTTTTTTACCGATCCGCACTTTTTATTGCAGAAGGTTGTCGCACCTGTCGAGTCAATCAGCTGTTAGGGCATATCGGTCGTCGATCTCTTTTCCTTTTCTATTAATATTATTTTTCATCTGCCAGGCATAGGCAACTCGCTGCACACCCAAATGCGTGGTTGGTTGCCTAACTCGAATAAGTTGACAGGTACTACTATTTTTGAATTTCGCTGTTTCTCTCGCACCTACCAGGTTGGTAAAAAACCTCGCGAAAACCTTTGACTTGTTCTGGAAGAATGTGTTCGAGTGTTGGTCTTTTTCAACTAATGGTTGCCCATCAGTGCGCGTCATGAATTAGAAACCGAATAATTAATCATCACTGCAAATTCTCTGTATAATTAGTGAATGCGAGTGGTTCCAGATTCGACTATCGGGATTCCCGGTATATTTGTCGATCGTGCCTGTATTTATTAGGTGAGTTATTATCGTCTTACTATTTTTGATATGAAGCACGTGTTTGTGCTATGTCGGACTTGGTCCTGAAAATGGTATTTATTAGTTTGCAGAATTGCATAGTGCCACTATAAACTTCCCCTTGCTCTGTATTCATCGGGACGTATAGGGATCGTGAATTAAACCTGGTGTGGGTACCTCAAACAGAACCGGACTTTTTTCTTCGAACCCCCTGAGAACCCCGTTTCACCGCACATCGCTTCCCTTTTTTCTGTCCATATTTCGCATGTCACGTCACAGTTCTGTCGAAAACGGAATAATTCTCATATTCATAACAAGAGTGCAGGAATACGATATGGTATGTCGTCCATGATTCAACCAAACGAAAAATTTTAAATTTCATTTTTAAGACGGAATCGGGAAATAAGTATTGAGAGAGCAGAAACGTCTGAGGGTTTCCAATACCAATCTGTTTTCGCTGATTCTCCTTATGGTGCGCGATTTATTGATATTTTGTTATAGGTGTACGGTGTGCTGCTTCACGTCATATCGATTCTCTTTGACATCATCAAACTTCTCTCAGAATGTTGTTCATTTAAATTATTGTCTCGCCGTGATATCAGTGAACGCAGCGATACCCACAATTGTATGTTAGATAGCCTAATGGTTAGCAAACCCGCTTCTCAAGTTGTGGGTCGGTGTTCGAATTTCATTCAATGAGGAACATTTTATATTATATATTTATAACGCGATGTTACGTTAGGGTCGATTGTCGAACGTTACGTCTATATCGGTATCTCTGAAGCCAGCTTAAGTTTGATGCTATCGTTAAAATCCTGTGTCTCCCCCAAAAAAATTGTCACTTGCATCGTGGTTTCATAAAACCACACACATTTTTTTTCAATAAATTGGTAGTAAGGACACTTGAAATTCGACATTCAGATACCTTAACAGACATTCTTCACTTGTCAGTGATACTTTATTCAAAAATATGTGTGTATATTTTTAATAGATATCAAAACTTCCACTTAGTGGACGTTTTGAGATCGAATCTGCTCCTGTTTCCAACACTATGATAATAATTTTTCCGTAATGTATGTAATGTTGTTCGCAAGACAATGGCATACAATGTACCGCATTGTTTTACCATTGAATGAAGATCAGTTTCGTGTTGTGAAAAGATGTTTTTCTGATTATGGTTTTCATTTCGTTATTGAAAACACGGAATTTTCATTGAAACTGAGGTAAAGTTCATTATTACCTATGTTGAGATGATTCCGTCGTATATTGCAAAGTATTGTTGAATCTCAACTGTATATATCCGAACTACAAAAACGGAACAAATGGTCGTCTACTCAAGAGACTCTGCAAGAGTCTTATCAAGATAATGAATTATGAAGATAATCTTCCTTTATTCAGATGGTCTTTAGGGCGTGTCGCTCAGCTGCATCCTGGACTAGATTAGGTCGCGAGAGTCGCAACAATAAAGACCCACTGGTTATATCAAGCGCTCAATGGCCAAGTTATGTCGTTTGCCATTAGCGGCTGAAAATTAGAAAAGTCAGGCTGTTGAAAGTGTCCCTCACCCCTTTCAAAGACGGGGCCATGTTAGAAACAGAATGGGTGAGATGGAAAACACCCGTAGTGAAATTTGGACATTCATTATTCATTTCATTGCATTAATATGGAATTCACTGTTATGAAGGAATGACAATTTTTTGATACAGAAAAAGAAGTGATTTGTCTCAATCAAACCAATAACAGTCCACAATTATTCAAAAATGTAGAAGTCAAAATAATCACTAATCAAACATTGAACATCATTCCAAGGAAAACCATTCCCTTTTTTCTGGTTATAACTTCGCTAACTTCGATCTCTCATATTCGTGCATCGAACGATGCGACATTTGATTGCCTATTGAACTATGTCTTTCCACCCATGAAAATCATAGGAAGTGCTTCATATATTCAGTATTCCCTCTCATTTTCTGTTATCTATGTCTTCTAGGTCACCAAAGAAAGAAGTATAATCAACAAACGTGTCGTATTTCATGTTCTCTCAGAGTGAGGTGTTTGTTATTTGGGATAATCGTTCGTTCGAATAACCGGATAATATTTCATTTTCAGGAGTTCATAACCTTTTTACGACATCAGAGCTATGCTTCGAACCATGCGTGGGCAATGTCTCCCCCCGTGGGCGCTCAAATCATATCAGTATTGAATATCCTCATGGGCAGAGACGGCACCAACGAAGGCCAGAAGAGGATCGAACGTCTCGCGAGGAACACCAGATATTTTAGATTGCGTCTCGAACAGATGGGGGTCATCATACACGGCAACGAGGATTCTCCTGTCGTCCCCATTTTGGTTTACCTCTATTCAAAAATTGCGTGAGTATCGTTTTCCTACGACCACTAGTGGAAGTTGTTGACTACTAACATGAAACAATCGCGAAAGCTCCTCTTTACAAACAGTTTGCCCACAGTATTGTGTAAGAGAGAAAAGCACTTTATTGAATCAAGAGAATTCCTTACATTCTATACAGATTCATCCTCAGATCTAAGAATTTGGAATTTATATTCATTTTTACAAAGAAAATATGTTGAATGATCCGATCGTACGTTTTTCAAAGATATGTTGATGTTTCGTTCTTATAACGTTCGTTGATATTTCGTTCTTATAAGCTAATGAAACAACATTCCATACTTTCCATACTCCAATTATTCAATCTGTTCAACTCTTCCTGTGAAATGATTCGGTCAAATTCTGAATTTATTGCCCGAAATAATTTTATTTCGTCAGCGAATAGAAACTTATCGAACATCTACTGATCATTCACAAAAATATTGAATAAAATGGGACAATGACACAATGCCTTGTTACTCCTGATGAAACCTGTATCTGAACGAGTCAACTTACTGTCTACAGCTTGTTAGGAAGCTTTTCAACCATTTCAAAAACAATCAGAAAATCAAAAAGCTCCTAGTTTACACAAGAGAATGGAACGATCTACTCTGTCATATTCCTTAGAAAAATCGATATAAATAGGGTCAACCTGATATTTATTATCCAAATCATTCAGTATTTTCTCATAAACTATCAAGTTTCCAAGCATCAGGAAATATGTCCGTATCAAGTGAGAGCTTGAAGAACACAAGTAAAGCGGGAGTTAGGGAGCATACAATGAATATTCGATGGGGAAAATATAGTTCTTGTAACAAAATTTTGATAAATTCTTGCATGCTGTCCTGAGTTCTGGGAAGTGAAGTTAGGAAAAGGCAAATTCCGATATTTTTTGAGAGGCACAAATAGTGCTATAGTCATTTTCGAAATATTATAAAATTCTAACGTGGCGATATTTACATCTCTAGTATTTAGACATTCACTCCAACATATACAGAGTTGATCAAATATATGGAACCATCCATATATCTCATTAACCAGGGTGAATTGAAAATGTGGTGGTTCCAAAGATTACATCGCCAATATTGCCACGTTTTTAGTTTTTCCGGAACTATTATAAAGTTTCTTTTTTCAAATAGAACACCACCCTATATATTTTCATATCATGTGATGAAGAATTTCCCAACGAGTTCAATGGTATACTATTTGATAATTTATTAACAATATCTACAAAGATATCTGAGAAAACTCACAAACTATTCTTGAATTATTGAAGCTGATTAAACAAGAAGGCTGATGAGAAATGTCATGTATTCATCATTAAGATGGATTCATGTTCCAGCTTTCGCTTACCGCAGAGAGCTCAAATTAGACAATTCTGACTAAATGTCAATTATTTTTTTTTACTGAATATATCATATCGTGAAACAATAAATCTTTGTCGAAAATAATAATAATGTTACTCTCTGAAAGAGACCGCGTTGAGTTATTGTCGATGATAAGATTCGGAGAAAGAAGAAGAACTCACAAAGAAGTTTCAGATCTCTTCAATACGAGTCACCCAGATTGAGATTCAATATCACGTAGTATAGTATCCAAAACTTTGCAACGATTTGAGTATACTGGGAATTTGTTTGTAATTTGTAATTCATTTACCGTTAGCATAACATAATATTACAATGCATTTTGTTTTTCTTATGGGCATATGCAAGAGGTAAATGAACAAGGAAAATTCACAAAAAGATTGATAACTCTTGTGCGTGAGATGCTCGTTTTACCACTCTCTACACATTGAGATAATATATTAAAAATATGGAACTCACAATTTTTCATGGTTAAAATAGGTAAAATGATGTAACAATAAAGTTGTCAAAAGTAACAATAACAATCTCAAAAATGATTGTGCTCAAATGACTAGGATATTGAGTGAATTGAATATATATAATAGATAAAATATATGAAATATGTGATGTAATGGGGAAGGAACTTTGATTGCACTAAAGGTCGGTTAAACAAAATGAATTCATGTATCATATAGAGATACGATGATAATAATAATGTTAAAATATTGAAATGATAAAATGTTAAAATGATATGTTGAAGTGTTGAGAAGTTATAATGTTAAGATGATGAAGTGTATAGACATAAATTCAATTTTAGATTCCTTCTTATTGGGACATGTCAAAAATATTGTATACAAAGAAAGACCAGACAATCTCGAGAATTTGGAAATTATTATCCGAAGAGTGATGTAGGATACACCACAAGAACACATCAGAAACAGTGTAGATGCAATGTATAATCGTCTAGCTCATTGTCGGGAGGTCAATGGACAACAATTTGAACACCTTATGTTTCAATTATCATTGAAGGGTATTTTTTTTCAGGTACAGATATCTTTGTAAACATTGTGAATAGAACTATTGAATAGTATACCAATGAACTCGTTGAATACTCTATCAACTTATGTAAAAATATACAGGGTGTTTTATTCAAAATAAGGAAGTTCCAGAAAAACTGAGAACGTAGTAACATTAGTGATGTAATTTTTCGAACCGCCACATATTCAATTCACCCTGTAAAAAAAACACTAAGATCTAACTACTGGTTACTCAGATTTATGGTTGGTTCCATACATTTGATTAACTCTGTATAATATAAATATACGAATATACGAGGTGTCCCAACAGTGCGTATTCGCTCGATATATCGATAATGCTGATATACAAAAGTTTTATGGCATAACGAAGGCCATATTTCGAAAATAGTTCTTGATTCACAGCGTGTTGCATTTTTCCGTAATAACAAAAATATGTATTTTCCAAATAGAACAACCCCTTTATTATTCTGTCATTGAAATGGTCCCCTACTCAGCTTTAAATCTTTTCTCCCACAATGCGCCGTTGCCAAGTTATTAATTTTTTCGAAAAAAAAAAAATAGGGAGTGATGCATGCTCTGAATGAAATAACTGTGATTGAGCTGTTTCTTCGAAGATCTGAATTTTGTCTGGTAGATTGACGTAGAGAATACCATAGTAGGGTGTAATGCTCTGATCTTTATCAATATTCATACAGGGTGTTTCAACTATTACTTTCATTTTCGTCTAATTCGATTCAAGTCCATGCGATTTTTTCAGATGGGACACCCTGTATATTAGTTCGTTTCCTCATTCTACATGTGATAACCTTTCAGAGGATACCAACATGTTACATGGTATTCCTGAAAGTTTCTTGATTATTCGTGTTTTTCAAATTATTTTCACGAAATTCGAGAAATTCCTGCCTAATATTTGAAATTCAAAACAAAAGGAACGACAATAATTACACTTATAATACATGTTCAGCATGTCTTCCACCCTGTTCAATACATTTTCTCAATCTCTTCATGAAGTTTGTTCTCACGCTGCTCAAATGAAAACACATAATTCGTTGAAATGCCTCACGAATTCTTATTTTCAGTCCTCCCGTGTAGTAGCAGCAGTACGATAAACCTTAGATTTTACTGTTCCCCAAAGATATAAATCCATTGTTGTTAGGTTCAAAAAGTGACCTTCGTGGTGCCATTTAACTTTTCGTTTATTATTGGTGTGGTGACAAAATCATCTCTACATGATTTGTTTAAAATCGCGAATCAATGTGGCCATATGTCAAAGTACATCTGCTAATTTCAGAAAAATCAAGACAAAAACTTTGATGATATTTCCGGCGTGTTAATCTTGGTTTGCACAAATACGAAACTATGTAATATCCATGCAACCTTGCACATGGAGAAGGATCCCTAGCAAGAACCATCCTTTGTAACAGTTGTGTAGATGTTTCTAATTTTTCGTTGCAGGGCCATGGTGAGAACTTTGATTAAAGAAAAAATAGCGACAGTCGGCGTGGGTTATCCAGCCACTCCGCTTACCGAAGGAAAAATCAGAATCTGCCTGTCTGCCGCTCATACCAAAGATCAATTGGATTACGCTTTAGAAGTCATCGAGAAGGTAGCCGATGAGATAGGCTTGAAATATTCTCGCAAACCCCGTGATCCCTCACCCATTATTTATGATGAAATCAAAATATATCAAGATAATTAGATGATGAGCTTAATAAGCTGCTTAAGGAAATCTTTTCATTTTTATATATTTCATAGAACCTAAATGATTCATTTGCAGATTTATTTATTGTTGAATTTTATCACACTGCAGAATGAATAAACTCATACAACTTCACACTTCTTTTTTTTTCCTCTTCCAGTGCCACATTATAACCACAATGAACACGTGCAGAGTTTTCCCGTATATTTTTACATCCCACCTACAAGGGATATTTCAAAAGTTATCTATAAATAGTGGATACAAAAGTATTATATTTTTTTCTAAATTATCAAAATTTCTTGTCAGAAATTCAAAATTATTTCGGCAATGGAACACCCTGTATATCGTCTCATCATATCTAGAAAGAGATTGTTGATTCCAAAAAATACAGTGAGTTAATATTTTCGTTAAACTGAGATAACGGCTTCTGTTTGAGATAGATGAACGAAAATTTCAAAGATGGTCTGGACTAAAGAGCAGCACATTATATATGGTGACTCAAAACGCGTGGCGTATCAAAGTTACACTCTTTCTCATCGAACACCTTGTATGATATGGCATTCTTAGATTCTCTCTGGAAAGCTGAATTCATCAATCCATCACACTTGGGGTCTAGCGAGAATAATTACAGAGATATATGATGTGAAAAATCGATATTTTTCAACTTCATACTTCCTGTTAAACCGGATGTCACCATCAACTTCCTTATTTTGAATGATTCACCCGGATTTCATCCCATTTTTGGATTCCTAGGAAATTCCATGTTGATTTCCATCAGATTTCCCTTTACCTATTCTCAACTTTTTCTTTAGTATCTTGATTCTGTTGGATATTTCGAAAGATGTGGTCTTCTCTTCAACACTGTGCCTTTCGTCCCATTTTCTACTGGTGATGAGCGCTCCTGGGGTAGACAAGCACAGGAATGCTGCACTCGAAATCCACATTACCATTGTTGCATACAGGGTGTCTTGAATTTGATGACCAATTACTTCATTTTCATGATTTGAAAAGTTAGTTTCCATAAAATGTGACTGTATTTTCAGATGATCCGATGCAGTAACGATGTAGGGAACACTGGTGCAGCTACTCAGTGTATTTGCCAATTCAATTTCTTCAATCAAAACTCTAACGTACAGCCAACTTGATAACAGCGTTTTATTCATTATAGCAGAATATCATCCATTTGTTAGTTGTTAGATGGCGGCACAAAATTGATAACAAAATCATTATTTTTGATAATTGCATATTCAGTGTTATGAAAACAGTGTTGATTCAGAAGTAGTAATTTAGGTTACTCCCCAATTAATGATCAAACTACATAATTACAATTTCAAAACATAGAAATCTGTAAAAAATGTCGCCTTCTTCGGCCATTATAGCGGAAAATACCGTTAGTGTTAGCGAAACGAAACACTATCAGTGACTGCAATAGTCTTCTGTACATCGTTGATGCAGTATTTAATTCTGCATCGATCCGCTATAACTTTCCCTATACCTATATCCAACGGGTTTCTTGCTGACCAATAAATATTTGACCTAAAATTGCCCAGGGCCGGAGTGGGGAAGAAAAATGGTAAATTTCTAAAAAAAGTATGTAGAAATGGAGTTGATAACTCAATGAAAAAAAAAAGCAGACCAATATTACTATATAAATAGATAGATAAGAATAGAAATAACCCACAACTTATGCGGAAAACCCTTTAGAAATTAGTTGATGTGAACTCATGAGACTCTTATTTTATGGATAGTATAAGTAATATAGTGGAAAGTATTGATGAAATGGATCTTCGTAACAACATAAACTGTAATTTATATCACAATTTTTCAAATTTTTAATTATCTTGGAGACCTAAGGCAAATAATCAATACACTAGAAAATAAAAGTAGGGCCCTTGGAACAATGAAAGTTTTGAAACATGTATTTGGAAGTGTAGGACATGTATTTTTGACCTCATAAATACTTCCCTAGACTGTGGAAGAATTCCAGAATCATTACAGGTAAGTACTATTATTCCTATGCCCAGAATAAAAAATACAATAATAGCTAATGAACTTCGCCCTATTAATACACTACCATCTATTGAGAAAGTCATAGAGAAACCAGTTCACAATCAAATGCTTGAACACGTTAATAAAAATGATAGTTGTCTTTCTAGACTTGAAGAGAGCATCTGAAACTATTGATAGAAGGATTATTACTGTTGAAACTGAAAAGGAATGGTTTTGATATAAAGGTTTATGATTGGTTGGTAGACTATTTACAAGGGCGAAAACAGAAAGAGAGAGTGAGGGATGCAATATAAAAAGGAAAAGAAATTTCTTATGGTATCCCCCAGGGGAGTATATTAGGACCTCTACTGTTTATATTGTATTTGAATGATATTAACTTACATGTGGGCTGTGAATTCATAAATCTGTTAGCAGATGATACCTTACTTTACTTACAAATCTGGATAGAGCTCTCAGTAATATGAACGTATATAGTTGCGAAAGTTGACAAATATATGAAAATAAGTAAACTGAAATTGAATTTTCTAAAAACTAAAGCTATGTTAATAACAACAAAATATAAATTCAACAATATAAACCAAAATAGCTTGAAACTCCCAATAATATTTTCATGTGTGTAATAGTTGTGTCGGCTGTGAGGCTATCGTATCTTCGAGCATTCTACTTGCTTGAAATGGTTCATTTAAATAAAAATCGAAAAGCGACGAACAAAGGCAGTTTCATCAATATCGTTAGTAGAAATATCTATAAACCGATATACCGGGTGTCCGGGAAAATGTGGGAAATCTCTTGGATTCAGATAGAACATGAAAAAATAAGGTAACAAGTTCCTATATTCTTTTCCTACAGGTTTTCCTACAAGGACATCCAGTGTGATGAATAACCATCTGGTATGGTGAAGGCCTAAAAAATAAATTGGCTAGCTTGAACCTCAAAATATAAGAAGTCTTGTTTATTGTCTATAAAACTTCCAGCAATTACAAAAATATATATGAGGTAAGTTCACAACATAATTGTGTGGGTCCGTCAAGAGGAATGGATGTAGTAGAATATGTACAAATGAAATGATACAGCTTTTGTAAAACTTGGCTATATGTGTGTTCAACATTCCAAGTGTCCATTCATGAGAGAAGACACCTTCTATAAAACCGTCTATAACACCTGTTATAAAAGGGATTCACAAGCAGTGATTTTTTCACAGTGTTTAGATTTTTTGTGGTGAAAGTATTCCAATCCACGGGTGTAAGGTTATACAGTTCAATTGGCAGATAGTCTGTGTGCTTCATTGTTTTGGTGTAGTTCACTTGAGGCAGTGTATTTGATGCGAGTATTGTATTTGTGAGGTGCGCTCCCCGTAGTGTTCCCCTTTTTTATTGTGTATCCACCAGACGATTTCTGATTTTTGATGAACAAAGGTTTGGAATCTTCTCTTGGGGCATCCTTAGCCATAGTTCTAAACATTTTTATGCTGACCTCCTGCCCCATAGAAATACTCCGTACATTAGATGTTTTTGAAAACATTGTATGCATTTGGCTAATTCATCATTTCGATTTTTGCCGTTGGTACTGGTGTCCACCCCAATTTCGAAAGAATCAGAGAATTCCTTTCTGTCAGTACTGCCACTAGTACCACTATCCTGCATTCTGCATTGGTGAATGCTGCTGCATTTTCTTTTTGGTGCCGCTATCGCAGACAGCTACCTACGGTTTCAGATTTAGTTTTGTGATTTTCACTCGCGCTAGTTTTAGTCACGTTTATCTCACTGACCATTTTTTCTTTGACAAAACCTTATAACGCTTCCGTTATTGTCTGTTGCTTGTTGGTGAATATTCGGAGCCAGAATCGGATCCAAATGGCTCAGCAGAATCACTGTCATTTATGGTGAAATACCAGATAATATTAATACAATGTACTTTTTACCAACATTATTCACAAACTGGCATCGAAAATATAACAAAACAGGTACAAAGACTACCACTTTTTGATAGTGACGTTACTCAACTAAAAGGGAAATCAGCTGCGCGTACGAAACGTCATTTACGTTCGTCAGAAAACAAATGAAGATATTGTTTAACCACGAGATTGCCCTGTTAGCAAAGCAATATAAAGTTTGCCGGGGAATCACCATGTACGAAATCAATGATTAATCAAGAAATTCCAAGATCTTGGAATTTTTTGAGTCGAGACTAGATATGTCGTTTCTTGACTTTTTCCCAAGACAAGACAAGACGTTGCCAACTACTGTATGCCGCCAAATTTTCAATTTCGCCGTACTCATAGATTTCCATGTATTGATCGATGCAATTCCCGAAAAAATGATCGAAATTGATCAATATCATGGGCGTAATATTCCTAATGCTATGAATCATTCTTCTAACGGTTACATTCAACCTACTATTCACCAATCTTATAGTTTGAAGAATAATATGAAATAATGAAATTCACAGTATAACCACTTTAGAGTCACTTTAGAATGCTTTTTTTATCCGAAAGTCTCCATATCACATTTCGGAATTCGAAAATTCCAACTATTTTTGAAAATAGTAGATGAATATACAGGGGGAGTCAAAGTTATAAACCGCCGAACGTTCAGAGTCAATTTTCCAAGTGGAAATAAGATTTTTTTTTCATAACTTATTTTGTTTTCGAGACACTGAGTAACATTCTTCAGGAAAAAGCGTTTCTTCATTATTTACTCAATATCCTTTTCGGAAATTTTGATGAAATTTGTTATGCTCATCTGCGGTACAGATGGGATTCATTTGATATAATTGGAACGAAATTATCAACTTCAATGGTGTTGTATGGGTCCGTAACCCTTTTTCGCAGTTGATGGGACGCCACTCTTTTTATGAAGTGAAAGTCTTAGAGAGAAGTTATCTGAATATGTAGATGTTCATTCCTCACTGCTTCTAAAGTGCCCGAACTCTTATAATTCAAAACCTGGTCACATCCTCGATCGACGATCATGGATATCCATAATGCACCAGCCTGACTAAGGCTGGCCAAGTTCGACACTAGATGACATCTCTCTCTCTTTTGATCTTGAAGATTTTCTTGAAAACTCTTGAAAACATGATTCGAATTTGAAATTCAACTCGAAGGCAAATATTGAACCGTTAGCAATCCGTCGCTCTCAAATATGCGTCATTATCAGTGAAAGCGGATTTGACTTCGCAGGATCAACGATCGTATCACCGTCTATACTCAAGCGGTGCGGCCTTAGTAAGGTTGTTTGACAGATCTACATATTTTGGAGAGGAAAAACAATTTCAGTTATTTCACCATCCTGCATCCATATTGGTTGCGCCGTTCTGCCGCGTAATGTGAAATTGTGAATTTTTGTTGCACCCGCTGTGTTTTCGCTCAATTTGGAATATCATTATGCTTCCGTGCATAATAAATAATTGCATTCATCATCCGACCGTGAATCATTTTAGGCATTAGAAATCTACCCATTTATTTCGGTTTTTTTGAAATGTTGTGTTTGCAATGATAGGTTATCATGTTTGTTTTGATTGAACTTGGGATGTAGCCAGGACAGGACAATTGTTTTAACTAAAACCCATTTTTACTCTTTTCGAAATTATATTTATTTTTATTATTATTCATTGGAAAGAATCAGTACAATGCTCTAATGAATATACACATCAAATGTCAATGACCAATATTCCAGATTCTATATTACTCGATGAAAGATATCTTCTATCACATGAACATATATGCTCTAAAACGGTTCGTTATTGAGACATAGGACGTTCGAGTTTACAGGTGTTCTATACAAGAAATGAAACTCCTTGTGTAACAAATGCAATCAAGGACTTTGAGTCGAACAATGAACATTATCGATATGATGAATTAGTATTAGTATCAGAGGAAACTGCTTGAAACTCCTTGTAATCCAAATTTAGTCGAGAAAGTCAAACAATGAATATTATCATAGTCAGTCATAATGAGAGTTGGGGTCCGATTGACGCTCTGGAAGGAGTGAACATTTTGAATGTGAACAATCAACTACATGCTGTAAGGACTATAGTTCTTCTAGAAATTATTCGAGGATTATGTTTTGAATCAGTATTTCATCCAGCGGGTGTTTTGGGTATCAACGTATTTTTTAGATAAGCCATGGTTTCCAGACCTCCGAGGGTATGACCACAGCATAAGGATTATAGAGCAGCGTCACACTTCTCGAATTCTCAAGTACGCGCATAACATCCCGCCCAGCCGGAAGTCATGTGGTGGAGATGCAGAGAGACCGAGTAGTGAGAACGATTAGGCCCTTATTCAAAAAGATTTCGATGAGATTTCAGTTGGAAATTATTAAGATTTGATTTTGAAGGCTTGTGAACCACACGGAGGAGGTGTTTTCACATAATAAACAAAATTTTTGTGTATCATACATATAATTCTCTTCTCTTACCACTGGGATCTCGTGAAGTGGTAGAGAATCAGAGTTACTCAAATCAGAGGAGGAAATTTCATGTAAAAAATTATCTAAAAATATGAAAAAAAAAATGGAAACCTTGATGAAATAACGATATGATAAATAGGGAAATATCAACAGTTTCTAATCCTCGTAACATATTATCCAAGTAAGATTCGCATATAAAGTGAACTGGTTGGTTCAAGACATTCTTTTCGTTTTTTCAAATACATGCGCGCCACGTTCCGGGATGTTCAAGGTCAGCGAAAACGCACTTTATGAAATGCATGGGCAGCGGGGTACAGTGACGATGCTGTATAATCCTTATGCTGTGGTATGACATTCAGTGTCTAGTGAAGTTACTGCAAAGATAGAATACCATGCATTGATTGAGTCTCACATTGGATACGGATTCCCCTTCTGGGGAATCTGCAATGATCACAATTTCCATTCAATTTTCATCCTCCAGAAACGGGCCATTCGATACCGATGTTGGACCTAGAGTATCATGTGAACCTTCTTGGAACTCAAAACCCTTACCCTTCCATCAACTCTATTTATTCTTGAGACTGTATGTTTAGTCCACAGCAACAAATCATCGTCGATTTTAACAAAAAAGTCACTCATTTATAATGCTCTGATATTAAATAATCATCTTCCGGTTACCATCAGGAATATTGTCTCTCCAATTCTATTCAGGAGATCTGTGAAAAGACTTCTCATCAAAGAATCATATTACAGTGTTCAAGAGTATCTTGAGAAAGAGTGGAATTGTTCGAGCTCAGCTTAATCTCATACACTCATATGTTCATTTCAATTTAGTATTATATTTTATAATGACTAAATCTATGAAAATTATTTCTCCCTCGGGAAATAATATGTTGGTTTCTCAACATATTGATTTGATTCAACCATTTTAATTCACTACTACTTGTATACTAGTTATGTGTATCATGTTCGACTTTCACTTCCATTTCCATGGCAGACTATATTATATATTATATTTTATACTTATGACGTGTTCAAGATATGTTCTGATGTCTAGTTGTTACATGATGTACTAGTTTTTATGATGTACATATTCTCTTTTCTTTCTTTTTTTTGACGATTTGAGCTTTCATCAGCACTCATACGAATACCGTTCTTTTTATATCAATAAATGCTTTGTCAATAAGAATCATTTCTTCGGACAATAAGGTATATTTTGATTGATCAATTGATTGAAACTTGGCAGCGGTGTTGGGTTGAAGAATTGTTATTTTCAAATTTCATACTCTAAGCATCACTTCCGGTTCCACCAGAAACGAACCTGAATTAAGAATTTCAAAGTGAACATCCTGTGTATTATTTTACTATTTTGGATTCTACGGTGGATGAGTACATCCACATAGTTTCCGGACAAAAAATTGGTACATTTGATTTTTCAGAATCATATCTTTGCATCTAGACTGCGGTGGATTCTTGAACGAATCTGATGGACATAAATGATGGAATATTGAAATTATTTCTTCAATTCTTGAATCCAACAGCCATGGCAAGTTTGAATCTCGTAACATTGTAACTCTGGAAACAATGGATTGTTAAAAAAAAAACGTTGCCACCTGGTATAGAATATTATATCGAATTATAAAATCATGCATCTTTTGTAGATGGTAATGGAAGAGTGATAGTAGCGAATCGATCTTCTATGCAATATTTCCTAACTATTATCGATATGTGCTAGTTTTCAGGTCAGTTTCTCATGAGGTGGGTTAGTTACTGAATCGTTCGTAAGGAAAATAATGTCGAAACATTCATCAGATTTCCGCATCAACAGCTGAGAAATAACCTACTTCTCTATGACCAATACTGAGGAGTGTGTTTTAGCAAATATACCGTGGTTCTCTAACTATTCGTGAGTTGATATAGATTTGAAACTATTCAGTTCATATTCAGGTTCAACTGATTTCATACTATTATTCTCGTCTTTGAGCGTCTCAATTCTATTCCATGGTTGAACTTCGCCTGAGCCGAAAACTATATAGAAAATTCCTGTTGCCACATATACTGCGCTGGTAATGTAGAAAACTATGGACCAAAGTGTTCTATTGGTCTGAAAGAAAAAATATATAGTGTAGTATAATGAAAATGCCTATTTTATGATATTGGCGCGCAAATTCAGTACCACAAAAATGAGACAAAAGTTTCATCTTTTTCACATGTGAATAATAGCTGCCAAGATGACAGAATGACACCACCTGGGTGATTTTTCAAATTCAATCACCATTTGTTTCAATGAATCATCCCCAAATGGCTCCGATTTGTTTTATCATGGCGTTTATGATTACTATGCATTCATACAATAGAGAAATAACTATATGTCGGTTATGATTTCGAATAATGAATTTGAAAAAAAATCGTTTCCTTGTTTGGAAGATAATAATATATCATGATACAAGTTCTGAAAGACGCTGTTTTGGCGCACGAGTTTTGGAGTACGGAGAGCGAAAATATATTTTATATAATCCAAAAAGTGAAATTTTTGGAAACATGGGAGCATATTTTGATAGAAAACCCGGTATCGTTGTATTTTTCTTTAGATATTCATCAATGAAAATTGTTTTCTCTACTAGATCGTGCTTAGAGAAAGGAATTAAAACGACCATGAGAAAGAGACGCAGCGATCAAAAATCAGCTGACTATTGGCAGAACATTCTGATTTTTGATGGGTCATGCCTTTGTATGGAGAAATACGACTTCTACTCATTGTATGAAATTTAAAAATTTTGAAATAATTCTAGTTTGTTCAGCCGTTTCAGCCCATCGAGTCAAGGAAGGATTTTAAAACTTTGTTCGAGATCGTGTTGTCTTGTTCAGCCTATGGCTGTACTGATAGATTCAAAAAAGGCCAGAATATGTAATTTCCTAAGGTAAATTATTGGATAATGTTGAACAAATTTCAAATAGAATGCTCTGAATTTGAATGATCCATACCTGAATGGGAGGAAACAATCTGTTCATTTGAATAAATGTCATTCTGAAAATGAAAAAATCCAGTTCGGGGTCCCTCAGGGCTCTATCCTTTGGCCACTTTAATTTTAATCTATGTCAATAATATTTCCCAATATATGTCTCCAACTGAATGTATTTGTTATGCAGACTACTGCACTCTTCATGCTTCCGACGAAAAAAAAAAAATGAACGTTTGAACAATATTTTCCAAGATTTACCAACTAAATCTGAGACGTGGTTCGTATCAAACTCTTTGGAACTCAATAAGGAAACAGCTCAGAATATTCTGTTTCCTACAAACACTATCACCAATTGTTCAGAAGTTAGGCTACTTGGTATTGGCATAGATGATAAATTGAAGTGGTCTGCTCAAATTGGATAGTTGAATGAAAAATTGAGCTCATATATTAACCTATTGAGAAAAGTAACTTCTACATTTGTACAGAAAAGCTGGAAAATGAATGTACCACCTCCTCGAATAACTCACAGACAGTATTTTAAATTAAGCAGATTCGCTTGCTGAACATTGTTGAAAACAGCATATTTGGGCTATTTGACTTTCATATTACCTATAGCGTTACTCTCTGGGGGAACGCAATCGACTCAAAAAGCATTGGGATTGATTACAAGAGCTAATTATAGAGACAGTTGTCGTGCAATATTCAAAAATTAGGAAATACATCTTGAACTGCTTGCTGAAAATTCATAGGAACAAAAAAAACTATCAAACAAATGATACGTTCCATAATTACACCACGAGATCTGGTCATCTGATTCGGCCTACTAAACATGGGTTAATGACCTCCGAACGTAACTAATATGTATAATATGTAACATAACTATAGATGTTAAGTTAGGTATAATGAACTTCCTGTTCACATTAGAGAACATCCGATACATATATTTACGAAAGCGCTGAACGGACATGATGACTTTTTTTTATAATTGCCAGTTTGTACCTTGAAATTAGCACTAATTGTCAGTTTGAACTGGCAATTAGCCATAAATACAAGTTCAAACTGACAATTAGCCCTAATTGCCTGTTCAAACTGACAATTAGCCATGATTGTCAGTTCAAACTGGCATTTATCCCTGATTGCCAGTTTGAACTGGCAATTAGCCCTAAGTGTCAGTTCAAACCGGCAATTAGTCATAAATGCCAGTTCAAACTGGCAATTAACCCTCAATGCCAGTTCAAACTGACAATTAGCCATAATTGCCAGTTCAAACTGGCAATTAGCCCTAAGTGTCAGTTTAAATTGGCAATTAGCCATAAATGCCAGTTCAAACTGAAAATTAGGTCTAATTGCCAGTTTGAACTGGCAATTAGGGATAAATGCCAGTTTAAACTGTCAATTAGGGATAAATGCCAGTTTGAACGGACAATTATGGCTAATTATTGCCAGTTTGAACTGGCAATTAGGGCTTATTGCCAGTTCAAACTGGCAATTATAAAACAAGTCATCATGTCCGTTCAGCGCTTTCGTATATATTCAAGAAAACAATTCTGCTTCTACTCTGAGGAGGAGTACATGGAGGCTGGGGTTGAATCATTTGAGTCAATGTGATGAATAAATAATACTAACTATGCAACTTACCATAAACTACAGTCATATGTCACAGGGGACAATTTTTACCCACTATATTTTCACATTTTCGAAGTGTGATTCAATGTGTATTTTTATATAGTTTTTTTTATCTTATACTTTGTATTTTAGTTACTTATCGCCTATGCTGTCTTTGACTCACCACAAATGAATTTTTTTTTGTAACGAATCGTTAGCTCTTTCTTTTTTTCATGTTCGTTTGAATGCTCCTCATGAATCGATGGGGAAATGGTGCATCTAGTAGAGAATATATAATATCATATCTTTGCCCAGTCGGAACTCATAATATTTTGACAAATTGAAAACAATGTGTGAGTACCAACAATTCGTCATCTGATTACAAACCATTCTTATATAGTGTATGTCAAGGCTCTGTGTTGGGAATTTTTTTCATCAACCATTCACGTGAATAATGTGCTGTTTCATAACATATATCCCAAGACTCATGTAGCGTTTGCAGATGACACAAACTTGATTGATGCTAGCACAAATATAGGAATTTTGAAGCTTAAAAGCATTACAGCGCATTTTTTCACAGATTCTTGAGATTTTCTCTCCTCGTTTCTGAAAATGAAAATAGATATCATAATGATCAACTCAACATAATTTTAGAATGGACAGATTCATGATATGCCTCAAAATGTCACTGTGCTTGAAATTTTACTTCCAGGTGTCAGTGACACCTTTGTTGAAATTTTATTCAAATATATTTGACAACTCAACATTTCTACTATCTTAGTGGTGGACGTTTCAGGAACGAATCTGCTCCCGTATCCAGTACAGTGGAAAATGTTTTTTTTGTCAAAATTTTTCTGCTGCTTCGTGTTTTGACGCTAAAGAGTGACAATTTGTCAGACAGAAATAATTTCTGGTAACAGGTGATTAACACCTAATTATTTTAATTCCTATTTTCATTTTCAGAATCGTGGAGGAAATTCTGAAAATCTGAAAGAAAATTCATGTACCACCTCCCCGATTAACCCACAGACAGACAGAAAATGGTTAAATTGCAATAATTCAAGACACAAAACCTCATATTTTGAACCAACCATAACATTATACAAGATTGTTGTGTGAAGGTCTGTTTATATTAGTCATAGATGATGAATTGAATTAGTCCACCCAATTCCAGCAACTATTTCGAAAACTGTCGAGCTCTATATTCATAGTACGCAATTTGAGTAAACAGTTTCTCGTGGAAACTACGAGATTGTGATATTTTGATCCGCATCAGTCACATCCCAATTACGGCATGTTTCTGTTGAGAAATTTTTCCGTTTGCAAAAACGTGATGGTTTGAGATATCATTGCAAAGACATTTTCAAAAGTATGAATATAATGCCCCCTCCTTTCTAGCTTCAGGTATTATATGTTTTTGTTTCATTCATAGAAACCAATGAAAACAAAGCGAGCCCAGAGAGTAATGTAAATGTCCATGACTATATTGAAAAAAAATTTCTGATGATTATCTGATCATAGGAATAAAACTAAATTCCGAGTTGCAACTTATTAATATGCAGCTCAATATGCAATATGCATGTAAGATGCAACTCGGAATTCAGTAGACATCCATTTCGTAGCATTCCGAGTTGCAACTCGAAATTTTAGAGAAAAAAAATAAACTGATATTGGCCCTTCATCGCTAGCTACATATCCAGACTAAGTACACCGATCAATTGATTCACCTGGTGAAACCAGAATATTGTGCATCCACCTCATTCAAAAAAGAAATAGGTGCAAATCGTGAAGGGATCCTTCGAATGACCTCCAGTTCTGTGGATATGTGCCAAGCATGTATATACATTTGAGAAAAAATATTATCAAGATTACGAGCTACTATTCACAGTTTGAAAAAGATATGGGGCGACCTTACGTTCACACTGCATAAAGAAAGTTTGGACAACAACAGAAGGAATGCTTATGTGTCGGCATTGAATATCAATAATAATTATTTACTCACTTCTTCATAACCTGTTACACTCTTGACCATATCGATTACTAGAGGTCCAATAAGTGAAAAAATATTCGATATTGAATTAGTGATTCCCATGAGAGTGCCAGCATGTATGGGGGACAAATCAATATGGTTTATATTGTACCCAGAATATACAGCTGAGTTGAAACCGACTCCAATAGTTAGAAATATAATGACTAGATAGCGGGAATCTTCGACGAACGTTATGGCAATTAGGCCCAGTGCAGGCAGGAACAGCCCTGAAAAATTACAAATTGATCGACATCATGGAAATCATTTTGTAATCATCATGTGAAATTTGAATGAAAAATATGGCTAATCAAGCCAATTCAGTACATTCAATCAACAACTCAAAAATAGTATATTAGCAAAGTTTACAAAATATACTATAACAGTAACGGCACTCTCCGCGGATGCCGCCTGCTACACTTTCCCCGTCTAGACCTCAGTAGGCTGACAGTAGGCGAACCTTACACGATAGGTAGTTATAGCAAGTGTCCCAAATAAGAGTGCTTGCTTTGCACATTCGATTGTTCTGTAACTTGTGTTGTGGGAGGTTACAATAGTTGACTGGTTCGAGAATTATCATTTTTTAGATGTCCTCTAGAAGAAGAATACCTCCCAATTGGGTGAACATTTTATAACATTGCATCAAAGTCATAGCCTTTTGAGAGTTCACCGTTTATATTTTTTTTAATATTTTCCTGAACAATGTTTTGTTGGCGCAGCTCGAAATCAGCTTTATAAGTTGGCGAATCCTCCTTCATCGCTAGGTCACAGTTATTCCATTTCTTCAAAGGGTAATTTAAGTTGACAAAATGATTATCATTATAGGGTTTCGAATCTCACACTCATTATTATCTCGGCCATTAAATTGGCTCGTATTGAAAACGAAAGGGATCAAACAACGTAAAAGTCCCTGGAGGATTCAATTCTGTGTTCAAAATTTGTATACAGGGTATTAAAAAAGTAGTAGTTTATAAAAAATGGTTTTGAGCGAAAACCATGATTTTGAGAAAAAAACATCCTGTTAGTTGCTTCGGTCAATCAATTCACGTCAATTCATATTTCTTCGAAAATTGTAATGGAAAGCATAAATCTTGGGCCCACCAAAAACTCTGTGCGATCATAAACATTGACATTCGGAATGCTTCAATAGTGCCAGTAAGCCTCATCAACATGATGGAACCCTACCTGTCACAGAGGAAAATCATTCCAGAGGAAAAAAATAGGATGAAAACTAAGAAAAGGCCTCAAGGGTCAGTCCTGGGCCCGGTTTCATATGGAATCTTCTATACGACAGACTCTTGAGGATAGACCAACTAGATGGGGTCACGCTGATAACATTGCTATGGTCATTTGGGCGAGAGATGAAGACAGGCTGATGTGTACTGCAAATACAGGACTCCAACGAGTTTTCAACTGACTAGAGCATGAGGGTCTACATCTTGCACCCGAGGAAACTGAGGCTACATTTCTCACCATGGAGAGAAAAGTGAGCCGGATCCATTTCGACGTTTGAAGTGTCAAAGTGAGTCCCAAGAAAGCGATCAAATATCTTTGTGTTTGGTTGGACACGAAGCTCACCAGGCATAGCGATGAGATACTCAAAAAAATTTGGAGAACAATGGCAGCAATGGCCGAGTTGTTACTAAATATCAATCATTGTTACTTAGCATAGTTCAATCTCAGATATTATACGCAGCACAAGCATGGTGCACGATAACGAATAATAGGAAGTTGGTGTCCAAACTGTCAAGACTGCAGCGTTAGATCTGCATCAGAGATGCATATAGAATTATATCAACTCAGGCAGTATGAGTCATAGCTGGAATACCTCCCATAGAGTTACTCGTCCAGGAAAGAAGGAACAATAAGAAGGAGTAGTTATCGTGACGACCAAAAAAAACCTCATGAACCAATAGCAACTCAAATGGGGAGAAGCCAGATATGGAAGATAAGGACCTACAAACTCATACCTGAATGGGTGAATAGAAACTATGGAGAGGTAGATTACTTCATGACGCAAGCACTCTCTGCGACACGATTGCTTCAGGAAATAGTTGTGGGGGCGAAGATGATGCTGAACATAGGCTATTCGTCTGTAGCATATGGGACAGGTATCGGCAAGATCACAAGGAGTTAGGACTAGCATTTGCAGCCGAAGCGATAATATGGCATCTTTGATTTCGGGAGAGTGAGGATGGAAACATCATATGAGATGATTAGGCACATAATTGAAACAATTTTCTTATCGCCACTTCGACGTTGAAAATCAACGGAACAATAAGTTGTAACTTGTGCGGGTTCAAAAGAGCATGACAGCTTTTCATAGTGGACTCAGGAAACACTCCTAGGGGACCGAGACTGCCGAAGCGATATCAAGATTGAAATCGTGAAACAGCCAACTGATTTCAACAGACTGGGCCCGAACTAACGACCGCTGGTCTATTGAATAGACGCGTTACCACTATGCTACGGCCCCCTTAAAATAAGATAAGGATAGAGAAGGATGAAACCGAACTATAGGAAGAACGAGAGAACAAAATGACAGCCACCATAACTACTGAAGTAATGCGTAAGCGGTTATAGTAGGAAATACAAGAGGAGGAGAGGTTTCAGTCGGTAGGAATTCGACACTACCCCAAGGTGTCTCATGCGAGATAGATAGATAGATAGATAGATAGATGGATAGATAGATAGATAAATATATAGATAGATAGATATTGTCAAACGTAGAAGTTTTTGCGTCGGTTCGATCCTATATGATCATTATATTCGAGCACAAATAATGCCGAGATCTTCGCGAATGTGGAACTTGAAACGATAGAGTTGAATTGCATTCTTGAATGACACTATTTCGACAAATATTACTTGAGTACTTGCAGAGCTTGTACATATATAACTTGAGTCCGAAAATTATTATCCTGAAACATTGAGATTTCTTCAACTCAATTTTGTAATGAACGTCATCATCATATTGTGACATAGATAGATATTCTTGCTGGCATATGCACTTCATTATAGATGATTCTGAGGAGTGTGAGAACAGGTATAGCATTTCCTGAACTGTGATATCACATATCAAGTATGATGGAAAGTGACATTTCGCACATGTATACGTTTAGCACGAGCCGCGTAGCGGAGAGAGCGAAAACGTACGAGTTGTGTACACTATTTTTCCTGGGACCATAGATATTAGATCCATGTGCATTATATAGTCCACGTTTCACTCACTGTCCATTATCGCCAGCTATCATGCAAAACAAAAGATGTACAACGAATTTGTTGAAAAAATGCTAGGTTAGGTTAGGTATGCCATTATCATGTATGTCTCCACATTATTATTTTTTTTGATTACAAAACAGTCTGCTATCTGCTGTTTCCATAGATGGTCGTAGGAAAAATCATTGATTCAAGATGGGATGATAATATGAAAACAATTATTTCAACAATAGGAGTAATTCATGAGACTTACCTATACTATTAAATATTTTCCTACTGGTGCCAACTCTCATTTTTCTTACTATAAGATAATCTGCAATCGGGCTCATGACCAGACTCAGCAGCCACATGGCCAAATAAGGTAAGGCTGAAAGAGTACTATTCTAAAAAAAAAAAGATTTTTCAATTATCACGTTTATCTAGTTATTGTTCTCATTCATTGGATTGCATTTTCGAACCTACCGAAGACAGCTTGAATTTCAATACATTTTGCATATATGATGGGATTTGTGTAAGTAAAGTCCAAAACCCTAAATTCTGTCCACAGTGAGCAACCAAAATAGCCCAAAATGGGAGTGAAGTTAAAATTGACATCCATGGTGTACTGATATTCTGAAAAAATAAAAATACATTGGATACATGGATCAATTAATCTCATAAATATATATATGGATGTTGTAGAATCCATTCAACAGGAATTGAAAGAGAAAAGTAGGTAGTTTCGTTCAAATCGCCTGGTATAATTGACATCTCTGTACAGGTTTAGGGAGAAGTATGGAAACCCCTGAATATCTCTGAAACTGAATCAATGAAATTGAATACCTAGAAGGTTTTTAACTTGGGGATATCTAAAATCGCATCGACTATGTTGCCAGATTTTCATGTTACTCTATGCATTGCGCAACAATGTTTTTTTCGAATGGAACACCTTATTTATCTCAACTACATTTGATTGCTGGTGCTCCATTCAGTAGAAGCCCAGAATATTTAATTTCGAATATCTCCTGAGTTTTGGTAAACTAGCATTTTTGGAAAATTGAATGGAAAACTCTCACAAATACACAAAATTTCTGGAAATATTTGGAATTGAAATTCATCATTCTGGGGTTACACTGATCGATGATGATCGGAAATGCAGTAAAAGTAAATGGTGTGATCCATTGAAAAAAATAGTTTTGCCACAGAATTGGCACAGTACTTGGTTCACTACTCTTCAACGTATTCGGTTGTTCATCGAAAAAGAGGATAATATGTAATGTACCTAGAATCTGAAAGAAATAAAGACGTTTATTATTATTACATCCACGGTGAAATCTTTAGTTTCGCTGATGATATTGTGGTTTCCTACGAAAGTTTCTCTTTCTATTTCCAGGCTTCTCAGCATTGATTTTCAAACAACCGTAGCTATACATTTTTGTATCATACCAAATATGCTGCCCAAATTCGAACAAATCCGATTCAGACTCTATAACCGGAAAACATCAACAGTGTCGTAAGAGCAGAAAAATAAATATCTAGGCATTATAATTGACTGTCATCTGAGATGGAATCATCATGTGATTAAGAAACTAACAGGATTATTACTTAACAGATTCAGAATATATACAAAAATAATTCGACATGAGGCTTCTAAAGGTGCTATGTTCGTCCTTGATACAAAAACATATTACATACGTTATTCTAACATGGGGAGGGATCATGAATAGCCATTTGAAGAAATCAGAAGTCACCCACAAATGGCTATTGAAAATAATCTTGAAAAAGAAATACAGGCATCCGGCCGAAGAACTTTTCGAAGAATCGCAAGTCGTAGATGTGAGACATAATCATAAAACCCGATACAATTGCAAAACAACGCATATACCCAAAGTATAGTATATAGTATATAGTCCTGTCCTATACGCTGAACTACTAGCTTCATTGAGGGAGAATAGTTCTACCAGATAGATATAAGAAACAGCTGAAATGATGGATTCTTGATTCAAAAGATTGATTGGTCTACTTCTAATCATTCTGTATCAAAATCATTTCTGTTGAAGACTAGACCAGAAATCATAGTTTTTATAGAATACATCATCATCACTTTTTATTATTATATCCGTTATCATTATCATTATTATTGTGGAAAAATAAAGAGAAATATCTTATTCTATTTTCTATGATTCTGAATATCCTGTCTTCCTATATTTTTCCATATATTCTACATGTATCATCTATATGTATCTATATGTATTTATTTCTATACTGAAAATACTTGACTTCGATAGAGTGGACTGTATTTATAAACTGAATTCTTTTATTCTGAAGAAATAACGATATAACTTCAATCGTTGATGAGCTCAAATTTCATTATGACAAAATCAATCTGACAATGATAATTTCTGTCACTCCGTCTCTCATACCGGGTGATATAAATGATTGCTGCTAGCTATATCATAAACAATATCAGTAAAATAACGAAAAGTCATTAACATATACTATGTATCTATTTTAAACATCCACGTTCAAGGTCCGCCTTTGTAGAATTGTGAAGTTTTTTCGCTGTTGTTAAAAAAAAACTATTTTTATAATAAAAATCATTGAAAATTTAATTATTACTTTTATCATTATTATTATTATTATTATCATTATATGGCAACATGTTCGTTTCGATTTCATTTATTTGGTCGTTTCGATTTCATTTATTTCATTTATCATTTCAGAGTTTCCCTTACTTTTTCATTGACGAAGCTTGTTACTAGGGATAACCTCAAGTCTAAAAAGGGACAATAGTAAAAAAAAATTAAAAATCGTAACATCAACAGGTAAGAGTCTACAAGAGACGTAATCAGTTTGGAAACCGAATATAATCTACATAGAAGGTAATCAGGAATTAGCCTATGCATACAATTCCACTAGTGCTAATTATACTTAAAACTTTAGAAATATACGTACCAGTTGAAAATTAATAAACGAAAGTAATAACGATGTTTCAGTATTCTCACCTTTTTGTCTTCTTCGTTTGCTATCCCAAACTCGATATATTTCCTTTCAATTGGAGTTATACTTTTATGCTTTGATGGACTATCTGAGCCAATAAATAGCCAAATTATAGCCCAAAGAACACCTAGACAACCATACAGATAGAAAACTGAAGGCCATCCATGAGATGATTCAGATAGAAAACCAGCTATTGGCATCGATAGCACTGTTCCTAACGGACCTCCTAAATAAGATGTTTAAAGGTTAACACTTGATACGTAGATCCTCACTCAAATTTTGGACGAATATTCCATTCTAAAAGTACCTGCATAGGTGAAACTGCCAATTTTGGCTCTATCTTGTAACGGAGTCCAAGCTCCTATCAAATTATGCACACAAGGAAAAATGAAGCCCTGAGTTACTCCAGTCACCATCCTGCAGGCTATGACTCCCCCGTATCCAGAGAAAGATCCAAAAAGCGGCAATAGGATGCAAAAGACCGACCCTATCAGAGCTGCCCAGCCAATGAACTGTTTGGGGCCGTAGTTTTTCGCTAGTTGTCCAGCCCCTATTTGCAACCAGATGTAACCCCAGAAGAAGGAAGATAGAATGAGGTTTTTCTTGCTCTCCCATTCTGGATATGTCTGAAGTGAAATATTCATCAAAATCTCAATTAGGGCTCTGGGAAAATATCGATTTGTGAAAGTAGAAGTATAAAGTAGCACATACAATGCATAACAGTGTTTTTAACAAATGAAAATATTGAAGAGTTGATGGTATATTCATTGTCCTCCCAAAAACCTCCATATTCTAAAAACCATATATAAGTTAGTATAATCTACAGGCTGATTCACGGTGGATGGCACATTACACATTTTGGTGAACCAGACAACGAACCACTTTGAAAATCTGGTAAAGACTATATTTGGACGTTCTCTACCCAACTGAAATATTCTCGACATTGCGGTGATGCCACTTCTATAAGAAAGTAGTATCAATCTGTGATTTTTCAAAAGGAACACCAACAATTTCCCAACAATGTTCCAACAACTTCTTGATATTTCTCTATAATACCTGTCACCGCTTTCAAAGTAAAAATTAATTTTGATTTTCTTGATCATGACCTCTAAAAATGTTCAGAAAATACAGTCATATCGTTTGTTTGAAAAAGTGACTGAAAGTTGATTATTTCAAATGAAACATCCGACATTTTATGTCGACATGCACAATTGTTTTGTGAACTCTGCCTTCAAACATTCCCCATCTAATCTAATGGGTTGAGATCGGGTGATCTGAACCATCATCATTTTGTTCCATCGTTTTTGAGGGTATTCGCAAATTCTGAAGTGACGAAAATGTCCATCATTAGGAGAGTGTCACAACGCTACTGTCAGATAGTACTTATGGCCTGCTTACCAAATATCGAATGGGGATACCATGTTCAAGGAACAAAAATTGACTAGTAAGGTATAGGTAAGATATACATATATGGGAAGCAAATTTTAGCGGCTTTCTGAATTTTCAATGATATACAAGGTGTTACATTTGGAATAATTAACTTTCAGTTACTCTTTCAAAGGAACAGAAACGAGATAACTGTATTTTTTCACCATTGAAGTAACAAAGATTTGGCTGAAGTATGGGAAGCCCCTAACTATCACCCACCTCCAAATCAAATTTCGATATCATTGTGTTTCTCTGTTGACTGTCAATTCCAATAAACGTGAGATTTGTGGACGATTACAAAGTTGAACAAGGATCGCCAATAATTGCTTATATTTCAAAAACTTGAGTAGATAGATGAAGGTATGATACACATGAATGAGTAGGTAATCGGAACTGCTATTCGATGCGATGATAAAATACAGACAAAAATCGAATTTCAATCAAATGAATGAATCTAATTTTGAATGAATTATTGTATCACCCTGTATAAAATTACAAAATGAGATCCCACTACAGCACAATGAGCTTCCTGGTATTCCTTGACTCCATACCAAATTTCATCTTCTTCTAGTGTCTTAGTCACAGCTGAAAAATATCGACTTTTTGGGAGAGTCATGTTTTCCAAGGAAAGAAAAATACAAAATAATTATTTACTCAAAAACTCTCACAGATAGGTATAGGAAAATACTGGAAGAAGTTTCTAGAAAATCATTGGAGATTCTGAAAATGCTATTATATACAGGGTGTTCCATTTGAAATATCAAAATTGCTACTTCTTTTTGCTAGAAGCGGCAATACCGATTGAAATTCTTCCAGAAAGATAGAGCGGGTGCGCTCATGCGATCACCCCAACTTTCAGAATGATCTCTTGGCTGGTTCGCTAGGAACATCTATAATGAACCGTTTCAATAAATCACCCTGTATAGTTAGTTAAGTATACAAAGAGTTCATACGCATCATCTTGAATGAGAGTTCATAAACATATAACGTGAGAAAATCGTCTAGATTGCACCATTCATGAAAGATTAGATATCCACAAAAATTGTGTATAAATACTAACTGGTTTTGCTCAATACATAAACAATAATCAAACAATTTTGATAACCTTCGTAGTGGAAAATTTATTAATAAGACTAATCAAATAAACTAAATCACCAATCTGTTTTTATATAGCCGAAGTAATAAATTTTAATTGTCTGGGTGTGTCCTGAACGATAATAGGATTTCATGAATGTTCTCTGGGCTCAGTTTATGTCGTTTATGGTGTTTATGATTCATAACAAATATTTACAACGAATCTTATTCAGTTTATAAAGAAGTACATACAAAGAAAACTTACTGGTATTGTTTCATATGGTGGATTATCCGTTATCATAGCATGTATTGCAACACTCAGTATAGAACGAATTCCATAGGCTAAATTCAAAATAACGAAGAGTAGAGCGTATTGCACATGACGTGTTCCAAAATATGACTCTGAAAGACGAGAAAATTCTAGTGAAAAAAGTAATATAATATTAAATGTTGATTTCTGATGGCAACCGTCTCAATTTTCATATTCAAGATATGTATAATTGGAAACATTGATTGACAATGCAGAGTGTTTGTAGAATGAATTCAAGAGATGATTGTTGAGAGTGATTTTAACATGAAAAGTTCATGTAAAGATGTGATACCTGTTCGAATAATTGTTTTTTCTACAACAGTCAAAAAAACTTGACATTTCTGCATCTCTATATTGATGTGTGAATATTTACTTTTTTCCACTGCAAAAATAATTCATGAAATAAACATGAAATAATTGACTCTTAGGATTCATTTTTGATAGTCAATTATTAATTGATTATTCAATCTCATTTAATTCAATTTCATTCATTGAAATCAAAGTTGATTGTGAAGTTTGAACAATTATTTCCTACATAAATTCCCGGAGATGTTCTATTTTGCTGCCGATCAGAAACCTCAGATATTTCTTGAAACGTTGGAAGAAGATGGCCAATCCAATATTTTGTAAGAAATCTCAATTTTTAAAATAATATGAAATGACTATTCTCGTCCGTATCTCCCAATATTATCTTCATTCGATTCAATTATTGTCTGTTTTCCTCATGACTCTTATGTGGTCCAGGGATATATGCAATTGAGTAGATTTTTATTCTCGAAAACTACACATGATGTGGAAAAAATGAAGTAACAAAAGAGTTGAAGTGAAGTTTGAACAATTATTTCCAAAAAAAATTCCCGAAGATGTTCCATTTTGCAGCTGATCAGAAACCTCAGATATTTCTTGGAGAGTTGGAAGAAGATGGTCAATTCAATATTTTGGAAGAAATCTCAATTTCACAAAATAATATGAAATAACTTTTTTCGTCCGTATCTCCGAATATTGTTCTGAATGAATTATTTTTTGTTTTCCTCATGTTTCTTATTAGGTCCAGGGATATATGCATTTAGGTAGATTTTTATTCTCGAAAACTACACATGATGTGAAAAAAATTGAAGGAACAAAAGAGTTGTAGTGAAGTGTGAACAATCATTTCCAACATAAATTCCCGAGGATGTTCCATTTTGCTGCTGATCAGAAACCTCAGATATTTCTTGAAGATGGTCAATTCAATGTTTTGGAAGATATCTCAATTTCACAAAATAATATAAAATAACTATTTTCTTCCATATCTCCTGATATTATCTTAAATGATGTTTCTTATGTGGTCCAGGAATATATGCAATTGAGTAGATTTTTATTCTCGAAAACTACACTTGATGTGAAGAAAATTGAAGGAACAAAAGAGTTGTACTTTCATATGCTTGATCCAAAAAAACTAAATACATTAAAATTACCAACAAACAGTGGTGTACATTTTTTTGCAAAGATATTAAATGAGGTACCGATCGGGACGCCACTGACGCACTGATCCTAATGAATTCAATCTAGTTGACTGAATTCGCTCCTAAACTGAAAACGAAGCAAGTTAAGACATATGTTCATATGAACATTTCGTCTTGAAATTAGTGAAAGATCACTCAAGCTGCTGAATTCATCATATATACCTAATTAACATAATCAACTATAATGACGATTAGAGAATACTAGTGAACTCACTGATGGTGTTTTCTTTCGCCAAAACGCTAACGGCATTTTTCGCAATGGCATAATCGTTATGAAACTCCCCAGAAGATGGCGAAATATTTGCAGATTTCTGTACACATAGTATTATGCAGTTTGATCAGCAATAAACTAAAACTACTTCTGAATTGATGTTCTCATTCAATTGATTGTGATCATCAATAATACTACTAATAATATTCAATTATCAAATAATTGATTATTTGATTATTTTTATATAATATATAATCATATTTGTGATTTTTGTGTCGCCATCTATCGGTTGACAAAGGAATGATTTTCCGCTATAACGAATAAAATGCAGGTGACAAGTTTGCTGTACGTTTGCTGTACGTAAATTTGATGGCATTTGATTATAGTTGCTGCACCATTGTTCCCCACATCCTAGCTGTATTGAAACAAATGCGTTGATTATCTAGATGATAATTCATGTGGAACCGACCTGCAGATTTAACGAGTTGACACGAGTTCAATCTTCTGCTTCGGTTTCACGAGTTGAATTTCACTAGAGAATATAATATGACTCATGTCTCCAACGAATATCACACATTCCCGTGCAGTTTCAAATTGTCAAATCTGACATTTATCGCTACTCATTAGAAACGGACCAAAATAAGGTGAATCATGGAGGGAATTCAGTTCATGAAACAAGTATGAAACCAACAAAAATACCAACAAAGGCAACGAGAAGAATGGATTGGAAGAATCCTGGAAATAAGTAATGAAACAACTCCTGAATCAAGTAAATCTTCCACTAACGTACCGGCATTCTCATCTTTCGATAATGAGGACTATCGGGAAAATAACTTGTCACGGTTGAATCAACAGTTTGAAGCTCGTGAGGTCATTGAAGACAATCAAAAACGAGCTCATGGGTTGGTTGTGATATATTCGATCTTCTGACAAAGCTGTTTGATCTCAATGATCTGAGTGAACAGAAATATTCAGAAATCGTGCTGAAATTATCCAGCCATCACAAATCTGAAACCCATGTATCAGCAGCAAGGTACGAATTCTCGACCACAAAAATGAAATCAGGACAAAAATATGCAGAATGGGTGTCAGATTTGAGAGGAATAGTTGGAGATTGTCGTTTTACATGTTAAAAACAAGACAATGAAGAACCTTTCGTAGACAATTTGATAAGAGACGCATTAGTTTTACATACACCTCATGATAAAGTGCGTACAACTGCTCTTCAACATATCAATCCATCAATAGAAGAAGTTCTCAGAATCGCTGAAGCTCACGAAGCTACACAGAGTGCTCTTCAAACCATTGAAGGAGAAACTCCAGATACCACAGAGGTTCATCAATTGAAATCACAATATACAAAGTCTAAGCAGAAAATGTCCCAACCAACGAGTCAGTGAAGGCGGTTTGATTAATCTTTGCTCCAGTCTTGTCCTGGTTGCAATTCCTTAATGCAGTTTGTGTGAATTGCAAAAAAACTGATCATATTGCATCCGTCTGCTCAACTAAGATAGACAAATATTACACAAGATATGAATCAGTTCAGTATAATAGATCTTCAAGTTAACAAACCAATGAATCACATCTGATGAATGGAAATTAGGAAGCTGTGAATTCCACCACAATGGAAGGGAAAAAGATTTTCATTCGATTGAAGATCAATTCAACTGAAATAACCTCTCAGATTGATACTCGTTCAATGATTGGTCTGGTTGGTTTTGAGAAACTAAGTTATCCTCTATGTTGTTCTACAGGGCAGATTCTTAGATTATGGAGTTGCAATAATTCCGCTGAAAGGAATTTTGAACGTGGATGTCGAATATAACATAAAGATATAACTTTCGACACTTTTGATGAAGTTGACAGTATCAAATCATCGATCGATCGAATTTGTCAAAAATATGCAGTTATATTCAAGCCTGGTCTTGGAACTTGCAAAACATTCGAAGCTAGGATAAACGTATCTGAAACAGGGAGCCATCCCGAAATTTTCCAAATCAAGACCTATTTTTTTCCCAAATTGAAGCAGTGCAAGAAGAAGAGATCAAGTTGACTGATACTGGTATCTGGAAACCGATCAAAACAACACAATGGGCGGCACCTATCGTTGTAGTTTCTAAACCAAAAATGAGATAAGAATATGTGGCGATTCCAAGGTAACTGTCAATTCTCAGATCGAACGTGAGCAATATCCAATACCAAGACCGGAGGAGTTATTCCACAAACTAAAAATGGAAAACATTTCTCCAAAATTGATCTCTCTGACGCTTATCTTCAAATTGAACTCAATGAAGATTCGAAAAAGTTAGCTGTTGTTAATACTCCTCATGGTTTATTCCAATATCAACGATTAGCTTTTGGTATTTCTAGTGCACCTGCAATTTTTCAGTGTTTCCTTGAACAGTTGATATCAGGTATTCCACATTGCACAAAGCATTCAGACGAAATAATCTTTACTGGGAGCACAGAAAAAGAACATA
This sequence comes from Gastrophysa polygoni, assembly GCA_963576655.1. Classification (NCBI taxonomy): domain Eukaryota; kingdom Metazoa; phylum Arthropoda; class Insecta; order Coleoptera; family Chrysomelidae; genus Gastrophysa; species Gastrophysa polygoni. The sequence goes on from OY755083.1 coordinate 21,764,813, forward strand.
TGGAAAATTTAGAAGAACTCTTCCGAAGATTATCAGAAAACGGATTGCGATGCAACAAGTCCAAATGTACATTTTTCCAACACGAAGTTGAATATTCGGGATATATTCTGAATTCTACTGGAATAGAACCCACGAATGATACAATCGAAGCTATCAAGAGATTACCACAGAATTTACAAGAATAACAATCATTCTTAGGGAAGATCAATTACTATAATGAATTTATTAATGGATTTACCCAATTATCTGCACCTTTGAATTATTCGAGGAGGAAGAATATTCCTTATATTTGGACAAAGGATGAAGAAGAATCTTTTTGGAAACTGAAGAAACGTATTATAAATTATACAAATCTTATCCATTATCCATCCATTGGTGTTGATATTCCCAATCGGTTTCCAGATGGTTCTGAAAAACCTGTTGCATTTGCTTCAAAAACGTTCAGCGACCATGAAAAGAATTACAGTCAGGTCGAAAAACAAGCATTGGCTATAATATTTAGTGTGAAGAAATTCAACCACTATGTATATGGCCGACATTTTAAGCTTCAAACAGAAAATAAAGTATTGGTCACAATTTTCCATCCAAATAAGCAATAACCTGTTAGGACAATCCAGCGAATTCAGCGCTGGGCAATAATACTAATGAATTATGATTATTCTATCACGTTCAAGCCAACTGAAAAACCAATCGATCATCAAATCATCAGGGATGCAATAATGGAAGATGAATCATTGTTGAAAGTATTTCATTATATTTCCGAAGGTTGGCCAGAAAAATTAGATGAAAGAGAAGCAAATATTCGTTCATATTTCGAGAAGAAACTTTCTTCATCTACTCATAAAGGAGTCATTTTATTACAGACTGATTTCACACGAGTGATAATTCCTCAATCATTGCAAACCAAAATTCTGAAATTTCTCCATGGACACTGGGGCATAGTGATAATGAAACAGGAAGGTATTGCTAGTGGCCTGGTATCGATGAAAACATTGAGGATTTGGTCAAATGTTGTAATGCATGTCAAATGATCACATCTAACCCAAAGCAAGAATTCGGTAATTGGGAAATTCCATCGGAACCATGGGAACGTGTTCATATCGACTTCGCCGGTCCATTCTGCCTATTCGAGGTTTCCCCATGTTATTCAAATGTTTAATACTACTGCTGAATCCACAATTATGGCGTTGTGGCAAGTTTTTGTTATTGAAGGTCTTCCAATGACATCGGTCTCTGACAATGGTCCTCAGTATCAGCAAATTTCCGGAGTTTCTGTACAGAAAATGGAATTCGGTATATAACTACTACACTTTTCCATCCAGCATCCAACGGAGAAGCAGAAAGATTAGTAAGAACATTCGAAGAAAATATGAAAAAAAGTCAACTAGGTAACATGAGGTGTGAAGACGCTTTGCAAAAGTTATTAGTGACATACCGTTCTGATGGGAAATCACCCTCAGAAATGTTACATGGAAGACAACATAGAACTTTATTGTCACTTTTGTTACCTCCCACTAGAGAAGATGAACGAATAATATTGTGGATAGTGTTTCGGAACTCTTGGTCGGAGACGCAGTTTATATACGAAACTTCAACGAAAGGCCAGAGATGGATAGAGTGATGAGACGTTTGGGAAGGATGTTATTCTTGGTCAGAGCTGATGAAAGGGTTCATAATAAACATCAGAACCAGATCAGAAGTAGGCAAGTCGGAAGGAGTATGGTACCGGAAACTCGTGAGGGTTACAGCCAAGACAGTATTTCCGCATATCCGTTGGAAATTGCTCTTCCTCAGCAACCAGATTCATCAGTTCCTAATACGCAGAACCAAACTGGTGGGCCTAAATCGAGAGCTAACATTCAGATGAATAATGCAGTTGAAAATAATTGTCGTAGTAGTACTAACGAGATATTGAATGAAAACTTCAATAACAATGGAACCAATACCACCACTAATGAATTCATTGATTCACCAATCCCTCAGAGTAGCAGTCCAGATGATAACCCTCAACCTGGGAAGCCAAGACGAGGAGCTAGATGCAAGAATTTTGTTGGGACGAACAATGAAGAGTTTTTTTTATTATTAGTAGTTGTTGTTTTGTACTATCCTTCATTAGGGGTTTTTGATTTTGACAGACAGCAATGTCTGATGGGAGTCAAGGAATTTTTGGCAAATAGACTTGATCTCCGAATATGATTATACGAATATAATACATATATATTCCAATGGACCAGTGACGGCTCATCAGGGACAGCAAGGTTGGCCAGGCTGTACCACATTATTTGGGTGAAGAGCTGAATTATTCAATGGAATAAAAATTCTTTCAAACTAGTTTCAATATTGAAATCAAGTCTCAATATCATTCCACTAACTTTCTTTCGAATATATCAGGTATGATTGAAATAACGATGCCAAAGTCGTAATACGGAGAAAAAGTACGTTTAATTTTCATCGCGCTCTAGCTAAACCTGAAATTCCGAACGAAAATACACATTCGGCGATAAAGTTCAAATTATTGAACTATTCATATTCAAATCATCATTAAATTATTTATTATTTGATTATTATTATCATTACCCGTCCACATTTGTTACTTGCACTAGAAACAAAAAAGTAAGTTGACTAACTAGAGAAACATATATTCTGGCAAACCCAGGTTCTGAGGACACAAGCCGTCACTGCAATAACTCATATTCTGTGGAATGTCAACTGATTTGAGAAGAGGTAACGATTCGAAGATTCTGCTATCCGAAACAAACAAACTGGTGATACAATTTCATAAATATTTTATAAACCAACCATTTTTGGCCATTAGTATGGAAATGTGAAACATTGCAAAACTGATGGGTGGATGATGTTGGACAAGTATGAATCACCATTCATTATCTATTAAGGATTACAATCAGATAATCAAAAGAATTAATACATACTAGGTTCATCAACTTGTTGCACTTTCTCACACATTGCTCGCCAGCTTTAAAATATAACTTCTCAACTCACAGGTCTCCTGATGATTGGGTTTATCCTAATACTGCTATCTTCATTTATCCCATGTATATACAAATTGAGATAATTAAACAAAATAAATAATTTTTCATGGCAGAACTAGAATCTATAATTATTATTTCTGTTGTTCATACTACTGATACATCCCGTAAAATGCATAATTTTATGGTTCGACGAGTAAAACATATAATTTAGCGTTAATACTAATACTCGTGTATTATCTATTTCTATTAGGTATTTCTATGAAACTCATTAACTCATGTAGTAAATATCAACAAACCTTAGAATCATTATTTTTGTATCTAGTGTATCTCAGCTATTTTTTGAACAACTTGGTTGCGCCTCGTTAAAAAAAATCAGTTCTTGATTACCAAAGTAGCATTCCCAGCACGAGTTGCGAATACATTTTTTTCTAAGAACGCCAAAATATTCATATCTCCCAATAATAAAATTCAAATATCGAATATAATTTTAGACTGTCATGTGCTATCACCTCTGCGGCAGTTGCCTCCAGGTCGAAAATGTAGTCTTCCAACCTCCAGAACAATTATATCACGAGCTGAATCTGAATTATCTGGTTTAGGAATAAATATTGGTTCGAGTAATATAACTGCACCATTGATGTTAACATTGTGAATAATGAAATTATTTTAGTATTGTATTTTGTCACAATTTGACATTGTCACATTGCCATGAAGTTTTCAATAACCTTAATTTTTGTTGAATATTCAGATATGAATGATTCCTTGGATTTTTCTGAATTTAAGACCATATATCATATATATACATACATATATATATATACATATATATATATATATATATATATATATATATATATATATATATTATATTTTGCGCACGGTGTCGTTGTAACGTACTTGAGAAAATGAAAGGAGCGTAACTCCACATATTGTTATCAATGCGCGAATCTTGTAATTTTTTGGCGTTCGTAGAAAAAAAATAGCTGAATAGTAGTTATTCGTGTACCAAGGCCGTAAAATTGATGCTCTTCGGCTAAATTAGAAAGTGCGGCAGAGACTAATCAACATTTTGGTGGCGACCAAACATATCATTCAGCCGAGGTGAGCATAATAGCAATAGCAGTAGTAGTAGCAGTAGAAGCAGTAGCAGTAGTTTTTTTTTTTATTTGGGAGCGAAAAAATCTTCAAAGAGACACCCGATGGCCCTCGTCGGGTAGTGTCAGATTCTAACTGACTAAAAAACCACTCAGGCTATGGTGGTCTTCTTCAGAACCGCCCACGGGCATTTCTTCGAAGAGGACAGCCTGGATGATGTTATGAGCTCTCTTCCTGTGTTGGCCTTTCTTGTTCTAATTCTGAATCTGTTCCGAAAGTCGCCGTGCCCTGTGAGAATTTGCGTTGAGTAGAAGTTCACCTCCCCCTACTTCCTCTCTATCCAAGCTTTCACGTCCGTTATAATGCTTCTGCTCCACGCTGCCTTGCCGTCATCAGTGTCCCATTCTTCTTACCACAGTATCAATATGCCGGCTCTTGCATCGGCCCTGGTAGACCCGCTTTGTAATCGGATCCTCTCTTCCACCAGGAGGTTTATAGATGGTGTTCTGGCTACTAGCAGTAATGCTTTTGTCGAGGCTGTTCGATATGCACTGGTTATTCTGATTGCAGCTCTCCGCTGCACTCTGAGCAACCAATTCTTGTATAGATTTTTCTTCATGGCTCTTTTCCAGATGGTCGCGCCTTATAGTATTATGGACTGGACCACCGAGCATAGTATTGTTCTACTACCTTCTCGGGGGCCTCCAACATTGGGCATTAGCCTATTTATGTTTCCCAGTGCCTTCGTGGCTTTCTCAGCTGCCATTCTGATGTGGTGCCCCATTTGCAGGTTCCTGCCGAGATGCACACCAAGATATTTAATGCTTTCCTGACTCTCTACGGCTATCTTTTCAACTCTGACTCTGATGGATTTCACCGTTCTTCCACCTGCTAGGATGACTACCTCTGTTTTGTTCAGGCGCAATGCTCAGCTTTTTTACTTTAAGACATCTGATGATATCCCTTATTACTCGGTTTGCTTCTAGCTCTTCGGCATTCCTAGGTCATCCGCATAGCCAACTAGTGTGACTCCCCGAGGTACTGGTATTTTCAGTATCCCGTCGCAGTACACATTCCAGAGGGTAGGGCCCAGAACAGATCCCTTCGGAACTCCACAAGTGATTTCCATTGTGCTCTCTTTCCCGTCCAGTAGCCACCTTTCTTCTAGGTTGTATAGATAAGGAACTATTCCTCTCCTCCTCAGTTCGTAGAGAATCCCTTCCCATGGAGCTGAGTTGAAAGCATTCCAAACGTCTAGTGTTATCATTAGGCAACGTTCTCTGCCTGCCATCTCATTTGCTTCGTCAGCGATGTCTTGCACCTTTTTAAGTGCACCAACAGTTGATCTTCCCTCTCGGAAGCCATGCTGTTCATCGGCTAAGTCCCCAGTCTATTCTATAGACAGATAGGTCTGAACGCCGTATTTGCCTGTCCGCGGGTTTCCTTTTTCCACTTTCTGTTCCTTCGGAAATTCCCCTTTGACGAGAGCGTGATTCAGCGCTTAAGTTTTGACTGAGAGGAATTTGAGACTCAAAATTTTCAACGTTAATGGAATACTGTGATTCAAAGTTCTATCCTGATAGAACCAGGCCGTATTCCTGGAAATCAAACTATCATCACATTTATGAATCTTCAATCGGTAACGTTACTTTGAAATCAAAATGAGACGTTTCATTGACATCGAATAATAAGGTTACATTTGAATCATATTCACTCAGGACACTGATTAACATAATTGATTCGAAGTTACTCGGATACTAATGGAATCAAACGTTGAATTTTGAATCATGATGGATTTATAGTTGCAGACTAGTTTTCTAATCACCAAACAATAAAGTTCGATGAACGTGAGTCGGTTACGTTTCATTGCAACCAATATATTACGATACAATCCAGGAAAGTTGATTCAACGTTGAAAAATAACGTTGCTAAAGAACGAGATGAAAACGTATTGCCCAACGACATTTTGCCGTTTTTTCAACGCTACATTTTGTGGACGATACATGAGAATATCAACGTGCTTTCCATGTTTATGTGTTTATTGGGTTGATACAAACTCCATAAACGACGAAAGAAAAAAATTCATTGTTGAAGATTATTGAGGATCAGTAGACAACTAACGTTCTAGTCTTACTTGAGTGTATAAATCAATAATCCAACCACACCTCGAATATATATTGTACTAGTGATATATTTGCTACACGGAAATTGCATTCCAATAAGTACTACAGAAGTTCAGAATAGAGGTATGCGTTTATTGTTGAAATGTAATAATTATACCTCTAATATCATATCGATGATTGATCTTCCGCATTGGACGATGGTGTAAGAAAAATTGTACTATTTTTCATATTTGAAATACAGGAAAGAAACCATTTCATTTGAATGAATTTATTACGTTCAATAATCAGATTCACAACTAAAGGTGTAAGGAAGTGAAGGAAGCATGATCTCTCTCTACGGCCACAAGTGTGAGTTGTTGATCATGAACAAAAAACAATCAGAAGGATATTTTCCTTACTCATAGTTTATCCAAAGTTTTGTGAGCGAAAGCACGGTTTCTAAAGATACGTTGTTTTAGTTTGCCTTTTGAATGATCATCCAATATAGGTAACAATGCATACATGGGCACCTCGACGAAAACAGATCGAACTTTCCTCCTCTTGTGTCGAAACTTGAGCTATCATCCATAGATATCTTGATGAGTCCGCCCACTCTCGCATCGGGGTGGAAATTTCCCTCTTGTCATCTCGTATTCTTCGTCCATCGAGCTCGCACGTATTCTGGCTGTACAATAGTGTACAAAGTGAGCACGGCGAAATTGCTCCGTAATGAAGAGTTATTATCAGTTTTCCATCATTCTAGTGATGACTTCTCATGCATATCATTGTTTTGTTGTTATTAGTGGTACGAATGTGCTAGATGATATTCCTCTTTCTCAATGCCCAACGATGCTACAAGGTGATTAAATATAAATTATTCACCAGGAAAAATGTATGAATGTATGTATGAATGTTCAAATTTTCCTTTCAAGTATTCACTCTATAAACTAGAGTAAGAATTTATTACACTTCGAAAATTGCAAACCGATGAATAAAATTCCAATGCATGATTTAGGAGAATCCGAAATTGAAAGTTTCACAAAATTTTAGGAAACGATGATTTCTCATTGAAATCTCAAAAATTTGTTCGAATAGTTGGACGTGACTCAGCTCATCCAAGAAGAATGAGTTATGCATGACGAACATTCTGTTAGAGAAATATCAATTATAAAAAAAACATGAAACAATATCAGGATGAACTAGGGGTCGTAGTTCACCAACTCTAGTACTCCCCTGTTCGGGTGGAGTAGAAACCATTTTTCTGCCCTTTCATTCATCTTCGTGATGACCGGAGTGAGCCTCAGGTCGTTTCAGATGGTCGCGTTGGAGACGTGATAAGGCGCGTCGAGAGCCCATCACCTAATGGCGAGGGCATTTTGCTCCTTTATCTTCTTCCGGTCAGTTTTGCATGACTGCCACCATGCATTGTTTGTGAGGGGCATCTTGCTCTGCCTACCTATAAGGGGAAAACGTGTTTGCTTTGCAACTTTAGCTTGACATGTTCGGTCAATGTGAGTCGTTTGTCCATGGTCACACCAAGATATTTGGCGCGATTTGACCTTCGGGTAGTACTCTCCTGTTTCCATACAAGAGAACAGCCCTACAAGTACTGTGGCACCCCTTTGGAGGTAGCGAGTTACCAGCGTTGGGATCGAGCGGGCTGCGATCGCTTCGTCATTAGCGCACAGCTATAAGAGGGTTCGATCTTTCTGCAGGGTGTCTGATGTGTAAATGGTATACAGCTTCGGACAGCTCCTTGTGGAACTCTTGCATCTCTAGATCTGGCTGACGAGAGCTCATGCCCTACCTTCAATCTAAGCTGTCGTCCACCAATGAATGAGTCAATGATTCTAAGGTATCCTAGTGGGATCATTTTGTATATGAGTCCGTCGTGCCATACTACAACGAAAGCTTTGGAGACATCCAGGAAGATTGAACCCGTAATCTATCTTCTATCAAGTCCTTGGGCTGCTCATTCGACCAGTCTCATAACTTGAAGTTCTGTCGAGTGCTCTGCTCTCTGCATTCGAATTGTTCATCCAGGATGATGTTCAGGGCTTCGGTGATCATCAAGTCACTTGGCAATCACTCCTTCGGCGACTTTACTGACTGAAGGTAACAGACTGATGTGTCTATACTTCCAGGAAAATGTACCATTCTCTCCGAGCTTGGCGATCATTATGACCTCGACATTTTTTCACTTGTCCGGGAAATATCGAAGGCGCAACAACCCGTTGATGATGTTGTTTATGGTTGCCACTGCCTTCCTGGTGAGCTAATTCAGCGCCCTGAAGAAGAAGGAGCTTCATGAAGTTTATCTCCGTCGTGGGTAATTTTTCTCTACGTTCCACACTGTCAGAAAATGCTTTTTTCTTTTTCCCGAATGTACCAACAATGCCGCCCGTGTATGGGTGGCAGGGGTTTCCTTGTGTTTCTGATCACTTTTTGCAGGTTCAAGACCATGAATACTATCATGACTTCAGTAAGGTTTTTCCTAAACACAAATAGGTAGTATAGATTTTGATTAAATACAATCATTATAATGATTAGTTTCATATGAAAATTATTATATGTGTAGTGAAAATATGATAAAATGTATCATTCCTCAATGTATCATAATTATACAGCCCCAAGACCTGTAGCAAAGTTTCGAAAACGGCTAAATAATATTGAATACCTGATTGTGGTTGAACTTCCATTTGCCATAGATATTCCTACACATTCCTACCATAATATCGATTGAATCTGGGCATGATAGTTCACATAATAGTATATATTTTGGGTTTCAACTATATTATCATTGATGATAATATAAAAATACGTGAGACAATAGTTGCACTCCTGATTCCACTAGTGCATTCATAATCAAAATCTCGATTGCTTGGTGGCCTCGGTTCGTAATTGGCGTCACGGAGGTCGGTCAATTGGAAACATTTTTTGGTCACTGAATGAATTCATCCTGAGTCATCTATTACGGATAATTGTTACGTTTGCTTTTTCAACACTGAAGAGAGATGATAGTTAACACTACATCACGAGACCACTGTATCCATAACTTTGTTACATCGTTCTGATAGATTATCATCATTTCTATCTGATATAAGTATATAGATAGAGATCGTAAAATGAAGATAGGATGAGTTTTTGCGTGCGGAAAAGGCACGTTTCCCTACGAGCTTCATGACAGAAAACAACATGAATAAAATTCAATATTGACTTGAATCCAAGTTTATTTTGACTTTGGGCACACTTTTTTTACTCATAGTCTTACTTCATCTACACTGGCAGAATTTTTTATTGTTAGTCAGAGCAAAATATCTGCGATAAATAGGCGCCTAATCATTTGATTTGTTGTGACAGTTCTCTGTCTAGCCCCATCTCTGAGAGAAGACTCCAAATGCTCCAAATTGACTCAAAATTCAGTTTTCAGATTCTCCATATATTTAGAGCTCTTGGTTTTTCTTTTCCCATGGTCAGAAACCTTAGTTCCCTCTTATTCCTTGCAAAATCTGGACAATGGTTCTTCTGCTAGGGCGATGGTACTCATATGTTTGTTGAGCCTACACTGCCTTGTCAGGAGGCCAACTAGTATTCTAGTACCTACCCTTTTTCTGGATTGGTAGATAGCCTGTGAGTGAGTGTTCGCATGGGTTTTTTGATGAACTCTTTGGCCTATCATAGAGAAAGATCGCCCACCTTTCTGCGACGTTCTAGTTCTGCTAACGTGTCGTAGGCTGTGACTCTAGAGTGTGGAAAAAATAGTTACGTATCATCATTCATCAGTGATCGTCCTTCATTTCATGAAAATGTCAGTGCTATATTGTGCTGTGAGAAATTGCACGTCGAGACTATTTTACTCGGCATTTCATGCTCCATGGTTGACGATCAAGAAATTGTTCATTTATTCGACGTAGTCATTAGGTTGCAGTTGCAATAATGAATACATTGATTTCGGAGTTTCACCGAAAGAAGCAATACATACCATGATTTATTCATTCACAAAAATATTCAGTTTTTCGACATTTTGAATTCGAACGCTCTCTCTAATTTCAGAGCTCCATGGTAACTGAAGAACCAATTTCTATTCTGAAAGAAGATGGATAATTTATCCAAAGATTCACGATTGAAAATTACTTATCGATGGGTATGAATATTTATTCACTCGAAGTCTCACACTTGTGACAATGTAAAAAATCTAACTAAAATATAATTCAGTCGTTAACTTAAAAGATTGCATTGGAATATATGCGACATAAATGGAGTTTCATTGAGTATTGCTTCAGAGAATTTCGTCGAAAATGTCAATCGAGATATAATTCCTGAATATACATACTCCGCTCAGAGTCTACACAACCGATTATCGAAATCTTGGAACTCTCGAAGGCATCAACTCATAATTGGTAATAAGTGACAGTAATAGTAAACTATATAACAGGTCATTCTCTTGGGAGAATGTCTGTCACAACATTTTGTGAAATTTGTATTGATTTTCGCGAATTAAAAACTTTGAATTGAAGAGAAACTGTTTTGTTTATGCATTGGAAGATGATATTTTTACCAGTGAATTTGAGAAACTTTGGAAGATAACATTGGAAACACTGGGAACTCATTGCCCAAAAATAACTTTCAGTCACCCATGTGACAATTTTCCTTTGGGTTACAATATTATAACATTTGTGATTTTTTGTGAGTGCTCAATTTTTTACAATGATATTCTATAAGATTGACGATGTTTTTTTGCTATCGATCACAAATAGTAGTAAGCGACGCGCTTCCAATCATAGACAATATTTACTGAAATTTTTGGGTCATCACCGGTACATCAGCTATCGCGCGAAATGCGTTTCCGTACCCTCGTATCTGAAGCGACTTCTCTCAAGAACATGCGTAAACGTCACGCTTTTGAGCTGAGAATCTCAAACGCTCGACAGGAAATCTTCCAACTATTATTTTCTCATCGAACTGTTATTACTCAGTTTGAGTAATAACTGTTATTACTGTTCAACTGTTATTTCTCAAACTGTTATTACTCATCACACTACCTCCTCGATTAACTTACAGACAGTACCTCTAACTGATTTCAACGTATCGACGATTTAGTGGCTATTTCTGGATTGTCAGAATTACCTTTAGACAAAAACACTGCTTGAACCCTCTGACATGAAGAAAAACTGTACTTTATCGATTTATAGGCAATATCCACAAATTCCCTACTGAAAAAGCAGTGACAGCATATATCCACAGTTGACAGGTTCAGCGTGGGATGCGTCAACAACTTTAGCATTCGTTATATAATTTTATTTGAATTGAAATATCGATTTGTAATTGCCACCTGAGAATTTTGGAAAAAAATAAGGTCAATCTAGACACCGAGACGTCTTCGTACGATTGAACTTCTGTAAAATGAAAATTCGAAATTGGACTGCCGTTCAAAAATCAATTCATTCCTTTCGATATGCGATATTTTCCAAACTATCGCTACATAAGTGAATCATGATTTATCTCTCAGCAAATTCTGTTCTCTCCAAATTTCATGTTATCATATTTTTTTGTAACTATTTTTTGTAACAGTTTTCTCCTGCCGCGATTTTGTTCGTACTAGTCTGACACGTCACGAAAGCCATGCTCTGGCCCGGTACGATATAGTAGGCCCTGGTGAAACCCATCTCTAGCTTGAATTATTTGCAGCGCAATCATCAACTTTATCTGGCCACTTATATGAATGCGGTTCAATTCAAATGAAACAAAATTTCATTTGGTTCCTCTGATTCCGTGAACTGTAACCGTTCGTGTGTAAACATGTCTGTGATAAGAAATGTGCTGAGGAAAAAAACAGAATGGAGTAAAATATTCAATTCGCAACAAATAAAGACTTTGTCCGTGGCAGAAACGTCAAATCCATATATTTTGAAAAGTGAGAGCAGTGATATTGTTATACCAGATGTTTCAATTACCGAACTGTTATATCCCAAAATAGAACAGTTCCATAAATTTACGGCGCTAGTGAGTATCAACCTATTCACTGATAATATATCAATAATTCGTAAACGAATTGGAAATCTAATAACTTATCAGTGATTTGTTCTTATAAGAAGTCCGCCGCGACTGGAAATTATTTGAGGCTAAGTTTCTATTTTTTTTCATCGTAATTCATCATGAATACAAAATTCTCTTATAATATAGAAAGGAACCCCCCACACTAATCTTGGACCTCACGGCACTATGCTGCATTTGTTTTATATTTATTTTTATTCATGAAATATCAGGATATATTCGAGGCCAAGGTTGAATGAAGTGTTATTCTGACAACCCTGTAGATGTCGACTGACACGTTCGAATGAATTCTTGTAAAAGTAGTAGATTTTTTCAAATATGTGTGATTTCAACTCAGAAATGCCAAAAAACTCATTTTTGATGATATGAGAATTGAGATATATTCAAATATACAGGGTTTTCAATTGAAAGAACATTACTTTGGAAAGTTACGTTTTGGGACCACACTGTATAATAATTTTGAAATATGTCTCTCGTGAACCTTCAACTTCTGTGAATTCTATTTCGAACAGCAGAGCAGTCATCTTGATTTGCCTAATATCAAGCCACCATGTGGATGTCAGGTATCAGGTCAAGGTCGACCGCCTGTATGATCACTGACATTCGAACATACAGGATATCCCTCCAGGAACTGCCTTAATCAATTTATGGAAAACAATAAGTACGGCGAATTTGAAAATTTGATGGGGGCGATTCGGCTAAAATATTTTTAAGATTTCCGTTTGTACCGGAAATTGATATCAACTTGATTATTTTGAATGGGACATTTATTATTTCATTTTCAGATTCCATGGAGATTCCTAGGCACATTTCATGTATAATGTCCTATACCTAAGGTCTGACCGTTTTCCATCAATTTCTCCTATATGAAATCTTCTATTATTCGATTGAGGTTGGTTTCTTCATAGAAGGAGATCCACTTCATTGTGTCATTCAGTCTTTTTTTTCAATTGGAAACCACCTTTTTTTATAATTTCATATCATTCAGCATCAAGAGTGGGGGTAACTTTGTATAAGATTGCTTATTCCAAAAACTTTTGGAAATAATAGGCGAATTAATGTATCGGTGTTCCAGAAAATCGCGTATCGTTTATTAAACACGGGCATCTGCGTCAGATCTTACTCTTCCATCCAACCCATGACTTCCATGAAAAAACATTACTTCTGCTACAAAATTATCTTTGTCTAACACATTATTCAGTGTGGAGTACTTAATAATTGAACTTTTTGCAATCAAAATGCAACTACTCAACTGATTCTAATCAATAATAATTATAAATGAAAAACACCTGAGTCAATAGAGCATACCTTTATCAAATAAACAACTGAAATACATATATTCGATACGAAAAAACATACTTAACATGAAGTTTCGGACGAAGCTAATAAATGCATAATTTCATATGACATACGAGCATTTACATTCAAAAATATTTAAAAATACTTTCAGTTTACTTTTTCCTCATCTACTTTATCTACCATCTAGTTGGGTTTCCTTGATTCATATATAGGTATTATTAATGAGCAATAGTTGTATTATTGCCGTTGTTGGCTTCGTAAAACTGATAATGCAATTTGAATGGAAATGATTCATTCATGGAGTACTTTGCACTGAATTAATGTGTTAGACAAATACACTGATATCACGTATTATACAGAGTGTTCCGTCGAGAAACGAATTTACGTCAACAGTGGATTGAGGTAAATGGGTAGATAGGAGGTATAGATAGACCAAGGTGGTTCTCAATATACCATATTTGTTGGATCTTGGAGTTGTATAATCGAAATACATATAGGGTGTTTTAGCATTTTTTTATCATTCCTTCGTAGGGTCAAAACTTACAATCTGACATTGCATTGAATGTTTTGTGAATTCAGATGACTAAAAACGAAATATATGCAGTTTCACGTATTTAATTATGGAATTCCTGCAATTGGTAATTCATTGAAATTCCATTTGAACTATCATCGTCTTCATTCGTATGCGTATGGAACATGGTCCCAACTCCATTTTTTAGGATTCCCAAACGCACTGTATTTACATATATCGATATCATAATTGTTTTGATGCTATAATTAGATGTACCAATTCGTGAGAACAATTGCAACGAATTGAAACAAATATATCACAGTTGAAGCTGAGGTCAAAGTTGAGGCCGTATTGTTATTTACCTTGTACCAGAATGGACCTAGTTCAGATCCTTCACTTCGTTTCAGGAAATTGAAATTGTTTCACTCATGATGGATATAGTTCGATTTGTCTCAATTCTTCCTACGAATACGTACATGAAATTATGACGTCAAAATGTCTCACATAAATGAATTTAGTGTGGGGATCACACAGGCCTACGAATGTCTACAGCAACAAATGAATGACATTTAAGTGTGTTAATTGTTACATTTCATTTTTTTAACAATCCAATATGGAAAGAAATATGCAGCTTTCTGAGCTGCTTTCAGATATGTAAATGGATTTTAGGAATTCGAAAATACTGAATGTTTTTCGAAGATGAATTTGTATCACTCTGAACTTGGATTTTCCCCCTAACTGAGGAGCAAAGTCAGCTAGAAGTAGGAGAACGCGTGCCTCAAATTTGACGAAATGTGGTTATGTAAGTGTATCACCCACATTGATAAAGCACCCCATATTTCGCTCATGAAAATTGCATAACACAATGATTGTGGTAGATTCTGAACCACCTTGTGTGAATTCTATCCATCGTTGACGATTTTCTGTTTCCCAGTGGAACACCCGATTTGTTATGCAATTGGAACATATAATTATGAAGCCAGAATAATATATATTGACATATGTCTGTCTGTAAATAACGTATACCTATATAATATACCTCAAATAAATAATAATAATAATAATAATAATTATAGATTTTATTGTTAGGTAGAAATAAAAAATCAATAAATACTCAATTAATTCAATAAATGTGCATAATATACCTATTTTATGGCAGAATTCGAATTCGAAACAGGACACGCTTCAGGTCCCACAACTGGCTCTTCAATTCAACTCAGAGAAAAAAAACTATTCAACAATAATACTCAAGTGTACACCCACACAAAAATTGCATATTATTCAAAGCCGGTACATGGAAGTTAGTGCCTATTTCAATAATAATATAACAAGTCATTGCAGTTGGAGCGATTTGTTTTTGAGTAGGTATGTCTTCAATATTTTTAAGTTTAACTGGAATTCGGAAGTCGATTGCATAGCCAAGCAATATTGTAAGAGAAGAAAACACTATATAGTGTGGTTTTATATGATGGTATAGAAAGATGATTTCCGTATTCGTATGTCAGTTCTTTATTCAATTTTATCATGGAATTCTGGAGGTATTTTCGTATATATGATTTCAAGGTACAAAATACAAGCATGAAATACACGTCGGGTCTCTATATTCAGTCATCCCAAATTGTTGAGTTGATGATGCCTGTGATCAGTCTCAGACATGAATTCTGTGATGAAGAAGGGGTCTGGTGTATTCCACAGAATTAGAATTTCACAATGCGAAATTTTCATAATTCAATATGGGAAACTCAAAAATCACAAATGAGGGATAATGAAAAGTACACAGTTCTATGCAGTTTTTTTGCAGTTTTGTGCTCTTTCCAGATATGTGAACGGGTTTTGGAAATTCGGAAATACAGGGTGGTTTTTTGAGGATCCAAGGATATGTTGAATTTTTATTATTCCGCTTCTGGATTTATTCCCAGCCATGAATTTGGAACAGACCCAATAATGGAAGAAGGAAATGATTGATTCTTTGGGAAGTGGAAGAAGAAACAAAAAGAATATAGAGGACGCGGATATTCAGGGATTTCAGGGATTTTTTCATGCACGACCAGCCGTGAAGTTGCACAGTAGCACTTTAGCGTCCGCGAAAAACCTTAGGGCGGCGATATCGTCGGGCGATAAAATCATTGAGCAGTCGCCTGATAGATCGATAGAAATCTATATTCCGATGGTTTCAATCAATGCAAAACGATCGCAAAATAGGTCTGAATTATACAAAAGTACTCATTACGAGTTGAGAATCCATCACAATATTTGGGATATCTATGTTCCAATTATAATGACTCATTGAAATTTTATTGACATTTCATTTACATTTACATTTTTCCAAATATTTCTCTGATTCCTTATAATAAATCCGACTCGTAACTCGGAAGTTT
Organism: Gastrophysa polygoni; assembly: GCA_963576655.1. Classification (NCBI taxonomy): domain Eukaryota; kingdom Metazoa; phylum Arthropoda; class Insecta; order Coleoptera; family Chrysomelidae; genus Gastrophysa; species Gastrophysa polygoni. The sequence continues at coordinate 21,781,242 of OY755083.1, forward strand.
GAAATTCCTTGTTATAAGTCGAAATTTAATTTCCAAAATTCTGAGTTTTTCAAATTTCAAAATTCCGATTTATAACTCGTAATTTCAGGTCCAAAATTATATTACCGAATTCCAAGCTATGAGTCGGAAATTTAAAAATCGGACTCATTACTCTGAATTTTGGATGTAAAAGTGAATGCCATTAGTCTGGAATTTCGACCTAAACTTCCGAGATATCTCGAAAGTTCAAAATACCGTGTTTTAACTCGGAGGATATAATTCATAGAGATAGTCAGCTCTTGATGGGAAATTTTGTTTTTCAGGAATGTGCTTCAACAGGCAGGAAATACTCTTACGAACAGGTGAGGATGAAAAGTCGAAATTTAAGTAAATCCCTCAGAGTGAAACTGAATCTGAAGAAGGGCGATGTAGTGGCCATAATGGTCAGGAATATCCCAGAATTTCCTATCGCATCACTTGGAACAATCGAAGCTGGAATGATTGTCACCTCTATGAATCCTTCATATACTCCGGGTAAGGTCTTATGTACAGGGTGTCCCAAATTGGTTGTCTGCATGAGGTATCCATTTATATTCGAGCTAGAAAATGAATTGACCATGCATCCTTGTCTTCTTTTGTATACACATATACTTTTATCTTTACCCGCATTTGAAAACTTTCAATGCGAATATCTCGAGAATAAAAAAGTTGGAAAAACGCCGTTTGATACAAATGTTACAGAGTCAGGGGGAACGAGAAACACCATATTTCAGTGAACGGTTAGGTCATACCTTAGCCCCGACACACCACAACTTTGAAATGTCAAATGGCATTACCCCTTGTCTGATACCTCAAATGATAGTCTCATTCCATAGTATTCACCTATATAAGATTTCTTTCCGTTCATTATCGGGTGCAACAAAAACATAAATTCGAATGAAATAAATTGTATTTTGTTGAAATGGTATTCCATTTGATGAGGTGTTCGAAATGCATTCCATTCAGTTCCATACAATAGTACGATTGATTTCCAAATTCCATACTTGTTATCAAGATGATATTTCATTCCAATAGATGGTCAGATGTAGGTATTCCATTTGGTTGTTAACATAAAACAAAATCATATCGGAGCACTTATCTGAGAATGAAAAATACTCGAGAAATAGCATTGTATTTTTAGGGTTACCTACCTATCGATGGTTGTGAAAATATAGTCATTTCGGCAAAGTTATACTGATGTAAATTCAGAAACCATCTAATTCAAATATCTCAAACAAAACGATCATTTTTATTTTCCGTTTTTTTTTACGTTTCGGTTAGTAATGAATGTTTTATTGATTGTATAGGCATCGGTATCTACGTGTGTATTATACTACATATATCATCGACACTATTGACAGTTCATCATTCACCTAGGTAACATTTCTTTACTATTATTTACCTATAGGTCGAAAAAGTGTTACTTCTCATTAGAGGAATTCCTTGAATGATGGTGATTTCTCAGGTTAGTAGTGGAAAAATATTTTTTTTCAGCGACGAATGCACTTTTCTTTCGAATGGATCTTACTGATCCATTCACGTAGGTACTGGAGTGACAAGAATCCCCATGGCAAGAATTTAAGGCGACAAAAAGCCATTATTCATCAGTGGCGATATCTATTGAGAAATGTTAGACACCACTCTTCAACCTCTCATTGTTTGCAGAATCATACGGAAATAGAAACCTCGATGCTGACGTCACACTTGTGGGTTGAGTTTTCAGATCAATCTGTATTGGTGCGTTCGTGATTGAAGGGCTATATATAGCTCATCCACTATGAAAATTAGAATCATACTCAATCGAGACCGAAAAGATCCCTAATAAATTAACTATAAACAGAGCACAAAGGTGCCATCGCAACATCGCAATGACCATCATCAACCGCAAAAAATAGGTTCGAGTACGAAGGACAAGTGATGAAAAATCGACGTCGAGTGACGTGAATAATGTAGGTCAATGTGAAGAGGGCAAAGAGCCAGAGGCGGAGAACAATAAGTGTGAGCAGAAAAAAAACAATGACAATTAACAAAAAAACAAGAACGAACGCTTCCCAGCACGTGACATGATGCAGAGCGAAAACCGCAGAGTGAGGTAACAAAAAAAATAGGTGCGAGCATAAAAAACAAGAACAAGTAGATAACAAAAAAACCACAAGCACGAAAGCGCCCACAACCCAGTATCCAGAACGTGACGTAACATGATGTAGATCAATGCGAAGAGCGCGTATTATTAGCATGAGAGTGAGGCGGAAAAGGTGATCAGTGATCAGGTAATCAGGTGATCAATGTGAGAGTAAGGATATAAGAGTAAGGCTGTCTACAATAGAATGTTGCTAGTCTCCCAGGGAAATAGTTTTACCAAGTGCCATGCATGCCGTCACCACGAAATCTCAGGGAATCTCAAAGAATTTTTGCAGCTGGTTTACTCGATCCATCACTTCCACTTCATACCACTTCCACTTCCATCTCGACGTGGAAAGTGGATTGTGACTAAGGGTGATCTGAGAGGAAAGTGTTCAAGCATATATATATAGGTCCTTTATTACACACAAATGCTGGTGATAGAGCTCAGTGAAGCAAAGTGGAATATATACACAGTTCAGTGAGCTGGTTCACGGCGGCAATTTTTGGACAGGCTTTCAGAGGTTTTTAGCCCTCCACCCTACTTATGGCTGACATTAATCAGGACTCTGTGAGAGTTCTGACCGTTCTCATATCTGTCACCTGGAGAAGGGCCTAGTAGGAAGCTCAACCTCCAGGCATGTCGATGTCTCCGTTCTAATTTCGATAAAACCTTCCATGAACTTAATATTTATATTCATATCTGTTTTATAAGATCGAGTTAATTCCGTTCATAATCGTGGCATATTTGACAATTTAATTTCCTGAAAGCGAATGCATCCGAGTGGGAAACAATCGGTTTTCCATAATGGAATAATTCAATTCAACTCGTTGGCAAATGAGTTCAAAAATATAGGTGTAACAAAAATATCCATAATAATAATACTTTGGTGGTATCAATATCATCTGATTGAATGAATAGGTATGTTACACTTTCATCTTCAAGTATGATTTCAATCATGGAAAAATGAATTCCATTATCGAATAAGGTGAAAAAAGGGAAGCAAGAATTAATTTGCAAAAATATCTGTTGAACCACTTCGATAATTATTGATATCAATTGAATACTCATGATGTATGAGTCCAATTTTCCGTACCTATTTTCACTATTATGTTTTTTATATTGGTCATATATTTGTTTATTATATTATTAAACAAGCATGTTGCTTTGGGTGATGGAGACAATCAATAAATGAATATAATGAGGGCACTTTTTGAAACAGAAGTCAGTGTCTTAGTCAATCAAAGAAGTATCGTCAATAGTCAACTATGATTAGCATTTGAAAAAATATAAGTTCATATCGTAATTCAAAAGTTTGAGGATGTAAGAAAATTGACGACGCCACTGACTTTCACGTCGAAAACTGCATGCAGCCTGGAACGCCTAAACTAATGGAGTTCAAAAAAATGTGACATTGAACCTGTTTCAAAAACAGAGGACAGGTAATTTTTTTCTTTCGAGAATATCAAAGGACAGAGATAACCTATACTAACAAACAATTTCATTCAGGGAATTCAGCCAGACTTTTTCACTTCTCCAATGATACGTTTATTGTTATGTTGCTAATGGGAACTATCTATTAAAGAATTTTTGTATATTCAAAAAAGAGTGGAAGTTTTGTTAACGAACTCCGAATATTTCTATAGTTCAAAGTTGTGAGTTGTCTCCATGCTCTACCATGCGGGACTGTCTTACGTAAAAAAAATGAATGGTTGCTCCTGCATATTATATTCAGGAATGTTTCATACTATAAAGTTAATTGGTCATGCATAATTATAATATAAGCATGAACAAGAGGTCTAGAGACAGAATGGAAAATAGATGGAGGTATATCTGCATTAGCAGTCATATTATTCACGTATGTATTTTATTTCCAGAGGAAATATCGAGACAAATGGTTGACTGTTCCGCTAAAGCAATAATCACACATGCAGACTGTTACAGCAAAGTCCAAGCAGCTATCAGTTTGAGCAAGACTCGTGTACCCATTATAGTTATTAAAGAGAAAGTAAGTAGTTTGAACAGTGGGTGTGGAATTGACACATTATGTATTAAATTATGTATGATATTATGAAGTTCTGAAGAATCTGTAGATATATATCAAAATCATTTGAAAATCATGGAACAGCATTTCGAAATCACTTTCAACTATCCTGATTATTTCGAATAATAACAATAATAATAATTATGGAAATGATAATAATAGAAATTATGATAATGAGTTTTTTGAAGAAGTGAAAATGGATACGATTTATAATTATTGAGGAAGAATGCGTCTAGGTTCAATTCAATATTAGAGCTTTCATGCGTATGAGAATGATATATCGACATCATAACAACTGGCAACATCAATACGTACATCACACGGGATGTATGTTAGTATGCAACATCCTCCTTTTCCAAAGAAGTATTGAATATTCAATAACACTAATGGCAAACGAATAAATCATAGGCCTAGTCGTACTGGCCTCTTCACTGCCCTTCCTGATCGGGTGAAATATGCTGGTCTCAAGTCATTTCTTGTGAGTGGTTGGCAGGCATCTCCAATGGTCAAGGGAATTAGACCGGGTCAATATCTCGTAGATGCACTCGATCCCTGTGGGTAATTGACCCATTCGGTGTTTGAATCATATATGACTGAGCTATGACAGTCTTTATTTAGGGTTAAGTGGTAGAATATTTTTTGTTGTGCTTCCTGAATTCAATTAAATTGTCAATTTTTCATTTTCATTTATTGTGAAGACGATTATTATTATTATAGTCTCAATTCACTGCGAAGATCTCTACTTTCTCCTGGTCACCCATGGCTTATCACTGTCAAGAGTTCTGTTATGATAGGATCTCGTTTTGTGTATTCACGAAGCTCTTCTGATCTGTCTCTATACTGATTCTAGAGAGACTGTCTGCGAGCACCATGTATTTTCCTGGTCTTTACCTGATTTTTGAATCTTAGTTCTGGAGCCTCAGTAGTATCGGAGGTCCAATGAAATTTTTGAGCTGAATCATTTTCAAAGGCTTGTGATCGCTTTCCACGACGAATTCTTTCCCAAACAGATATATGTGGAATCTCTCACAAGCGAATACGATAGCTAGCATTTCCTTCGATGTTGGCGTATCTATGTTCAGTATCAGAAAGTTTTCTGGAGGCGATAGGTTTTCTGGAATCATAGCTGCGCCTATTCAATACTTGTTCGATTGTGGATTTATTCGTATCGGAATTGAGTCCTTTATATCTCGTAGAGCTAGCTTCTGGGTGTCCATTTGAAATCAACTTTTTCCTTCAGTAGTTTCCGAAGACATGCTATCCGAGAGATGTGGTACGAAAGATGACATGTATGTGGTCAACCCTGGAACTTCTTTTTTCGTACCTGGAGAAGGCAGTTTCCTCATTGCATCTAGTTCGGACTTTTCTGGCTTTATTCCGTGTTCCGAAAATTGCACTAAAGAATTTTGTTTCTGATGTCTTGATTTTACATTTACTAGTGTTGGAAACTAATCCACTTTCTGCAGTTTCCCTCAGTTTCATCATATTTGATTCTGATTTCCCATAATCTTGTAAATCTGCCTTTGGAATTCATCTCGAGACTTTTTCAGTCCAAATGGTAAGCGGAGATAGCAATATTGCTCGAATGGAGTGGCGAATGAGGTTTCCTTGTCCAGTGTTATGGACCAGTAAACGTCTTTCGCATCCAACTTGCTGAAATATTGTGCACCCTGCATTTTGCTTCTAGTGTATGAAGGTCACCTGATTCCTTGATTGTAACTACCATACTACTAACCCATTCAGCAGGTTCTGTGACCGCACATATCACGCCAAGATTTTCTGATCTCTTGATCTCAATTTCGAGTTCTCCTTCTATTTTCTCGCAGCGTATACAACAGATTTGAATTTGCAGTCTATCGATATATTGCAATGACCTCTAGTATACTTCCTAGACAATCAAACAGTTCAGGGACCATATTTTTCAGATTCTCAGTATTGTTGATAGGTTTATTGATTATAGCGCAATGGGGAATTTTCAAACTTAGGTTTCTAGCAGTTGGCAGTGCCACTATTGCAGTTCCATAATTATTATTGACAACAAAATACACCGTATCGTATGTACTATATCTGGTTGGTACCATAATCGTTCCGAAATGTTCGAATTGAGAATCGTTTTTCTAGGTATTGTGGAGTTCGTGTGTGGCATTTCATTCTTTGCCACTTTTGAGGGATACAATTTTTCGAATATTCTAAACGAACTAGTATTTCTTTGGGTTCCAGTATCAACTTTTGCGGATGAATTGGCAAGTGTTTTGATATCTTTGATACTAACTGAATTTTTGCAAAAACCTCATCTCATTGGATATTTCAGATGAATTCTTCATAAGGGTAGTTTAGCAGCGTTGACCAAAGTCATCTTGATTGATTTCTTATAAAAAATTAGGACTAGCTATATGAAGGTGAGCTGATGAGGTCACTTCTTGAATTGTTTTCTTAGGAATGCTGTAATTTGATTAAAAAAAGACAATTGAGTCAACTGAATGAACGAATTTTATTCCAGCAATACGAAAGTTTGCCTGAGGGAGCAATAAGTTTCGGCGAACTTGCAGAATCAATAATTGATGTTCCTGATTTTCCACCAGGGAAACCAGAGGACACTGTCTTCTTGCCATACTCGAGTGGTACGACTGGCCTACCGAAAGGAGTCGTACTGTCGAACAGAAATATTGTCACTAATATTCTGCAAGCAAATCATCCAGATTATAACCATTTCTACCAATCACCATCAGGTATAAGAATATATAAAAATGAAAAACTAACATATTGGTGTTTTGAAATGATGTGAATTTTTTGTTTACGCAGCTTTTGGCAAAGATCAGTATCTTTTTTCCGAATGGAACAAAAACAAAAATAAAAATTATTCACTATGAATTGCTTGAATGCAAAAATCCTAAATTACATGACATTAATTCAGAGGAATCAAATACTATGGAAAGTGGATATGCCTTTTGCACGTTACGCATTATCATATCCGTCGTAGCGAACATTGACATTTACATGTTGAATCTGCAGACCAAATCAGGTACCTAGGCATAACGATTGTATTGTATATGAGATAGGTTCTAGATGAGTATTCTATATTTGATCCAAATCATGTGACACAACGTTCAAAACTATTCATTGAAGAATGTCTTGACAACTCAGATCATTTATACTACTTTTGATATCATATTCACATATAACACATATGTCATGCCGATACATCGAAGGTCGACCTAGAATTGATGATTACATTGTTGATGGGATGAACATGCAACCAATATTAGTAAAACCCTGATACTTATAATTGGTATATGATATTCGAACACATTAGGAACATTTTGAATCATGCATATGATATGATATTATTGATTATCGTATTAAGGTACGTTGAATACGAAATATACGTGCAAATGTTCTGAAAAGAAGAAATCTGCAGTGATGTTTCATATTGGTATAAAAATAAAAATTGAATAAACTCCGAATGAAACTGATCATGAAAACCCGAATGGGATGATCAATAGAGCAGAGAACTGTGGACTGAAAAAAAAATGAAAACTTATTTGCTGAATGTATTCCTGATGAACTGGTCCATTTTGATCATCTCTCTCTAGACCGGCTGTTCCAGAGCTTTTAGGCCAGCAGGTATTTCAGTTCATAAGCTCCATAAGTCGTTCATGCAGCATAGCAAAATCCACAACCCCCGATAAACCACCCCTTACTTTTGTTTTTCAAAATGCACCCCCATGTTTGTTTTGGTTCAACTTACAGTCCGTTTCATATCTCATTCAATGATGTATCATGGTAGCTAGAATGTCATGCAGAATTATGAAAAATGAAAATATAAATGAAATATTAATTTATGAGCTCATCTGTATTTTGAATGATACATTATACTACAGAAACTGATCAAAATGTTGGCCAGCACTTGCCACACGCCCATCAATACGCCGAATCAGAGCCCGAGTACAGGAAGCTCTAATTATTTCCGGAGTGACGGTATTACAAGCCTCAGAATTTTGAATCTTCAATATTTATAGGTTCAATTACGAAGACAACTCGTTTCGAATATCCCCATAGGAAAAAGTCCAGTGGCGTGAGATCTGGAGAACGTGCAGGCCATCGAACAGGTCCACTATTTCCAATCCAACGGTCTTGAAAGGTATCATTGAGGAATGTAGTAACTCTACCATGGTTGTGTGCAGTAGCACTATTTTGTTGCCACCACATTTGTTGTCGTTCTTGAATTGGAATATCTTCTAGTAATGCAGGAATACAATTTTCCAAAAAATGTAGATATTGATCGGAAAGAATGTGGTGTGGTGCAAACCACACCACCCGTTAACACCCCACATTGTTTGGAAATTGGTTTCTTGTATCCAATGAGGGTTGTCCTGTGACCAATAGTGCATGTTATGTCGGTCAACAGTGCCAAATTATGAAAGCGGGATTCGTTTTTGACTAGTTGAATGTGAACAATGAATGCCATTCAACTTTTGAAATCTTCAGGTCTGAGTCCTTGGTGTGAATGTATTTTTAAGGGATGCTACCTTTACTGTTCGAAAATTCTTTGCACAGACGACTGATCCTAATCTCCATCGGCAATGCACGAACCGATATAGGCCAAAACATTTATACAGTTTTCTTCAGTTTGCACAGGACATGATCCCGTTCGCATTGTATTTTCTACCTACAATTTTTCGCCATGGGATGGATTTTGCTATGCTGCATGAACGAGCCTATGGTCTCCTACGACACGTATTTTTTTCAATTTTCTTTCCTGCAAATAACTGAGATATCTGCTGGCCTAAAAGCTCTTGGACACCCGGTATACTTATTTTTTTTTTCAATTCAGTAAGCTTTTCAAATAGTCATACCTAAATACTCACTGAATTGATTTAAAAAATAAACTTACTCTAGCTATATTAGCTGTATAGTTTATACTGTTATGCTCATTCCAATAATATGTAATGCATTATTTGAATGAACATATTATAATCACTATTTCATTATTTCCGATACCTTGGTGCGACATGTGATGTTGCATGTTCAACGCCATCTAATGTCGAAAGATCTAAGTAGATTTCTAGGAAACCGCCAAACACCTTTGGTTTTTGGTGCCATCTACCTTTCTTATCAATATAGGAACAAAAAGAAGTATATGCCATATTGACAATATTATCACAGGAACTCAGATGAATTGGAGCACAAAGTTTGATCAGAATCGCAAATAGAGCCTATTCCATATTAGGTACATGATTGTTAAATAGGAGTCCCTGTCAGGTTCAGATTTTCTGAAGTGAAACAGTTTGAATCTCAGCACTTTATCATTGACGCTCGGAAAAAAATTACTTGGCGCGGCAATGTACCTCTAAGAATTATTATAATTTAATTTTCAGATAGTTACCAAGAAGTTATACCAGGAATTCTTCCATTCTACCATATCTATGGATTCACGATGTGTTCTGTACACACAGCCTATAATGGAATGAAAGTAGTTACTATGGATAAATTCACCCCTGATCTCTGCATTTCGGTTTTACAAAAACATCCTGTAACTGTTATGTATGTGGTGCCACCATTAGGTTAGAAACATCTGAATTAGTACATATATGATTGAGAAATTTTGTAAGAAATGCGATATCCTGAATTCGAATCATTGATTTTATTGAAATGAAAATTCTTGCCTATTGTGTGAATAGTATTTCATGAATATCGATCAGCCATGAGAAAAAAATGAATCATGGAGTAAGGAGTATGTAAGTCAATAAATTCAAAACTAAAACCATGGTTTAAAATCTACATTCAGGAATTTCAATAATTTCTCCAAACGAGAAGATATATCTGGAAAAGTTTTCATGGACATAGAGGGTGACAGAAAGTTGAGAAGACTATTCCCTATATCTGGATAAATCCTTTTTTCCAGTTCAGTTTTTGAGCAGCAGTCCAAACGTGAAAAGAGAATATTTGAATCATTTGAAACTATTCACCAGTGGATCAGCACCCCTCGGTTACCTGGATGAGGAAAAAATGATTGAAAAAATGGGCAGACATGTTGGAATGTATCAAGGTAAAGATAATCAGAAACAAATAGGATTTTTAAATTCTCCTGTCATATGGAGTTACATTATTAGGATTTGTGAGGATGGTTTTGTTTCTACGAAATTTATACAAATGAACAGTACAATAAAACAGTTGCAACAGTTAAATATCTCAGGACAAAGAAATATCCAGATAATTATTGATAATAATGATAGATATTATTATTATTGACGATTCGCCTGATCCTCAAGTCTAACTAATTATAAATTTTCACAAACATGGCCGAGCGATGTAATGGCATTGTCGATAAATTGGAATGTCTGATGATTCTATCTGCGTGAATGTTTGTTCTGAAGATCGTTTCTGAGTTGAAATGATTCCCATAACATTCAGAAAGAGACGTGAACATCTCAGTATATTTATATCAACAATATTTATGACAACATTAATTCAAATGGATAAATTCTTAATTAATTAATTAATTAATTAGGAATTAATTAATAAATTATTAATTAATTAATTATTAAATGCTCAATTCATAAGCAAAAAAGAGCGATCTTGCTTATAAACTTAAAACTGCTGATGAAGGCATGAGGAAATGATCACGAATATACATTTTTTTTACACACAAGTCTTTTGATGCTCGCTGTAGCGCCGTAATGAAAAGACAGCTTTCCGCTTGTGATGAAACATACACTGTTGTTTTATTTGTGAAACTCTTTTCGTATTAATGATTTTATATTTCTCCAAACTTCTGCCTTTTACTGGGAAAGAAGTAGTATCTATTCATGAGCATGATATACAATAAATGCAGTGACGGCTCGTCAGGTAAGGCAGGGTAAGCCGGGCCGTAACAGTTTATTTTTTTTTTCTATCTGTGGACAACACGAAAGGGAAACCTATAATGTTCGAGGAACATCGTGTTAGCCAGTGATGGAATTTTGGGAGAGAAGGAAAGTGTTGGAATTTTTCTTGAAAGTTGGGAGGTTCTTAGCATCACGAAAGACTTCACTAGGCAAAGGATTCCACAACTTTGCCGTTATATTGATGAATGATGCTTGGTATAGCGATGTTCCACAGGTCTCGCGCCTGACAGTGTAGGGGTGACCAGCCTGAGCTCGTCTGGTCTGTCTACTAGGAATCGCACGTGGTGGCATAATAGATGATATTTCCGTTCAGCACTGACCGTGAGTATCTATAAAAAAGGCAGAGATCGCCGACCTTTCTACGATGATCTAGTGAGGTCAATGATTTGTTGAGTGTCGAATCACCGACTATGCGAATAGCTCTCTTCTGGATTGAGTCTAAGAGCTTCAGCGTATGTTTGGGGGCTGAGATCCAAACATGTGGACAGTACTCCAGGACAGGTCGAATTTGTGCTTTGTAGATCATAAGCAGTTGCTGGGATGTGAAGTATCTCTTCGCACGGAAAAGAAAACCAAGTTTTTGTGAAGCAGTTTTCGCAATGGACCTCACATGATCGTCCCATGAGATAGCACTGTTGGTGGTGACACCCAGCAAGGATATTGACGACCTCATAGGAACAGTGGTACCCGACATCATCAAATTGGGCATTGTGTGATCAGCTTTCTTGAACTGTACTAGATTTTCAAATCCCCATTTCAGAATTCTTGTCAGATCTTCATTTGAAGCATCGACCTGTTTTCGTCTTGCACCTCTGGCCTCGTTGGATGATATAGGGGCTCTAGAGGAAAAAGCGGAATGAAGTGTACTATCATCCGCGAAGCTATGAACTGGGCTGGAAGTCACATTCAACAAATCATTGATGTGGAGCAAGAACAAAGTTGGTGTCAAGACAGAGCCTTGTGGAACACCAGAATTGATCGTCATTGTATCAGACGAGACTCCGTCTACCACCACGTAGAGTGATCTATCTGCAAGAAAACTCGATAGTAAAAGACACAGTTGGGGCTGATGGAATCGGTTGGACCCTAGCTTCCTTCCAGTCAGAAGGAAATATGCCGAATTTGTACGAAAGGGTGAACAACCTGCAAAGAACTGGTGTTAGCTCTGGGGAACATTTCTCGAGAACAATAGGCGGTATTCCGTCGGGCCCCATAGCCTTCTTGACGTTGAGGCTAAGCAGAATGTGTCTGATTGTGCGTTGCCGGAAGACAATTTCTGGCGAACGGTTATCGATGGTAGCGATTTTGGGCAGTTCGATTGCATGTATTCCTAGCTTCAACATGTTCATCTCTAGTTTGCGGGCATGGGTTTCTGCGCCAACGATGGTATGCTGCTTGCTTCAGAGCGACGTTTCTAGAACAGGTTCTATTGAACCATTGTTCACCAGTGGTTCGTGATTTGATGCTACGTGGTATATGTAAGTTTTCATTCCCAGCATGATGATTTCCGGAATCTCTTCAGCATATTGCGTGGGATCTCCTGATTCAAAACACATTCTCCTCCAAGGGAACTCAGAAGAAAAACATGCGAAGGTCATCCCAGTCAGATGAATTGTAATGCCAAACAGTGCGTGGGGGTGTTAGACTGGTTCGCGGAGTGATGTAAGGACATCTTGTGGTGATGAGTGTGTTGCACGAACTTTCACTTCATACGGTTCTTGATTGTTAGTGAGGAATAGGTCGAGCGTATTGGAATAATGATTGCTGATATCAGGGATCCGAGTGGGTTCATTTATCAGATGCTCAAGACCATAGGTGATAGCGAAAGCCTCAGCCAGACGTCCTGCGTCATCCGTTTTGTTTGAGAATTTGAGCCAGGTGGGGTTGTGGACATTGAAATCCCCCATGATGATGATTTCAGCTGCTGGGTGATTCTGTAGGATGATTTCGAGTTTCAGAGAAAGGAATTCGAAGAGGTCACCAGGAGTTAGTTCATTTGGTGATAGATAAAGGTAGCAGATGAACTTTGTCTGATTGTGGTTATCGATCTTTAGCCACATCACATCGAATTCTTTTGGTTCCAGTTCCTCCTCACGATGGCATGAGAGATCATTTCTGGAAAAGAGACATATACCTCCTCTGAATCTGAAACGCTGGAGCTCATATCCAGGGCACAGCATATAGGTCGTGTTGGTTGATGAGTTGACCTGCCTTTCAGTTAATGCCAGTATATCTGGTTTCTCAGTCTGTAGATGGTAATGAACATCGTTCATGTTTATGTTCGGACCTCGAATGTTACAAAGGTCTATTTTCAAATTCATATGTTTTGATGGTGAACCCCCTCGAACACCTCTCGCCCGGAAATCCGAATGTTCGGATTGTTTTACTCTAGGAGAATTCATCATGTAGATTTTTCTTTAGCTGAAATGGGCGGTTTGGGTTGAGAAGAAGGAGAGAGGGTATGTGGATATGACCGGAAGCATCGACCAAATACTGAAACATGGGAGTTACTCAATTCAGTTGGAAATAAAATAATAAATACTTGATGCAAAGATATTCCTTTCAAAACTGATTCCAATATCGGATCGGCGGATCTGCTTTGAATTTCATGCATTGTATAACGTTTGGGTCAGTCAGCCGAGCGATAATGCGTCGAAAATTACAGGACCTACGACATCTGGTTCTCACATTTTCAGGCTCGCATTACACTCAGTGCCTCTCATCTCTCGATCTCCATAGATTGCCTGCTGCCAGTTGAGATGCTCTGGTACGGCTAGCCTCATCTGGCCGGTTATTTTGGTAATTTTGTTCTGCACATGCTTGTTTAAAGAAAGATTGAACGGATCACTCGGTGATGCATTTCAGTGCAGCGTTGATTTTATATTTCAATGCCATTGATACAGTACATTTTTTGAGTGTACGTGATGTTTGCAAGAGAATTTATGTTTGTGTTTGATTGAGTCATTTTTTTGAGTATACTTCACGTTCTCAACAGAGTATATTCTTCTCTGAGAGTCATTTCATTTGAGCAGCGACTGTTAATTCTTTCATGTTTTTGTTATTGATTTCTTACCAACTAATCGTTTTCTCTGTCCTTTCCCAATTCTTCTGTAAAGAATGTTCTAACCTTCTCGTGCGATTTATGCGGAACGATTAAATTTTTCGATTGTGTGGACATGCTTTTCGATCGCATTTCATTCAATTCGCCGATGCTACGCGGTTAACCTTCCGCATTTCCAACTTGCACTAAAAAAATATCAAGTTGACTAACTAGAGTAACATCTGCCCTGGCTGATCCATGTTCTGACGGCACGAGTCGCCACTGAAAGCCGCCACTGAAAGGTGTGAATAGACTGTAGTTCAACTCCCTATCCCCTATCGCTATTAGAATAAGTTGCAGACTCATGCCTACTTTTGATTTCCTCATACTAAGGCTAACCAATATCTTAGAAAAAACGATTTGAATTCGAAATCCAACGTGAATGCAAATAATGAATCGTTAGCTGTTATCACAGTTGGATATTCGTTCTTATCACTGAAAGCGTGTTTGACATCAGACGATCCACGTTCGTATCGCCATCTACACTCAGGCGGTGTGGCCTTAGTAAGGTTGTTTGACAGATTTACATATTTTAGAAAGAAACAATTGCAGAGTTATTTCACCAGCCTTCATCCACCTTGTATCAATGATTTGTAACATTGATTTGTTTTGGTTCTTCATCGCATTGGTGTATTTGTTTTTCATGTATTGTTCTTATGGCTGCTATACACAATTTATATTTTCCTTATCCAGGCTATGGTTTGACAGAAACTTCCCCAATGGTTACATACTCACCACCACATTTTGTGAGATCGTCAAAGACATCAGGATCAATTGGAAAACCTGTTAGCAATACCAGAGTCAAACTGATAAACCCCGAAGATCCAACAGGTATTCCATCAAAAACTTGTCTCTCTTCGAAACACTCATTGATTTCATCATTCAATATACGAAGTCTGAATCATAGGAATATTTCAAGCAAACTTCAATGCCACAATACATTAATATATTACATTATTAAATATATAATATAGGTAAATTAAAATACAATATATCATATTATTATTATTCATCGATATTATTTATATTGAATACAATATATTGAATTATTACATCAATATCTCACATTATATCTCACATTAATATCAAGGGTTAATCCTCCGGAAGATGAATGCATGAGTAGTCTTTTTTTCATAATTGGTTTTCACTATACAGTGTATACATTTTTTGAAATAACAGTGTCTTGTCAATCTCTGAAAAAAACTTATATCTATTCTCTTGAAGTTTGGTTATTTTGGTTACTGAATATGTGCCGATGTTCGAGGGTTATTCGTGATGAGAATAGATAAGAAAAGAATGAATGAAACAAAAATTATTTGATTGAATGTACAATTTATAAAATCCGAACGGTATTTCTTGAACTGTAATCACTGATTGACAACGTCAGAAACGATGTTTCCATGGTAACGCAAAATAAAAGATAAGTGCTCATTGGATCTGTTATCGATATTGTTATGATTGGCTGAGCGTGAATTAAGTGTTTCTGGCGAACAAGACAACGGATCAATCTGAAAATCTGGATATACAGGGTGTTCCGGTGATCATGTTACAAACTTCTAGGGTAGATTAAACACACAAAAATAAGAAAAAAAGTTCACGTGAACATGGGTCCGGAAACGCTTCTTCAGGGAGCTAGGGCCCTTCGAAGATGACCTTCAAAAACTACAGCTATCGCAACCAATTTTGGGACATGAAATCCAGTTCGTAGGTTCATCAATTTGAGCCTTCCGGATTTCGTCACCTTTAACCAGGGGCGTCCAAACCAGGGGGGTATTTGGGTAAATTTTACCCTACTCCTCTTAGGCTTCAATTTCTTACCATGTTTATATCTGATTATGATTCTCCAATGCCTTTTACATAAAAAATGTACTCTTGTAAAAATCGTTATCTGTCACCGTTTCCTCCGAAAATGGCTAAATCCAATCAATAATAAATTATTGGTCTTAAACCAATTATTACGTTGGAATATGAAAATGAGGTTCAGTACAGATAGTGAGCATTATTAGTTAGTCAAATCTTCTTCTTTAATGAAAATAAATTAGATTAGAGAAATTTATTGCCTTTTCGAAATTGGGGGTATAAAAAGTAAAAGGGAACGTATACAAAATATTTCAACAAAAAAACAATTAAACCTACACAAGCAAAACTAATGATAAATTTGCAATAAATCATTCACGAGCACCAATGAAAAGCTTGAGGTTTTGAAGTTTCAAAAGTACAAAATAAACAAGTAACACAAACAGGTTTAACGAGTGAGTCAAGGATAAGGCAGAGTAAATTTTTGTCTTGAAGATGAATTTACTAACGCTGTCGTTGACTGACCCTGTACGTACCAAAATAAATTTAAAATAACAATTGCTGAAAATGCCTCCCACCACGTTCAATACATTTATTACACCTACGTAGCATATTTAAATTGAGGTCAGTGAAAACATCAGGCATGGTTTGGATCATTTCAGCCGCAACAGAAATCCTAGCCACCAAATCTTCCTCCGACTGAACTGGAGTTTCATATACAAGGCTTTTCATATGTCCCCAAAGAAAGAAATCCATAGGAGATAAATCTGGGGACTGGCCTGGCCAGTTGACATCGCTTCCACGTCCAATCCAACGTCCTCTAAAACGATCATCGAGGTGCTGACGTACGACATGTGAAAAATGAGCGGGTGCTCCATCATGCTGGAACCATATATTCCGACGTATGTCGAGGGACAGCTCATCCAATAACTCAGGTAAGGTGTATCTTAAAAAATTGAGGTACACCGTCCCGGTTAGTCGAGGAGGCAACATGATTGGTCCAATTAGATGTTCTCCAACAATTCCAGCCCACATGTTCACCGAGAATCGATGTAGGTACCCTCTTATTTGAAGAGCATGAGAGTTTTCCTCTGCCCACACATGGCTATTCCGTGAATTGAAAATACCGTCTCTCGTAAAAACAGCCTCATCACAAATTCCGAAAATTGGGGTTCTTGCGTACACTCGCAAAACTCTACGCGGGGTGCATAATCATTTGGTTCCAATTCCTGTACTTTTTGGCGATGGTAAGGATGAAGAAGTTGTTCGTTAACAATCTCCCATACACGTACATGACTTACAGATTCTGCAACAGCTCGGGTACTAACACTAGGATTTTCCTCGAATTGTCGGAGTACCTCTTCCTCAAATTCTGGAGTTCGTACAGTTCTTTGAGCGCCATTATCTGGCCTCGTTATTTTCACGGAGCCAGTTTCCCTTATGCGCTGATTTACCCTCTCGAACAGCGTGTGAGCAGGTACACGCCTCCAAGGAAACCGCTCCTGATACAATCTTGAAGCGGCTCTTCCATTGCAATGAACTTCGCCATAAATTAATAGCATATCGGCATATTCGGCGAAAGTATAATCCATGATTCACTGGCGACACAATATTTTATTGACAGATTTTTGACAACCATCTGTACTGAACCTCATTTTCATATTTCAACGTAATAATTGGTTTGAGACCAATAATTTATTATTGATTGGATTTAGCCATTTTCGGAGGAAACGGTGACAGATAACGATTTTTACACCAGTACCTTTTTTATGTGAAAGGCATTGGAGACTCATAATCAGATATAAAATTGGTAAGAAATTGAAGCCTAAGAGGAGTAGGGTCAAATTTACCCAAATACCCTCCTGGTTTGGACGCCCCTGGTTGAAGGTGACAACATCCGGAAGGCTCAAATTGATGAACCTACGAACTAGATTTCATGTCCCAAAATTGGTTGCGATAGCTGCAGTAGTACCGAAGCTATAAAACGAAAAGTAGTTTTTGAAGGTCATCTTCGAAGGGCCCTAGCTCCCTGAAGAAGCGTTTCCGGACCCATGTTCACATGAACTTTTTTTCTCATTTTCGTGTGTTTTATCTACCCTAGAAGTTTGTAACATGATCACCGGAACACCCTGTATACATAAATCAAGATGATCTATTCATCTAAAATATTTTCGATGATGCGACGTTCTACCAGAAATCAGTAGCAACTTCGATTTCTCAAACGGAACACCCGGTATAATATATCATTTTGTTGATCCTTGTCACATTTTCAACAACTTTTTCTGTCATTTCCCTATACCTATCAATTAGGAAATGAAAGTTATTTTCTAATTTTTCATGTACAAATATGAACTTTTTAAAGAAATAATGAGTCGATGAAATTTGGAACAGAGTGGGGTAATATCATGAGGCTCCTCACCCCAGAGCCATATTGAATTTTTCTCATACAGGGTGGTTGAATATTACAGATGAAATGATCACATCAACAGTGACTGAAAGTCAACATTTTCAAATGGAACATATCTTCATATTTTCGAACTCTCCTTTCAATTCCAGTATGGTTTTGTTCAGATATTCCTATTCGGTTTCAAAAATTATAAGACCTCTGGTGTCCTAGACTTCATCTATTTCAAGATCTTCCAACCGATTTCAACAGTTGTTACATCAGTCACTGAATAATGAAGTATTCTTTCAGTGTATTCATGTTCTGTAGACAGAATCTGTAGAATCAGTTCAGCAGATGAAGTTGAATTATCATCAGAAAATACTCTTCATTCATCGAATGTTCTATTAACACTAAAAAAAAATCAATATATTTCAAAATATATGTTCGAACATGACTACACTTCAACTGAGACAAACATGTGATCGCTTCGAAAGATGTTCATTTGTAGCGGTTGTAGTAGTCAGGAGTTAAGCTATTGAAAGCAAACAGTCATGATTTCACATTGGCCGCTGTTTTAACTGAGGTAGAGTGAACTATATTTTCAATGAAACCTTACAAGAAAAAGTCAAATGGATTACTGTCTGGTGTTCATCGTTCATGTTTTTCGTCATAGATGGGTAGAGGGAAATAAGAGATGAAATTGTTGAGAATATGACAAGGATCAATAAAATGATATATTATACCGGATGTGTCATTTGAAAAATCGAAGTTGCTACTGTTTTTGGTAGAAACGGCGGAGTCGTCTCGTCAAAAATACTTCAGATGAATAGATCATCTTGATTTGTGTATATATCCAGATTTTCAGATTGATCCGTTGTGTCGTTAGCCAAAAACGTTTAGTTTACTCTCATCGTGAAGAACCCAGTATAAAACTGATGATTCTGGAAGTTACAACAACATATCCTGTAATCATTGTTTCGAAATCACAAAAATGTGAATGGAGTAGACTAATGACAGAATGTATGTAGAAGTGACATAATATATCTCATCATAAAAAGCAACTGAAGTCTCAAGAACATGACAGTTTCAGATTCGAAACCTGAATATCATTCATAATTCATATGATACTCATACTTGTTTGATAGAAACCACTAACTAACCTTAGTGAATACCGTTGCGTCGTTTAATCAATTTCCTTCGCTCCTAAAATTCCACCTTTGGCTAACACGATGTTCCTCGAACATTATGGGTTTCCCTTTCGTGTTGTCCACAGATAAAAAAAAAAGATATGAAGGCTGACTGACAAAAAACCCTTAGCTCTGAGCCCTCAGCCGTCGTTATTCATTGTCTGATTTTGAATAATAACTGATGATCAAATAATAACCAACAACAGAGAAGCCTACATTTTCCAGAAGTTCCAGTCATCTGTATTTGCAAGGTTCGAAGAAACTATGAGATATTACAGAACATTCAAATGAGCTGAATATAAGGAATGCCAGTTTGATGAAAATTTCGAATTTGATATTTTTCTAAATAGAGAAAGAGACGCCGCCATGGACTTCCACTTGAGAAATTGCTAATAACATTCGAGTTTTGCACAGTCCATGTGAGCAATATTCCATCCCATTCAGAATAATAAATATCATGAGATATTCGAAGATATGTCACAAATATCATACTGATTTCACATAGTTATTCCAAAGAAATTCACTGCCACGTTCAATGACCCACTATAACATTCAATTGGATCCATTGCTTGTTTGGATCACAAATCTTGAAATTCATTCAGAATTCAGAAGATTCAGAAAGTAATTATCTATCAGAACCGATTGGAGAAATATAAGTGGCTTCTTTTAAAAAAGAATGACAATCGCAGTTGAAGTTGAAGTTGAAGAAATAATTGTTAGCACCTTCTGTAGTACCTACTCGAGAAGTCATTTCATTCGTTTTTTTCTTTTTCAAATTCAGACAATAAATAGCGGCGCTATATGGCTCTTGGGCATTATTCAATAATGATAATAATAATAATAATAATAATAATAATAATAATAATAATAATAATAATAATAATAATAATAATAATAATAATAATAATAATAATAACGCTATTTTCACGAGAGATGAACTAGAACATGCCATTGGCAACTGTGAAGAAAGTGCTGCGGGACATGACACAATCATGTACGGAATGTTGAGCAAGGAAAATCTTGTCCTCCTCTACAATAAGATTTAGCTTTCTGATACATACCCAAGCAACTGGAAAAAGGCAATCATCGTACCAATTCCGAAAAATTGTGTGGCTTCATGTGACCCAAAAATTCACCAGCTGATTTCTTAAACTTCCTGTTTGGGAAAATTATTCGAAAAAATGGTGAACCTGAGACTCACCTGGTATTTGGAATCCAATCGAATCGAATCGAAATACAAGAATCTTTCAAAGAAAGACAGCACCTTATCGCTGTAATGTTGGACCTGCAAAAAGCTTATGATATGACATGGAGACATAACTTGTTTTCTTACTGAAAGGTCCTTCTTAGTTCGGATAGGCAACTGGGAATCAGAAGGGAACCATGGAGAACGGAATCCCTCAGGGGTCAGTTCTCAGTGTAACCCTTTTCTCAATCGCCATCAATCACCTCATTTGCAACGTCTCCGAAAGAATTAATTCCGTACTGTACGTTGATGACCTTACCATCTTCAGTCGAAACCACTCCATGGAAACTCTCCAACATAATCTTCAGACGGAAATCAACAGGGTAGAATAATCCGCAACTTTGACAGGTTTCAAATTTTCACCTGGAAAAACACATATGGTACATTTTTGCAGATTAAGAACAGAACACCTTGACCCCATATTATCCCTAGGAGGTAACCGTATTGTTTGCGAAGAACAGACAAAATTACTAGACATAATTTTCGATAGACAACTGAATTGGACACATATAAATAACTTGGTGACATAATGCCAGAAAATAATTAATGTTTTGAAATGTATGTCTAGTATCTACTGGGGCTCTGATAGAGATATCCTACTCAAAATTTACCAAACGCTTATCCAGTCTAAAATCGATTACGGCTGCAATGTTTATGGTTCTGCACGTCCCTCAAAACTCCGAGCTCTTGACAAAGTTCAAAATGCTACAATTCGGCTTGCCACAGGAGCTTTCAGAACAAGCCCGATAGAAGCCGTTCTAGCCGAATCCTCCAGTATACCTGTAAGGCCACGAAGGGAGGCCAACTCAATTATATACGCTCTAAAAGTACAATCCATACCAAACCACTTGAACCACCAACATTTCATAGATATCGAGAACACATACCTACACAGGCCAACTATAACAAGACCAGTAAATATACGATATTTAGAGGCTACTACAAAATATTCCTTACCACACAAAAATAATACACTTACAAAATATTGCGACCCGAATCTTGCACCCTGGTTAAGGAAGACCCCAAATATTAATCTTTACTCAACTAAATGGAGGAAAGAAGACACATCACCTTCAGTATATCGGACAATGTTTTTAGAGTAAACCCAAAGGTACAGTGAACACTTGACTATCTACACTGATGGATCCTGCACTGAGAATGGTGTTGGTGCCGCCCTGGTAGTAAACAATAACCCTCACCATTGGACACTAGCTCCGATGTGCAGCATTTACACAGCTGAATTATATGCAATATGGCAAGCCATGTTATATTTCTCCTTCCAACAGAAATGGAATTGTCTGATTTGTACGGACTCTTTGAGTGCCATAAAAACGCTAGAAAATCGTTTCACATCGAACGAATTAACTGTCACAATCTTAGATTTGTAATCTCATTCAACATCTATGAATAAAACAGTTACAATCATGTGGGTCCCAAGCCATATGAATATAAATGGAAACGAGTTAGCAGATTCTGCAGCCAAAGATGCTACCACGAGAAGAATCGACGACGGTATACCGGTTCCAGTGGATGATATCAAAAAATACATAAAACAAGAATTCTTCAAGATTTGGCAAGACCAATGGGATAGATATGATGGACCACTCAGAATTGTCAAACCCTCAACAAAAAAATGGTTCTACCCAAAATACTTAACCAGAAGAGAACAAGTAGCACTATGTAGACTAAGAATCGGACATACAAATCTCACTCACCTGTATCTTTCAGCAGGTTCAGTAAGACCAAGATGTGAAACATGTGACGTCAGTTTGACAGTACAACACCTGCTCTCTTGTCCAGACCTTGACCCCCTCAGACACCGAAGTTGAATCACTTCCTCTGAAATTGGAATCACATCAAAAAGCACAAATGACGCCACAAGAAATGTAGTTACCTTTCTGAAATCTAGTGGCCTAAATAAGAAACTATGAGGTACCGATAACTGTTAGAGCTAATGGCCCAGGCAGCTGGAGCTCAAAAAAAAAATAATAATAATAAATGGTCTTTATTCATGGAAGTTTCGGATTTCTACAAAGGAATATACAGAATAACGAGTTTACCTTGATGAAAGGACGAAGTTCAGCTCAGGCTGCTTTTCAACTTAACCCATTTGTCTGTCAGTATTCGTTATAAAGAGAAGTCTGCCATTTCTCGAGATCCTTCTCTGCGAATCTCAGTATTACAGCCGTTAACGTCATATTCAAAATTTATATTATATTTCGTTTCTGTCCAATTTCGTCTTGTTTGTGGAAGGAGTGGTTGTAGTCATAGACAAAATACTAATACTTATATTTGTATTATGCCTATGGGTTGAGAAGTGTCTGTTTTTTTTTCATTTTATATTTTTAGTTCACTTCTTTGAATGTATGCAGTTGAGTTTCCGATATTAGCCCTGGTAGGTTGTGTTGAGTACAACGTGAAGTTTGATTCCCTCTTGTGATTGTTATTACATGAAATCGAAATAAAAATTTCCTAATGTGAAATAGGTGAAGGTTTCCAAATAACATTCTGATACCATTTCAACGTTGACTATTCTTGATCAATTCTACCTAGATTTACACAACGACAATAGTGCGATATCAAATTATGATCGTTTGAAACAGATATTCATGAATTTTCATTGGGGAAAATTATTGTGACATTGAAAGTTAATTGGTATAATTATCATTCATTCGTATAGGTTATAGTTTTTTTTTGTCATACTACCAAGACATGTGAATTCCTTTTGAACTTTTCAATTTATGAACATGAATAATACACAATCTTTTGCAGGAACGCCATTGGGGCCAGATGAAAAAGGAGAGATTTTAGTGAAAGGGCCGCAAGTGATGGAACGATATCACAATAAATCAGGAGAAACGCAAAATGCGTTTTTAGACGGTTGGTTGAGAACTGGTGATATGGCCTATTATAATAATGATAGATTCATCTTCATCACCGACAGAATTAAAGAACTCATTAAAGTAAGTAGCACGAGAATTTCTTCGGATAGGCATGTATTTCATCCATGAAACAAGACTACTATCATGTTCAAAAATGCTTTCAGAGGAATTCATAATGTGAGTACTTTAGGGGAGAATAATTTGTTTACTCCTACTTACTTAGCAAAAACAATATTTCATCATTAGATGGTTGTCACTAAAACTAGCTACCCATACCACAATCCGTTTTTCTCTAAGTACTTCCTACGATTATTAAATAATCAATGAAATTTGAGATTTTCATAGTAGCAGCAAACGAACAGATTAGGTGACGTCAATAGCCACGCCATTCGACTGCCACCCCCGAACAGAAATGAACTGATAGATTGACAACTCAAAATTATTGCGAATTTTCCTTATTTATTACGACATACGTTCCGATTTTATTTGTGTCATACTCATAGTTTCTGACAGAGGTAACAATTACTCTTGTATGAACACGGCTGGCAAAAAATGTCACGAAGCTCTGACATGAGTCTAGCGTCTATACATGACAAGGACCGATAACAGCATTATAATCACGTCATCAGTTTGGATGGGTTGTTGGATAGGGCTGTAATTTGAATTCGAAAATGAAGCATTGGAGTTAACTTTGAGAACGAATGATTCCGTTACATGATGTTTCTGTATGTGAACATCATCATCAAAGAATATATTGGTATCAAATATCAACTTTTACATTTACCTCTTTGTCATATCTTCATAAACAAAGAGAACAAAACAGAGTGATAATTTAAAGAGACGCTCCCTGTAGAAAAAAATATGGTATTTTATATAATTGCCTTGCATGACAACTCTAAATCATTTAAACAGAACACGTTTGGCACGAGAAAATAATGGGGATATATCAGATGTCACATTATAGGCATTATCATCTAATAATGCTCCTGGTGCATACTAGATTGTATTTTTCTTTGAAACTGATCTCTTTTCTTCAGTTGAGTATTGACTCTCATTTATCGAATTATAAGTTTTTGGTTCTGTGAAACCAAGTTGAATCTTGATTAACGTTGGACATGGGTTTATGAATATAAGATGGAACAAAAAGGAAGAGAAAAATAATATTACTATCAGGTAATAGCTTCAGACAACGATAGAAATGCATAGCGTATCAGCATAGTGGGTATCAGCACTGTTTATAATCTTAATTCTATAAGATAATATTCTGTGGGCCACCAGTAACGCCTCGGTCTGTCGTAGGATAACCATAAATTTTCTATAATTCATTTCTATCCAGGAAGTACAATGGAAAATATTTCGAAATATATAGGGTGTCTCAAAAAAGCGAGGTAAACCAAACCTATACTCTTTGTAACGGAAGACTCTGTTTTTCTGGGGATTTTTCGATTCCTCATCGGAAATGAGACCCATTTCTTCTTTCCTTTATAAAATGTCTGCTGACCCAACTGAGATTGATGACAAAGTTTTCAACTTATTCATTAAGGATCATCAGGGCTATTCGTTCTGCATTTTGTGTTTCCTCCATATTGCTTAAAAATCGTTTCGGAATTCCCCTATCTTCGAATATCAATAACTTCCATATTTCGAAATTTGACACCCTGTATATTTCGACGTGAGAAGATGAGGAATTTGAATGTCTTTCGTGCCGTGTATGCATTTCATATACCTTTCCCTGCTAGTGTGATAGGAATTAACGTATTTTTGAATGAAGATACACTGACTGTGGAACTGTTTTCGTCAAAACCAACTCAAATATTCAACATTCGGAGAATTGATATTTCCATGTTGGGGGAAACATTCTTTTACATTCACAAGATTATTCAATAACCAATTACAAGAGTTCTTCGATATGATGGCAATCTTTTTGGATACACACTCTGATCTGGTCTTCGAATGATCTTACATACTTACAATACCGCCTATTGTTCTCGAGCAATGTGCCCCAGAACTAACACCAGTTCTTTGCAGGATGTTCGCTCTTTCGTACAAACTCGCCGTATTTCCTTCTAACTGGAAGAGAGCTAGGGTCCAACCGATTCCAAAGAAGGGCAAGAAAACCCTTCCTTACAACTATAGTTCGATTGCACTACTATCTGTGATCTCTGAAGTAATGGAAAAAGCAATCAACATCGATCTCATCCGATATCTTGAAAGCTCAAAAATCGTGAACGACCGGCAATATGGCGTTCGTCACCAGAGGTCAACTAGAGACCTGCTTGCCTGTGTGACAAATGAGTGGCAGGTGTCAATTGAGGAACATGAGGAGTCTGTGACTGTAGCCTAGCGAAATTTTCGTCATATGGTTTGCCACCCCAACTGTGTCTTTTACTATCGAGTTTCCTTGCAGATAGATCACTCTACGTGGTGGTAGACGGGGTCTCGTCTGATACTATGACGATCAATGCTGGTTTTCCATATGGCTCTGTCTTGGCACCAACTTTGTTCTTGCTCCACATCAATGATTTGCTTGATGTGACCTCCAGCCCAGTTCATAGCAGATTATAGTACACTTTATTCCACATTTTCCTCTAGAGCCTCTATATCATCCAACGAGGATCTGACAAGAGTTCTGAAATGAGGATCTGAAAATCTAGTACAGTTCAATGCAACGAAAACTTAAGTTGTTTGTCACCAAGAAGGCAGATCACACAATGCCCAATTTGATGATGTCGGGCACCACTGCTCCTATGAGGTCGTCAATATCCATGCTGGGTGTCACCACCAACAGCGCCCTCTCATGGGACGATCATGTGAGGTCCATTGCGAGAACTGCTTCACAAAAACTTGGTTTTCTATTCATGCGCTAAAGCTCTTAGATTCGATTCAGGAGAGAGCTATTCGCCTAGTCGATGATACAACACTCACCAAATAATTGACTTCTCTAGAACATCGTAGAGAGGTCGTCGATCTCTGCCTCTTCTATAAATACTTCCACGATCGGTGCTCAACGGAAATATCATCTATTCACGTGCGATTTCTTGTAGACAAACCAGACGAGCTCAGGCTGGTCACCTCTACACTGTCAGGCTGGAGAGCTGTCGAACATCGCTATACCGAGCACCATTCATCAATAGAACGACACAGTTGTGGAATTTTTCGCCTAGTGAAGTCCTTCCTAATGCTTACAAGCTCCAAACTCCAAAGAAAAATTCCAACACCTTTCTTCTCTCCCAAAATTCTACCACTGGCTCACACGATGTTCCTCGAACATTAGGGGTTCAGAACGTTCAGGTCCGTAGTTAGCAGTCAGCGAACAAAACTCAAAATTCAAAATTCGACTTCCATAGTGCCAATCGAAATGTGAAATCAATTCTTCATATTCAAGAAAGAATTATGGTGTAAGATACTCTCCAATAATGATCAACTACTCGTTCAATATTGCGACATCGTCTAGGTTCATTCTACTGAGAAGTTTTTGACAGTAACAACAGCAATTTGAATTCTGATATTTTCTCCATGCTACATATCACCCAATGATTTCAGCATTCAACTGATAACAACATCAACTCAGATTACATCGTTCGTATCGAAACAGGCTCGAATATGATCAAGAAGAAAGAGGGTCATATGCGTTTGCTCTAAGTTTGTTATGCTCGAATTTCAGTGTTGAATAAAGGAGCATTTAGATTTTGCAGATCAGTGTCATATGTGGGGAACTCTAATAAATTGCCACTCATACAAAATTGAGAACTCACATCATCAACCGCAGTGAAGGAAAACTGCTCAAAAGTAAAATCATGCTCTTATTTACCAGTCACTCACATTATATAGCAATTGTCAAATTTTTGAAATGTTCCTTACCACTACATATTAGCAGATTTATTGCGCAAATTCGTACATGTAGCTAGAAAATAACGCGCCTAAAATAAAACTTTTCTGACTCATAATATATAAGTATAAAAGAACTTTGTACCATTTGCAATCTCCAACATGAAGAAACATGCAAAAATATTAATTTTTCTGGACTTTTTAGGGGATTTCTCTCCTCATTTCGGAAAAATGAAATTAGAAATTATGATGGTTATTTCAACATATTTAAAGAAAGGACAGATTTATGATCTGCCCCAAAATTTCACTGTGCTTGAAATTTGTCAGTGACACCTTGTTTTTGTGACAGAAAAAATTACAAATATATTCAATTAATATCAAAATTTCCATTCATCTTAGTGTAGTGTAGTGAAAGAATCCTTTAGCGTTTTCAGCAAAATGAAATTAATATTTTTCTCCGTAATATTCTTCAGTAGTATATTATTCGCAGTGATACCGCGGAAAAATATTATTTTCATTCTGCTGAAAACGGGAGCAGATTCGTTACTGAAACGTCATCCACTCACTAAGATGAGGATGAGGAAAATGTCCATACACTGTCTGGATACTGGTATATACATTCATATTAATTTAATGTTATTCAAACATGGATTTTCGTTCAGATACAATGAATTTGATTGATTCATTGATTGATTGATGACACCAAGATTTTGATAGCTCCATATTCCAAATGAATTTCAATGTCACGTTTTGGCATAGCGATTTACAATCTATTAACGCGCTAATCAAAGAAAACATTCCGAAAAATACAAAAACTTGTCACAAATATACAGTGTGGTCATTTAAGAGTGCAACATATAGGAATCCTCTCAATGAATTGCACAACCAAAATACAGAGAGTGCCGCAAAATACAGAGAGTGGTGCATGGTCGGTAATCATTCTTGAAATGGTACAGCTTACAGGGTAGTTCAAAAAATATAAAAATTGCTCAAGAGTAAAGTACCCTTATTTCAGAAAATTCAGCAGAATGTTATCAAGAGAATTTGTTTAAGATTGAAAGGTATGCCTGAAAACCAAAACATGGCCTCCTAAGACAGTTTTTACTTTTTCAATTTTTTTCGTTAATGATTACCGAATTTGTAATCTTTTTTATAATAACCCTAAACCCATAAGTTAATCATAACAAAATCAGTTGAGCATACCTTTATTCGAATTCACGTTAACTGTCTTGGAGGAGGCATTTGGAATCGAATACCCTCAATAATCGAACAATAATTATTCAAGAATGAGAAGTCAATGTCACCAAACTGTCTTAATGTTTACTGTCAACCCTCATTTGTTTTTCTCCTCGTGAAATTTCAATGTTAAGCTAAATATCGTTGCAACAAATATAAAGTTTGTGATCCCCTGGAAAAAATTAAAATCCAAGTTAATTGCACAAATATGCTTGAATTTGAACAAAGGTATGCTCAACTGATTGTTATGAACAACTTATGAAAGTGTTCAGGGTGATAAAAAAATCACGAATTGGGAAATAATTAACGAAAAATATTGAAAAACTAAAAAAATGTTTCAGGAGGCCATGTTCCAATTGTAAATAACTTTTCTCAATAACATTTTGCTGAATTTTCTGAAATAAGGGTACTTTACTCTTGAGCAATTTTTATATTTTTTGACCTACCTTGTATGCTGTTTGACTTGCAACCATTTCAAGTGCACCAACTTTCGGCACTATCTGTATTTTGATTGTGCAATTCATTAGAAAGTTCCTCATATGTTGCACACTTAAATGATTACACTGTATATCGCGAATATTTACGGAGTTTCCTTATGAACGAAAATGTGAGTTGAGTGAATGAGCACAGAAGGTTAGAAAATGTTACATTGAGAATGAAAGATTGTTTGGTCAATATGCGGAAGAAAGATGGATCAAAATTGAACGAATCGACAGTAAAGACTGAAGAATTTGGTAGTAGAGCTTTTGTTCAGGATATCTTTTCTGTGCGAAGTTGTACTTTGTTTATTTTCCAATACGCCTTGTATTAGGGAGGCTGTCTGTCAGTTTTTTGATAAGTTGAATTTTTTTCGATGTTAATAAAAGGTGCTTTTTGAAGTACAGCAGATAAGATATAGTTCGTGTGCCTTTATGTGAATATATATATCAACATAAGATCTTTTGGAGTCATATCACATTTCTTCAGGTGAACACGCGTAGGGCAGCCAACTGAACAGGTAGTTTAGATTGAGAACTGCACACAGAAAGCAAAAAATACTGTGTATGTGGTATGTTTCGATCATACTTCCACAAGATAAGTACTATGATGATTAATTATGATGGACTCGTTTATCAGCATAGCATTTCAACCTGCCCGAGATACCCTCGATTCAACTAGTCAGAAATTGCAAGCGCAGATCCATGTGAACGTAATACCAGTTCAGGTTCGTCTGAAGTGAACCAAATAATATTGTTCTGTTCTAGGATATCTAGCATATCCCTAAAAGTTTTATGCGAAAATTCTACCGTATTTCTGCTGTAGAATTAGCGTGGAGTGGATGAACTGAAACGTTTCCTGAGGCTATTATCCTGAATCTCGGCCTGAATGTACAGGACAAAAAGATATCAACCCATTCAAACAGGTTAACAGCTGTTAGCGATCCATCCAAATTCCGTAAAACCATACTCAAACATCAACAAAAAAACACCACGAAAAGATCACAAATACTATATGGATTGTGATAGATATTCTACAGAATATAAATAGCTAATCAATTATCTCGAATTGCATTCTCAATATTCTAGGGATTTATAGCTGATACTTTCAGTTCGATCGGAAAGGAAAAATGGATAATCGATATCAATAGATAGAGTATATTCAACAGAAACAAATATTTCAGATTGATTGAGGTCGAGGTGTTCCAAAATATGAAAAACTCGAAATTCGTACACACTGTAAACACACACACCTGATGTACTATCGAGATCATCGGCATATACTTCCTCCGTTTTGGCACTTCAATACCCTCATTGCCGCACCATTTGTGATAATGTGTAATAATGACCTCCATTAACACACGATTTTTGGGTTGTCGTTTTCATCAGCCCCAATTGAAAGTAATGTCACTCAGTAGAGTACAGTCACTCTGCCATCGATGAAAATGACCAGGTCATGATTTTCAGATATCAAATCTTGAAGGAATTCACTGAAATTGATAGATTGATTGAATTGATTGATTGATTCAACTTGAAACACAATTAACAAAACTATCCGCCGCCATATAAAGTGTCGAAATTTCGTAACTGTTACTCACTGTTTTGGCGGAAAAAATATGTATTTGATATAAATACAGGCCAAAACAGAGAAAATAGTATGAAACGTTCACCGACCGCTACGCAGATCATTTCCGAATTGAAGACTCATGATAGAATATGTTCTGTAACTCTGTAACTCACGTTTCAATAGACCATCTTCAAATGAAGTTCAATTATCTCAGTTCAGATATGCTAATATTTGAGGTACTCTGTAGGTCCAAGGATACCAAGTAGCGCCTGCTGAACTGGAAGAGATCATAAGACACTTCCCTGCAGTGCAGGATGCAGCAGTGATAGGCGTTCCGCACGCAGCCAAGGGGGAGGTCCCCAGGGCATATGTAGTGCCCAAAATGGGCGTTGATTTGAACGTCGAAGATTTGCAAGAGTACGTCGCTAAGCAAGTGGCAAAATACAAGCAGCTAGCAGGGGGAGTAGAGATAACCAAGGAGATCCCCAAAAACGCTTCTGGAAAGATACTGAGAAGGCAGCTGAAACTCGCTTATGAAGCGAAAGGAATATAATATTTTTGGAAATTCATGAAATAAAATTCATTCCATACAATCTTGGGTATTTTTTCGAGCAGAAGTATTTTTTTCCCTATTTTAACTTTATTTGTCACCTATTGAGACGGAAATTGATCTAGCTACACGAACATAATTCAGGAATCATCTTCTAATACTTTTTTCCATATGAATTCCTCTCCATCAGGTTGTTAACATCTAGGAAATTGAGAATAAGAACCGGAAATTTATCTGGATCATGGAAATGATGGAGGAGGATATATTCATACTGAAACAAGATGTATATAGGATAGAAAAAAACAGTAGAGAAATGAGGAAACGATTATACAGAAAATGACGAGAATATGAGCTGGACTGAGATGATTTCCCTTTCAACTTTCTCGGGAGATGATTTTTTTCTATAAATCGATTCATAAAATTTAATTGGCAAAGAATTCAAGAAATGCAACATCGGATTTGAACTTACTCACTTAGGGCTCGGTCATGATGAAATAAATATATACATACATCGC
This sequence comes from Gastrophysa polygoni, assembly GCA_963576655.1. Classification (NCBI taxonomy): domain Eukaryota; kingdom Metazoa; phylum Arthropoda; class Insecta; order Coleoptera; family Chrysomelidae; genus Gastrophysa; species Gastrophysa polygoni. The sequence continues at coordinate 21,813,083 of OY755083.1, forward strand.
TAGATACATTAAGAGATGAAATTGAAAGAAAACAATCGCCACTACGAATTCGATGTTGAAGTTGAAGAAACAATACCTCCGTTGACCAAAAAATACGGCATCTTCATCACTGCTGTATTTCAAATGTTCTATGTCATATCACAGAGATATAGCCTAAATGTATGACCGCCTCAAAAGAAATCAAAGACTTATTCCAAACTCACATATTATGATTAATCACATTTAATTCAGCAGTATGCTCTACAGACTTATCTCGGACTTGTCACATCAGACTTCAACATGAGAGACACTCAACAATGTTTGATTAAAATGATAAATAATAACGAATAGCATATTTATCCATTCTAGATCGAAATGGATAATGAACCAGTCGGTGTGGTCGGAAAAGCAGACGAAGAACGACGAAGCAAACGAATCGAAGAATAAATAAGCCGACTATACAGGGTGGCCCATCGAAAACGTACCGCAAGGCATAACAAACTAGGAAAGAACTTTTCGATAAAATCCGAAAACAAGTCAAGTTTGTTTGTCAGGAGGACAAATTTTAACGTAACAAGCATAATAAAACGTTCGACCCCCTAAGTAGGGGTGTCATCCCAACATTTTTTTCAAATAGGATGGGGGGTCAAGCGATACTTCTTTAGAAGGGGCTTGTCATTCCCTACACAGTGCTGCTCACATTTTCGAAATCGATCCACTCGTTCAGAAAATATGGAGCGTTGAAACTGCAACGATAATGTGTGACGGAAAATGCAAAAATTGATTCAATTGTACCTCAAAACTCATTCATCAGTCAAGTAAATGTTCGAATTTATATAAATTTCATCAAATCACTCCTGGGGTGCTGATAGTACTACCTTGATGCGTATTTATCGTTCCACAATCAGATCGAAAATTGATTATGGGTCAATAATATACAGTACCGCGAGCAAATCAGTACTCAAACAACTGGACAGTAGAGAGCTTGTACGTGGCGTCTGCAGAACCTCCACTAGGCATAAGAAGAGACTATCTAAGTCTTACATATGCAGCTAGAATATCAGCCAACAATCCATACAATACAATCCATACAATCTACAATCTTAATAACATCACACTACCCTTCTACAAACGAATTCAAAAAATTTCCAGTACCCTCAATTTTGATTCCACCTATACCATGAATAACAACACACCCCTCCCTTGACAATCAATATTCCTCACTGTAACACAGAACTCTTCAGATTTCAAAAAATAGATACTCCTCTTCCAGTGATCCGAAGCGCTTTCAACGAGCTATCCCACAAGTACACCGGTTACAACCTTATATACACTGATGCCTCAAAAACACAAGAACACGTTGGTGCTGCAGTTATCATCAATAATAATAGCTACTGCTATGCCAGAAATCTTGCAGAAATGCTGAACAAACAACCAGACCGAGTTATAAGATTCATAGAAAGAGTGAACTTACCAAATATTTATAGTAATGTGATTGTGATACATACTGACACTAGGAAAACAAAATGTATAATCTAATATATAACCCTCGATATTTTTATAATATAAAATATATAAATGTTCGAATTGCTGTCCGTCAACCTGCATACAGTGGTATAAGTTATTTTAAAACCGTTGTCGTACATTCTGCAGCATTTGGGGTGTCACTTCGCGAAATCCGTTTCTGATCCTTCTATTCTAATGTCCACCAAGATAAGTAGAGGTTTTATTCTTATTAAATATATTTGTATTTCCAATTTTTTTCGAAAACAAGATGTCACTGACCAATAAAGAATTTCTCTTCTAGGTATCTGAAGGTTTAATTTCAAGCGCAGTGACATTTTGGGGCAGATCCCAAATCTGTCCTTACTACAAATATATTGAAATAATTTTCAATAACTTCTACTCTATTTTTTAGAAACGAGGAGAGAAAATCCCATGAAAAGCTGAAAAATGAATGTACCACCTCCTCGAAGAACTTACAGACAGCTTTTGATGTGTCCCCACAAAAAAAAATCTAAAGGACTTGAGTCGGTGACCGAGGTGGCCATTCTATTGGGCCCCGTCGTCCTGTCCATCATCCTGGAAATGTGTCGTCTAAATAATTGCGCACAAGACATCCGTCTTGTCCTGTTCATCGTATGCGGGATCGTTCTCAATGATATTTGTTAGAGTTGGATCGATGGCATTTTGTAGTAAATCCAAGTACATATCACCTGTCGAATTTCCAGGAAAGAAAAAAGGTCCTACAATGGCATTTCCAATTCAGTATCTACGAATATGTTATCTTGTGGTCCAGTACTTGCGGTAGAAATTCCATGATCTTGCACCCCACTTTGGATTTTAGTTTTTCTTATTTAGTTTGTGTGACGTTTCCAATTTCCAATTCTAACGATATGGGTACACTTACTAATGATTTTTTCAATGGTCGCAGTTATCCAAGTACACTTATTGATTCCTCGATAATCTTTGACAATTACTTTCTGGCAAATATAGAATTTCCTGTCTATCTTCCCCCCAAAATATTCAATTTGTTTATTTTGCTTACCTAGGAATCTATTTTGGATTTCTAATTTGAAATCTGGATTCAAACTACTAAATCTTGTTTTTACTCCTGTTGTACTATGACTACTATTTCTGTAAACAAATAAGAAATGATTCAGGGCTGTATTGATATATATTTTTTGGTTTCGACCTACATAATTTTTGAGCTTGTTTTTTTTATATTTTCACGGCATTTTCGGCTGCGCCATTCGACTGCGGAAAGAATGGCGCAGATGTTATGTGTTAGATCTGCTGAAATCCTGTACTTGTGAAAGATCTCGTATTATCCGAAACAATGAGTTTGGCTGAACTGTACCTCGCAAAAGTGCTATATAATACTTCGATAGTGAATTGTGGCGCAATATTTGAAGTGGGAAAAACTTCCATCCATTTCGAGTGAGCACCTAATATTATAAGGAAATATTCAGTCAAAAAAGGACACATATAATCAATATGAACACGAGCGAATACTTCTTTTGGCAATACCCAAGGATTCAATGTTTTTTTAGGAGGACTATTTATACTAACTGCACAATTTTCGCAACTGTTACATAAAGAATGGATATCTTTGTTGATTCCAGGCCAGAAAGAAATTGCTCTTACAATTGATTTCATTTCAACCATTCCGAGATTCAACAAATGCAGTTGACTGAGCCATTGATTCCTGAATAATTCTGTTGTTCCAAAGAAGAACTTCATTTTCAATTGTCAATTCACTCCGAATCATATGGAACTGCTTCTACTCAATATCTTTCTTAGCGTACTTAGGCCATTCACTTCTTATAAATCTCATGATATTTGTTAGGACCACATCATTTTTTGTAGTTTCTTTCATAGAATTGAAATTTGTTGATATTATTTCACTATCTGAGAAATAATTTATATAATCTATATCTACTGATTCCCAAACTTCATTCTCCCCATTTCCAACCGGTAATCGAGATGAAAAATCAGTATTATTTTTTTCAGATTCGAAGTATTTTATTTCATATCTGTAGTTTGATAATATTACTGCCCATCGTCTCAAACGGTTGGCAGAGTATTGAGGAATGCCTTTTTTGGGGCTTAAAATCGCAAGTAGTTGTTTATTATCACAAACAAGCGTAAATTTCCCACCATAGGAAAATTGATTGAATTTGCATAATGCGAAAATAATCGATAATCCTTCTCTTTCCACTTGCGGGTATTTTTTTTCGGCAGGCGAAAGAGTACGCGAGGCGTATGCAATTGGATGATCGCGTCCATCAATGACATGCGACAGAACACAACCCACCCCATGTGGACTCGCGTCGGTAGTTAATTTCAATTCCAGATCAGGGTTATAATGAACTAAGACTCCCGTCGACATTTTTATTTCTTTCACTTTTTCTAAAGCTTCTCGACAATTTTTAGATCAATTATGTAACCTATCTTGGGAAAAACTACATTTATCTGGACTTACCTTCAAACCAACATCTTTTAATCTAGATAAAATATGTGTTAAGCTCTCGAGGCGTTCGTTATCATTTCGTCCACATATAAGAATAAATAAATGAATAAATAAATAAATAATTTATTGCACTTTTACATTGCAGAATGTACAAGCTAGTCATATGAACAAAAAAGTATACTAACTAGAGGGTATGACGGTTTAGATAGTCATCAACCGAATATGGTTCCAGATCAAGAAGAAATTTCATGAGTGACTTCTTTAATGACTTGAAATCATTTATCTCTTTCATAGGTGGTGGAAAATTATCAAAGAGTTTGATTGAACAGAATAGGGCGCTCCTTTCAACACAGGACAGCCTATGAGCAGGGACGTTATAATTATTGTGTCTTGTGCTGTGTGAGTGCTGTAATCTGTATTCTTCGAAATAGTGTCTATTCAAGAGAAGATACTTAATACTTTCGAAGATATATAATGCTGGTACAGTGAGTATTTCTAACTGTTTGAAATGTCTCCTGCAGGGAACTGAATATCCAAGTTCTTGAATCATGCGAACTATTCTTTTTTGGATTTTGAAAACTCTCTCGGCATCACTACAACAGGCACCCCATGAAATGATACCATAGCGAGCAAGAGAATAAAAATTAGAGAAGTAGAATGATTTGAATGTTGATATTTGAGTTTTTAACCAACACCCTGATGCCATAGCAAGTTTGACTCAGCTTAGAACATAGGTGATCCATATGATAGTTGAACTTCCGGGTTTCATCTATGATAATACCTAACGATTTGATGATTTCTGAAAATGTGATTTCATGTCCATTCAGAACTATGTCATCAGGTGTAGGCCAATACTGATTTACTTTGAACATGACGATATTAGTTTTATCTGGATTCATTATTAGTCTAAAGTTGAAGAACCATTTTGCTGCAGCCGTCATTAGAGAGTTCGCATTAGAAATGAGTTCTGGATAAACAGGTGCTGTGAGGAAGAGTGTGCTGTCATCAGCATAGTTGATAATAGTATTATTCTCGTCGGTGAGTGATGCAAGGTCGTTAAAAAAAATTATAAATATCAAGGGGCCTAGAACGCTATCCTGTGGCACTCCCATAGACACGTCCATGGGCTTTGACTGTAGCTAGTTACCTACATTATATCTAATCTTCACAGAGTGCTTTCTTTTTTGTAAGTAGGATGCAAACCATTTTGAAGCGATATCTCTAATACCATAGTGTTCAAGTTTAGTTAGAAGAATTGAAAAGTCTATGCAGTCAAAAGCCCTGGACAAGTCCAAAAAATACCACAGGCTATATTTCCAATATCTAGAGAATTGTATATCTTATTAGTGAATATCGTCATCTAGAAAACGAACACATCCTTCAATATCGTGGGTGATGGATTCCATGATTCTTTGGAACTTAGAAGAAGCACATACGACTCCATAAGGTATAATCTCTGGTATTGGGAAAGACCCTTATGTGTTGAAATTTTAACGAGAACCTTGAAAGTTTCATCTAGATATATTTGCGCGTACACCTGAGACAGGTCGATAATTATACCTTAATCTTGTGAATTTTTCAACACTTGTTCTACTTCATTCAACCGATTCATCCTTCAATTTCAGAGAAATTACATCTTTATAGGAAGTTCCTACCCCTGGGGAAAAAACCAGATCGTATTTCTTCATCAGCATTTGTATATCCAACAGGTCGATAATTATACCTTAATCTTGTGAATTTTTCAACACTTGTTCTACTTCATTCAACCGATTCATCCTTCAATTTCAGAGAAATTACATCTTTATAGGAAGTTCCTACCCCTGGGGAAAAAACCAGATCGTATTTCTTCATCAGCATTTGTATATCCAACGCTTCTGTTTAAAAATTCATTGATTGTCAGATTATATAGTCATGAAATTTCTACTGGAAATGGGGGGACCACTCTTTTCAATGACAAAAATATTTACAGCATTTTTCACCTCATTATACGTAATCGTGACACTACATATTCCTAAAGCAATCTTTTTTCCTGTTTAGACATTCAAATTTCTATTTAAGGGCAACAATTCGTAATTTGAGAAATGTTGTTCCCAGTTGAAAAGAGTAGTTCCTACCATCGACTTATGATATGAGGATTGTTTACAACCTTTTTATCGTTGATTGAAAATAGCTCCTCACATTGAATAAAATTTTGAATGGATCTCTCTTGTATATTATTTCTTCTTTGGACACCATATGGACGCCATATGTCCTTTGCACTCACACAGAATACACGACTAATTACGCAAACGGCAATTTTGTGTATTATGATTATTTCTTCCACAACACGCACACTTTTTATCAGGCGTCGAGCTATGAGAGGGTTGCGCTGATGAAGATAAAGGTGGTGTCAGATGATGTCGATACCGACTCGATGATACATGATGAATGCCTGGTTCCGTTTTGATGAAGGTTTGTTGAAAATGAATTATCTTCAGACGCCATTTCTGCCAATGCAGTTTCTATCACATCGCGGCAAATTTGGAATTTGACTTTACTTTGAAAAGTCTGGACTGAAATGATTCCTTTTCGAATCCCACGATGAATGGATCACGTAACATAATCTCTATAATTGCTTCCTCAAATTTCTCACTCTTGCCGCCCACTCAGTGGCACTTTCCTGATGATTTCTGAAGGCTGCAAAAAACTTTGATCTGGCCTCAAATAGATATTCAGACACTTTGGCGAAATACGAAGACGCGTTTGGTGACACAGCCGGACAACTGAAAGGCCCACCGCTAACACTGCATCTGAAACCTGGCGCTACACCAGTCTTTTTCTAAGATGGAGAATCTTCCCAATAGCATTACGCGAGACATACGCGAGAGAAATTGAAGCAGAAATCGCATCAGGACATTATATGAAGTAATCAACTCTAAATGGGCATCGACAACACATGTGGTTGTGAAAAAGAATTGGAAATTGTGCATTAAGGGCAATTACAAACCAACTCTCAATCCCCACACCCGAACATATTTCGAACCAGGGATGACATCAGGGATGCCTATTCACATCTACCAGTCGATGAAAACTTCACCGATGCACTAACCCTCAACACACCAACTCATGAATTGATTCGACTCATGCGTGCAGTTTATGGTGCATCAAACATACCTTCAAACAGTACTAAAAGAATTCCCAAATGTCAGAAATTTCTTCGATGACTTGGTTGTGTGGTGTAATTTCGAAAAACTCCTGGAAATCACCGATCTAATGGATGAAATCTCACGGTCTTCAGTTCAATAGTGGAAAATGTTCCATTGGAACAAATTCAGTTGAGTTTCTGGGACACCGAATCGATGAACAAGGCATTCATAAATCAGATGAACATATGATGGCTATTTGCGATGCACCAAAACTATCCTCTCCAGAGGATATGCAGCTTTTCTTGGGAAAGGCCATGTATCAAGGTTTTTTCATCCCAGACTTATCGACGAGTAATCACCCTTTGCGCAACATGTTCTTCAAAGAATCCTTCGAATGAACACCGGAAGCAAAAGAAGCATACGAAGACATGAAAAACGTATAATTTTCATTCATATATTTATTTGAATTCCTTACAATATAGTATTCAGATACAATGGAGGTATCTGAACTAATCGATGAGGTCTTCATCGGGATGGCCGAATTTACATTCTCCGGCTTGACAGTCGTACACGGAACTTCTCGAACTTTTCACTGGGTTCCTGTTGGATGAGACGAAATATATGATTTTCGTAAATTCTGATATGTTTTGGGGTGGAGAATTCGTCCAATTTCTTCAATGCTATTTTGTAGATGTGAGAGAAGCGATAGAGAATCGATAATTGGTGAGCATTTTGTAACAGTTTGTAAGATAAATATGACGTGTACACCTGATTAATAACCTTGAGACTCTTATTATTTAGTATATTCATTACGAAAACAATACTCTATTTCCAAGATTTTGACCAGCTGTCATTTCGTTATCGATGAAAATAATATGGCAAAATCATGGGGTCATGAAGAACTCGATGAGACCCTCAAAACAAGGTATGGCACGACTCTATGCAAATTTTGAGGGTTGTTCACCACCCCCAGTTACACGGTTAACGCTACAGGGGTGAATGGAAAATCTACGAGTTCGAGCGTTTTCCAAAATTTTGATTTTAAATATCCTACTAATCAGGGTGGAAAGTTTTCATTAGCCCACCCTATAGAATTTATAGACTCTACTAATTTTGGATCTGCTATGTACCATATTGATAGATTCTAGAAGTGTGTATGTTTCTGTGTATCAAATTCATAGAATATATGAATTGCATACATGATATGTATCATATTCATAGACTTCCGACCAATTTCTATTGTGGATAATTTTATTTTCATAACTTCTCTTATGCTGCAGCACTCTTTCCTACCTTCAATCCTCGACGCCCATATTTAATATCGCAATATACACTAGGGCGGTACATGGACCACATATTTGCAGTTGAGGTCACCACAATATTGTGGTCACGTCGATTGCACCTCGTTACCCGACAACATTTTTGTGCTCGACTTGTGCTCATACGAACTGCACTTGTAGTTGGGGCGACCAGAACCTGACGTTGGTTGTGTTTTGTCCTATATTCCGAACTACAAATAGCTACTCCTCATTTTGAAGAAGAGAATGAGAAGTAGTCAGGTACGATCGCTTTGAATACATCCACTTCTGGTGGGGCGACTACATACTTGAAGGAAATTTTTATAATTCATTAGGCAAACCCTGGCAAGACGGAAAAGAGTCATCAAATCAATCAAAATTTTCAAGTCAAGAATTAAACGCTGTGACACCAATATGAGAAAAATTTTTCTATATGAAGAGAGACTTGCTATAACATTTAGGTGAATGACTAGATGAATTATGTGATCAGTATGTAGATAGTAGACGTACTCCCAAAATTGTTCATTTTCATTTATATAATCAAATGATATAGGTAAGTACACGCGACGCGACGTAAGAAGGCAATGCGGTTGAGTACGACTGTAAGTTTGTGGTTTATGTACGGCAGATGCCATCGACGACTACCTGTTGGTGATCGGCAGCAAGTTGACCATATAGAAAACACTCACATATAGAATGCGCGCACAGTGCCCTGGCCCTTATACCTTTCGGAAGCCAAACTAAAATATCGATTGTTGGAAGAGTGGAGGGGAGAGGGCATAGCGGCAAATTCAAAATTAACATCATATATAACACGAATCGATGAAGTTAGAATACGTCCTTCTGATGTTTCAAAGTGACGATAAAAAAGGTTCATATATCAACTTCATTGATTTTGTGTCTTTCATTTCCATGAAATAGATAAAATATTGCTTTAGGCAGCCTGATGTTTAAAAAAGTACAAAATAATTGTAATAGTTTTTTGATTTATGAAATAGGGTTTTTTCATGAATTTATCTAGCCTGTTTATAAAACTCACGACAATTAGTCAGCAAAGGTTGACAGTTGAGAGAATCCTGACATTGAATGAAAATTTCTGAGAATGGTTTTCTGAGGAAACAAATCTAGATATATTATATACTCTAACAATATTCTCCATAAATTCCCTGTTAAAGTAGGTGAGCCTGTTGATTTCATCCCCCTAGGATTCTCGAAGATATAGCAAATTGTGGAGATCACTGATGTCTTCATCAATTTCTCTCTTCAAAATATTATAGTTACATGCAACACAACTTCTCACTTCCACACCAACAGCTATCTAAGTGACAATACAGAAATCCAAATTACACACATATGGTAGCCACAGGTGGCCACAGTGTTTTCTTCAATCACAGAGTGGTTTATTTTCGCACCACAGAACATAAAATCAGTGGAAACTACTGTATTGAAAGCATCACTACTCCAATCTGCCATGACAGTTTCGGTATGAGCTATTTGACATTTCATTCTGTCTGTAAAGTGTTATCTATGAAGTTCTATGAAGTTGTTTCATGAAGTTGCCGATGCCTAGTTCGACTCTTGTGAATCCCGTGTATGATCGATTATTTCATATTGTTATTGAATATTCAGATTTGAGATTATTGAAAAAATAGTTGATATCGAGAACGTGAATGAATAAGAATTCCAACGTTACTCGTAAGAACAATTAAATGAAAATATCAGCAATACATTCGACAACTTTTTCGAACAAATACTGCAGCTCAAATACTGCGAGTAGATTTAGATTTGAATTTACATTTTTGGTTGGGGAGTTAGTAATCATTGCCTCGTCCACTGCAACCTTTTTAGATCTATTGTGGGAACTCCGTTGTCTTAGACTATGCTCTGTCGAGCTTTACCTTTTCAATAAGGTTCACTAGCTTCGACAGTATGGCTTCTACATGAAGCTTGAGGCTTTGGGTTTTTCTTCGCCAAGACAGAAGAATCGTATTCTGATAATCTATCGCAGTGGCAGAGGACATGGACTGGTGTATCTACCTTTTCGTTTCAGAATCTGCACAGTTGTGCTTCTTCTGCCATACTGATGACATCCATATGCCTTCTAAGGCGACAGTGTCCCGAAAGTAACCCTACTTTCTTCCCGACGAGCATTCTTTTTTGTTTAAGTAAGTGTGCTGTGAACTTGGCTGATGGTTCTGCTATGAAAATCTTAGCCTATCTTAGTCCTGGATGGCTACGCCACCAGTCGTGTGATTTGATTTTCATCCTTCTATGGATGATTTTTGCAGTGCTTTGGCGGCTCCGCAGAAGGTGCGGATGAGTGAATAAGTATGCAACATTTTCAGTCTAGTGGTCACAACATTGATAACAACGAATCCGCTTAGATTTTTTGGGAAAGACGGAAAGTATCAGCTTAAAATGAGTGGATAATTTTCAAAATGATATAAAATAAATGAGATGGTTCATGAAGAATATGGCTGTAATGCACTGCAGCCCATTAAGCTCCCAACGTTGAATTCTGGACACAATTTGAACTTCAAATATTCACTGAATGGGATGAGTGGAAAAAAATTATAAGGACTCCAACAAGATCAAACCTATTGTTCTCATTTCGAGACAGGTACTGGTCTATAGGCTCCAGCAAGATATTCTCATTAGATGGATTTTTAGCATATGGTATCATATGGTCTAGATTAAGGTTATATCGGTGGGTCGGATCGACTGCAAAATGTGGCTCGTGTACGGTCTGTCAATTGCGTACAGTCTCACCGTCCGCAATATCCAGCGACAAGGTGATTTCCGTTGGTACTCGTTTAGTATTTATTGTATCTTAATCAAGGGTGATACACTAAGTCATCCAAGTAACAATTGGATTATACATTAGATCAGCGCGATATCTGAATCCACCGCCGTTACGGTTCCCAAGATATCTCATGGGAACGGCTTGCAATATATTGACTACTCCGCTTTCTTCACTAGATATTTTTTGAACAGTTACATCACAGTCTGATTTGATATTTCTAACTTTATACTTGGTATCAAATTTGACATTCTTAAACTCGAATTTGAATAAACCTTTTTGAAAATCATTATATTCATTCCCTGTCCAAACAGAACGAAATCTATACCATCTAATCATTTCCGAAACGAAATTCCTACATCTCAATGAGCATTACTATACTGGGTGTTCCGGTGGAGAACGGAAATACGTCAAGGGTGTAGCTCTGAATATACCAAGGTGTAGCTCTCAATATACCATATTTGTTGGGTCTAACATGTTGTATAATCAAGATATGTTTCAACAATTCTGCTCATTACTTTTACCCAAGCGACTTGCCAAATCAGTCATGAAAAAATCCGGATTCGGATTAACAAAAATTGAACGAATTTTTTTGGGTCCTCGAAAAAACATTTCCATGATCCGTTAGGATAAAGCAGAAAAAGCTGAATCGAACTGTATACATTCCATTCTCTCGCATGCCATTGTACTACCGAACTTCTGAATGTGTATTGAATATTTTTTGAATATAGATGACTGAAACAAAATCTAAATAGTATGATATGATAAATGTGGTTCAATTCATTGCTATTATTTTCATGAATACGGGCATGTAATGATAACGTTGAATGAAAATTATAGTGAGATATGTGAATATGTTTGGAAATATATCTCACATAAATGAAGTCGCTCTGGTAGGAGTAGGAAAACATATGTTCCAAATATCAAAAAAATATACGAGGTGGTTCATAAGTTATGATCCCATGAAGGAATGAGCAGAATTGGCAAAACACCCTTTATCTCAATTATACAACGTATCAGACCCAACAAATATGGTATATTTAGAACCACTCTGGTGACCTCTATCCACCGTTGACATATTTCCGTTTCCCAACAGAATTCCCTGTTTATTGTCGAATGAGCCCTGTCGAGAAGTCATCTCAGGAGAAGCCATGTGTGCACTTCCGGAAGCAAATTTAATAGACCAGAAGACACCATGCGAGCGAGTCCAACTCGTTCTATTCACGAAGAAGTATGAAAATTGCCGACCACAGCATCCAAAAAATCAATTCCAATTAATGGCATATTTCCTGACGAGACAACTGCCAAATTAATATGTGACAAAGATGAAGAGATATCAACCATCAAACGAAGTTAAATAATTAGAGTACCAGAATCCTGCAAGATCAACAAGATAGACACCACTATAATACAGGCGTACAAGGACCCCAGTATAGAAACAAAAACCATTCGAGTGTCAAACCTTGGAGTGAAGATGGAAGGAACATTGAGAGAAATATCACCAATTCAACTCGAGTCCATAAATCAAAGAGATGAAGCCAACACACAACCAGATGAATCAAATCATAGAAAAAGATCTTTGAAGAAGAACTACCCATCTTTTCAAATGAATATTAGCATTGCGAAAGTTTTCTATTTTTTTTCCATCAGACACATCTATGTTAACCTGTAGCCCGCAGATAGCAAGCAAGCACATAGCAAGGTAACACCTCACAGATATGCAGACAAAATGATAATCAACTCATTCACTCACTTACTGAACATCATGAATATTATGAAGGGACTTACACTAGCATGTCAAGAAAACAATCTTTCAAATATGCATCAAGAATCGGTTTCATCCGATATTCCACCTACTCCTACTCGAGATCTCATGCGATCTACGGCAATAACATTGTCGTATTTTGCGCCTTTCGCTCACTACGAATCTTCCACGTCGACCGCTACGTAACGGTCATTAGGTAGTACTGCATCATCCGCAATGAGACCTGAATCTCCTACTTGTTCCTTCCTATTCTTTTCGTTTCCACTGTTCTTTAGTGAATTCCTTCAGAACCTCACTTCTGAATCGCACAGTCCTTCTTGAGATGTCCTGAATTTCGTCTTTCAGACATTGATCTTTTTCAATCACAGGGATTTTCTGGTGGTATTATTGGCAGCAGTATTGGCAGTAGCTTGTTACTGGTCAACGCATTCATCCCATAGCTCTCTTTCGGGAGACGTGGTTGATATAACATTATTACATACTATCAATATAACATGTTCAATGTAATACGTATCACAATGATACTTGAACCTTTTTGATGTGTTACATGAGTGTCGATCAGAAACAGTACCTCAGGATATCCGAAGTATCTAGCTACTCCCTCCATAAACTCACAAACCAGTTTTGCTTCTGTGAGTTTCAATTGCTCTCAAAAACGCATACTTCATCTCACTCTGAAAAAGGGCCCGAATGGTGGATGGGAACACTGTTCATAGTAAAAGCGTCAGATTTCATCGGATGAAGGAACCCTTATTTCTTACCACTCGGTTTCTTGTTGTACAGGCAGGAGATATAGCACGATATGTATTCCTCCACATATTTCCTCATTCGTGGAAACCAGCATAGATGGAACAAAGTCTTGTCAGTTACGAAATGTCCGGCATTTCACTTTGAACGAGAACTCTTGCAGCTCCAATCACCAACGGGCAATGCGAGGTACTAACTCTTTTTTCGCACATGCAGACATCAGTGCACTACAATCTATGATGACAGTGAATCAAACACCTGAGAGATACATCCTGAATTTGTAGTAATAATAGTGAACCCAACACCTGAGAGTAAAATACATCCTGAATTTACGGATGCTCTCCACCACAGCCATTTTCGAGCTCGTAGGAATGATAACTTTCCTCGCTTCCCCTAGTCGTGCAACTGAAGTAGTTTACCGGATTAGGTTCTTCCATCAGATTGGTACTGTAACAGTATCGCGCCTAAGCTATGTTTACTCGCAAAGGTGTAGAGTTCAGTGCGCCCGGCGTGTATAAAGACAACTTATTAATTAAATCGTTCCACCAGTCGCAACTTGTGTTTTTCAAATGCATCGGCTTCCTCCTCTTTTCATTTCCATGCTTGAATTTCCTTCAGGAAATCTACGAGGAAATGACTGAATTAACCTGTCCTTCCAAAGAATTGTCGTACTTGATACACGGACTTAGGTGCGGTAAACACTCCAACAGCTTTTATTTTCGTTTCTCTAGGCATAACTTTTCCCTTGGAGATTTCCTTTTCCACTGGGCTAGAACCTTATTGATAAGTCTTTGGAAATACGCTCGGTGCGTTTCTGAGACCAAACGGCACACAATTGAACTGATGGTATTGACCTTGCGGAGTAACGAAAGAGGTTAATTGTCTTGAAGATTCTTCTATAGGTAGGTATCTGATTATATCCTGACCTCAAGTCTTAACTGAATAGTATATTATGTACTTCCCTGTAGTGTGTTCAGTTGCTCGTTGATTCTAGGAAGTGGGTATAGTGATCCTTCACGGTTGCAGAATTTAACTTCTATGCATCGGTGTTCACCGTTTTTGTTCTTCGCCAACGGGTAAGGCGTGGGGTAAGTCAGATTCCCTATAGTGTCATTCAACAGTAATTCGCCCATCATCTACTCCACTACTTCTCATCTTTTCATGCCATTCTGTACGATCTGCTAACAGTTTCGTCCTTCAGTCGTATGCACATCTCTCTCGATTTTGCATAGCCTAATTCTTGAATGTTGGTCGCAAAGCAGTCTCGAAATTTTTCCAGTGTGGTCGTAGAATACAGTACTCTTACGTACGGAATACATTTCCGTTCCTAACTCCAAATCGTCTATTTTTAATTTGCATATTATAGCTCCAAAGGTTTCTGTTCTTTCCCCACCGTATCACTTCAGTTGGATTTCCATTGGTGATATATTTATAGTATTTCGCGTCAACGCCTGAGATGGACATTTCTAGACTTTCCACATTGGAAGTGATTGTAGCAGTCTCATTTTTATTGAAACATCTATCTTCTCTGTGCCCCGCTTTGTTTCAGTACTGACATCGAGGCGGTTCATCCATTCTCTGACGGTAGCTATACACATTGCAGCAAAATGTACCGCCTTTCCACATAGGTATTCATATCAATTCCTGTTCTGTTGATCTATCCGTCGGTTCTGTTGTCCTATTCTCCTCCTTCAATTTTTTCATTTCTTCGTTACCCCTGTATTTTCATTCATGAATATAGTGTTCAATATTCTCAAATAGAAGTGAAGTTGATCTGGATCTCCAGAATTGTCTACTCTTATTGAAGCTTTGAAATAGGAGACTCGGCAAAGCCTCTAGGCAGGGCTGATATTTCCAAAAAACTACCTCGTATAAGTTTCGAATGGCAATTTCTTTCTTGACATTATACTCTTCAATATATATCTGGTGGGAATGCCGAAGTCAGCTTCTGCTTTCATTCCTTCCAGGTGAAGCCCATACTAGGCAGGCTATTGTACCAAATTGCTGCGAATCCTCTGAGTTTGGCCAGCGCATGGTAAGCAGTTGTGTCTGTCCAATAATACATTTCTGTCAATACATATCATCAATCAAGGCTATTATCGCACGGTGGACAACTAAACTGTTACAGCATATGGACAATATCATCCTATATGTTATTCTATACTATTCTATATTATATACTATTCTTTACAGAAAGAAATCAATCGTATAATTTCGATAACAAGAAGGCCAGATGACCCGGATAACCAATTTGTGCCCATGAAAGAACTTAAGTATACAATTCAGGAACCAGGCCCTAATTTCTAAACAGCGCTGGGAGGTATTTTGTACCTTATCACCTCATAATACAATTGTTCAAAATGTCAATGTCAGTGTTCTTAGCTGATTATTTTGAACAATTTACCGGCGCTTGTGCGTTGTTATCTTTAAAGACGATAACAGAGATTGTTTTTTAGCTGCATTCCATATCAAGCCTAAATTGGACCAATTACAGCATCACTTGAAATAATTCAAAACGATGATCAAATTTTTAGTCAAGTCCGCCGAAATCATGTGCGACGTTTGAATCGGTGTATTCAGGTTGGAGGAAGACATTTCGAACACTTATTGTGATAATATCATGTACAAAGGGCAAAAGTTGAATGCATTGAATCCTATGTAGGCAATTCATCGTCTTTCTGAGTTTTTACGCGTCTTAGGGCCGTAGTGCCGTAGTGACACTTTTCTGGATATGGGACCCACTACTCAAATATTTTCTACTGTTGCACTGACTAACCCCTACACTGAAAAAATTATCGTGTGTGAAAACAATGAACACCATTCATCATAATTATTTACATCGAAAGAAAGTAATCTTCATGATATGAACAAACAAACGATCATTACTCGAGGATCCCATTCATGATCATAATGTAATTGCGTTCATCAAGTACTGACGAAAATATTCAGTAACTCAATGAATATTTCCATCCCTTCGATACATTTCATAATTGAATTCAATGATTTCAGCATTGTATTTATGAATTTTTCCAATAACATCACTATTTTCGACTGATGAATGTGTAACATTACTTTGATGTTCAATTGTTTCAAAAAAGTAACTGTATTCATTCTAGTGATAACCAAGGTTTCCAATATATTGTATAAATACATCGGTTTATAATTCATTTCATGAGGATAATGAATTTGTGCATGACATATGGGAGAGCAAGTACGTTGTTTCAAGCAAATTAATTTGTCATTACAATGCACGCATTCATTGTCGAAATAATGTAAGGTTCAGATCAAATCATAGAAGTGAATATTGAATACATGTAAGCGATAGTGGATAATTATTCGGTGCATTGTATTGAAGAAATGCGTTCATTGGTTTGATCTACACGTACATATATCGATGAACAGTTTATGAATAACATATACACCATGTATCGAATTGCTTTCCACAAATTATCCAGTACATCATTATAATGAATTGCGTACGTTGTTTCAATGTACGTACATAGATTGATGAACGGTTCATAAGAATAATGCTCATCATGTACCTAAGTGAATAATCGGTACATTGTTTCGGAGAAATGCGTTCATTGTTTTGATGTAGACGTACATTCATTCATGATGTCATAGAAACAATGTATCTTATCGTTTTCGACTAATCACCCAGTACATGATCATAACGAAATGCGTTTATTGTTTCAATGTATCCGCGTACATAGATTGATGAACGGTTCATTGTAATGCTCGTATCATGCAATATATTGATGAACTCTTACATCAAAAAGAAGTATTCCTATTGGCCTGGAGAAAATTCGCTCGGAAAGTTTTTTTAGGATGAAGTCATCACACCCCGCTCAGGTCATTTCTAGTCCAGAAACACAAACGAAAGGTCGCTCAACTGTGCCGAAAGTGTAGCATTGATTTTGAATTCAACTGTTGTTTCACATTACAGAAGGTATGTTATTATGTTTTTATCATCAGGCATGATAATTATTGAGATGTTAGTTTTCAGATTGAATCTCTTCCTATATATCGCAATAAAAATCTAGAGTATAGGGACGGAGAAACAAAGTGAGAAACCGTGTAACTTGATCATATTATGTGAAAATGATGTGCTTCATTTGCAATCAACCAACCAACAAGGCTATAAGAAAAGATATAGGTGGAAAGAGCAACATAATAAAATATACCATAAAAGACTCCCAGGAATCATTTCTTCACTTTGGGAAGAGTAACCAGGAGGTCGAGGAGCACCTAAGATTTTCGAAGTCGAAGAAAAGTGCTATCCAGCCATTCATCATATGTGTAGGTGAGGACATGACAACTCCCACCGAAATATGTGTTTATTTTGATAATATTAGATATACCTTCTTCCATATAGTTAGAGCAGTAGATATATGTTTCAAAATTATATATTTGTTCAATCTTGATTTTCCTGCTGAATCAGAGATGTTTTGGTCCTTCATTCCTATAAAATGACAGGAAGCCTTTCTTTCCCAAAGGTACATATATTATCTGAAGCGCTGAAGGAAAATGAAGAGAACTGTCAAGCTACAATTCTGAATGTACCTATTTAATTTAACATTATCATTCGGTTTCATGTTTAGGTTTATTTCTATGACAGTCCTATGTAGAATGAGTCTTTTAATAAATCGTTTCAATATGGAGAACAATTCGAATTATTTCCCTCATTATTATAGGCAATACTAGATGTACATTCAATCAATTCACTTGTGACTAACATTGACCATTCATTGTTCTTATTATGATCATCTTCTGTATGATTATAATTCCCTCATCAAAACTATTCAGAAAATACATATATAGGACACATGCTTCCTATTTTCGGAGGAGTATTTTCGAAAGTTGAGGATATACAGAGTGAACTATAATTGCAAAATCAAATTAGTTTCTTGTATCGAACAACTCATGGAAATTATTTCAAATTCGATCAGTGATTGTTTCATTATATCAGAATATCACACGATTTGATGGATATTTATATCTTACGATCACGAGAAAACAATTCAATCTGTCTTCACTCAATCTATGATTGTTATTTCGGAATTATAATAGTTATAACAACTTTTCCTCTTCATCATTACACTCATTCGGCATTCGGAAGTGTTTCTTACTTTGCTATATTATATTCTCAGTATTTGTACCTATATTCTTTTCGAACCCCATCAGTGTCAACTATAATATTATATATACACTGTGTTCCATTAAGATAATTATAATGTCTCTAAAAGATGTATCAACCTGTATATATCATTCCAGATAATGTTCAGAGAATACTTGAAAAATTAACTATTTTTAATTAGGGAGATGTTATTCCTTGAATAAATCAACACAATGTACGTTCCATTTCGAATCCACGTAAATATTTCATTGAACCATGGAAGAAATATTTATGGAACCAGTGAACACGTTCATTCAAACAACGTACTAATAGGTATCGGAATAACGAACATATTCATCGGAATGGTGTAGAAATTCATTGATACAATGTAAGAATTCCATAATATGAACGTACTTACGCATTGGAATAGAGATTGAATGTGCTTTGAAACGGTAATTGCATTTATTCAAACAATAATAATATTTCGTCACCGCAATGGATGCATATTATCATAGCTATCTTTCATTTCATTGAAATGATATTATAGTGTTCATTAAAGTAGTGAATGCATTGTTCATAGCAAGGTATTGGTTTTCGTGATACCAATGAACGTTCATCAATTAGTGATTGCAGCCACAAGGTCATGAACGAACATACTTTGTATTAATGAAACTCTACTTTGGTTGAGATTTAATGATCACGTTTCTTTGTTTCAAATATTTTTTCATTGTATTTACGTACCTTTTTCGTTCAGTGTAGTTTGAGCTCATAGTTCTGTATCACCCTGTTTAACAAAATAAACTATTAACATAAAAAATAATTTCAGTACTGAAACAATAAATAGATGGAGGTCAGGGTATCATCAAAAAAAAAGTTCGATGGCCCGATCCTCCATTGAGGTGATGTATTTTTTGTACTTTCTTTTGAATGTATCTATTTGGTTCAATTCTGATATTTTTTTCCATTTCCTCGGGAAGTATATTGACAACTCTTGTCGCAACATAGGTGGATCATCTCTGACCAATAGTTTTTTCAGCAATATTTGTTTTCAAGAAGGTACCAAGTCTTCTTCTAGCTGATCAAGGGTGATCCATGGAGTTGAGAATAGAGCGGTTTTTATACAGGTTTTTTGTAAAAATATTTTTTAGATATTCAAAATTTTGGTTTCAGGGAATGAAAGGTCTGAAGGATATGTTTTCTGTTTGCCAAACAGTATCTTGAGGAATATTTTTTGGAGGTTAATGAGTTTTTTCAAGTGGTAGCTCGCGACTTCTCTCTGCGTATTGTATCCTGGATTCTACGAGAGCGTGATAGATGATTTTCATATGTGGATGGTCTCTAAAAATTGTCTGAAAAATTTGAATACGATTAAGATATAACATTATTGTAAGATCGTGAAGTTGCTAGAACTAAAGTGATTTATATACTGTGTTTCAATAAACCATTGTTGTACGAAGATGAATCACGATCAAGTATGATGGAGAATTCGAAACGCAGCAGTGATAGAACTGCTGAATCAAATGTGATAAAACATCTATTCAATGTGATAAAATATATGAAACATTCGATGCAGCAGTAATAAACTTGCTGCATGTTTTGGCTAACTGGGTAACAATATTGTCACAAACTGGGTGTGAATATAGAGGGGGTTTTATATGTATACAAGGTGGCTCACTTATGCTCGCTCGGACCATAGCTGCTAGGCTGATAGAGATGGAGGAAAAAATCCCATTGGAAGTTATTGGAGACTCGATGAGCTACTTTTCAAAATTATTTTCGAGTATACAGGGTGTACCATAAATCCACCGGGGCGAAACCATCAAGGATCACCCTGTATTTTTTTTTCATTTTACAAAATCTCTCCTATGTGGGCTTTGCCACGTTTCTTTTTTGTTTTTAAGGCTGAGATGCAACGTTGTCAAGTCATTCACATTTTGATTAGATCTGACGAGAAAACATGAACGTTGAAAAATATTCAAAGAAACTATATTGAAAGTATGGCATCATATGAGTCCATTCAAAATATACATGGTTTTTTAAAACAAGGACCAAATTTCGTTATTTTCAGATCGCTGAAACTCATTTTCTTTCTTACCCTGTATATGATTTCATAATCTGGAATCTCATTTCATGGGCTCCTCCGTGGTTTCATACAGACCATATCCAACGATACTTTCCGATAGGTGAATAATGATACATCTATTCAGTTGAACATTTTTATTAACACAAAATAACAAACATTTTGAAAATCCAACTGAAAATGGGAAAAGATCGAACTCATAGAATATCTCAGTTCATGATATGTTCAAGATATCTATCATTCTGTTAAATACATTTTTGAACTCGATCTTTGATCGAATTTCGTATTTTTGACAACATTTCTGGTGTTATGGTTGCAAAAGTTTTCCTTATCCCCATCTCCATGTTTTCATTCGTAGTTACTGGTTCCTAATACACTCTGTCTTTAACATATCCCCATAAAAAAATCGCAAGGGGTCAAATCTGGCGACTTTGCAGGCCAGTCTATTGGACCTCCTCTACCAAACCACCTATCTTTCGCCCCAGATTTATGGTACACCCTGTATACTCGGAAATGATTTTGAGAAGTAGCTCATTGGGTTTCCAATTACTTTTAATGAGATTTTTATCTATCTCTATCAGCCTAGCAGCTATGGTCCGAGCCACCCTGTATATATAGGGGTTGAAACGTTTTCAAAATGAAATAAATCCATACACAGTAAAGTAGTGAACGATAAACTAAACTTTAGCTTGCCATTTATCTACACCTAATCTCCAGGAGCCTAAACAAATCTTTCTTTGTGCCGAGAACAAATTCCGAGGCACAAATTTGACTCACTATACTCGCATTCCTAATGATATTAATTACCAAAGAATGATAAAGTTCGAATGACCTCTTTTCAAACCTAGAATTGTAATTTATATAGGTTACTCTAAGAGTCCACATACTTGAAGACTATACAGTTCATCCAGTGTGTTTTTTCAGATTTGGGTCTTAAGTGACAGAAACTTATTCAAATATGGAAAAACCGATGTTACGGTAATTTATTCTATTAACATCAGGGCACTGAGAGATATGAAAATATAAGTGATTCTTTTGAAAATGCAGTAGTTTAGACAGTTATCACAGCATTAGAGTAAAAGGAGAATTAATCAAGAATTTGGTATATGATACTCACATGAAAGATAAGTGTCCAATGTGAAAATGTGATCTGCAGTCTATCATATATTATGGTTGACAAAATTTCAGACATTTTAAGATTCATTTCATGATCCATGACAAAATGGAAATTGGCCTTCAAAAAAATATGCTCGCTCTTGTTGGAGAGTTTGACAGGCTTCATCAATTGGCAGAAAAGTTCAGAGTATTTGTTTTAGAAAAAGTTATATTAACTGCAGAAATTCCCAGTTAACCACACCTGTCCCAGCTTCATCATAATAGAGATCAGTCAGAGAACTTTATTTCATCATAAAGTTCTGATACATAAACCTATGCAACTTGCATCTGAACTATGATTAATATCGTAACAGAACAGTGTTTCATCATAAGTGTTATCACTGAGATCGAGTCTGGGTTTCACCTTGGTGTTATATCCAGACTTGCTCTCGAAGTTTTAAAAACTTGTCACACTGTTTCTAAATTGTCATCAAACCGAGGGCGACTGATGAGGCCTCTGGTGGGCCGAAATAGATCTGTCCCGCTGCCGCTCGACAAATTGGAAACATCTTCGACCAATATCTTTCACTTAGATCGAACTGATTCATCCCTAAACTCCATTACAAAAGAGGAATTCGTTCCAACCAAGTTTCAGTTGTTAAATGGTAATGACTGATGATTTGTAATTATATTTCATTTTTAATAATACATGTTTAGTATTGTTTGTGATTGTATTCAAGAAAACGATAGGACATATACCTAGTCGGTATCATTGATTTGTCTAGAAAAAAAAACACAGTGGAAAGAGGAGAGGGGCTCCCCTCTTAAAAAATTATGAAACGTAGGGTTTCAGAAATCGTAGATCCGCCACTGTTCAAGTAAGGCAGACATTCGTCAATGCTAACCTTTATTATTGAAGCATATTATCTGTGATGAAGCTGCTTTGTTTTGCTCGGCTTGGTTATTATAGTATATTTCTCTGACTATAAATAATTCCTGTTTTTATTGAAGGATTATAATTGTCGGAATTGGCATTTTACTTTGTATTCGAACTTTTTCTGTGATGTTCATCATAGTGATTCCCTAACTCAAATTACGACTCGTTTCATAATATTCATCCTTAAAAATACATATCATGATGCTATTGTACAAATTTATCAAAGAACAAAAGTATTCTCTACAATTTCAGAAAATGAGAGAAATAAGTTTTCTTCGAATATGTACCTACTGTACCTAAATTATATAAAAACACCATCTCAAACATACGTATTTTCTACTGTAGAGCCATTCGACCTTCACAGTGTTTCAAGATGGTATTTATTCAAATCATGATCTTTTCGTTGAGTAGTACCAATATACCTCAGCTAAAAATCCAAATATCATTTCCATAGATATAGACTATTAAAAATAATTCAGAATGATTATCAACCATCGTAAGAATTATAGGAACCTCGCCGGTAATTTGTTTTCATTCAGTTGAGAGCGTTTGTTGAGTGAGCATGTTTGTGATAAGACAAGTTTTATCAGTGCGATACAAAGCATATTTGCAGAAACAGTTGATTTCGAGTACGAACTCTCTATGTACAACTGTTTCTGCAGACCCGAATGTTCTCAAAAGTGAAAGTAGTGATGTCATTGTACCTGATTTGACTTTGTGTGAACTAATTTATCCAAAATTGGAGCTGTACCACAAATATATCGCTGCAGTAAGTAAAACGGCAGACACTGTGTATGTCTAAAAAAAAATACCATCAAATCCACACTTCTAGTATCCTTGAATGAACTTGTATACGTGTATAGTTCTCAGACCAGTCTGTATAGTGCGTTTTTTATTCCAGTGATAATTTCTTCATGGTATTCCCGCATTATTCATATTAACTGTTTACGAACTCCGCATGTCCTTCATTCTGATGTTTTCTTCTCGAACTTAGCAGACTGGCTACTCATTTTTAGTATAGTATAGTATAGTATAGTATAGTATAGTATAGTATAGTATAGTATAGTATAGTATAGTATAGTATAGTATAGTATAGTATAGTATAGTATAGTATAGTATTAAATAGTATAGTATAGTATAGTATAGTATAGTATAGGTATAGTAATTCACCATCGGAAAATCGGCGTGCAACTTCAACTTTTTTCCAGAACGCTTCCTAATGAAGGAGATACAGTCCTTCAAAATTCAGTTTTAATTTTTTTTTTCGCCTCAACGTTCAGGACCAGGCGTTTTTGAACAAGTTTGGTACAATTACTCATCAAATGGGTACTCGTTTCTTGACGAGAGTAACTTTTGTATCCAGTGGATACAGAGGGCTTGTTTCACTTTATCCGCCCTATTCTTCACGCTACTATGGATATATTTTAGAATTGACTTTTTTCAGGATCTCCTGTGCAATTCAGAAAGAAGTCACTGATGTGAAATATCTATCAGAGTCTTCGGTGAACAGATAATTAAATTGAAAAAAAACACAAACCCCGAGAGGGCGATAATTGGTTAGTTCAGTTAATAAAACAGTTTAACTGAAATTGAACGTGCATTGTTCTATTTTCTTCAAAATGATAGGCACTGAATAAACCATTTCATGAAAAAATTCCAACTCAAAGAACATTTGCACGATTTACAAATGGAATGAGAGCTGTTGGCTATTTCCTCGGCTATTTCTTCGGCTATTTCAGAGTTTCAGAGGTGTACTAGATTTTCAGCTACAATTATCTCGTAAACGAAGCCTCAAAATTCAAAAGAGTGCCATTTTTATCTTAATTATACAGTAATTCGGAAGAAAGTGTCAAAAAATCACTTCTGAAAAATTTATCAACCCCACTGTATCTACGCAACGAGTATCCAATTCATAAGAATACTTGTAGCAAATCTGGTAGAAAACGCTTTGATGTCCTGAGAGTGAAGGCAGGAAAAATCATTTCTCAAACTGAACTTTCAAGGGCTGTATCTCCTTGCGGAAGCGATTAGGAAGAAATCAATTATGTCGACTTATTTTATAACGCACCATCAAATGGTGAATTATTGCTACTATAACCTAAACCAGGGTAGGGTGTCTCCAAAATGTCTCAACGAAAACCTACCACATATTGTTCAGACCACGACAATTTGATTCAAGCAAACTCACCTCAATGTTGCTCAGGTTAGGCGATAGACGGCTTCGAAGTTACAATTTTCAAATCGTTGATGCTTTACAAGTTTGAAATGGCTCATGAGATTTCACACTCTGGTACGTTGGCATAGCTTCATGATTGTTTTTTGTTGTTGAGTACAGAATTTGGATTTCGTTACTCATTTCCTACAAAAAAGATACTCCTAATTAAACTCAATTACTCTCATGGTTTCAACAAAATTGGAATGTTAATAACACATATAAACGACCAATATATCTCATGAAATTTGTTCAAAATGTTCACTATCTCACGTATATGAAGATTTATACAACGCAAGAAAAAAATAGAAGAAGAATAAAAAGAAGAAGGAAGGAAATTATGTATAATATACACATATACTGATTACTGTATTATATTGATGGTGATGAAGACTTTGAAATAATTATGTATTTCAGAACTCAACGAATGTTTATTGATAAAAAAACAATACCATTGACAACGTAGTCATAACAACATACATACAGCAGTAACGTGATCCACTACTAACTATATACATCTAAATATGTATAAGGTGATTCAGGTACTAAAACTACTACACTACATCTCCCCCCTAAAAAAAAACAAAATCAATCATACCTCCACCTGTCAGGAGGTTTGCAAATTCGTTTAGGTCGACTAATAGTTTCCATTATAGGTTTTTCAGTAGTTCGAGAGTGTACATCATTATCTGATGGAGTTTTGTTTAATTAATTTCCTAAAATGTGTGATTGAATGATATGCAATCTTTTTATTTGATTCAGGTGTCTCTTCCAAGTTACATTCAGTTCTGGAATTTCTACAAAATAGATTGAAACACCTATTTTTTTTTACAATGACTTCTTTTATCCAACAATTTTTATTGACTTTCCTGTAATCCTTCACTATTACTGTTTCACCTAATTCAAAAGTTTCAACCCTTCTCCCTCTGTAATAACATACATGTATTTATACATTGTATAACATACATACAGCAGTAACGTGATTCACTACTAACTATATACATCTGAATATATACAAGGTGATTCAGTTACTAAAACTACTACACTACAAATAATATATACAGAGTCAATCAAATATATGGAACCAACCATATATCTCGTTAACCAGTCGTTAGATCATGAGTTTTCTTACAAGGTGAATTGTAAATGTGGCAGTTCGAAAAATTACATCGCTAATATTGCCGCGTTTTAAGTTTTTCCGGAATTATCATCAACTTCCTCATTTTGAATAGAATACCCTGTATATCATATTATTACATCATCAGATAGAGCATTTTTCAACGGGTCCATTGGTATACTATTCGATAGTTGTATTCACAATGTTAACAAATATATTTGGAAAAACGTACGTAAGAAAAAGTACCCTTCAATATCAATATTAATATTTATATTAATATAATAATTGATATTAATATTTAAAACATAACCTGGGGGTGTTGAAATTGTTGTCCGGTGACCTCCTGACAATGAGCTAAACGATTATACACTGCGTCTACACTGTTTCTGATGTGTTCTCGTGGTATATCATCCATTACTCTTCGGATAACAATTTCCAAATTCTCGAAATTGCCTGGTCTTTCTTTGTATACAATATTGACATGACCCCATAAGAAGAAATCTAATGGGGTAAGATCGGGAGAACGTGCTGGCCATTCGATGGTTCCACGTCGTCCTATTCAACGGTTTCTGAATACGGTATCGCGGTTTTGTCTTACATTACATGCAAAATGCAGTTCATCAATGCAGGGAAAATCTCATTCCGTAATGATGTGAGGTATTTGTCGCTATTCAACGTTCCTTCAGTGAAGAATAGTCAATAATACCAGCCCAAATATTTAATTTCCTAGGGAATTGGGTATGGCTTTCTTGGGCCCAATGAGGATTCTCGAAAGACCAGTATCGACAGTTTTGCCTATTGATCGATCCAGATAGACAGAAAGTAGCTTTATCGGAAAACAGAATATTTCTAATGGAGTTGATGCTTCTCGTCATTAACGTTTCACAGAATGTATTTGTCCTTTCAGCATCGCCGTCAATCAGTTTGTCGATGAAATGCACCTTATACGGCGCAAGTTCTCCTTTTTCAAAATTCGACTTATTTCATGGTCTAAGCTTAATTGGGTTGTAGAAGTATGGGATTGATCCATGGATGAAACTACAACATTTCATCCTTTTTCATGCGTAGTTACTGTTTTGGACGTCCTGTTTTTCTAATATTCTTCATATTCCCAGTATGCTCGAATCGTGATATTGGATCTCGATCTGGGTGACTCGTATTGAAGAGATCTGAAACTTCTTCGTGAGTTATTTTTCTATCTCCGAATCCAATCATCATCAAAATTTCAATACGGTCTCTTGCCGAGAGTAACATTATTATTATTATCGACAAAGATTTATCATTTCACAATATAATATATTCAGTCAAAAAGAATAATTGACATTCTGTCAGAATTGTCAAATTTGAGCTCTCCGCGGTAAGCGAAAGCTGGAATATGAATCCATCTCATCAGCCTTCTTGTTCAACCAGCTTCAATAATCCAGGATTAGTTTGTGAGTTTTTTCAGATATCTTTGTAGATATTGTGGATAAAACTATCGAATAGTATACCATTGAACTCGTTGGGAAATCCTCTATCAAATGATATAAAAATATATAGGGCGTTCTATTTGGAATCATTTCACAATATAATATATTCAGTCAAAAAGAATAATTGACATTCTGTCAGAATTGTCAAATTTGAGCTCTCCGCGGTAAGCGAAAGCTGGAATATGAATCCATCTCATCAGCCTTCTTGTTCAACCAGCTTCAATAATCCAGGATTAGTTTGTGAGTTTTTTCAGATTTCTTTGTAGATATTGTGGATAAAACTATCGAATAGTATACCATTGAACTCGTTGGGAAATCCTCTATCAAATGATATAAAAATATATAGGGCGTTCTATTTGGAATAAGAAAGTTGATAATAATTCCGGAAAAAACTGAAACGTGGCATTATCGGCGATGTAAACTTTATAACCACCACATTTTTGATTCACCCTGTAAAAAAATCAGACAGATCTAACGACTGGTTACCGAGATATATGGATGGTTCCATACATTTGATTAACTCTGTATAAGAAAGAAAACATTCTGAAAGAAACAGAATATATAATGATGAAAGTTATACTATAAAAAAGAAGATATTCAACAAGTAAAAAACAAAGTATACAAACTGACATACTTAATTAAATGTGTCTTCATAAAATTCTTTGACTGTTAGAATATCTGTCGAATATTGTGAAATGATTTACGATTTTCAATTCGGAAAAACTGAGTAAGCATTTGAATTTTGAGAAAGTTGAAGTGTTATCCTGACCACCATGGACATTCAAGGGGACGAGTGGAAGTTTCACGTTACAGAATGACTAACGATGGCTACGCAAATTCGAATGGATTCCTAGATTTAGAAGTAGAACTTTTCTGAAGGGATATGTCTGCATTTCAAGAGAAGCGGCTCTAACTCGGCAACGCCGCGATTTTTCAAAATTTAAGACAGAAAGTGAACATTATCGAATGAGAATTGATATATTGTGAAATATATAGGGTCTCCGTTTGGAAAAAAATATATGTTTTCGATAGGCCACGCTTTATTTGGTTACACTGTAGATAATATCATAACATGCCTCTCGTCAACTCACAACCCATGTCAGATTTTTTTCTATCATCTCAAATAGCACAGCAGCTTTATGGCTGTGTCACACTATTGGTACACCCTGTATGTATAAAAAGACCTCATAGCGTTTGCAACTCAATATCTGAATGGAAAACCACCAATGGAAAAGTGGAGGGGCTGATTGAAGAGTGTACTCAGATATTCCTTAAACACACGCAGTAGTGGATATGGATTCTGTGATAAAACGAAGAGGAGTATAAATATACAACTATTTTTGAATGATCAGATTTTGCATGCGAATTTTTCGAAATTTTTCAGTTCGAAAATGGTCACATATAAGTATAGGTAATTATTAGAGAGATGAGTCATGAGGAATTCAATAAGGAGATGAGATGACGGCTTCGCTGTTTGAGATAGATGAACAAAAATTTCAGAGGTTGTCTGAATGGTTTTGCGTTATACAGGATGACTCAGGAACGCGTGGCGTATTTTATAACATTTTCAGATCTATCATCACTTTATTATCAAATTATCATTCATTATATTTCTCCGATTCACAAAAAGAAAATAGAAATTTCTCAAACAAATCAGCGAACTTTTCCTATCTGAGCAGCAGAATGCTTGTAAGACAAGTGAATATTTGATAATTTATTACAACCCGACGAAAAGGTTCTTCACACAAGCACCTCCAGCTCACGATCTACGAAGCGTAAATTAGACCTGTCCTGAAGTACTATTTGCACGTTTGGAGTTCAGCTCTTAAACATGCGCTGAAGCTCTTAGATCATATTCAGAAGAGAACTATCCGCCTAGTCGATGACATTATCCTAACGAATTCATTAACCCACTGTTATTATCATATTTATTATTTTTATTTTTTTTTCAATGACTATTTTGAACCCAGCAGCAACTCAGAAAAAACAATTATGTGATATGGTTCCTCAGCTAATTTTAGGAAGACAAGTTCATGTGAACATATACCCTAAACCTCTTAACTTTCGAGCTACAGGGTACTGAAATTTCAAGAAAAAAATCGTTTTCTTATCTTAACTTCAATACTTTTCTAGGTATTTCCATAAATTTTGACATGCACCTACTGAGCACCAATAGGTTTTTTTGATGCAGGAGATTCATTTTAATATTTCTACCAGTGGCGTCCGTTTGGGATGAATACTGAAGATTTTTCTGAAAAAAAATTGTACGCCTTTTTCTGAAATCCTCATTCATTTTGCAACTTTTTGACCTCTTGATTCTTTTCCATCTGATGCACCGTTTTTGCGTTAAAAATTTCCAATATACATTCATTTCTCCATCTCCGGTATACATCCCATACGGACGCCACTGGTAGAAATATTGGAAAATCTCATGCTTCACAAAATAACTATTGGTACTCAGTAGGTGATTGTCAAATTTCATGAAAATATCTAGAACAGTATTGAAGTGATGACATGAGAACGATTTTTTTTCAATTTTTATCACCCTATAGCTCGAAAGTAATCAAGTTCTTAAAATAATAAAATGATTTAAAATTTATCAAGTTTTTTCAACTTCAGTATTTTTTTGGCAAAACTATTCATTATTGGTCAAAATGGCTTTCATTTCCCTGTCTTCGACATTCTCAACAAAATTCCTGAAAAATTCCTGGAGTTGAAAAATATTGATTTTTCAAATCCCATATCCCTGTGATTATTTCTGCTGGACCCCAAGTGTGATGGATCGATGAAATTAGTTTTCTAGCTTACCTTACCTCGTTCGGCTTTTGTCGTTCCTCTTTATGAGTTACCGCTAGACTTTTGTGCCATTCTCACGTATCATTATTAGTATAGTCACAGTTTAATTGATATGATATTCTGTATACTTTGACAGACATACACAGATTGTTTTTTTTACCTCTCTCACCATTGAGATATTATAAAATAGTAGAGACACAGGGTTTGTCAAATGAAAAGAAAATTTCTGATTTTGGCGCGATGTATGTCGAAGTTTGGTAATCTGAGAATTGAGAATGAAATTCCTAACAAGATTAAATATTATTTGACCTGATTTCAGTTCTTCGCAAATATTATTTCAGGCATCAACTGTGATCTAAGAGACTCTTATCTGAGTAGAGTATTATGAATTTGAGGCTGGGTTTGTTTGTCAGTTGATATTCCAAAAATATCTTTATGCAAATTGGTATGGTCACATATTGTTGAATTCACGACATCAATTCGATCAAATGAAATGTCGAATGAAAAATCGGAGTTTGTCGGTCTTATTCTGACTTACCATCACTATATTTTGAACACTGTCAACATTGATGAATGTTCAGGAGGTCGGCAATTATTCCTGTATGTTGTAATTTGCATGATGCGATTATTGCAAACAAGAAAATATATCACGACATATCTTTATTTTTTCGCAAATATCTCAGGAACCTTTACTTTCAGAAGGACTGCATTTTAGGGCATACCTTGATGAAAACTTTTCACCTCGAAATGAGGTGAGGAATCTGCAATTAGAGTTTGTCGGTCTTATTCTGACCCACCCTGTATATATATCTTTAGATGGCGATATAAAAATCACACCAAGTTCAGTGTCATTGATGATTGTAGGTACACTGAAATATATGGAAACATTGATTCAAATGGTAGAAATCTTGGATTCCTTCTCAAATAATGATTATCCACTTGACTATCATATACCATATAGCGGAAAATGCCGTGAGCGTTTTGACGAAACAAAACATAGTCATTTTTCCCTATATCTTATTTATCGGGAGGATCTTAAACTTTGATTCTGTGTCTAGTCACTTATTTCGAAAAAATAGGATGATTTCTGTTATTTTGAGTTAGCACTACAGTAGATGCCTTGCACTTATCAGGGAGAAGTATCAAATCAAAAATTCACCTAAGAACTCGAACGCAGTCTTTACAGAAATAGTTTTGAAGAAGGCCAAAGTAACAGAAGCTGAGGAAACCCACCGTTCTACAAGCTTTACGAGAAATTTTTCGATGTACTCATCTCGAGAGAAAATGAAAACACATGATTGCCTTCTATTATATTATCATTCGCCATAATTATTGACGTGATTATGATAATTGTCAAGATCTGAAATATTCAAAAACTACAAATGCGAATGGTAACCAGAAAATTGTTGATAGATTATTTTGTGAGTTGGTGTATTTTCAGGACTGAATAGTTCTGCCCGGTCTACCCTAATCGGTGAACGTCTATAAGCACCTTAACCAAATTCATATCACCCTACTTCAGTCCATCTGGGGGAACTGTACCTATACTCTTGTTTTTTTTTTTCATCCATTATGTTCGAGTTATTTTGCAGGAATGTGCAACGACAGGAAGGAAATATACTTTCGGCCAAATTCGGATGAAGAGCAGAAATTTCAGCAAGGCCCTAAGAACAAAACTGAAACTGAAAAAGGGGGAAGTAGTTGCTATTTTAACAAAAAATGTTCCTGAATTTTGGATTGTTGTGTTTGGAATTCTGGAGGCAGGTTTAGTGGTAACTACTTTGAATCCAGCTTATACTGCAGGTAGGTAATCAGTATTCAGATTATCTGAATTCATGCGACATTGAGTCAAGCAAATAAGGTTGACGAGATATATACTATAGATAACCAAATCATGTAAATTGTGTAGAAATAACAGAGGTTATGTTGCATGTCAAAGTTTTTTATCTTATTTCGGACTGAAAGAACAATAACCTATTTGATCTGATGAACACTAATTTTTTAGATTATTTAGTAATCAGAAAAAAAACTTGAGAATCAAAAATTATGTTTTTTTTTTCATGTCCTTTGGGTGTTACGAATTCGATTACATGCATGAGGACCTTGGAAACAGTTGATATACAGCGAAGTTCAAAGGTCTACAAAATACCGGCAAGAAATCGAATCAGTTCGATTTTTTTTTTATATTCACTGACTCACTCGATTTGTATGGGAACATCAACAATTCCACAAACAACTTACATATGGAAAACTGAAAGTTTTCGAAAAATGTAATGGAGAATCTAGATCCATATTTGAAAAATCAACTCGATGATGCAGAGCAGATCCTAAATTTATTATTTTCATTGAGTAGATTTTGAAAAGTGCCAATGAAAATTATTATGAATTTTTTTTCTTTTTTGTCTCAGAATGAATAGAATAAGATAAATCGCAGTTTTTCGTATTCCCCTGTATATATCCTAAAATCGTCGTAATTCTGCAGATTTATTGGTCGTCTAATTGAGTACGCAATTTTGCCTCATTCCGAACTTTGTTGTATGTTCCACCGTTTCCAAGTTTCTCTTGAAAACAATCGAATTCGTTAATCGTTGAGAGTGTGTATATAAATATGATCTTTTTCGAAATATCTCGTATCGTTGGTCTAGATATCGAATTTTGAAATTATTTTCCAATATTTTGTTCCTCGTGAATATTGGTCTCATATTTTCGCTGGCTGATTCTTGGTCAATTCAGTACCGGAATATGGAATATAAATTTTTGCGAATAATTGCAAATATTCAGAATTTTCGACCCAGAAGTCGAATCAAATTTCAAAAATATCAACAATATAGAGGATATTCTATCAAGATAAAAAATCTGTCTGTCACCAGAGTAAGAATAATTAAATGTGGTTGGTTATGGGTTCCATATTGGGTTTTCAATTTCTTCAAAATCATTTCCCATCTTAATTACAGCGATGGATCACAAGATATAATCGAATCTCAAATGCTAGTCAAAATTGGTGAAACATCATTTTTCTGGAGTTCTTCTTCTAGAATCGTAAAAAAGAAGCATATCACGCTTGTTTCACTTGAAAACTGCAAACTTGTAGATAAACTTGAGATAATTCGGAATTTCTGGTCGTATATTCAACTGAACCATTTTGAAAACAACCGGTGGACTGGCACGCCTATAAAGTGCTCCCTTACTATTTTCTCATTCAGAAGTACAATGACTGAACTGAATTGAAATTTCCGAAGCACTCTTCAATAAACTTTTTTTCAATTTTGATCAACAAGTGAGACTCGATTATATCGTGTGATAAATCTTTGTAATCAAGGAAACAAATACTCAAATTGAAGAATCCAATATGACACTCATGAGTGAAACCGAAGTTGTGTATCAATACTAAAAATGGCACATTTGATTTTCTCTAGATAATTGTTCAACATGAAACTGCGTAACTTTTCCCTCATTCACCTGACTTGGTATCTCTTATAATAACTAGGTGTATATATGGTGTATTTATATATACTGCAAATACATCATCCTGTACAACTTTCGTGTTCAACATTCCTGTCTAATGAGAAGAATGAAAAGAGTTGAGGCAGGGGATTTTTTTAAATGATCAGAGTATATTTGACATTGTTTTTCATTTCGACTGAACGGCTGCGCATAATTTATTCTATTTCTATACCCTTTCATTTGTAAGAATATGAAAACGAATCTGTTGCTGAGGGTGAGACCGACTGACATTGTTGCTATTTCACCATTCAGCACGGCTTGGAATTTTCATTTAATTTTCTTCAAATTTACTGCACGAAAATATCATGAAAAAACATAAGAAAATATTTGTCAAATAGGGTGACGTTCTACTGGGGATTCGTTATAGTCCACAGCAGTCTTCGAATCCTCAATTAATAGTGTATTTTTGAAAGATGGTATTTTTAGATGAAATTAAAAAACAGTTGCTAGACTCAGGAGCGAGAGCAATCATCACGCAAGTTGATACGTTCAGCAATGTGAAATCTGGCTTAGAAATGATGAATTCTCGAATGCCGATAATGGTCTTCAAGGAAAAGGTGAGTTAGTTGAATAAAACAATTACAAACACCAACAAGATTGAAGATCTTGGCGGGGTTCATAAACTTTCAATATTCCAGTAAACTAAAACTAAAATTCGAATCCTTCTTGACATTTTTTTTCAATATGAGCACCTTATATGCGGCAATTAATATTTATGGAGTATAAAAGATAAGGTGATAATAATTTATAGGAAACTAGCGATAGATTATTAACCTTATTAAACTAGCGAACCAAAACGAGTAAGGTAGATACAAAGTACATTGTCGACTGTACGATTATAAAAAAGATTACAGATTAATTGATCTTTTTACTAAAAACATCTCATCATACTGAATTAATAAGCATGAAAGTAGTAGGATGCCTCTTTGATCACGTACCCACAGAATACGAGTACTCATGTATTTTTTTTGAGCAGACCGATGAATTTGAGGTTTACAACTACTTGATTTTATAGTGGAACTGATCATTGGATGAGGTGTTCAGAAATTTCAATATTCATCCCACTCTGATAATTGTTGGAAAATTAAAAAACGAATTGGTCGCTTATCGTGCTCAGACCGGGTCATTCACTGTTATTCTCTTTCCGCATTGTTCTATGAACTTAGTCGTTTATAACTGTAAGAATGAACAGAACTTCATGTGAATATACTCTCTGAATACAAGTAACTACCAGAATTTGTATAAAATGGTCAGTTCAAATCAATATTGGACTCATTTTCATTTCATGATTTATAAACGGTGACATTAGGATGGTGTAGCATTTGAGAAAGTAATAATACTCTTGAATGAAAAAAAAATCCGTGAATGCAGAATGGAAAAGCTGAAGGCGATACTTTTTTGAAACCCCCAGGTCCCATATTTAGCATTCGCAGACCTATGCTCATAGAAAGTTTGTTCTATTCCTATATTATTTCAATGTCGATGATTGATGAAATAATTGTTACTGAAATACCGTTTATGTATATAAAGGATATAAACTCTAGAAAACCCAAACCCAAAGAAGTTATTCATAAAGCCACCACTAACCCCTAGGAAAATAATATCGTTTTTGATTGATCAATTGATCTCATGATATCAGCAGATGATTTAGGGGCAAAATTTCATCAAGTTTTGTGTCAATTGTCGTACGTTATTTCTTGATTCATATTTTCTATTTGCATCAGTACTGTCACCTTCCGAATTTTCTCACACCAGATCAGTGATAGCTTATCTATTTCGTTGAATACCCCCTACCCCCCAATATATATGTGTAGAGACATGTTGAACCCCTCAATGAAGATTTTAGTGCCAATCATGAGATAATTTTGTTATTGTCGTCTCACGAACGTCGCTAGTATTGAAATTAAATCTTGCAGCAAGCAGATAGCCTTCCAACTGGGGCAATCAATTTCCTCGAGTTCACTGATACTGTAATAGACGTCCCAGACATCGAACCTGGACATACTTCAGATTTAGCCGTTCTTCCCTACTCCAGCGGCACCACAGGCTTGCCAAAAGGAGTTGAACTTACGCACAACAACATAGTGGCGAATATTATGCAGGCCAACCACGAAGATTTCTGCTTTTTGAGACCGCCTACAGGTAATATATGCTCGCTCATGCAAAATGGATTTACTCAATTGAAATTCTCCTTCATTCGTTCCTATCCTTGTACCCTCCCATGTGCTGAACTTTCTATGCGGTTATAAATTATTTCAATAAGTTTTCTTGTATGAGTGTCTCTTTTCCTGATTCATTTGGAATAATAACCGAGTTTGATTGGTTTTTCTCTTCATTCCAATCAATTCATTATGAAAAGGAATGAGCTCGGAGGTTGCGGAGGTTGCCTTTGTAACAGGCAACCTCCGCATACTCTGTTGTATACTCTTCTGATATACCTTCAATTTTTTGGGGGATCAGTGATTGTACTTGAGGAAATTCCGCCCGTTTCAATATTCCACAAGTATCTGAATTTGTGCGTTATTTATTCTGTGATGGTTCATTTAGCGTTCTGTGATGTGTTCTTACAGTTTCTGTTAATTTTTTTCAATAATAGTTGATTCATTTGTGTTTCATTAGTCATTCTTCCTGTCAGTTACGATTACTTATCAACTATCACATTTAATTCATGTTATACGTCATAGCTGTCTCAAATAATCAATTATTATGAATCTGAACCAGTTCAGTGGTCATTCTAGACAACAAAAACAAAATATTAGGTATATAGTATAGATTATAGTTCATGACAATTCCTTCGAATGAAAGCAAAGATCTACGAACATTGAACTGATTTTTTTTTTCAGATAATTTTCAAGATGTCCTCCCTGGTGTTCTGCCACTCTATCACATATACGGCTTCACCGTTTGTATGATGAGTGGCACCTATAATGGAGTGAAAACGGTTACAATAGATAAATTCACTCCAGAGTTATATATCTCGGTTTTGAAGAATCAACCAGTGAGCATTATATATGCAGCACCACCTCTAAGTAAGCATAGAGTGATCGCTCAATACGCCAGGAAACTTGAAGTAGTAGAATAATATTTCCTTTTCCTAAAAATTGTGAATTTTTTATTACATTCTCAACTATTGAAATATTCCTTCAGATTACTGAGATTTTCTCGATAAGCGAAGTCAGTTCATTGTTTTGTGATTGATAAAAGATGCACATCCTATTGATAAACATATTTATCTTAAATGAAAGAGATCATTACGTAAGTGGATATAAATTTCATCATTCTGCAGATACCTATTGATATGCAAATAGAAAATTAAATTCTGACAAAATAGGAGGAGGTCGCAGATGGCAGTTTGGTTAAAAAATATCGAGCTCAAGAAAATTCATCGTATGCTTGAGGTTTCCTAGCGCAGTTTTTATACTTGAGATTGATTGATGTGTGTCCTCTAGTTCTGTTCCTCACCACGCACGCGGATGCCAAAAAGGAGTATTTCAAACTGACTAGGATGGTACTCTCAGGTGCAGCACCATTAGGATATCTAGATGAACAGAGGTTTATCGATAAAGTTGGCCAGCATGTGAAAATTACACAAGGTTAGGAAAAATTCATACTCATTATCAAGTAATATACGGGCCGATCTAGTTAATAATAGCTGGACTCCGACAATCGATAGAAAGATACATTGGTCGTCGAATGCTTAGTTTCCAAAACACAGAGAGTGAAAGTTGGAGGAAATTCGTTCAATTACAGTGAAACGGAAATACAAGTGACTTGTTGTATAATACCAGAGGTGCTGTTGGGATAATATGAATTTGTTCATTTCTGGCACAAAAAATTGAAGAAATTCATTTCCAAAGCTAATATCTACTCAAATAATGAACAAACACTCTGTTCAGGGCTGTATCAATCATTTGACACCTCTTTATCTTATATTTAAATTTACGACTACTTATCCATGATTTGTCATGCATGTTCCATATTGCGTATCCAGAATTTTCGAGCATTCTTCGAAACCATAAGATTTGAAGGACATGAATATTTTCCTAGTTTTATTTCTTCATTAAATTTGATCAGATTGTAAATAACTTGACAACGTTGCATCTGATCCTGAAAAACAAAGAAGATTTGCCCACATAAGATGAACTTCAAGAATGGGAGAATATACAGGGTAAGAAATTCAAACAAAAGTACTTCTTTTTCTTTAAGTTTTTCTTCTTTATGGCTCATCCTGTACAATAGAAATCAATTTCCAAGTGTACCACACCTAATATCTTATAATTCATTATTCTGGGATTTCGTCAATAAAATCACTCTGATTGCTCTGAAAATATTTCAGACGCTTTCTCAAATCTTACAGAATTGTTATCAACCTTGCATTGAATCTGTTATAAAATGCAATATTATATAACAGGTCTATTTTACCTTCTCTGATTCTCTTTTAGGTTATGGATTGACAGAAACTTCTCCACTTGTCACATGGTTTCCGAAAACAGCTGTCAGTAGTGAGAAAAACGGGGGATCCATAGGAAAACTAGCGTGCAACACTTTCATCAAAATTATAGCACCCGATGATCCAAAAGGTAGAGACAAGCTCCAAAAGGTAGAGTCAGGCTCATTATGATCCTTAGGGACTGAATTAAAATCTTCGACCATATAAAATTCTCTACTTATCCTTCGTTCATCTCACTGATTTAGTTTGCAGAATATATTCTAGAGCCTCCTATACCTGTTTTTTTCGAATAAAAATCTACCACTTTGTGAATTGTGAAATACCTTATTGATCTTGCTTGTTGATTTGAATATTCGAATGATTCTTGCTATGTTATAATGAACGTGTTTCTTCTAGAAGCAAGAAAGTGGATACAACATATGACTGAATTTCAACATTTTCAAAGAACTCCACTTGTGGTATTGAATGAGTTACTTCAGTCACGTAGAATATACAAGGTGTTACAGAACTATGGGATCAAACTTCTAGGGGTTATTCAGTGCAACAGTAGAAAACATTTGAGTAGTGGGTCCCATGTCCGGAAAAGTATCACTACGGCACTAAGACGCATTGAAATTCAGTAGTGACACTTATCCGGACATGGGACCCACTACTCTATTTACTCTGTTTTCTACTGTTGCACTGAATAACCCCTAGAAGTTTTAATCCCATAGATCTGTAACACCCTGTATAGGATGAATCACGGATGATGGTACATTAGACGTTTCTAGTGAAGTAAACAGTTTTCTTTTCGGAAATCGTGATATCTGAAAATACAGATACAGTACAGTGAAGAATAGTACGGTGTCGACATTTGGTTTCGAGTTCTCAGAATCACAGTAACTTCGATACAGGGTTGTTCTAGAATGAGGCAATTTCATTTGTTTAGAAAAGTGAATGAAATTCGAATAATCCAAGTGGAACAACCTGTATAATTTTAT
Source organism: Gastrophysa polygoni (assembly GCA_963576655.1). Taxonomy (NCBI): domain Eukaryota; kingdom Metazoa; phylum Arthropoda; class Insecta; order Coleoptera; family Chrysomelidae; genus Gastrophysa; species Gastrophysa polygoni. The sequence continues at coordinate 21,852,526 of OY755083.1, forward strand.
TGATTTTCAATGCAGCTGGAATTCATCTCTCATATATGTATGTATATACCTTCGATCATTGAGTTTGTTGTTCGGAGGTACGAGTATATACCTATACCCATATCTATTCAAGTTTCTGACTCTTGAGCATTCATTTATAAAAAACCCATACAACTCCTGATATCCTATGGACATCCAAATCAGGTCCAAATCTTGTCGGAATATCCTCGGACTTCTTTTGGATATACATGAGATATCTAAGATTTACCGAGAGGGGATCAAGAAATGCAAAAGTCAGAAATATGTGAATCAAAAGAATAGAAGTTCAAATCCATGTGATAAGGTATATTACTGGAAAAGATATGAAAACATTGAATGAGGTTTCGATCAGCTTTCTTTTGAATATCCACTGGATATCTATGAGATATCTCGCTTGGACCATTGAACTACAACGTTTCTTCAGCACATATCCGAAATTAGGTTAATTTCTCAATTTCCCGTTGATTCAAATAAATCAAGAGAATCTTTCATCATGTCACGATGTGTTGTTATTACGGTGATATCAAACATTCCTACGTCGATTATTGCTAGAGACTGGAATTTGCATTGGTGCAACATTATTTTTTGATGTGACACGACAGTTGACTGGGTACTGGTCAGTTTATTTTTCTGATTCATATTTTCTGAAATTTATGTGAGCTTGCTACTAAAACTAGAAGCAGTTTTTTTTTGACGTCCATAAAGGATATCTTATGGACTTCAAGGTTGGTGACCTGAGGATATCCACTGGACGTCCATGGGGTAGCCCTTGTATGATATTTGGACTACTATTTTGGATATCGCAAAATATCGTGAATGGATATCTAATGGACATCCATCAGATGTCCATGTGTTGTATGGGATGTTATCCCAATTCGGTTCTTGGTGAGTGGGTCATCATCAACAGTAATGTAGTTTTTTCAATCGGAGTTCTTATGAATTCGTTTATTGTTTGTGGAAAGTGTGAGCAAATTTCAGCTTCTTTTCGAATTATCAATAATGAACAGAAATAATGAATTTTCCAATGTGTCGATTGTATCAATCAAAATCAAATCAAAAAATATTTATTTGCCAAATAGAATTTAGTACATAGTAAAAATACATGAACGGTAAATAAATATAAGAAACGTTATAACGTAGTCGCTTGCTTAAAATGATGACCTACAGACATTCATAAAAACACTTATTACTAATGCTAAAAATAGGCAGTACACAGTGTATATAATGATTATGAGAAACTACTATAAGAACAATTGTACAATTATAAAAATAAAATATTAACGATTGTACAATTGTATCTTATAGATTTCAAGAATGTTCATCAAGCTTCTGACTCTCTTGATCTTTTTCTTACAATCGCACTCCCTCGTTGGGTGGAACCAGCGCCCCAAAAGTCGAAACTTGAGCGGGGTTAGGGAGGCATACATACACAAACATCCATGTCTACGCTGGGATTCGAACCCAGGTCGTGGTGGAAGAGATTTATAGCTTAAATTCGAAACGAGTGCCTTAACATTCTCGTCCACCGCGAAACCCTTCTTCTTGTCATTCCTATCGACAGGTTGAAATTTACACTGCCACAATATCATATTCAAGGTGGTAAATTTGAAATAGTCTTTCTTATACTTTTTCAAGCAAACGTAATAATAGTATTTTTTGACCACCCTGTATTTAAGTCACTGAGATGAGGCTGAAATATGAGGAACCTCCAAGGATTACCTAACTCTAAACCAAATTCCGATACCATAGTATTCCTCGAAAATATTGTTTTTCGAAATCATGATTACCGAAAAAGAAAATTATGATTAATTTTAATTTCAATAAAGGTTACAGATAGGTGTAGGAAAATATCGATAGGAATTGTCAGAAAATTGATGGAGATTTCATTATGATATTATATTTTAGGTGTTCAGTTTGAAATATCTAAGTTGCTACTACGGTCTAATTGAAACGGCAACACCAGATTTTCGAAAATATTTTAGTTGAGTGAATGTCCGATTATGGTATCCTTAAAATTTTCTAAGTAATCCGTTATCTAGTTCAACAGAAACGTCTGATATGCCATCTACCTCTAATCAGCCTGTATGTAAAGGGGGATTTACCTAAGAATGCAAAGATTTATTCAGTGGGGGTCCCAATCAAATTATGTTTTATCATTATTAGGTACCCCCTTGGGGATGAATCAGTCAGGAGAATTACTAATTAAGGGTCCGCAAGTGATGAGAGGTTACCACAACAAACCAGAAGAAACAAAAAATGCATTTTTGGATGGCTGGTTCAGATCCGGAGACTTGGCGCATTACAATGATGAAGGATTTTTGTTCATCACCGACAGACTGAAAGAACTCATCAAAGTATGTTATTTTCAAAGTATTCGATTCAATTCTGATGTCCATCATATCTCTAGGAAAAAAATAGCAAACAAATAATTTTGCATCGATTTTGGCTATTTTTTGTCAACTTGTAAGGATTAATCCGAAAGTTACATATTCCCCCAATAATCCTGAACGCTCTGTGGAAACATTTGAGGATATAATGACGTATTTTTCTGCACGACTGAGCCCTATCTTCACTCTAGTTCACGAGTGTTTAAAGGAAACTATGCGAATAACAAAAATGATGAACAATCAAAACGTTACAATTCAATGAAGCAACATCATTATACTACATATATTGGAAATAAAACGAAGCGAGCAGCATATACAAAAATATTCACAATTATTATTTGAGGTATTTTCTGCCTTAAGACTGCCAGCCGAATGGTTACTGATCCTTGATTCCGAATGAGCTTGCCTAATATGTCCCACACATAACAAGCCCATTTCGTTTCAGATCAGGCGTAGATTGAAAAATCGTACCTTCTTTAGAAGAAAACGATTTGAAAAAAAATGATGTTAGGGAAAGGTAAGGCTTGAAAATAACAACAATGATGAAATTTCTTATGAAATTATTATTGGATGAAGACCAGTATTATAATAATCCTTTATTGTTCAACAGGTGAGACCCAATCATAGGACATAATTCAATATATCAGTATTGTTGAGTTGTACAAATCAAAACAGATAATATTGAATCTGAACACGATATGATATGTTGAAAAGTTCATCGCATTAGTGGAACAAAGATGATAAACTATGTGATTCGTGATTCTTGGACCTTATTCATGATGCTGAACGGTGGAATTGATGAAACATCACATGAATTTCTTGCTAATAAATAGCAGATCAAATATAGCTACTTTCATATTTCAATTTCTACATCTTTCATATTCCCCACGGAACTGTGTTAATAACACAAGAAGTGCAAATTGAGGCATGTTCGTACTGTGGAACAGTGGAATATGAGATTCAGCCCTGAATATGCGCCCTTGGTACTCTGAAGTTCAACTCAGATGAAAGCGAACTGCAGTCTATTCGCTCATGATCTACAAAGCACGAATTCGACCTGTCCTGGTGTACTGATCACATATTTTGAGTTCAGCCCCCAAACATACGCTGAAGCTCTCAGATTCTATTCTGGTCGGTGGAATAATACTCACCAAATCATTGACCTCTCTAGAAGATCGTATGAAGTGCGCGATCTCTCCTACTCAGTGCTGAAATCTCGTCCATCATGCCACCACATGCGATTCCTAGTAGACAAACCAGCCGAGATCAGGCTGATCACCATTACACTGTCAGGCTCGAGACGTGTCGAACATCGCTATACGAAGCATCATTTATCAATACAACCAGAATAGATCATCAGGTGTGAGTTACTAACTTCACAACAATCTTGCACTATGGCTTGCTGCAGAATTATACAGTCATCCATATTTTGGATTGATTTCAATATTTTCAATCGCCAGCGAAAAATTCATAGAATTTATTTGAGTACATGAATCAATAATGGATATTAGGAACAATAATAGTCCCAAGTTCGAACCCTGGGGTACACCAGACGTAGATATTATTGTGTTCGATTTGTATCAGCTGTAATGAATTATGAAATATGAGTATTATGAATTATGTTTGTGTTTCAGGTATTTTCATATACTTCACTTACTTTGATAATTATACACTGATAATTATTCGTTTCTTGATTTGTTTTCAGGTGAAGGGATTCCAAGTAGCTCCTGCAGAACTGGAAGAGCTCTTGAGGAGTTCGCCTGGCGTAGAAGACGCGGCAGTGGTGGGAATACCCCACTCGATCTATGGAGAAGTTCCTCGGGCTTATGTCGTACCCAAGAAAGGGGCATCTTTGAATATCGATGATTTGAAGGAACATGTCGCTCAAAAAGTTGCCAAATATAAGCAGCTAGCTGGGGGTGTTAGAATTATGGACGCCATTCCGAAGAATCCATCTGGGAAAATTTTGAGGAGGCTGTTGAAAGATAACTATGAAAAACAGGGAATATGATTGATAATTTGAAGAGAAGTGATTGAATCGAAATAACATGATTTTATAATTTGTGATTGAACTTTCAGATTAGGATAAACAATGACCTGCGAAGTGTTGGAGTGATATATTTTAATGTGTATTCGTGGAATATTTTCATCGGTATGTGAAGGAAATAAATATTGTGATTTTTATGATTTGTGTTAATTATGTACTATGCAGGTGCAATGACCGCGAGAGGAACGTGTGTCAGTGGTTAGCGTAGGATTTGGAGGCTCTATATACAGGGTGAGTCGAAAATGTGTACCGAGCTTTCTGGAGGTGATAGAACATTGAAAAATAAGTGTAGGTTGATGATCAAACTCATGGCCCAAAATGCATATTAAGGGAGATATATCCTTCCGAAGTTGATTAAATTAAAATAATTTCTCCGCATAACTTCTGAACGATGAAAGCCACCCGATTGAAATTTTGTGCATGAATGTATGTTGTCAAAATACATTTTTTCGTCACACTTCCACATTTCTGATATTGTTATGAAGGGTGTTTTCAGAGGGCGAGTCATGATTTTTTGTAGAAAACTTTTTTCCTTGTATTATTTTCGGTGAAAAAACAGGAGCATTTGATGGAGCGAAGAAAATTACATGAAAAAGGTACTCTTATTCAAATACAAAAAATTGAGCCGTTCGTGAGATATTTGAGTTTTTGTAGTTACATGATATCAGCAGATTGAGTTTATTCATCGCGAGATTCATCGGTATAACGATATTTCAGCAGCATTTGCATTTCCGAAGCACTCGCCAAGCATTAGAAGCATATCAGTTTGTTCAGAGAACGAATAACCTGCCATATTCCTTAAAATCTCAGTTGATAATCGCAGTGATAAATGACACAGAAAAACCACACGAACAAATCGACTACAACAATGTTGACTCGAATGTTGATGACATGAACGTCAAAATTGAGAACAAAATTATTCATCATGGCCTGCTAAAATATTGTTACCGATGAATCTCGCGATGAATAAAATCAATCTGCTGATATCATGTAACTACAAAAACTCAAATATCTCACGAACGGCTCAATTTTTTGTATTCGAATAAGAGTACCTTTTTCATGTAATTCCATCGAATGCTTCTATTTTTTCACCGAAAATAATACAGGGAAAAAAGTTTTCTACAAAAAATCATGACTCACCCTCTGAAAACACCCTTTATAACAATATCAGAGATGTGGAAGTGTGACGAAAAAATGTATTTTGACAACATACATTCATGCACAAAATTTCAATCAGGTGGCTTTCATCGTTCAGAAGTTATGCGGAGAAATTATTTTAATTTTATCAACTTTGGAAGGATATATCTCCCTTAATATGCATTTTGGGCCATGAGTTTAATCATCAAACTACACTTATTTTTCAATGTTCTATCACCCCCAGAAAGCTCGGTACACATTTTTGACTCACCCTGTGTATAATAATAATTGGAGTATTCCATTGCACGTTTTTGAGTAAATTCATAAACATGTAAATTTGTATGAATTTGTAAAAAATAATGAACGACAAAAAATTTCAATATGAGAAATTATTCTAATCCTATTGGAAACATCTATAACACTAGTAATTATCATATTACTCGATGAAAAATATGAGAAAAATTCAGAGCAGGTAACAGAGTAACAATAATTATGAGAATTATAATATGTTTCATCAATTTCAGATTCACATCCTGTATTTACATGCTAGCAATGCTCATTTATACATGTATCATGAATCCGAGGGTGAATCATCTGAGTAAGAAAAGGAAATCAATAATAATAAATAAATAAATGATATTGAACTTCAATTCGTAAATTTCCATATTTCATATTTATATCCACTCTTCTGAGGAAGTATTGATACGAACGAAGTTGGTAATCCATCCCCTCCCCCTTTTCTGAAGAAATAGAATACAAGGTATCACGTAGATATTACGAAGAATACGTCTAAGATCACGAAAACATCTTTTATCCACATTAACAATTAATTTTCTCAAAGAACACTCGATTTTGTACATTTTTCATTTCTTGTGTGGGATTTTCTCTCCTCATTTCTGAAAAAATGAAATAGAATATGGAATATTTCAATATGCGCTTGAAATTGAGCCTTCAGATATCCAAAAAGGAATTCTCTATTTGTCAGAAAATTTTGAAATACAAATATATTCTCAATGAAAATTAAGGTCCTACTTATCTTAGTGGGCGTTTCAGGAACGGTTCTGCTCCCGTTTTCAATCGCAATATCTTTATATCGTTATGTTTTTTTTTGGTTAAATATGAAAAAATAGTGCTCAGAAATTTCAGTATTTTCAGAAATGTGAGAACTTTCCATGTGCAAAATATTTCCAACAGTTTTTGGAACATTTCGGACGTCTAACTGATGATTGTTTACATGCATGCAGTCATAGTACAATTAATAATTTTAATGATATATTCTGAATAGGATTATTTATTGTTAATTGTTGAAGTTACTATTCGGAGACTGTAGTTGAATACTCAAATACAAAACAAATGAATACCCACAAACCACAATAATATTTAGGATAGCCTGAATCGACGACTGAGTTGCCATCTTCAGTAATTCTGAAAAGTAAAAATATTAGCGACTCCTTAGTATCTTGAAAGATATTCTCCAGAAATCACCATCGAGAGTGATTTCCCGTATTCAAGTCAGACTATTCATACATAAAATGATCATGGGTCTATGAACCGCTGCAATTCAACAAAACGTAAGAAATCATTGATTTTCAATAAGTCAGCAAATCGGAATATCGAGAGTATGGAATAGGACCACCTGCCACCTATGTATCATATAGGCATAATGAACTATTTTACATTTCAAATCCCATGGTGTCAATCAAATATTTCGATTTGACTGATTGTATTATTGCAAGTTTGCAATAATACTGCAGTTCTCATGAACGTTGAGAATCACTCATATGTTAGTCAATGATTAAACGTTATGATTACAATCTCAAAACATCAACTATGTGTACACAAATCTGCAAAAATGACACCATCTTCTGGGGAGTCTCATAACTTGAATGCCATTATAGCGGAAAATGCCGTTAGTGTTTTTGGAGACACAAAACACCATCACGGAATATGGTTACCTATCGATGGAAGCGATAATGGGTGGGTCTTATCCACGGTTATCCAAAGTAGAATTGTCTCCGAAATCTCAGTATTGCGTGTATTGAGTATTGCATATAGTATCTCCTGAATCAAAACACATTCTTCTCCAAGGAATCTCAGGAAAAAAAAATTTGGGAAGTTCATACCAGTCGTCTGAATTGTAATGCCGAACAGTGCGTGGGGGTGTTGGACTGATTCGCGGAGTGATAAAGGGAAATATAGTGGAGATTATGGTGTGGTCTGCGTTTCTTAGTGGTGCACGGACTTCCACTTCATACTAGCGTATATTCACATAATAATTCTTGATATCAGGTATCCGAGTGGGTTCATTTATCAGTTTCTCAAGATCATAGGTGATAGCGAAAACCTCAGCATGACGTCCTGCGTCATCCTATTTGTTTGAGAAGTTGAGTCAGATGGACAATGACAACTAACTATGAATGTGGCAGATATATCATAATTGACGTATTCAAAAATTGTACGAATGAGAGTAGTTACAGATAGACGGTTTGTGCCAGGGACCTACTGAATATGGTTGCTTCGGAATCAACAGTCTCGAAAAAATCTAAGGGTTCGATTCACTCTACATAATACTTATGCCACGAAAATAATACAACGGCTGTCTCATCAATCAACCGATAATAATAATTATTATGTAGTGTTACGATGTTTTACAATAGATGAGAACGATTTCTTCCATCAGATTGATATTTCAAAATAGGAAAGTCGAGAGTGAAACGCACTAGTGTAGAATTATTCAAAAATGCATGCTAGCAGTGATGAATGTGATGGTATTATATTGCTGGTATCATCCCATACAGTACTTATCATAATATCGATGATACCTATCGAAAATATGGATGATATCAATGATATTGATAATAACGATAATACCAATATCATCGATAATTTTTTGTGTAAATTTTCATCAGCACAGTTGACTCATGTTCATATCATTTTCAGGAAGGATGAATGACACGTATTTCATCGCAGTAAATCACAAAAGACATAACTGTAAATCATTTGCCAACAGTCAATAATAGAAATAAAATTATCTGTAGGTTAATGGAGGACATAGTTTGTTAATTTTTTTTTTCAAATATTATGTCGAAGTAGTTATTTTTTCCATTTGATATTCACAGAAAATGGAGAGAAAATCTTTAAAAACCTTAAGAAAAAATAACAGTTTGAGAATGAATGAAAAATATGTATTTGTTCAGTAATTAAAATAATTATAATCTGGCGATCTTCGATTAGGAAATGTTTGTGCTAAATAGGAAGTATTAAAATTCATAAATCTTGTTTGATTCCACTTTGTACCCCAGAATGAGCAATAATAAAATTTTGAGCCCATAATATGAGTAGCAAAAAAACGCCTGTGCACGAATGAAAAGTACATCGAAAAATTGAGAGATTCAAATGTATAAGGTGTTGTTTTCGGGCAGAAAGAATTTGCAAATTTCAAGCGAAGCCGGACCTAGTTTCCATCTATTCCTGATATCTCAATCAAATCAGCAGTCAGTACAGTCATTCAATTCATAGATTGGATGAGTGTACTTATTCCCAAAGAAATATACAGGTTGATCAGAAAGTGAGACGATGAAGAAACCGACAAAATTGATAAAACATCCCGTATCTCGGTTACAAGATGTCGAAAACCCATTAACCATGGGTTTTTTGAAATCACCACAGTTGAAATATTTAACTTCCCCAATAAAACTGTATGAAGGGTGAGTCATAACTATTGGAACATAGGCTAAGGGCAGATTCTTTGTATCAAAATATGACGATAGGACCAAATATGCCTCAATAAAATATTGCCGTGGAGAAAGATACAGGGCGTGATCAATTGTTATCACAATCGGCATAATTCCATGTAGGAAATATAATTTCATATATCATTTTACATTTCATTACTTAGAGGCCACGGTAGTGTTTCCTGATGATGAAATTGACTGGTAACTTTTTAATGAAATATTTCAAGGATTTCAATTAGATAATATGACATAATCAAACATAATTTCTACGTGATATTGGTACTCATGTTCAAACACGATATTTCCATCCGTTTTCGAAGAAAATGCAATTGAACAGATCAGAGTCGCGGAAGGGGATTTCATATGTAAAGAGTGTACTTCGGAATATCAGATAATTGTTGTATGTTAATGTAATTTTTTCTGCTGAGTGAATTATTTTTGCTATGTGTTTTCAGTCTTTTGTTTTTCGAAAGAAATGCCTCATCACAATCATTTTGCGAATGAAGAAATGCGGGATGTAATCTGTGTATACGCACATGCGGTCGCTCTACAGCCGGAAGGTATTAATTAATATATTCAGACAGGAAGCAACCAAATTACAAAACTTTTTCAAATCTATTTCATCGTTCGGGTGACACTCTCAACTGTTCAATTGCGTTCTCCTCGAGAACGGATGACAATATCGTGTTCAAGCAAGAGTACCAATATTACCTACATTACAAAATCACTAAAAAGTGTCGTCGAAAAAAGTAACCATGCAGTAATTAGGAAACACTCCCTTGGCGCCCGGTGTTACAAAACATTAAATAATACAATTTAATGTTTCTGTATGAAATTATGCATCTGTGCCAATTTTGATATCAATTGATGAATATATAGTGAAATTATAAGCAAAAACAATTATTCAAATTTTAAAGCCTTGTATCTTTTTCCACGGCAATATTTTGTCAAGGCATCAACAATCTGCCATTCACCCACACTTCAACACTTATCTTTCTCAGAGTTCAAATATTCATGGTCGTGGGAAAAATAGTGTACATAACCGTTGGAAAGTGTTTTTCCAGCACTCGCCTCTACGCGGCTCGTGCTGAATATCTACTCGTGCGAAAATTGTCACTGTCCACAATTGTTATGTAAATACTATTCCAAAGTGAAGGAATGAATACATGGTTCTTCAAGTTATGCCCTTTGTATATTAGACGCGTTTGGAAACACTAGCAGTGATGATTTTCAGAAACTCAGTCTTCATACATATCCTAATCATATTATATCATGGAAATATTTCGAATATAGCACAAATAGAATGACATACAAATACTTCACGAAAACTGCTAGAAAATATACAGTCTGGCTGCTTGATGTGATCATATGCCAGCTTTGATAAGATGGAATGAATTCGAGCCAAAATTTGAGATCACTATGAAAATGCTCAGAGTATTGAGAACATTTCTTTGAATTATTCACTACTGTTTATATTTTCCGGAAAAACATAGATCAGGATAATGTTTTTCTTGAACTTTATTGATCTACAGACATGTAGAAGTTATAACGATGAAAATTGAGAAGCAAAAATTTGCGATTGAATTACTAACACCCTATATAAGATATTGCGTTCAAATTCAGTATTTCAGAGATTATTCAGAAGTTATTCCAGCCAAGCCCGAATCAAATAGACTGTCGATTCTTTCGAAAAAAATATGCCTCACAGTCGTTTTTGAAACGACCTCTTGGCCCTTTTCCTTGGGGCCCTTGGGCCCCTTGACCCCTTCGGCAAACATTAGTGGGCGTTCGGTTCATGACCCACTTCACATCTTCCCGACCCACCACCAAGCTACAACATACAGGTTGTATTGAAGAAATAGCGAAGGTGACATTATGCGATAATAGTACATTGATAAAAAATTCTACAGTGTGAATCAAAAAAAAAACACGCCTCTTAGAATGAAAATATATATGTATAAAGGGTGATTCGAAAAATTATGCAAAAGAAAACATTAAGAGGATGGCTCGCACCAAGATGGTCACAATTACGTTACGTGACAGATGATAGAAGCCAGAAGTCGTATGTCATGTAATAAATAACATAAAAATAATAATGAAAGTGAAATGAATGAAAGATTACTAAGTAACCAGAAGATATGAAAGCTTTATCAGCTCACGAATCATGAAATCGAGAAAGTCGATTCTTGAACACATAATTTTGTTTTGTGCTGAACTTACATCATCAATTTCATAAACACGGCATCTATATATTTTTTATGTATTTATTTATGCAGAGATCGAAAATTAACCTCTGTGGTTATAGCCAGAAAGTGAACTAAAATGAAAAGAACTATTTTTCAGCAAGGGCAATCTACACCTGCTGAAGCTATTAACTTTTTGGGCGCACAGATAACGAGGTGGATTTTATGAGGATTCTTAAAAGCTCAGAAGATGTGGTTTTTTTACCGTATTCGAGTGGCACAACAAGTCTTCCAAAAGGAGTTGAGTTAACACATTCCAACATAATTTCGAACATTTGCCAACTTCAACATCCAGAAATGATGGTATTCACAGAAACAACAGGTAGGTACATTTTTTCAAAATATTTAAAAACGCCGGTTGTATTTTTCTTTGAAATTTCAGCGGGCCATCAAGAAGTTAGTCCAGCAGTTTTGCCAATGTTTCACATTTATGGGCAGATTGTGATAAGTCTGAATCTGTTGAGATTGGGGAACAAAATAGCAACTCTACAAAATTCGCTTCAGAAATGTCTATTGGCGCGGAAGTACAAGCCACAAACCCTGTAGGTAAAGAGATTTCCAAAGTATAGGTAACCAATTGTTGATAAGATCCATTTTTGAACATAACTGTACTCATATCCACCAAGCAACCTCATTTTTTTCATTATTTTTCGGTATCAATCTCCTTCCAAGCACAAACTTCAATAAACCTGGTGTGACCATAAATTGTGAATTTTCAACTCATTTAGCTTCATATCGACAATAAATGGAGCATGGAGGGATAAAATGTCAGATATTTAAAATGTCGCTGAGTAACTACCACGAAAAAACGAAGTACTACATTTTTTCATGTATACAGTTCCCACGCAAGAGCAAAGAACTGAAATCAACCTGTGACTACAGTCTACGTGGTAGTTAATACGGAAGTTTTCATTTCAGTAAATTATTCCTGGTTATAATTCAGTGTGAATCACTGAAGATTAAAGCACCCTTATGAAATCAACATATTTTAACCGATTTCAATTTTTCTTTTTTTAGCGGGAAAAGTATCAAACACTCCTGTTTTTTCTTCATGTGATTTCAAATTATCATCAATTATATTTCGTGTGAAATTTTGACTCGGCACAAGATTCAACATATTTCAATGGTGAATCCCGATATTCCAGCATTGAAATCGATATTTCATTTGTAACGGTTCAGATGATAAACACAAAGGTTTTCAATCGAACTATTTATTGTAATTCAACAATCTGAAAATGACAATTTAGTGACACGACGAAAATAGGGACGGACGATCAAATTGCAAGAGATCGCTAGATCAGACCAGGGCTATTAGTCGAATATCTGTTGAATAATTATCCCCAAAAGGCTATCGAATTGAAGACAATGACCTCAATAGAGGAAACAATGCATCATATAGAGATACACAAACTATCTCTAGGATACCCAAATACTCAACTATTTTCACTGTTTGATGGTTCTGCTACACATTGGCATCATTAATTTCAAATACCTTTTTCATGAACACCTATTTCAGGCAAATTCTAAGAACCGGCAACATTGTCAATATAAATGTAGAAGATCTATGAGCTTTCTAGGAGAAAGCCGATGTTATAGAGTCCCTTTTGAAAATTTCCATATTGTTTCACTTAGGTTGTCTCTTCAAACTGTTTATGTCAAATCCTTCATCTTCTCTCATTATCTCTGCATATTCTTGACTACAGTTCCTTTTCAATTGAAAATTCAACTTTTTCCAAATATTTCAGACCAGTTCTGAGAATGGGAAACATTGTCAATGCAAATGTAGAAGAGCTGAGAGCTTTCGAGTAGAAAACCGAAGTTATTGGAATGATTTTGAATGGTGCCGTTTTGTTTTTTCTGAGACATAGTAAAATTGCCACTATCGAACTGGCATTTGGGTTGTTCCTGAAATAAACCAATATTACAACCAGTTCGTGTCCAAACCTTCTTATCTCATTGGTCCTAAAAATATTCTTGGACACAGCTCATTTTTCATTACCTACTGCTATCAGGGAGCAAGATTTACTTACAAATTACGAAACATATCCTAAATTTATCGGGCGAAGGAGGAAACAGAAGATTTCAGGATGAATCTCATAGAAGAAGAATGCAGAATCAAATGGAATCGAAATTTCACGAAAGGAATATCTAATGATGATTTGGATTTTTTACATGCGAAAAATATCCGAGCATGTCCTGGAGATTGGACTTAATTTTTGGAAATTTGTAAGAACGCAGATATTTTGATACTTATTTTGCTGAAAAATTGAAATTTAAATAGGTTGAAAAGTGTATATTCTACATACAGTGAGCACGCGCAGGTTGGAATGAATTCAGTAAAATATCTAGTAATTTATTTATTCATTTACTTAGTGAAATTTGCGATTCAACAGATAGTCGCAGGTACCCAATAATTGAAGCGCATAAATTGCAAATAGTTGGTATCAACTGAAAAACAAGACAATGCAAAGTTCGGAACTAAAAGCATATTGTACATAATTATTATAGAGAACTATAAACATACGTAATATGTGATGACAAAGTATTTGAACTAGATAATATTTCATTTGTCTATCTATCTTATGATCTGAGTGAACAAAAAAAAAGAAAATAACAATCACCTATGAGCAAGCATCTATGAAGCAATTAAAAGAAAAATCGGTCGGATACGTCGACCTAAATTTTATATCCAGCAAATTTTGACACACAAGTACGTCATGTGACCTCATCGATTAGATATGACGAAGCCGATATGATGTCATCGTCATATTCTCAAATGGTAAGAACAATTTTCGATGGTGCCGATTATTTTTCCTACATGAAAAAAACAAAAATTTTGATGACGATTTTTTATTGAACTGAAAAAAAATTCAATAATTTCTTTCAATAATTTTTGTGGTGGTGCACTTATCTGCTGGAACCATAATATATCATGTGGCAAATCGAAATCTTTTTCATTTGGGTGAAGAGCCACAACTGCCAGTATAATTTTTCTGTTGCAATAACTCCAATTCATTATATGAATGAATAAATGAATGAATGAATAATTGAGATAAATTTTAGTTTTGCTCACCATTTGAAAAAAATAGAGTGTGTCGAAAATTAGTTGCGCTATGAGCACTTATCAAAAATAAATAAGTAGAACTACACTGAACTGAACTGAATTATAAAGTTTGGTATTATTTTTTCTCTATGTCAGCCAGAAAAATTGCCAGACCTTGAAGGTGGCCCACCCGTCCCAAACACACGAGTGAAGTTGATCGCCATTGACGACCCCACAGGTTCGCCCTTGGGCCCCAACGAAACCGGGGAAGTAATAGTAAAGGGGCCCCAAGTCATAAAAGGCTACCCGAACAGGCCCAAGGATCATGAGGAGGTTTTTTTGGACGGGTGGTTGAGAACTGGAGATATGATGTACTATAACGATGATGGCTTTCTGTTCATCAAAGATAGACTAAAAGAACTTATCAGGTGAGTTGTATTTCGTCGAAGGCAATTTTTTGTGAAGGAACAAC
This sequence comes from Gastrophysa polygoni, assembly GCA_963576655.1. Classification (NCBI taxonomy): domain Eukaryota; kingdom Metazoa; phylum Arthropoda; class Insecta; order Coleoptera; family Chrysomelidae; genus Gastrophysa; species Gastrophysa polygoni. Next base: position 21,867,607 of record OY755083.1, read on the forward strand.
TGAAATATTTTACAAATCACACCGTCCTAATTTTCTATTTTCAGCTTTCTGGTACAATCCAATGTTCTAAGTGCATTCACCCATTTGTAATGAACATGCGCTAAAATGTTTGAGTAATTGGATTAGTCCTTTGTCAGTCGCAATGGACGATTGAAAAAAATATTTTATCATTTCATTGTACCCATCGAAACTAGATTCCGTTTCTCTCAATGTACTTACAGCGTAAATACATGCATTCCAACATTGTTGAAATATTAATTGAAGTTCGCGATTTCCATAACACCAGAAAACAAACAGATCGAGTGATATCAACAACCGTGCCATTTTGTCGCCACACTCAAACAGAGATGAACTGCTTGATTAATCTATCAGAATTAGTGCGACAGAGATAACAATTCTCTTATTGCATAAGCACGGCTGGCTTAATGAATATCAGAAGAATCTACCTCATCCTAAAATTTTACACAATTTTAGCATTTATCATCAAAAATATGATGGAACGATTTGTCGTGCCTGGATGCAATAATGATGAGTGAACAATCAACGATGATATTTTCATCTGTTCCAAAAAATGTCGAGCGAAAATAAAAATGGTTCTCGGCAGTGATCATTGAACGGTCCTCTCAAAGAAGGAAAGGACCATTTCGAAATGTAAGTTACTGATTAATATCGACAATTTTCATTTTTCTTCATTCTCTTTCTATATCGTTACAGCTTAAATGTATGTTGATGTATTATTGAATATCAAACAATTTTCGTGACTTTGCAGTGTTGCCGTGTTTTGCACATCTTTCAACAACACGAAAGGAAATCCTATGATGTTCGACGAACATCGTGTTAGTCAACTGTGGAATGATGGGATAGATAGAAGGTATTGGAATTTTTCTTGAAAGTTTGGAGGTCGTAAGCATCAGAAGAGACCTCACTGGACAAGGAATTGCTGTTAGAAAATATACAGACTGGCTGCTTGATATGCCGATTAGATGGAATGAATTCGCCAAAATTTGAGATGAGTTCATGCAATTGGTTACAGTTTCGAGAGTATTAAATTATTATTATAATAATAATTTCTTCAACTATAATAGTTCTATCGTTTTCTATCTCACTTGCATACCTTTTCCTGTAGAAGATACAACAATGAAACTTCGGATGTACGTATTCGATGTGTTTCCTTCATTGAATGACCATCTCAGCGGTTATATGAACTCCTTAGATTTTATAACAGAGTGAATCGGGAAAAGCAAAATTCAAACTTTTCATTGTATAACTAATACCCTATATGCGATATTGCATTCAAAAATAATGCACGAAAAATAATTGTTATTGAATGTTGTTTGTGCATAATCCAAATAAATCACAGAAACAAATGTTGTACTCCTTCAACAAACACGATGTTCCTCGAACATCATAGGTTTCCCTTTCGTGTTGTCCACAGATAAAAAAAAATGGTATGCCTCAAAAATGTGAATATTTCAGATTTGCCCTCATTTTCGAATAGGGCTAGTTAAATACTGAGATTTTTTTCTTGAAAATCTGTGAACGGGTTCCAAAATCGTCCGCGCTGGCGACTATGGCACAGAAAATATCCTGCCCTTTCTCACCGTGCAACTGAAAACTGATGAAGTGAAGACTGTTCAAGAGGCATTAAAGTTGCTGGTGAAGAAGAACCAGCTGGGGGGATTAACTTGTTCAAAGACGAATCAGGAGATTGAACGCTTGGCATCAGATTTTGCTGGAGGAACAGCCTGCCACCCTCATCATGTACCTTATGTGCTATGATTTCCATATTCCATCGAAGCAGCAGTACAAGCTATTTGCCGTGATGTATACTCCCTGAGTATTTGAATATCCAACAGTATTTGAATACTTGAAGAAAGCATTAATAGTAATTGTCGTCAAGACAATTTCTCAGTGGCAGGTGCTGAGGTCGCAAGGCAGGCGGGTACCCTATTTGTTTTTCTACATGCGGGCCGACGACATGAATTAATTATATTTTGGTATTTTCATTCATTTTTTGTACTTTATATTATTGCATCAATAAAAAAATAAAATATTTCGAGAATTCTAAGAAAAACACAAAAAGCATGGAATCATCTACTTCTGAAGTTACAATCTAACCTCTAACAGCGATCGATGTCGTGTGCACTTGAACGAGTTTATACATCTCCGCGCTTCCCGTTCTGAGAGAAGAGGGGTCGACATATCGTTGTCCTCTTTGTTAAATTGCATAGTGTAGAGAAAACGCAATCAGCTGTCAATGAGGTTATTTAAGTATTTATAACAAGACATAACATAACCATAACATATCAAATGATCATGATCTCGATGTGTTTTATTTGCGATAGAATATGAAATTTGCACGGCACTTATCAGTTTTTTCAATTTTGTTTCATGGAGCTTCCTACATGGAACTTCTTAAGTAACACTAGTGTTCAGCGGAAAACAGTTTGGGAAACCCTAGCCTAGAGAATTCAGAGTAGGGTGAAGATGAACTCATTAACCGATTTGGTATTTGACCACACAACATATTCAGAATTTCACTTGAAACTTGGATTGAATTTGATTAGAGCGTGGAAGCGAGAAGTCGCTTGGGTTCTCAAAGCCTTTAATCACTTTAATATGTTTGGTATATTATGTGAACACCTTCTATGTCCGGGATGATCATGCTTCTTGAGAATTTGAGATTTTCCTGGGGGCTCATTGAACCACCTGTTGGGTGCAAAAGTCTCTCATTTCAAGGGTTGAAACCTTTGACCGATCAGCATTCTGCATTCACAAAGTAAATGTTCGGTAGTTTCGTTGCTTAATTGCAAAATCTACATGATTCGGTGCCTTCTTTGCCAATTTTTGATGTGATTTATCAAATTCAATGACCAGCAGTAAGAAGGCCTGTTGATGGCATCAGTTCATTTTTTGTTCGATCTACGATGAACGAGCTATGAATATTTTAGCTTATCTTTGTCCCGATGTACATTCCAAGTATGAATCCTTTTGTTCCATTTGCAGTAAGATGGTCAGAATAATGGTACCATAGCTTCTTGTCTGGCAAAAGCATCGGCAGTTTCGTTTATTTCAATTCCCTGGCACCCACGTTTATCTCTGGACTTTCTACTCTCTGAGTTTCAAACAGTCACTTCCCAGGTAGCATCCGCCGAGTTGGAACAAATCATTTGAAGCAGCTGTGATAGGGGTGACGCACCCCAAGACGGGGAAGTTCCTAGGGCCTACACAGTCACCAGTCAAGGAGTCAAAATCGACATTGATGAACTGAACGAGCACGTGAATAGTAAGATACTGAGGAGAGAATTGAAAATAATTTATGAAGACGAAAATCGATAGGGAGTGTTTGATTTTTGAAAGAAACATGCGAAAATGGGGATCGGTTTATTCAAATTGCTGAAATTATTATGAATCATTTGAAACTTATAAATACCTGAAATGATATGTTATACTAAGAAGATAATTACGTCGATAGTTTAACATGAATATCTACATAAATATCTACATAAATACATCATCATATTCTTTTTGTAGAAAAGAAGTCACTCAAAATAGTCACAAAATACAAATGAAAATAAAGAGTTGGTTAAAATATTAATTTCACGGTTTGATGTTCAATGATTTTATGAATTATCGAAAGTATCGAAAGTACATTTTATTTGACAAGTTTAGGACAACATTCCTTGAAAATTTAAAGGAATAGATGATATAAAAATACGTATTTTCTGATGAGGTTGAAGGAGGAGAGAGAAATAAAAATTCCGTTCCTCAAACTATCTCGAAATTATGACATTTCACTAATTACAGAAAATGCACCATATTTTCTATCAAAATCAATGATCTAATACTATCAATTTTAGAATATTATTCAAATGTTTTTCAAACAAAAGCATATATTTTAGAAATTTTATAACACTGATCGAAATTGCTACCAATAAATTATTTTGAGACACCTTGCATCATCATTATAAGTGGTTGCGCTCATATGAACATTCACAAAAATATTACATTGAGTTACAGTTTATGTGAAATGAAGAGCTCTAAATTAATATTGATATAAACAAGGAGTTGAAAAAGTATACAATGATAGAGTATACCTAACATTGTCTCATGTCAGGGAACAATAATACTGTCTACATCACCATTTGCGAGAGATAAAAAACAATCACTAAAAATTTCATGAGTAAAATACTAAAATATTTTTTATTGTCTATAATAACCCTGCTCCTGGAAGTCTAGAGATATCTCAAAGATATAAAATATTAATATTTTATAGCAAAAATATCTTTCAACATGTAATTTCGAACACACAAATTGAAATGAATATTTTGAATACGCCAGATTTCCAAGGAGAGTACATTAAAATACGCTATCACAAAAGCACTGCCTTTGGTCGCATGTGCTCTGAACTACTAAAGCGAAGTGGAATTTATATCTGATCCTATCTAAGTTTCTTATAATTCGATAAGTACGTACAAGATTGACATTATAGAAATGATATTTTTTTCAACAATTATCATTGTAGTCCTCATTTTCATAATATTATAAGTGAGGTTTCCATGTCAAACAGTACCTAATGAATAAAAAAAATTGTATACGACTATAATTATTGAGGCGTGAGATGCGATTGTGGTGTAACGGTCTTATCAGAACATTTTCCTAGCAACAACTCATGCTCCTCAGGTCTTGTACTTAAAGACCTCGATAAGCTCGTTTTCAACCTGTGTAACAATATTGAAAAAGTTGTAATAACCACTAAGGAAAGAAACAAAAAAAATTGCTCTTATCATGCGATGGGTTTTTTCGAATACTTTTTCAAATGAACTAACACACTTTTTCATCTCGAGAAATAAGGTTCGCGCACATTTTTATTGTGAAATTCGGGTTTCTAAGATTAAAATACATGAGAATAATAATAATTGATAAAAATCAATCGCATGGTAAGTGCCAAATTACCGAAATTCTTAAGATTATGAAAAATTATTGACCAGTGAAAATGTAAATACTCGTACAATCAACAGATTTGACATCCCTGACTCGAAGCAAAGCAAGAAAAAATAAACTAGCTTTGGATGATAGTCGAAAAACTGAACTCAGTAACACAAAACGTGTGGAAGAATCTCATAATCCATGAAAATATCAATTCAGCCATACATTTCAGAACGTTATACAGGATGGGGCAGTTTTTTGTACTACTACTTCAACTTAAAGTTTTCTCTAACAATCTTCGAAGTAATGAATTGAAATTTGAGACACCTATTACACTTCCAACCCAATATTTGCTATCAGCGTTCTCGGATAACTACAAGGTGATACACTTTTGAAGGTTGTACCCAATTTATCCTTATCGAAATTTCTTCGTGCTCCTCTACTTTCAATGGAACAATAATTGAGATCATCTTTTCGATTTAAATACTGTTTGCGCATCTCAATGTGTTTCAAAATCAGAATGGGAAATGAATGCCAAAAATAATTCACTTGTTATGGATCATTATGTTTCGAACACACTTTATGTGACATTTATTAATCAAAGATAACGTCTAACAGACTGTTTCACGAAAACAAAGGAACAAATTAAAAAAATATCACTCAAAAATATATTTCGATTAAATTCTGCACAATAAATACTCAAAAAAATATGAACCGTTTTGTTCTAGGCACCTTTCAACCGGCGTTTGATTGGGCGTGCTATAAGTGTTGATTTTTTTGTTGATTTGGTTTGTACGATTTAGATGAATCATTTCATTAGTCGTTAAGTTCAATCAATAAATATCGAATGAAGTGTTATAAAAAAGTTTTATTTGGCATTTATCTCAAAGTTCAAAATGTTTTCGAAAAACACGATATAATTACAATTACATTATAATTACATTCAAAGGAGAGGCGGCAAACAAAAAAGTTCGAGAGGGTTAAATTGGGTACGACCCCAAAAGTGTATAACCGTGTAGCTATCTAAAAACGCTTGAGGATTTGAAGTATAATAAGTGGTACCAAATTTGAATTCGTCATTTTGAAAATGTGGGGAAAAGTGTAGGAGCAAACTTGAACAACAAACGAATATATAAAACATTTTGACACCCTGTACATCGGAAAAGGAGATACCGCGTATATATGTTTACATGAGATTCTCGTCTCAAAAAATATTTTCTTCGAACTGTTGCAAGTCCTACTACAAAAAACTGAGTCCCTCTGTATTTACTTTCTATAATGGAGAAAAGTAAAAGAGATTTGAGATTCAGCGAGGAACCGAAAATCATACATCAAAACTTCATTGGAAGAAACGTTGAAGGTAGAAAAAACGAGGTGTGACTTCATGTCAACCAGTTAGAGTAAAGAAAGAAGCAAAAAGCAATGTTATTTCAGAAAGGAATGGCAGAAATAATCGGAAGCACAAGCGGTTAATATAATTACCAATTTTCCCATCTCGAAGTATCACATCAGTCCCAGCTCACGAGGAATTTATAATCAAATTTCGTCTTGAACAATAAGAATAATTCACTCATTATTATTGATGTTATCATGACATGCAGATTTGAGTAGTATGGTTAGATGCGGACGAAAAGAATACAAAGAATCTGAGGCATCTTCACAATTTCATTATTCTTAGTATGGCATAACAATACAATATCAGTTTCATCCACCATGTGAGATAAGTAGATAATTATCCACAGCAGCACCAGTTGATTCACCAGTAATTAGTTTTCAATGCTTTACTACGATATGATGAATTTTAATATAGGAAGATTCCTCAATAACCAAAATTTCGTTACAATTCATTTATTTTAGATTTAAATCTAGTTTTGTTTTAAAAAAAATCTGTATTGTGAATGATAGAGCTTATTTGTTGAAAGTTTCCGTGAAAAAAAAAATAAATACAGTAGTACTAAAACTACTACAGTAACTAAAATACAGATATCATAAGAGAGAAACCAATTTGAGATTTGTTCATAAGGAGGCATCTGAAAAAGTTTTGGAGTGTATCGAACTGATTTTTAGCATAATACTTCGAACTGAGCGAATGTATAGGGCTTATATTCAAATCAGACATTTCCCTCACATTACTAAAACACATGAAAAGAGAAATAGTGTGTTGGGTTTGTGTTATTGTCTCATATTGAGCTAGTTGTATGTGATGTATTTTCATCCATATTTTAACCTAAGATTGTTTGGCTTGTCTCATCTCATGTGAATGATCAATAAGAGATCAAGAAAAATCTATCTATTAATCTATATATCTATAGATCTGTTGGCTATGTGCCACTTTGAAAATTCATTTGCAATGTTCAGCTGTTGCCTTCGGAATTTATAGACAATTGACAAATTGACTATAAATTGACTTGCGCTTACGAAAACCTCAATATGTACATTCCGGCTTGAGAATATTTCTAGTTCATAATATGATATACAGGGTGCCCGTTTTTCCACCATGGGGATCTCAGTTTTTTTTTTTTAGTTTTTGGCGTCGACTGCTATGGTCATTGGCCATGTATTCATCTCCTTTATTTCATGACATACAAATTAGTATCCCTTTTTTTAAATCTTCTCAGTTATAAGAGATACGAGGTCGGTTGGACTAGGGCAAAGTTGCGCATTTTCATGCTGAACAATTATCTGCAAGAAAAATCTTCATGTCATTTTTGGTTTTTGAATTATGGGAAGAAAAAGAAAATTTGTAATTTTCGTTTTTATATCTTCAAGCGAAAACCAAAAGTCCTAGACGTTTTTGTCTAGGACATTTTCAAGGCACTGTTTTACAAGGAATCTGAATCTGTTATCATGTTTTCCATGACGTACTTTATGCCAAAGTTGCAACACTCAACTTTGTTTTTTCGTATGGGCGCCATATTGGATTTTTGCATCTTTCAAAAGTATTTTTTTTCCTTATTACGATGATGTATCACACGATATGATCGAATCTTAGATGCTGATCGAAATTGGAAGGAATTATTTGTGCTAAGAGTGCCTTGTAAAGAAACGCCAACAGTTTTGTTTAACGAACTCAATTTTGACATTTTAATTGGATATGCGAACAGAACTGTTCTTGAGCTTATATACAAGATTGGAGAAAAGCGTGATATGCATCAGACGTATATTTTTCGGCGTAAATGTATGGGTAGGATTATTGGACGACAAAATACTTGGCCCATACATTTATGAAGAAAATTTGAATGCTGATCAGTACTTGAATTTTCTGAGGACCTTCCTTATGGACTACATTGACAATAACATCCGTCTGAACCGGCTGAATATTGTATGTTTTCAGCAAGACGGCGCACCGCCACAGATAAGAAGACGGGACATCTCGCGAGCAATTCAGAATCTGGGGAAACGTGTAGAATTGTGTTTAGAAGTGGGAGGTGGAGTATTCGACATCTTTTATAGCGTTGTTTTGTTTTGCGAAGAATAAACTTCTATATACTGTCTGTAATTTTTTCGAGGAGGTGGTACATTCATTTTTCAGCTTTCTGTGGGATTTTCTCTCCTCGTTCCTAAAAAATAAAGTAGAAGTTATTGAAAATTATTTCAATATATTTGTAGTAAGGACAGATTTTGTGATCTGACCCAAAATCTCACTGCGCTTGAAATTAAACTTCAGATACCTAAAAGAGAAATTCTCTATTTGTCAGTGACACCTTGTATATGAAGAATTTGGGAACACAAATATATTTGATAAGAATAAAACTTCTACTTATCTTGGTGGATGTAACCACGTGAATCTGCTCCCATTTTCAACACAATTGAAACACTTTTCTTTGTAAAATTAGCAAAAATTATTTTTTTTCCAATTTTGATCAGCATGTAAGATTCGATCATATCGTGTGATACATCATTGTATTATGGAAAAAAATTATTTTAAAACATGCAAAAATCGAATATGGCGCCCATAAGAAAAAACAAATTTTAGTGTTGCAACATTGGCATCAAGTACGTCATGGTAAATATCATAACAGATTCAGATTCCTTGTGAAAAAGGGCCCTGAGAATGTCCCAGGCAAAAACGTCTAGGTTTTTTGGTTTTTGCTGGAAAATATAAAAACAAAAATCACAAATTCTCGTTGTCTTCCCATAATTCAAGAACTAAAAATGACACATACAATTTTCTTGCAGATAATTGTTCAGCATGAAAATGCGCAACTTTGTCCTAATTCAACCGACCTCGTATCTCCTATAATAACTGAGATACCCATGGTGGAGTTCGAAAAACGGGCACCCTGTAAATTTCTTCCAACTTGGATTCAAGTAAGTGTTGAGGATTTTTGTAAAATCCAAAACATCGAATTATTTACTAATCAAGCTGTTACAACAGGGACGATTTTTAGAAATTGCCAAAATACTTAGTTTATGCCTTTGCAAACAAAAACAGAACTGGACTGTGCTATGCTTTCGGTTATCATCAATAAATGGCCTTGATACTGCATGATCAATTGTCAAAATTCGTATGGAATACCATTGACCAATCAGATATGAACATTATTCAAATCGAACCATATCTTAATCTCAAATTCATCAATATATTGATGAATTTATTGAAAGGAAAACACTCCCTACATGTTTCAACAATGAATTTGGGTTAGAGGTTCTCAATAACATTTTTCGATCTTATAATATCTCTATATTTTGAAATTCAACTATGTGAAAATTAATAAGTGATTTATTGAAAATAAAAACAGATCTTTCCCAATATTGAATTTGTTTTTTTTTAAACATTTTTCGTTTCATGAGCCATGATTCATTTATAACGCCAAAAAATATTTTAAAACTTTCGAAATCCAAATAGGAACACAAAAATATTTTTCGGTTCTAGTGGAAATCACTTCAATTCAATACAAATAGAAAGCCAATCAATTATTCTGAAAAATTTGGTTTTCAATACTCGGTTAGAAAACCCAAGGTGTTCTATATGAATTTTAGATCTTGATAAGATAACAAGAATAACTATAAGTTTTCGAGAACGAGTATGTTTCAATGGAGATTTAGCTGGACGATCAAGAGCCATCAGGACTTCAGACATGTCCTCCGTTACCTAAAGCTAAGCCTCCGAATATTCCGATTCGAGAGAATATTGAAATTTATTCATAATAAACATATTCTGCTCAAAATTTAACTGAATGAATCATTATCCCGAAAACGATTGAAGATACATATAGAAGAATGTCGAACAAACTGATGTAAAATCAACATAGATTTGGATAATTGAATAATTCTAAAAAAATAGATACAAGTGGCAATACTGTATAGATAAAAATATTTTAGATGATTATGATTAGTAAGCACGTACGATTACGTACAATTATTAACGTGTAAGTAGAAAAATCAGGTACTTCTAATACGCCATCTACCGTAAATCAACCAGTTTAATCCAAATTAGATACGAGGACGATAGAGATTGTTTTCCTCGAGAAAAATCACCCGAAATAGACTCGAAAGTTTTGTAATGCTGTTCTTAGATCAAAGATCAAAAAACTTCAAGAGCACTATCTGAACTTTACCTCATTCGAAATATGATTTCTGCATTTTAGTTGTGTGGCTTCAGAAACAAATCTAGACCTTCAGAAGACCATTTCTAAATTTACAGGGTCCAAATTGTGCTGCGGTGTTCGTTAACTACTCATTGAGATGAGATATCAAAATGCGGTTTTCACTATTTGATATATACCCCTCGTAGGTATATTTATTATGTAGGTATATAATTCATACAGGGTGGTCACAAATAGAGTGCTACACCAATCCTACACCCTGTTTTCAATGATAGTTTCAAAAGACCTTTGGAAATTACAACGATTAATCACAGTGAAGGTCTATTTTCAACTGTTTTTCTTCTACCGGTCTTTGAGTGGAGGTACCACTCTTCGAAGCCTCATATCTTCCATACGGCATGTGAGCTATGTACCTTTTGTCCAATCGAAAGACCGGTATAGGGATGTGTCAGCATAGAAAGGTCTCTTTGGAAATATCATCAAATACAGGATGTTCCGTTTGAAAAAATTTCGATATCTCATCTCAATGAGTAGTTATCGAAGACCGCGGTACTATTTGGAAACCCTGTATAAGCGAAAACGATGAATTATCAATGATTTCCGTAATGAAATGAAGAATATGATATTGATGCGATGAAATTCTCATTCAAGATGCCTAAAATAGGGGGTAGTATTTTTGCTTACCGACTTAACCGTTCTTCTTCGCGTGTCTTTTTTAACCTAGTGAACTCATCATCCTCTTCGTCGGTTACGGAACCTCCTATGCTTACGTTATCTGCATCACCTTGAATCTTGCCATCCGTTGAGGTACCCGGTGCTGATGTGGAAATCCGTGGAAACGGATCATAAACATCTATTCCCCTGCAAGAATAACATAATCAACGAGCTCTCATCTGAATCTGGGGAACAATAATAACCCTATCTGGAAAATGGTGAGAAAAAAGCCGTAAGATGTGAAGTGAAAATAAGAGGGAGAACTGCATAGTGGCCAGTCAGTCGGTATCAAAACTCAATTGCTTTCATGAAACAAGTTGTTGATGATAGATTGATATCGGTTCTCACTGGAGACATATTGTGTATTAGTGGGGCATAACAACAACTAACCCAGGTATTCTAGATGTGAAACGGGAAAAATTAGATACACAGGTTTCTCAACGGAATTGTATTCCTTGTTCAACAACATACTCAAAATACCCACAAATCCGTTTTGCGGAAATTGCGAAACAATTGGGGGCCATATTAAAATTCGGTATTTTTTCCAAAAAACCCCCAATAACTCGAAAACGGCATCTTTTATCGAAAATACCTAGAGCATAAAAGTACTTACGATTTTCCTATGACTTCCACTTCAATAGATACAGGGTGCTCATGAATGCTGTTGATAATCAAGTGGCATATTTATTAAGAAAATATTTCTTCATGTGATAGTACTCATCCAAACTAGCTTCCTGGCACGAACCGAGGACTTCCTACTTTTTTTACATAATTATTGAAAATCGCGATTTTCATACGAGCAGAAGACGACAGATCTAGTGACGTCAAAACCGTGCCATTGGGCTGCAGACAACGGATCAGTGTTGCCGCTTCGATTAAAACGCAGTGCAGTAGTAGCTTGGATATTTCGAATGGAACACCTTGTATATGATGTTATATTTCGAATACTACGGTATCAAGATTTGCTTTGACGTTAGCTGAAACTTGGAAGCTTCCAACACTCAGACTAATCTTGTTGACTTCAATATAGAATGGTTCGAAGATACGGTTTTTTTGTTTGCTGGAGAAGTGACGGAAAGTTGATTATTTCAACACCCTGTATATAATATAATTTTCAGAATCTCTATCTTCTGACTTCTCTTCACATTTCCCTATGTCTATCTATTTTTGATTTGATGCATTTTCAGAAATTCCATTCGAAATATAAAAGTTGCTAGCACTTTCTAATCGAAGCGGCAACAACGCGTTGTCGAAAATATTTTAGTTTTTTAGAGAATATCTGAATATTGTCTTCTCTAAAGTTATCCGTTGTCTGGTTCACTAGAAACGTCTAATATGACATCCACTGTGCATCAGCCTGTATATTCATTTATATTTCTTATATTCCCAGATGCGCCATATAATTTGAGAATAAATTTGTCACTGGCTGTGAAGAATAATTGTTCCATTTTATTCATGTATTTTTACGCACTCTGTAGATAACGAAAAAATACTTTTTTCCTGTCTCGTCTTGTATTGACATTGACAAAATCTGATATTTTTTCGTTATCTACATAGTGCGTAAAAATACATGAATAAAAATGGAACAATTATTCTTTACATTCTCCAACCTCCAGCCGAAGTAAGGAATTCACAGGTCGAACTAAAATTGACTGAGCTGTTTTCAGTTCCACACTCCGAATCTGGCCGTCTTTACCAGGAAGGGTGTTGATTACTTTCGCCATCTTCCAATGACTCCGTTCGCTGAGATCTGGCACAGCTACAATGTCCCCAACCTCCAAAGATGGACTTTTGTTTTGCCATTTCTGTATTTTCTGAAGTGATGAAAGATACTGGGATATCCACTTCTTCCAAAAATGTTCCGCCATTAACTGAGCCACTTTCCATTGTTTCTTTCCAAACATATCTGCCGCAGTCAGGCAACTTGGTTGATTTTCAGTATTAGCTGATCCAATGAGGAAGTGCATGGGAGTCAGAGCTTCGAAATCAGTGATGACAAGAAACATACGTGATCGGCTTCTAGTAGGAATGTTGTGAGGACTTCTTCTTTCGGATGTTGTTCTTTCAATAGGTGATAAAATACTTGTTTTACAGATTTTACCATTCTTTCCCAAACTCCTCCTGTATGCGGTGCTGCCGGCGTATTGAGAATCCATTTTATTCTTTCAGTTGCAAGTTCTGCTACAATTTTGTTTTGGTCCAGCTCCAACAGATATTTTCTCATTTCGTTCTCAGCTCCAATGAAGTTTGACTCATTGTCGGAATGCAAATCCAGTGGTTGCCCTCGTCTTGCAATGAATCTTCTAATTGCCATCAATGCAGAATCCGTGTTCTGTTAGTGGACCAAAGTAGTCAAGACCACAATAACTAAATGGTCTGCAAAATGTTTTCAAACGATACTCTGGCAATGGAAACATTTCAGGCTGTAAAGTCTTAGCTTTATGGATTTTGTAGAATTGGCAATTACGAATTTCCGTTTTGATAGTTTGTCTCATTTTTAAAATCCAGAATTTTAGTTTTAGGTTATTCAAGACGGTTTCTTGTTGAACATGTTCTACTCTTTCATGAAGATATTGCACTAACATCCTTACAACTTTTTCATCTTTTCCGGCAGGGAGAATTATTGGAAATATTGTGTCATAATCAATTTCTGCATATTTAATCCGGCTATTCATTCTCAAGATGCCGCTTTCATCAAGAAATGGAGACAGCTGTGGAGTTCAATTCTATCTGCAGTCCTTCTATCAACTTCTTTATATCCTTTATTTTTTTTTTATCTGTCGACAACACGAAAGGGAAACCTATGATGTTCGAGGAACATCGTGTTGGCCAGCGGTAAAAATTAATCTGTATTCATCGTCACCACTGTGTGTGCTCTGATTTTGCTGCTTTGAAATATTTCCATATCGCCTAAGTTATATTAGCATAAAAGCAACGTTTTGATGTCGATGATACTCACGGGAACCTTGGAATTCAAACCGGTGTGTGTGAGTTTTTGTCATATCTTCTTATGACCGGTCACGGTGGAAGTTCTGTTTTTTAATTTGTTTCACTAGGTACGGTCATTGGAATATCGCATACCTGTCTGATTTCTATTCCCGGGATTGTTATATGGCTTTCCAACTTGATTAACGCTGAATGTGAGTTTGATCAAATATATCTTTAATTTTTTTTTAAGCAGCACCAAAGGACTTATATAGTGGAAGTTCTGTTTTTTAATTTGTTTCACTAGGTACGGTCATTGGAATATCGCATACCTGTCTGATTTCTATTCCCGGGATTGTTATATGGCTTTCCAACTTGATTAACGCTGAATGTGAGTTTGATCAAATATATCTTTAACTTTTTTAAGCAGCACCAAGGACTTATATAGGGCTCATCATTTTCAGCATTTCTCAACCAGTCGCTTAAGTATTAGGTTTACCGAGGCAGCTTCAGATTAGCTTTAATCTATACTTTTTTCATAACGCTTGCTCTACATCTCTCCTATCTATCTGTCTCTACAGAATTCTCTCTGAAATCTACCGGGGGTTTCAAAAGTTATTATGATTTTTGATTAAATCTAAATTAATGTATATTTGCTAAGCAATTTACAGGGGTTTGCTTACATTTCTTTAATATCGAGATATTGCTTTATTTTTTTTTATGAAGATTTTCTAATTGAGAAGTCGATCACTAGGGTTTGTTGAATGAAAGAATTGGTTCATTCATGAATATCAAGTTCATTATCTAATTGATAAGTTAAACTTTTGTCTATTTTTTTTTCTCCCTTGCTGCACGTTTAAGTAACCTCTCAGGTTTATAAAGGGTACCTTTTCTAAACATTTAATGTTGTCATTACTGGTGGCTTACACATCTGATTGTTTTGCATGTATTTGGAGTACTGCTTTCCGAGAGGAGTGGAATTGAAGACCATATCTATTCCGTACCTGGCTGTTACCATAATCCAAGCCGAATCAACTGGCCTCACAACTCGGTCGAGCTTGAGCATGTTCTTCCAGAGATCTGGATGAATCATCTCCAAACGAAAAACATTGCACCGAGAGTTCCAATCCTCACGAGTCGCAGTTAGGATTCGTATGCAGAGATAGTACCTGCGAATTCCTTGCCAGCCACCTTATTTTGTTAGGGTTACTTAAACAATTCACTCTTTATATTTTATTTTCAGTTTTAAGCCTTCAGCTATCCTATGGTATTTTTAATTATTCCATCAGCCTTCAGCTCATTGTTATATATAAATTTTTGGTAATACCATTTTTCAACTTCACCCATTGTAACCAAATTTTGGACATAACATTCCTGCTGTGGAATTTGTAATTTCCAATAAATTTGAAAAAAAAAAAAACAAAAATCAATTTATTTTTTTTTTTATTCTGTCACCATCTAAAGCTGAATCAAGTTTTCTTTTCTATGTTCTCTTTTTGAATTGAGTGGTTTATTTCCTGTTTTGTTTCCAGTAAAATTCAAAACCAGGTGGCGCCTACATTCAGCATTAGATACATAAAACCAAAACCAATTGCCGATTCCACGCCCTTGCTCTGGTACTAAATGTGATGAACCTTGAAGTGGTTTTAATATTCTTTTTAATATTTCACCACTGAAGGCTAGTTGCACCATGAAACTACCTATAAAAAAGGCATCGATCGCCGACCTTTCTACGATGATCTAGAGAGGTCAATGATTTGGTGAGTGTTGTATCATCGATTAGGCGAATAGCTCTCTTCTGAATTGAATCTAAGAGCTTTAGCGTATGTTTGGGGGCTGAGCTCCAAACATGTGAACAGTACTCCAGGACAGGTCGAATTTGTGCTTTGTAGATCATAAGCAGCTGCTGGGATGTGAAGTATCTCTTCGCACGGAATAGAAAACCAAGTTTTTGTGAAGCAGTTTTCGCAATGGACCTCACATAATTGTCCCATGAGAGTGCACTGTTGGTGGTGACACCCAGCATGGATATTGACGACTTCATAGGAACAGTGGTACCCGTCATCATCAAATTGGGCATTGTGTGATCAGCCTTCTTGGTGAACATACAAGCTTGAGTTTTAGTTACATTGAACTGTACTAGATTCTCAGATCCCCATTTCAGAATTCTTGTCAGATCCTCATTTAAAGCATCGACCTGTCTTCGCCTTGCACCTCTGGCCTCGTTGGATGATATAGGGGCTCTAGAGGAAAAGGATGAATGAAGTGTACTATCATCCGCAAAGCTATGAACTGGGCTGGAGGTCACATTCAACAAATCATTGATTCAACTCAACATTGCAACCTCCTTCCTTCTATTCTTCATGCCAATATTCTTCTTCAAAAACTCAGGTCCTTGTAACCAAAAAGAATTTATGGAGAAATCAATTTCGTTTTTTTGTTTTGTAGTTAAATCAGCAACATTAGCCTTGAAGGTACCCATTTCCATTTTGATAATATAATAATAATAATAACAATTTTTATATCCTATGAGCTTCGAATACCTTCAGCCTGCATGAAGACGATCTTAACCAACTCAGAATTATTTTAGAATCCGTCCACCAGAAAATCTCAGATATATGATAGCTTGTTTCTTGTATGATGAGATTAGATAATCTGGCTGCCATAACAGCACCCTGTAGTTACATTCGTAGTACAGTCAACATTTTATTCATCGGGCCAATTTTACATTTTGATGAAACCAGGCACACTTTTATTTCATTCTTTTCTGATTTCATACGATAATAAGCAACTGCTGCGAATCATCACTATATGAATTATATAATATCATTATATAATGAGTGGTGGCAAAAATCCAAGTGATGGTGTGAAAGCATAAAAAACATTGAAACATTTAAGATACCAAGACAATGTTTTCCTTTGAAGAAATCTGATGATGAATGTGTTCAACTGCACGTATTCTGCGATGGTAGTGATATTTCCAGATATTGACTATTGCTGCATGATTTATCACTTTTCTTCAACATGTTACAATCGAGAAAATCTTCAAAAAATACAAAATGCCTGTTCAAGATGTTCATGCAATATTCCATAACACCTCACTTCATTAGATTAGACTCAATGAAAATAGATAGTAGAGTAACATATTTATTTTTATCTCTTTTGCATAAAATGCTTCTCTCCGTACACGATATTTATATTGAGTTGATAATTTCACAGTCCCTCAGCATTCCACAAAAAAGTTTGAAGGCACCTAATAGTCACATAAGATTGATAAGTATAAATATCTCCTACATTCAGAAAATAACTGAAAGAAGTATTCTTAGGTGAACAAAGCTGAACCACTGTTTGTTTCCTTTATTGTTATTTATCTTATGGATACATTGTATTTTATTTATAGTATTGTGTGAACTACTTCATTATTTCGTAAAAGGAAGAGGGAATGGAAGAACGGCTGCAGCCGAATTCCCATCTTTTATGTTGTATCTGTTATTTTTTCCAGTACTGATCAGAAAATATTATATTATTATCATTATTGAATATGTTCATATGTTCAGTATACTTCACCCACAAAATCCTCACTGGCCTTCTTCGGATATCACATGAATATCACGGAATGACACCAATACAAGATATGCTTTGCAGATTGAGGTGGCTTACAGTTTCTCAACGACTTTACTATCTAACTATGATATTTATATTTGAAATAATAAATGAATTGCGACCAACATATTTAGAAATCCTTCTAATCACTAACAATGAAGTGCATCATCATAATACAAGATCGAATATCAATTTCTACATCCCAAGGACAATTATTTTTCAAGGGTTTGGATAGTTTTAATAAACTGCCAAATAATATAAGAAATTCCTCTTCTATCCGTTTATTCAAGAGGGACTAGATAACATTCATAACAACAAATTGAATTGAAGCTGACTTATATTCAGAATATATTATTAACTACGACTTTTTTAGAATGAAGAGATGAAATAGTTCACTCTATAGAATTTATGTGATATAGTTTAGTTTAGTGATATTTATTGTTATTTTGTTGAAATAGACGAATATTTTGATTTTTATGTATTAAGTATGTGTAAATGAGATATGTTAATTATTCATTTTTCAGCTTTTCAGGAGAATGCAAGCAGACTCCTGAACGGAGACAATAATATTGCTTCTTGTTCAGTTGATATAGATAGAACTTGGCATCCACTTCTGAAACTTGAATATGAAAATGGAAAATTCGATATCAATTAATAAAAACACCTTGTCACCAGAATTCCTCCGTCTACCAAATTGTCACTTTTCAGTGTCAAAATCGAAAACATTGAAAAATTTTACGAAGAGAAAAATATTTTAATTGTGTTGGGAACGGGAGCAGATTCGTTCCCGAAACGTCCACAAAGATAAGTAGAGGTTTTATTCTTATTAAATATATTTGTATTTCCAAAATTTTTTCAAAAACAAGGTGTCACTGACCAATAGAGAATTTCTCTTTTAGGTATCTAAAGGTTTAATTTCAAGCGCAGTGTCATTTTGGGGCAGATCCTAAATCTGTCCTTACTACAAATATATTGCAATAATTTTTAATAACTTCTACTCTATTTTTTAGAAACGAGGACAGAAAATCCCATGGAAAGCTGAAAAATGAATGTACCACCTCCTCGAAGAACTTACAGACAGTATTTATGTTAATTATGTTTATATTAGGCTTGCCTATTTCGAGATGAAGTTTCTCCTTCTATCTTTCAAAATTAATTAATTTTACCCGTGATTTCATTATCTTGACAGAAGCCAAAGGATTTCCCAATTTTCTTCCAAATGAAAGTCAAATTTGTTTGGGCAATTCACTAATTTTATGGCAAAATCAGTGTCAGTCTTTGACTTGAGTATTTTTATCTGTCTCTATGGCAATTCATGACTAACTGTTCAATATATACAAGGTGCATCGTGCAAAAATATAGTTCATAACAAAAATTCATGAATGTTTCGATGGAATGAATCATCAATAATAGATTATCTTGAGAGAATAACAGTTGAATGATTTTTGATGAGCAAATGAGAACGCTCTGTATATTATATGGTTAATTGTAAGACTAGTGTAACTTCTGGTATTTTTCGATCAAAGTTGTTTTCTTGCTATTGACAATTTTTGCAAAAAACACTGAATAATAATGTTTGAGTAGACCTTATGAGCGCCCTGTATACTGTTCGGTTGATAGGATATGAAAATTAGCAGTATTTATTTGTTCTTAAACCACTTTACCTCTTAGTATTTTCGATAAACGGTGCCATTTTCGAGTTATTTGCGATTTTTTTATGAAATGGCGGCCTTTCTTCGGTATTTCCGCCAAACGAATTTTGAGTATATGATAACTCAGCCGCAATGAATACATCACTGTGGAGAAACCTTCATATCTAATTCTTTTTCAATTTTTTTGGAGGGTAAAATCGGCCTAGGATGCAAATTTGTTTTAGGTTCCCTATGTCATGGTATTTGCTGTATGATATCACAAAAACTCAAATGACAACTTACCTGGATTCGAGACAATGACCTCTTGAATTAGGAACATCTATGGGAGTTGTGGGAGAAGGTGGACCAAAAAAATTTATTACACTAGGACGTGCTTCTTTAGCAGATCGTTGCGAATTTATGGTATTCTGCTCGTCGACCTGTAATGATAAATGGAAAATGATGATTTCAAATCAAACTTTTGATAGTCAGAGTGATACAAATTATAAAACTGCTTCATTTCTTCATTTTCGAAGAATCTAGGAAACTCAGACCACACACTCATCTCCACGATATGTCCTTACATCACTCCGCGAACCAGTCCAACACCCCCACGCACTGTTTGGCATTACAATTCAGCCGACTGGGATGGCCTTCGCATGTTTTTTTTTCTGAGTTTCCTTGGAGGAGAATGTGTTTTGAATCGGGAGATCCTACGCAATGTGCTGAAGAGATCTCGGAAATCATCATGCTGGGAATGGAAACTTACATACCACATAGCACCAAATCACGAACCACTGGTGAACCATGGTTCAATAGAACCTGTTCTAGGGTTGTCGCACTGAAGCAAGCAGCATACCGTCGTTGGCGCAGAAACCCAAGCCCTCAAACTAGAGCTGAATATGTTGAAGCTAGGAATAAATGCAATCGAACGATAGATGAATCAAAAGAGGCATACAACACGAAAATAAGATCGAAGCTCATAGAGTGTCCAAATGGTTCCCGTTCATTTTGGACGTTTGCCAAGGCAATCGGAAGAAATTTCACTTCTAGCTCATTTCCTCCCCTCACAAAGGATGATAATACATTGGCTATAACACCTCATGAAAAAGCCAACACCTTCGCCAAAATGTTTGCAGACAATTCTACCTTGGATCCACGAGGCCAGGAACTTCCGAAAGTCGCTACCATCGATAACCGTATGCCAGAAATTGTCTTCCGGCAACGCACCATCAGACACATTCTGCTTAGCCTCAACGTCAAGAAGGCTATGGGGCCTGACGGAATACCGCCTATTGTTCTCAAGAAATGTGCCCCGGAACTAACACCAGTTCTTTGCAGGTTGTTCACCCTTTCGTACAAACTCGGCGTATTTCCTTCTAACTGGAAGAAAGCTAGGGTCCAACCGATTCCAAAGAAGAGCAAGAAAACACTCCCTAACAACTATAGACCGATTTCACTACTATCTGTGATCTCTAAAGTGATGGAAAAAGCAATCAACATCGAGCTCATCCGATATCTAGAGAGCTCAAGAATCGTGAACGACCGGCAATATGGCTTTCGTCACCAGAGGTCAACTGGAGATCTGCTTGCCTATGTGACACATAAGTGGCAGGTGTCAATAGAGAAACATGGGGAGTCTCTGGCTGTAGCCTTGGATATCTCCAAAGCATTTGACCGAGTTTGGCACCAAGGCCTCCTAGCGAAACTTCCGTCATATGGTTTGCCGCCCCAACTGTGTCTTTTACTATCGAGTTTTCTTGCAGATAGATCACTCTACGTGGTGGTAGACGGGGTCTCGTCTGATACAATGACGATCAATGCTGGTATTCCACAAGGCTCTGTCTTGGCACCAACTTTGTTTTTGCTCCACATCAATGATTTGTTGAATGTGACCTCCAGCCCAGTTCATAGCTTTGCGGATGATAGTACACTTCATTCCGCCTTTTCCTCTAGAGCCCCTATATCATCCAATGAGGCCAGAGGTGCAAGGCGAAGACAGGTTGATGCTTTAAATGAGGATCTGACAAGAATTCTGAAATGGGGATCTGAGAATCTAGTACAGTTCAATGCAACTAAAACTCAAGCTTGTATGTTCACCAAGAAGGCTGATCACACAATGCCCAATTTGATGATGTCGGGTACCACTGTTCCTATGAGGTCGTCAATATCCTTGCTGGGTGTCACCACCAACAGTGCTCTCTCATGGGACGATCATGTGAGGTCCATTGCGAAGACTGCTTCACAAAAACTCGGTTTTCTTTTCCGTGCGAAGAGATACTTCACATCCCAGCAACTGCTTATGATCTACAAAGCACAAATTCGACCTGTCCTGGAGTACTGCTCACATGTTTGGAGCTCATCCCCCAAACATACGCTTAAGCTCTTAGATTCAATTCAGAAGAGAGCTATTCGCCTAGTCGATGACACAACACTCACCAAATCATTGACCTCTCTAGATCATCGTAGAAAGGTCGGCGATCTCTGCCTTTTTTATAGGTACTTTCACGGTCGGTGCTCAACGGAAATATCATCTATTATGCCACCACGCGCGATTCCTAGTAGACAAACCAGACGAGCTCAAGCTGGTCACCCCTACACTGTCAGGCTCGAGACCTGTCGAACATCGCTATACCAAGCATCATTCATCAATAGAACGGCAAAGTTGTGGAATTCTTTGCCTAGTGAAGTCTTTCCTGATGCTTACAACCTCCAAACATTCAAGAAAAATTCCAACACCTTCCTTCTTTCCCAAAATTCCACCGCTGGCTAACACGATGTTCCTCGGTTTCCCTTTCGTGTTGTCCACAGATAAAAAAAAAATCTATTTTTTTTATTATTTGACACCACGAACGGAAAACCTACGATGTTCGAGGAACAATAGTGTTAGCCAACAGTGGAATGTTGGGAGAGAAGGAAGGTACAGGAATTTTTCTTGGAAGTTTGGAGGACGTGAGCATCAGAAAACACTTCACAGGAAAAAAAATCCAAAACGTTGCGTTCTATTGGTGGATAATGCTTGGTAGAGCGAATCAATGATTCTCTTGCTCTTTCAGCTTTTTCCGAAACGTCCTCCATTGTATATCATATGTGTATATATGTATACCCTATCATAAACAGTAATGTTTCTTGAGTAATAAAGACAATCAATATAGCAACAACCTAGCAACAACACTATGATTCAAATATAGCAGGAATATAATGAATTGTTAAATTTATTCCGTTTTGAAAATGAACAAAATTCAATTGAAATCGGTCAGAAATAAAATTATCTATGTACCACGGAAATTAATGAGCTTAATATCATCACGCAACTGCTGTGACTATTATTGTTATACTATTATTGTTATACTCTAGTTTTAGGAACACTTGGAATCAATTTCAATAATCAATTAATCACTATTATATTTGACCGTTACCACAGTACTAGAATAGGAAACAAAACATCTAGTATGATATGATGATATTTTACTAGAACACTGTTGATGATGAATCTCCAATGATATTCCCAAAACAAATATAAATAATATATTAACTTTACAACCAATACCGAGTTACTAATCTGAACTATGCTATGAAAACTGAACTGAATGATGCTAAAACTAAATAAATGGTTATGGGTTTTGAGATTGAAAATTGAATTTTTGATACACATGATCACGCCATCGAAATCAATGATGCAGCAATTGAACAAGTATCTGAGATCAAATACTTAGGAGTGAAGGAAAAAAGTTGGCTTCTACAAAAGGATTTCATCAATTCATTGATGACAGATCAACCGATTGCAGGTATTGCAAAATAAATGTATGAGAACTTTGTGAAACTGTAATATCTATGCATCTGTTGATCTGAAATTTTATGTCAGTTACAATCAAATCACTCTCAAAGATAAAGATGATACAGAGATATCATTACATATAGAATATCATTAGGAACCAATTTGTAGATTATTGTATATCATTAGCAAATGCTGAATATCTAATTTACTTAATAATTATATTCATTGTTGGATTAGAGTACCATGAATCTGACATTCATGTTATTTATTATGATTTCACTATTGATTTTTATCTGACATGAAGAAATGAACTAGTTGTGATTTTATCGACACTGACAAAACTGATACCCATTTTATCACTAAATGTGTTGTCTAATCTCTTTATGGATGTGATCATTATGGATACTTTACCTCTTCAATAACTTGATCAGTTATTTTCTTGATGCTTCCAATAGCCTTAGGAAACGGATCTCCCATTAGATTATTCATTTCATTCGATTCCAGTTTTTCTTCCGGCTTACTTTCATCTCTACTGAAGAATCTTTTCAACATATTGGTAACAGAATTGTGTCTAGAAATGGTATCTGAAACGAATGACATACAGTGTGTGCGATTTCAGACCGCAACACTCCATTATTTTAAAACCCATTGACTGATTTTCAAAAAACAAAAAAAGTACTCAATATATATCAATATAGTACTCAACAGGTCTTTTCAAAAATTGAGATGAGTCTGAAATTTTCACATTCTGTAGGCCTACTACTGTTGCCGAAAGGATCAAAGTTTCAAAACGACTACTGGTAAATTTTTTGTGAAAAAATTATTTATTCCGGCTTAGCTGAAATGCCACTTAGTAAATTCGAATGCGATACCTGATACATTGTGTTAGTTATTCAAAGGCAAATTTTGATTCACCCTGAATTTTTTTATCTTTTGACAACACAAAATGAAATCCTATGATGTTCATATAATCAGTTTAGTTTCATCGTTGTAACTTCTACAGGAAGATGATTCAGATTTTACTGAATCCCGATATGCAACTCGGAATATTATATCTGAAAGTCCGACTTGCAACTCGAATATTTGAGGAGTTTCGGTAATACTGTGGAGACTTTCCAGTCCCAAACTTTCATACCGAAAATATCCAGTTTATTGAGTGATTTCATGAATATGAATTCTGAGTTATGAACAGATATCATTATATAACTTTCATCCATTCTGTGAAACACAATTTCAGACATTCCAGTTCTAATTTCGAAATCAATAGTAACAAACATTCACATTCAACAAAACATCTCTCATCAAAATCGAATCTGATATTGGTAAAAGATATATTCATTACAATGGAATAATACTTCAGAATGAATTGTCAACAAAACTAAAAAAAAATATAAGCGTAAAAAAATATGAAAGAACTTAACTAGTATTCATTTGTCTGAATTATTTCCATGTCATCATTTATTCAATATGAAAATCAATTTAGTTGACCATGTGATTATTCTTCTATACATTCCATGAATTTAAATTTATATTTATGTAGTTTGCTGTTTTTTTTTTCCTTGGATTAAGGTGCATCGATTGCTAGTATCATTAGCACCAGAATTTTAAAAAACAAACATTTTTGGTTTCCATACTTCCTTCTCATATTTAATGTTCAAGTTTGTTTGTAAAGGTCAGTTGATTTCTGAGAGATGTTCGGATATATTAAAAATCAGCCGCATATTTCTATCTCTTGGGCAATCACATATGATATGTGGTAGCGTGATTGATTCACCATAACTATCGCATATCGGGGGTTCCTGCCCTTCCAGAATAAATGCATGTGGTAATGCTGTATGTCCGAATCTCTGTCTATGGATTTCAACACTATCAGCCCTGGGCAGTGCCCCTGGAGGTCGCCAAGGCTGAATAGATGGTTTGATTAACTTCGGATTGTTGTTCACCTGATCCCATTCACGCTGCCACATCTCCTTTATTAGGTATTTATAGTCACCCTTTTGTTTCGCCCTAGTTTGCTGTTGTTCATATTCATGTTATCTGTTCCGTTATTATTCTATATTATTATTCCTTCTTATTATTATAATTATTATCATCATTACATCGTGTTTCTAGAATAACAAAGATGACTGATTACCTGGAACAGTTGTTCCTAAAGAAATCTGTGATCCCTTCGACCTGAATGAATAGGGCCTCGGTTTAGCGGAAAATGTAATAGGCCCCCCATCCAAACCGGTATAGGATTGCATGTCATCCATTTTTGGCAGATTTGTCATAATATCCTGATCCTGGGGTCTGTTAGCTATATTCGCAGTCGACGGTAGAGGATAGGAGTCCCTGATTGCCCTCGCCGCAACTGTGGAGGGCAGTTCCTGGGGAAATTTTTCATCCCAGTACTGGTCTCGTACTAGCTCCGGATGGTCATGGTGCATCTCGTCGACTATCATGTAAGAAACCTAAAAAGCCGATAAACATAACGCACTCTCCAAGGATTCATCCAGGACGGATATTTACGCAGTGACACCAAATCGCGTACCGAAATTAAAAGAGAAGCAGGTGGAATTATAAGATATAAGTTGCAAACTTTCAAAATCATCAAAAATTATATTGACTCTCAAAAAGCACAACACATTAGAACAGTAACGAGGAACAGTAATAAGGAACGGTCAGACAAAATGTTCGGAAGTTAATCCATCAAACTCAATAGACTGGTGTAGAAGCAGAGAATGATCATATTGTCATATTTAAAGTAAGTTATAGAAAGTAAGTTATAAGTAGGTTATATTCCGTGTATAATTTTTGATTTGCGAAGCGTTTTGACTGTAAAACGCCGCGAGATTTTTCATTCACTGCCTCGGGTGTCATGATAATTATGGCAATATTCCTGCGAAGTAAAAACTAGCTTTTTGAATGTGTCACTGTCAATTTGACACGGGGTGCATGCTAATTAATTTCTGTACCTATCGTTCTCAAATTTTGATTTACTGTCAGATTTGTGTATTTTTTCATACTTCTGTATCAAGATCGTATTATCAGTGGGGTTCATATTCATATCCGAAACCATATGACTCTTTAATTTTAGCATCAGTCTGAGCATATTTACAGCGTATTTGCTCTATTCATTTGGAAGGAGGGATATCAGAAGATTGAAACACGAGCTGAATATTTTCATGATGTGTATGAAGATTCTTCATGATTGTTATCTTCCCTGAATTAAAGATTTAGAAAATTACAAATTCACAAGAGGTACATACTGATAATCTTTGCCTGCAACATCTGCGAGTATGGAACATCTTTGAATGGATTAATATCAAATTACTAATTGAACAAAATTTTTTCAAAGAACTTTTAAATATCACTGAGGGACCAAGGTGAGGTTGGAGTGGAAAGCCAAGAAAAGATACTTCTTTTCAATCTCAGTTCAATGAGCGGAATAAGCTGATTCTTATGAGTTATGTGAGTTATCACTGCATTCACAAATTATTGGCATTATCAAAATTCACGATGAACTATAATTACCAGCATCTATTGAAAATCCAATATCTGGTTACAGACTTTCAATTTTTCTCTTCTATTTCATCAACCTCGAATTTTCCAAATAAACATTATACCTAACGTATAAATTCTATTTGTAGCACACCTGTAAATTTCTATCGACCATCCAGTTAACCTCAAAATCATCATCATCGTCGCCAAATGGGTTAATCATAGACTCGGCAACCTTCAGCCACCCAATGTAAAAGAAAAACTGTAAGGTGGTGAAGATAGGAAAATATAAATCGAATTTGTATTTATTTCCTTCTGTCCATTGGTGAGCCATTACATTTGTCAAGAAGTAACTGTAGACAGCCAATGTCACAACCTGAAATGAATTTTTGTATTATGCTCATTAGTCATTGAATAATTTCCGTTCATTCTAGAAATCACACTAGTGATAACACTTAGTGACCTCCAGACTTTGAATCCGGCGAACTCCTATCAATATCTCACAAGTCACAGTTTTGAGTTTTACTTGTCAATTGCAACCTTGTACGACACAATCTACACATTTCATCTAGGTCTTTGAGAAGTTAATGAAAGAAATCTTCTTTTATTTGGTATATTCAACAACAATTTGATTTCATCGAAGAAGAAGTGAAAAATAAATTAGACACAATAAATCAACAATTTCATACTTCTCTTTTTCTCGAAGCATCGTTGATAAGTAATTCATAAAAAAAATGCAGAAGATGTATTAAGCTCACATTTTCCACTAATACAGTAGCTTCTTCAATCGAGAAACTGGCACAGTTACTCATATCATAAAAAAAACATGAATATTCGGTACTCAGTAATCAGTACATCTAGTCTGTAATTCAGTAGAAGAATGACATTACCTGATATGGTTGAGATATTATTTTATGAACTGACGAAAAAGACATTCCTCAGCGGAATTATTATCATTTACCTGGGTATATACTAATGGAATGTTAATATGGTCATAAGTTAAAAGTACACCACACTTGCCGCGGAATTTATTCAATTCATCGATTATAGTTTTAACAGCAAAATCGTCTCTTATCCTTCCTTCTTTCCTTGCCCTTGTCACTATACTAGAAGCCCAAACAAGAGGTAACCTAAAAACCAATAGAGAAAATTACATGTATATATTCATAATACTAGTTACTGAATGAAGTAAAAAAAAACTAATAAATCGAAACTTATCAATGTTAGAAGCAAACTTAAATATTTTGATATAGAAAGGCAGACGTGTATTCTGTTTTTTTTCGTGAAATGATTAAAAGGAGATGAACCATGTCATCCTCGTAGCCTGAAATGAAGAAAGCAAGAATAGACAATCAATAACCCAAGGATGCACCATGCAAGCATCAAAAAGCATTCTTGATGCAAGAAAACTGACAGTTCCGCAAAAAGGACGAGACCTGTCTATCCAGTTTATCTTACAACGATTGGCTGAACGAGAAAACTTAAGAACATTTCATTGAACTTGAATCCGTATCGTAAGATGGGATGAACAAGTGATTAACTGAGAAGAATGTTTGAATCAAAGTGTGTAAAACAAGTTATATTCGATTACCGAAGCGATTGTACAAATGATGATTTCCAAACACATTTTGTTCTTACAAAGTTCATTATCAATTGGTTATGATCAAACTAATCGTAAATACTGACATAGTATTTTTATTATGGATTGGTGCAAATATGTTTGAAGGCAGACTAGAAGTGACCGATCGTAATGAATGGTAGGAATTGACATGTTACATACTCTAATTTCCATTGAATTCAACAAACATTATTATGCGTTCTCAATCGTTCAACTTAGATAATCATATCATACTTTTCTGACGTTCATATACATGTATATATCATGTGACCAAAATGCTATTACTTTCTACAATACAGTGGAAGATATCAGCTTGTTTACTGATGACAGGAAAAATCAATGAGTAATAACATATAATTATTAAAATGCTTGAATGAATAGTCGAGAAACTCGCAACAATCATTGAAGCATTGAATACAAATATTTGAATATCTGAAACATACTGAAAAACGTGAAATATCACCTTTTTATATCGTCAAATATCACGCTTCACGAACAATATAATAAGGTATCAAAGGCGCCAACAAAAATATTTGAAAACCAGCAATCATATAGAATAATACTTTCCACTCACCAATGTTTGGAATACTTTGGAAATTTATTATTCAAGTCCTCCATTATCTCCTTTTCGCTTGTTTGCAGAAGACCGGCATCAACAAAATGATCCAGCGTTGGAAATCGTTTCTTGACTCTGGGAGAAATCATTGTGAAAACCATTGTCACACATAAACAGACATATCTCATGATTGTACGTCTCATCACTCTTCCTCTTTCATCCTTGAAAAAACACATAGATGTATTGCTTTGATCAGGTACTTGTGATGTTTTTTTCTCAATTTTGAAAAACAAAAACAGGCCATGAATTTCACTGATGGCCTCCAGCTTTCAGGTTATGAATTCGAATTCAGTTTCCACTAAGGTTCTAGTGGACTTAATGAAAAGGACAAGCATTCTCAAGTTATTGGAATCCATAACACTTCACATTAGAAAACCTTGAAAGCCATTCAGTGGTTCCCAGAAAAAGTTATAGCAAATTGATGCAGAATTAAATTCTGCATCCGACCATCTAATAAATACAAGATGTCCCATTTAAGTTTCTGCCAAAAATCATATGAAAATAGAAGAAATGATATGATTTTGAAAGTATAATTCCTGTGCTTCCGTCAAATCCCAGAAGTGCTTCCCACCAATCGGAAATGGGTAAAAGTCGCAGTGTTGAAAATATGGCTACATCTTTAAAAATTACTACGGAACCCTCTAACAAACGTCTACCGTGAAAAAACCTGTATTTGCCTGCGTTGCCAAATCGATAGAATAGTCGAAGTACTGAGACATAGTTCACACGATAGTATTATAGATACCCAATTTCAAGCTATCAAAAATTGTACTATTGAAGATGGAGAAGACGGCTAATGAGAATAAGGAAAATTGAAATAATCATATCATGAGAATAATTGGTAATTCAAATGAATAAATCATGCAGAATCACTGAATAATGGTATAGTCGATACTCATACCTAGCCAATGGTTTTCATATTCATAACAATATATTTTTATGCACGTAACTTATACAAGAAATGAAATATTGGATTATATATAGGGTAAACTATTTCCCAGGAACAGTACAACTTCATTTTTTCTTGTCGCGGCTATATTGGATTTTATTTTAGTGCCATTGAAAAGAGCGGAGAAAATAGTTGAAAATTATGTATTACTTACCTTTACGTAAATGAAATATTATTGCATACCTATGATGATGATGATTCTTTGTTTTGTCGCATTTATGTATGAATATACTTCTTCAATTTTCCTGTTATTTCAACTAATGAATTGTGATGGTGAATGATTTTCAACTATTTTTTTCGCTCTCTTCGATGGCACTAAGAAATTTGATCTGTATCTGGAAAATAATTTACTCATTATATGTTCATGAAATGTAGGTAAAATAACTGATAGCAGAAACACCAGGTTTTAAATATTTTCGTCATCACAAACGGGCCTCATTGATGATATTAATTTTCGACCTTGCTTACATTTTCAAGGTTATTGCATGGTCAGCTTTGACTTTACAAAGGAAACATTTATTATTTATCCCTATGAAATCTTGATAACTAGGGAAAAAAAACGTTCATCAGAAACATTTCCGCTGATATCAATTTGACCAAAGGAAAGATCGAGGAATTTTTATTTTCTGCAATAATTTTTAATATAAAAATTAATTTAAAATTAGTTTTTTAATTTTCAAAGTCAAGAATCTCCCGAAAAGGAAAATTACTCAATAAAAAAAGATTACATATTCATGTTATGAAATAGTTCTCATCACAAGATTTTTACATTGGCAAAATGACAGAATATAGTTGAAAGCTGTGCGAAATTGAGTGGAAATGGCAAAATAGTTATTTTCCTAACAACTGCGCAAAGTGTTACTTTTCCGCACGCAAATACAGTTAGGCGAACGACGCGAAGCGGAGTTCGTATAAGTTTTTGCATTCGGAAAATGCACTTTGCGCACGTGTTAGGAACAACATTTTTCCTACGAGCTCCATATCAGATAACAACGAGAATAAAAAATTATAACTTATTGAATAATTTTTTAATTGAACTTGATGAAAGAATCATACAACAAACAATTAAATAGCATTAAAGAAAATAGAAAATCAAATTATTTGTTCATAATATTTATAACGAAAGAACAATTATTTACATTTTGCAAATTAATTGCGGATCCGGTCAGTTCATTTGATGGATGGCTTATGGTACGACTTGATGAACACTGACTCAGCGCAGAAGGGCAGTCAATCATATGGCTTGGTGACGGTTGATTTAACTCAGGACAGTTGTTTAAATGGGTTGATGAAGGTTGACTCAACTTGGAAGGGCAGCTGTTCATGTGGCTTGATGAAAATTGACTCAATGCAGAAGGGCAGATGTTCGTGGCCAATATTTTATTCGACAAATCCTTCTTTTGATTTGTCTAATCATCAATGTAGCTTTCGGCTACAGTCGTCGATTTCCAGCCTCCGAGTCTCTTGACATTAGTGATTCCTGCTCCAGAATCAGCCAACATGGTTGCGGAGAAACGACGGACACTATGTCCTGTAAACTGTTCAGGATTTTCCACTTGTAGATATGCAGCTATCCTTGAAGGCATTCTACCGAATGAATTTATTCCAATACATCGAGTACTGCAAGCTCCTTGGCAGTTCTGCTCAAAAAAACGACTATGCGGAGTATATGATTTTCGCAAATGTGCATATTTATGATACAGTTGTAATAATGTCCCTTATTTGTTTCATTTGATACTACAAAGATTCATGAACTATTGTTTTAACTATCGGGGATTTTGACGACTATCGAATTTCCTTTATCCTCTACGTGATCAACCATTATCTTGCAAAGCTCATCGCGCCTGCAAGCACCGGCCAACCCAAAAATGGTGACGACTTTCATTAGAAGTTAAATTTGATCAGGTGCTTCTTCCATGAATCTGGAAACTTCACTTTTGTCAATTTTGTCAATTTTGTCGTGTCATTCTCGTTATGATATCGAAATTTTCGTCCCTTCAACAATGATGAAACAAAATTTTTCAATCGGAGTTCCTATGAATTTATTCATTATTTGTGGAGTGTGATGAAGAGATACAAATTTCGGCAGCTTTTCAAATCATCAATAATATAGAGCGTTCCATTTGGAATAATCCATTTGAAGTGTTCTGTTGTGATTCACCAGTAACGTCTTATGTGCCATCCACCGGTAATCAGCCTGTATATGGAGTCCTATTTAAAATAAGCCAATTGACATCAACTTCCGGTATTACCAGAAGAGCCGTCATCTTGTGAATATTTTAAATATTTACATTTTAATGAATTTCAAAAAAATCCAAACTCTATTTCCGAGAAATCGATTCAAGAAATTCGTCGTTGGACACCTTGTCTCGTCAAGACATACCCATATTGTTCGTATTACTACTACTACTACTACTACTACTACTGTTTAATTACTACTACTATTTATTGACTGGCCTGTGTATACTACTAATGTATTTGTTACATTGTCTCAGATAGGTAATTTGTGTGCAATAATAGTTATTTATGTATCGAGAGCTTTTTATTGACACTGCAGCGTGTAAGTAAATGCCATTGCTATCATTCGGGCTATCAACACGCCTAGGTCCATGAAAGCAAATATACCGGAAAACATACATTTTATACAAGACAAGTATATTTGATATCTCATGTAGATTCGTCTTCACCTCAACAAATCCAAATATATCTATAAATAACTGATCTGATTATATTATCAATATTAAGTTATAATCCATTTGAATTAATCATTTCCAAATTTCGTTATATTATTGGT
This sequence comes from Gastrophysa polygoni, assembly GCA_963576655.1. NCBI lineage: Eukaryota > Metazoa > Arthropoda > Insecta > Coleoptera > Chrysomelidae > Gastrophysa > Gastrophysa polygoni. The sequence continues at coordinate 21,900,196 of OY755083.1, forward strand.
AATAAAGTTTTGGGTTTGATCATATCATATTGTGTGATAGAACTATCAAGAAAACTTGAATGAGCCAGCACAATTGAAACATAAATGGCCTGAATATTGCAGGAATGCTCATTACGACGAATTACCTACACAAGGTAAATTGAGAGTCGGATGATGGTGCTTGATGGATTTTCGACTAGTAATGAGCAATCTTGTATAATTAAAGGGAAATTTACTTCAGCGCTTGCTTAATGATTTCATCGCCCACCGAACAATAATGTCGTCCAACTAAAGTTATACTTTACGTCCGGTGGTGCAAAAATTATTACTATCAATATTTGAGGAAAACTTACATGTCCATGTACAGTGGCACTCACGAAGACCGCTACTGGATCTGGATGTGGTATATTAAGGTACTGATTCCACCATCTCGCCATTATAACAGAAACATAAAAACCTAATACAAACGATAAAGGTATTAAATTTGAATAATCGTCACAGTACTTCACTATTGCTTCGAAGGTCCTGAAAAAGTTCCAACATTGGTAAAAATTCGAGAAGAAAAACAGAAATATAATAAAATACAAAGTGTTTTATTTGATGAGGAAGTTTTTCAACTTCCTCTTCGACCGAGAGTGTTACGACATTCCTAAATTTTAAAAAATTATCGAAATGACAACATTGATAACACTTCTAATGAAGCGGTTGAACGCCCAACCATGTATTTTTCTTTCTAAATAAAAATAGAAATTTCTAACATCTCTAATCACATCATCTTGTTGACAGTGAACAAAAAAATATATATTTTTTACATTGATAATTTCTTAGCAGAACAGCACAAAACAGTATGTCCATAGTTATCAATATATTTCTTCATGCTGAGCAAAAAAACTGATTATATATTATCAAATAGTGAAAATATGGTGGAATATAACATGCACTTACTCACCTTTTTTCTGAGTCTTCCAATATGCAACGATATATTATGCTTAACCCATAATAAATACATAAAAACATGATCAGATCTAACCACACTAGCTTGTATATACTTCCCCTCCATCTGAAACGAATAATTTTCATGTCAGAGAAAATCATTTTCAGTTTTCAGAAAATCTTTATCAATTGACGAGCTGGAATTTCAGATACATCTGTTACCCTACAACGAATATATTCAGCAGTTTTCTGTTGAATATACCCAATGAGCATTAATTGTTTTCACTGTTCAAGATATGAGAGAGTGCAAATTCCCAATTTAAGAAGATTTTCATTTAAAGATTCTCATAGTAGGTTTTCAAGTCATCACGAAATTAGCGGTCACTTTGGGAATGTATTTCATGTAACCAAACCAACTGTAACCAAACTTTGTTGTTCTGGACCCTACAAATTTGCACAATTACAAGAAGACGGTAATAGATAACATTCAGTATATGAATATTTTATTTTCGCAGAAGATCGCAGATTTCGAAAAAAAAATAATAAAATTCAGAGCGTTCCATTTTGACACATGAATTTCTAGCTATTCACACTTTCAGGGATCACCTTGTACAATCTCTGATAAGGATTGTAGAGAAAATTTATCGCTGGAAAATTTGGAAACTTTCTTCTTCATGATTACCGAGTCCGAAATATCAAAGAATATTTCGGCAGGCGATTAAGTGAGAGAAGAAAGCATACACAGTAGTGCTGATTGAAATAACTATCATAATATTCCCATTATACATTGTATTTTAAGTTATACCCTTACTGAGACAGACATATATGGTATACGAGTGTGGATTATTGTTTCGATACGTGATGTTAACAATCCCCACAAGTGGTGATCCCGACGTGATATTTTTCGACATAAAATGAAAGCAATACTACAATCAAGAAAAGACAACTGAACACCGTGATGTCACTCGACGAACTGGCTTAGTTGCTGGCAAGCTGTAATTTTTACAGCGATTTTCTAAAACATAAGTCATCCAATCGACGCTTAATAAATTAATATTATACAGGGTGGTTGACTGGTGTGTCAAACCCCGGTACAAAGGAACTCAAAAAAGTCGATCTTTTGAAACGGAACACCCTCTATTCTCTATTATCTAATTGAAGACTTGATTACCCTTCGGATGATATGATATATTCCCATGCCCATCTTCAGAGGTTATCAAGATATTACAGAAGGACAAATTCTGAATTTATTATTCATTCTTCATGGTCATTGTAACAAATTAACGACAAAATAATATCAAGGACATGCAGAAAAGTTGATAGTTTTCACTAAGTTCGCTGCTTTGTTTTTGTGTGTCGGTGCAATAAACAATACCTACTACTCTAGGTATAATGTGATCATATATTTACCTTATCTTACCATATTTATTACCTTTTTTTTTCTCGAATAGGACAAAATGTGGAAACTTAAGTTAGAAGTACTGGATAATAAAAGTTATTCGCATAATATATCATTTTTAAATATATACGAAGGGCGTTGCATGAATGCGTGACAAATTACTTATATTTTTTAAATGGGACACTTAGTATATATTTTTTTCTGATAACTTCAGGTAGAACTCAGATAGAGTTTCAAATGCCCTATACATATACATATGATAGATTTCGGAATATTCGCATTTCAACTAGATATCAAAATGAAAAATTGATTTTTTTTTTCTATGGCTGTTATGAAATATGACTTCCTTACTAGTTGTCGTGAAAACCATTGAGGAATGAGCTCAGAGCACAATTGTTACAGAATAGAAAAACATCGGAAGTGGATCTTCACGTCGGAATCTTGAATTAGAAGCTATCGACCTAAAATGTTTGTCCCTAGACTGAAATATAAACATTGCAGGTGCAACAATAATAAGTACCCTAGCACTAAGATCAGTCAGATGTACCCTCTGAAATGAGCACATTCATTCACTTGCTAGAGGTCCGTTGACAGTTGTCTATTCTGTAATGTCCAGGCCGTATTATAAGTGCCATGGGTCCCATAGAAACAACTGCGTCGTTATGAAACTTTTTAAGAACCGACAACAGCAATGAGCAGTGACAGATCTGCAATTGAATTTGGAATTCGAGTGTTTGCTGTTGTGCAATGATTCGACTATTTAATATCATTGCCGTAGAAAAAGTATATTGTTAAACTTAAACGGAATGCTCATTACTCACTCGTATGAAAGTTTGCTGCTAAGGCTCGTGATCGAATCATTTCATAATTGAGAATAAAAATTACTCTTCCCGACTCGTTGTGCAATATACTATTCACATTATGATACCTTTCATCGTGCACTAGTTGCCTATCGCAGATGGTAAATACAAAACAGAAAACAATCAGAAGTTGATTATTATGTCGGAGTCTTGGATTAGGGGTTGACCGAGGGGTTGACCAAAATATATCAATCATGTGTACCCTCTCGAATGTGAGAATTTATTCACTTGAATCCAAGTCGTAGTAGCGCGTCTCCATAGAAACCACTGCGTAGATATGACACGCAATATAAAATGACAACAGCAATAAACACGTGATAGCTATGAAATTGAAAGTATATATGTTGTGATATCATTTCGCTCAGCGAGCTGCTCAGTTAGTACCCAGATGTTTCGAAAACTTTACATTTAGGTATAGAAAATGTTTTACGAAGAAATATTCAGAATTTTTGGAATATTATAAAAGGTAAACAACATACAGTATATTGGTAATGGTGAAATATTTAAAATATATGGCTCCAATCTAAGATTTGAGAGGGCAGGCTCTATAAGTGATCACCATGTAGCTACTTACGTTGGATTTGACGAGGGTTCAACGTTGGACACCTCCTATTATTCAAGTGCGTTATTTTTCCATCTCAAGAAAACATAAATATCGAAGAGGCGCCAAATTCGCAAGTTCCGAGCCGAATTTGAATTCGTCGAAGTATGACCGGCCCTGTTGGCCCAGCCGGATGATTATACAATATATTATTATATTACAATAATATACATGGTTATTCACGCAGGATGATATACAGGGTGAGTCAAAAATGTGTACCCAGCTTTCTGGGGGTGATAGACCATTGAAAAATAAGTGTAGTTTGATGATTAAACTCATGGCCCAAAATGCATATTAAATAATTTCTCCGCATAACTTCTGAACGATGAAAGCCACCCGATTGAAATTTTGTGCATGAATGTATGTTGTCAAAATACATTTTTTCGTCACACTTCCACATTTCTGATATTGTTATAAAGGGTGTTTTCAGAGGGTGAGTCATGATTTTTTGTAGGAAACTTTTTTCCCTGTATTATTCTATGCGTCTATGCCTCGTCCTATCCACCTATTAGAAAAATTATTATTCAGCCAATCACGTACAACTCATACGTAATGAGGTATGTTAAAAGGGATGTCTTCTAATATCGTACTCAACTCATTTTTCAAGAAGCTGAGGTACATTGCACCATTCAGAGACCCTGGGAACATGTAGTATCCAACGAATTTGTCACCTAAAGTCGCAGCCCAGATGTTTCCTTTGAAATTATATTGAAAATGTGTAACTTTAACTACGTGTGGATTTTCAACAGCCCAGAAATGAGTGTTGCGCGAATTGAAAACACTGTTCCTGGTAAAAGTTGCTTCATCTATGAAAAATATTTTGTTCAAAAACTCAGGACATCTTCGAGTTCGTTCCAGCATCTCTTCGCAAAATCTCACCCTTATTTCGTTGTCACGCGGTAACAGTTCTGTAAGGGTGTAGCTGTTGCTCTCTGAGAATCCTGGCAACATTCGCTTGTGTTGTGTCTATTCGTCTCGCTAATTTCGTAGTACTTATTTCCGGATACTCTTCCACAGTATTTAATACTTCTTCTTCAACTCCTACAGTTCTCGCTCTACTTGGTCGGCCACCATTTGTATTTTTCATTTTTAAACATCCTGTTTCACGCAGTCTTTGCACAATCCTCAAAACTGTTCTCGAATTTGGAACGCGTCGAGTGGGAAACATCTCTGCATTACGTCTTACGGCAGCATTTGCATTTCCGAAGCACTCGCCAAGCATCAAAAGCATATCAGTTTGTTAAGAGAATGAATAACCTGCCATTTCTCAAAATCTCAGTTGAAAATCGCAGTAATAATATAACTAAGCAGAAAAGCACACGAGGAAATTAATTACAACAATGTTGATGACATGAACGTCAAAATTAAGAACAGAATTGTTCATGGCCTGCTAAAATATCGTCACCGATGAATCTCACGATGAATTAATCTTCTGAAATAATGTCACTACAAAAACCCAAATATCTCGAAAACGGTTCAATTTTTTGTGTTTGGATAAGAATACCTTTTTCATGTAATTTTTTTCGCTCTCGAAAACGGTTCAATTTTTTGTGTTTGGACAAGAGTACCTTTTTCATGTAATTTTTTTCGCTCCATCGGATGTTTCCATTTTTTTACCAAAACGACTACAAGGAAAGATGTCCCAAAACAATCATGACTCACCTTCTAAAAACACCCTTTATAACAATATGAGAAATGTAGAAGTGCAATGAAAAAATGTATTTTAACAATATACATTCATGCAGAAAGTTTCAATCTGGTGGCTTTCACCGTTTAGAAGTTATACGGAGAAATTATTTCAATTTTATCAACTTCGGAAGGATATATCTCCCTTAATATGCATTTTGGGCCATAAGTTTATTGATCATACTATACTTATTTATCAATGTACTATCACCCCCAGAAAGCTCGGTACACATTTTTGACTCATATATATATATATAAAAGATTTCATTCATTGAGGTTATTGTTTTGCTGCAGCTAAATCTCAGTTGTGATGTCTACCATGGACAGATATTTTGTTGAACTGAAATTGCGACTAATTGTACTTTTTTGCAACCAAGATTTAGCAGTTGGATAAAAACTCTCCGGTTTTTACACTCGCAAAATTTCAGAGATCTACTCTCGGATCTACTCGTAACCTATCCCAGCCTATACTCACTCAAAATTCAACAATGCCGGTTTTCGTTAGTTCATGTCTCATGAAAGAAATAAATCATTGTAAAAAATAATCTTGAAATAATAATACAGTTAGAAGTTGTGGAAATATCAAATTGGTTACACCAAAATATTTTCATGAGTATTTTTATATACAGCATAATTTCCGTTTGAGCAGAGCAGTTTGTTGACCTCTCAATTCATGAAACTTCATGAAACTTCATGAAACTTGCAATTCTTGAAATACTACCAATATATTACCTGTGTAGTACCAATAATCACTACTGAATAATTCCAATATTACCAATATTACTGTATTACTACTAATATTCCCAAATATGTCTTGATAATACCAATAAAACTGGTAATACTGGAATTTAAAACTTTACTGGTAATATATTACTGACAGGGTGTACACCATATTACCATAGTGAGCCACCCGCGCCTATCACCCCTCAAAGTTTATCATTATCTTTTCGGAACAACCTGTATATTTGAGATCCTATAAGCTAGTTTCATGAAGGGAAAATCTGGGGCCCTTTTCTATTTTCAACAAGGCGCTGAATCATTCCAGCACGCGCCTGTCAGCTGTAACGATTTTTTTCTGACCCTGTGAGGATTTTCAAAAACTTATACTCACCTATATGTTAAATGAGCAATAATTACTATACACAGAGTTCAGTTCAGAGTTTCAAAATATGTTCTAGGGCAGGTAATTAATGAGGTTATTACATATTTGAAATCATCATGAAGACCTTGAACATCTATAGTATTGACTGAGGTATTGACTGATCTTCATCAGTTGAGTACATACATAATGATTATGTCTCTGACTCGCGAAAAGTTACTAACTACTGAGAGTAATTTTAATATAACTTCAGGACAATGAATTGAATTGAATTGAATGAAATATTTGAAATCACAAGGACACTGATGAATGAAATTAATACTTCAATTTCCCAATCATCTAGAAAATATGTACTAGCTTTTTCAACTCGTTTTTCACAAGAATAGAGTATGAAAAATAAAAAATGACTTTGAAACTGCAGAAGCGAAGGAGAATAATTAGGTACCTATGTATTGAAAGTATACAGGAAAATTTTCAGAATATGAATATTGATTGATCTATTTATATAAATTACTCAATTTACCTGATTTACATTTCAATTTCAAAGTTATGTCAAAGTTCATTTAGGATTTTCTTGAATGCACCAATCATATTTCATGTGGAATCCAATCCAAATTACCCATAAATCTAATGAGATTCTACTCGAGATTTTAGGAGCTTGTCTGTATATTGATTCTATGAATGCAGTACAGAAAAACATCAGCTTGAACTATTATCATATTTGATATGATTTCTGGTGAAAAATCACATTATACGATGATCTCACAGACAAATACAGATACAACCAAATTATTGAACTCATGAACTCACCTTGCCAATAATTTCAAAAAGCAGCCAAATCCTTTAACAGTTGCAACTTCAGCATTGTATGTTACTGTCATGTTTAACACAAATATTGAATAACAAATCCTTGAAGAAATCCTTTATGAGAGAGGTGGGAGAGTTGAATAAAGAAAATGATTACCAAATTCTCCTGTACCTATGCCAAATTAGGCATAATTTTGGCTAATAATATCAAATAATGTAAGGTTCAACGAAAGATTTTCGAAGAACATTCTTGAATAGATGACATCAAATTATAAAGATGTAGGAAGTGACTCATTATCACAGGGAAAATGCTTGTGGACACTACACGTACACTCACAATTCTGAAGGTCTAGTAACATAAACAATAACAAAGAACTATCAAAATCAGAGTAAAACTCAAACGACTTTCGAGGTTATATATCATTGAAAGTGAAGTTAGGAACCGACTTCTTCGATTCTTTTTTCCTTTATTAATTTCTTCCAAAGCCGATAGTGGACAGAACAATTTATACCTCACTGGTATGGTAAAATATTCGTACAGTGAACACAAGTAAGTTCGCTCTGTGACGTCAGCATTGCTCTTACGTGTGGATAACGATGTACAAAATATTGGTGCAATCACTGATCGTGTTTTGTTAGGTCAAAAATGCTAACGTCATTTTCCGCTATAATGGCCTAATAATTTTGAAATTCCCCATTTTTACAGATTTCTGTGAAAATAGTTTATGTTTTGGGATTTTAACATCATTAATTCAGAAGTAACCTAAATTACTACTAATCAACGTTTTGATAACACTGATTGTGCAATTATCAATAATACAGGTGAATTTATGCACAACGCTTCATCTTTACTTTTCTCTTCCATCAACTCTTATTTAATTTAACCTTTCATCAAGGACTTTTTCACTTTTATGCACACACTTTAATAAATTAAAACTCTACTTCGTCATGTTATACTTATATATAATTATTTGTGTTTTGATAGTTCATAGTGATAAACTCGAACTCAAATAACAAGGTTTTCACTGTTTTACATTATAGCTTTCACAGAAATTTAATTATTTTCCAATGAAAGTTTCATTCCTGCCTAAATAAGTGGCAAGGTTAATGAAAATTCTAACCACAATTGATAAAAAGAAGAGGAAATTATCAATGACAAATTCGCGCATGCGCACATCGTATTTTTCTTTAACTTTTCGGTAAAAGATCGAAGTTGCCCAGTCAACACAGGAGAAATATATCAACGTCTCAGGGATATCAAAATCTAGAGAAACGAGATTCAGATGTCCTTGTGATGTCATTTTGTTAACATTACTACGATATTATACTGCGACATCCCTTAGATGTCTAAATCAACAATAGCTAGATCAAGACATCCCTTCGATATCATACTTCGACATTCCTGAGATATCGAAATCTATCCTGAGATATCTCTGCGTTGGTATATCGTAACATCTCTACGATGTTAAACTGCACCCTTCCGATATTGAAATCAATCAATCCAACTGCGACATTCTTCATTAAGAATTCGAAAATGTTTTTTCTTGTGAATTATATATGGTATTTTCAAGGTATATATATATAAGTTATATATCGCCAGGCTTCATATTCAGCATCATTCTTCAATAGAACGGCAAGGTCATGAAATTATTTGCCTAGTGAAGTCTTTCCTGATTCTCACGATCTTCCATCTTTTGAGAAAAATTCCAATACATTTTCCTTCGCTCCTAAAGTTCCACCGCTGGCTAACACGATGTTCCCTGAACATTGAAGGATATTCTTTCGTGTTGTAAAAAGATAAACAAAAAAACTTATTCAGTTCCAAAATTGTTACTGCTTCTACACGAAGAAAACCTCCCATCTTGGTTTTCTGAATCTCTATACTTAGTCCTCACATGTTCGTTGCTTAGGTATTTTACCTCAACTACTTTATTGCATTATTTTTTATTTCGAGAAAATCAATTCGCCATGAAAAGTGGAGGCGGATACATTAACTAAATCGTTATTTACTGTTAGATATAATTCAATTATGCAACAATTCAAGGTGTGTCCGTAACACACTCTGTATTCCATCTTCTGTCGTTACCTTCTATGCGATCGGCGATTCAAATTCACCGCCTTGTCCAGAGTCGTTCTGATTAAATGTTAGTCAGTCTGTAAATCCAAAATGTGCGCATGCCCAGGCTACAGTTTAATTAGTATTCTCTATACTGTGCCCAGGCCAAACAACAACATCTGTGCGTGGTGTGGCGTGTGAATTGCTCTATCTAAAAAAAAATTACTACCAATTTCTTTCAATTTATCATTGATTTTCAGATATTATAATGAAACAGCACAAAGATACCGAAAAAACATCAAGTTTGCTCTGTTTGATTGGTTCAGGCATGCAGAGCAGAAGATTGGGAACAAAAATCCAATCACTGAGATGGAAGAAGATCCTGGATTTTTTTTCATTTTCCAATGCAAGAATGCGGTTGTGTTTATCTATTGTGTTTTTCTGAGTGAAACTTCTATGTTAGAAATATATTTTTGTTTGTAATTGGAGTATATGTCTCGACATTACATCCTTTTTATCATTTCACTTCTTTGTTTTTAATGTTTGGGAAATTGGTGAATATTAAAGTTGTATGAAATGACTACTGGAATATTGGTAAACACAGGGTCTTTCATTTTTTACAAATGGAGATCAACTTTTGTTTACGATTATAGTTGACCAAAATACACATATTACATCACAAATGTTATAGGGCTTTGAAAAAAATGTCAATTATATATTGATATCTCCATGAATCACAGACCATGGATATGTCAATACATAATTGACATGTTTTCAGAACCCACTGAGTTAAACTTACATCATGTGATATCGAGTATTTTGTTGAACTTCAATAATAAAGCTCATTCATTTTTGATCCAAACTTGCAAGTTGTTAGTATCAATGGAATTGAAAATAAAACCGCACTATCGATCTGTCAAAAAATCAGTGTCCTATTGGAAAAAACAAAAGTCAATGTACTTTTCTGAAAAATTGAAAACCCTGTATACCAAAAAATATCTCAAATCATAATTCTAGTTATTTCATCCACCTTTTATATTTACCATATCTCAGTATCCTCAAAACAAAGAAGTTGAGGGAGGTTTAAAATCAAGGAACACCCTGTACATCTTATAGACACAACCCAAAGATGTCTCATAGGCACATCGCATATTTGTCGCTTTCGCTGCTGTGTCTTCTCGTCGCATCCCTGCCACGACATTATGGGACTGTCTTCAGTACATCGCATAGACATCGCCAGCAGGAAACATGAGTGTGACAAGAGTTAGTCCTGAGGATGTAACCGGTAAATCCTCGCGATTTACAATGCGATATCGCGGGTCTAGAAGAGACATCGCAACAACATTTCAGAGATGCAACTGTGTTAGCTAGATGGTTATCTCTCAAATAAAGGATAGTGAAAGATTAAATTTAATTTGGATGTATGAATGGTTACAGAGAAATAGATAGTTTTCAACATTTCAATGAATACGTTAATGAAAGAGAAAATACAAATAAATGAAAAAGCGCTGTGCAAAAATCAGGCTTAACATATGAGTAATTTTCCGCTATAACGATTAAAATGCTGTTATCAAGTTGGCTGAACGTTATGGTTTTGGTTGAAGAAGTTAGATAGGCAAATAGGCAGGATAGCTCCACCAGTGTTCTGTACATCGTTGTGTGGATGAGATGGCTAAATTTGCTAAATTTATCCATGATCTAAGGCTAAATATCGCATTTTCTGCTCATGCGATAGTCGGCTGCGAGAAGTAAATAACAAAATAATGGTGGAATGACAAAGCAGATGATAAGACATGTATAAGACGTGGAAATGAACAACATTTCTTGATGTTATGATTTGGACAGTGGAGAACTATAGACTATGTCATAATTTTTCAATTTAACAAGTTCTCTCTTTTCACCACTAGATGATTTTATATTTCTATTTACGGAAGCGTAGAAGAGCCAATATTTTTTTTTTGAGATCTGATTAGATATAAGTACTCATCATGTTTCTAGTCAGTAACGCTCATTGTCGACAGCTACCCCGCACCGCAAAATACAGCAGTCAGCAGTGATCCGAATTGATATTATGTCAATACCTATGTCGAATTCATGCGTGAAGATAAATATTGATTCAAGTTCATCGAATGGAATATATTCCGATATTTCAGCTATCATATTCGTCAACCAACTTCACTCAACTGAGTCGACTGTGTTGTTATGTCTACGGCTAGGCAAATTTATCTCAATCGCAATTTTATATATATATACATGCTGTTTCCGAAATTGCAGCGATTATTGAAATGGGGTATTGTACGAGTCATAACAACACAATAAATCACAAAAAAAATTTGTTTGAGTCAGTCAAAGATTTTCAAAAATAGTGCGATTTTACTCACCATCGTTTGAGATGCACTGGTTTGATTCCTCACTATGGACAACAGGTGTTCAAAATGACTGCCGCCACTATCGATGCAGAGTCTCGCACGACGTAGTAGAGACTCGCAAGCATGCTGAAAACTATTTTGTTGTCGCATCTCGTGAATCACGTTGTTGATTCCTTCTTGTGAAATGTCCCGGTTTTCGATATCCACGATCAGTGGTGCATAGACCAGATTTTTCTGGTTCTGTGGTTGCCAAAATATAGGCCCTCCTCGGCCAATCAATTTCTGTGGAAATTCAGCATCCAAGAATTCCCGAACGTCTACATGATAATGGATAATGACTCGTGAAGACCTATTAAAACTCCGTTCACCACTCCACCCCAAAGGTTAATCGAAAAACGATGCTGAAAGTTAGTTTGCCTAATTCCATGTAGATTAATTCCATGTAGAATAATGATAATTATGGTGATTGAAAATGCCATTCCTGGTGAATGTCGTCTCATCGGTGAAAAGTATTTCATTCAGGAAATTTCGATCAACTTCCTGTTGACGAATCATCCATTTACAAAATTTTATTCTTCGTGGATAGTCTTCCGGTTTCAATGGTTGCACGCGCTGATAATGAAAGGGATGCTGCATATCCTCATTCAATGTCCCCCATACATCTTCATGGGAAACCCCTAACTGACGACCACCGCCGCTGCGGGTACTGGAAGTTGCATCATTTGCAAAAATGTCCAAAATTTGTTCTTCTGCGTTGATACTCTTTTTGCAAGGGCAACAAACCTGCGATCAGCTGGATGAACACGATCGGGAAAGCGCTCTGCATAGAGGCAGGATGCTGCTTTACCAACTTGATGCACTTCACCATAAATTAGGAGCATATCTACAAGTTCATTATTTCCATAAATGTGGGCTTGGGCCATTTTAAATTATCGAAGCGTCCAACACATGCACAAATGAAACTAAAATGCATGTATGGTCATAAATCTTGCGCAAAAAGCGTTTCGCTGCAAGTTGCTGGAGGATGGTTATCAACCTCTGATCAGTGGTTCAGAAAATGTCGGGAGAAATAGTAAATAAACGTAATAAAGAAGAACTTACAGACAGTATTTAAACGTAATAAAATTCAGTATCTTCCAAAATATTTGTTTTTTGACAAAAATATACTTTGTCATTTCGTTTTGTTCTTCGCTCTCCTATTACCCATTTCAATATTCATTCCAATTTCTGAAACACCCTGTATATATACATAAATATCAATAATTTTCGATGATACCGATGAAAATGCACACAAAGAATTATCAATAAGATAAGATAAGATAAGATATTTTTTGACCTTCAAAAATTACAAAAATGTTTATGAGAAAAATTCACAACATAATTGTGTAGGTACGTCAAGACTAAAGTGTAGTAATATAAATAAAATATGTAAAAATATGTAGAAATGAAAGTAAAAGAAATATGTAAAAGTGAAATAATCCTAAAGGCTAGGCTTCGTGTAAGGTAGTACGCTAAATATCAAGTCCATGTATGTGAGAAAGCATCGATATAATTGATAATTATTAATATTACTGAAATAGAATAATTGTTATGTCGTTTAGTATACCGGGTGTCCCAGCGCTTTTAGACAAGCAGATATTTCAGTTATTTGCAGAAGATAAAATTGAAAAAAAAACGAGACGTAAGAGAATATAAGCTCGTTCATGCAGCATAGCAAAATCCACCCCTGGCAAACAACCCCCGAGTAACTACCCCTAACTTTTGTTTTTCAAATTGCACCCCATGTTTATTTTGGTTCAATTCACAGCTCATCTGTATTTTGAATAATACACTAAACTACAGAAATTGTTCAAAATGTTGGCCAGCACTTGCCGCCCATGCATCAAATCGCCAAATCAGCGCGCCAGTACAGAAAAAGCTCTTATCATTTCCGGAGTAACGGCATTACAAGCCTCAGAAATTTTCTGGGATGAATGTTCAATATTTATTGGTTGAGTTTCGAAGATGACAACTCGTTTCGAATATCTCCATAAGAAAAAATCCCGTGGCCTGAGATCTGGAGAACGTGCAGGCCATCGAACAGGTCGTCCAATATTTCCAATCCAACGGTCTGGGAAGGTATTATTGAGGAATGTAGTAACTATACTATGGTTTTGTGCAGGAGCACCATCTTGTTGCCACCACATTTGTGGTGGTTCTCAAATTGGAATATCTTCTAGTAATGCAGGAATACAATTTTCAAAGAAATGTAGATATCGGTGGCCAGTCAAAGTGTCTCGGAAAAAATGAGGGCCGATGAGACGTCTATTATGTAAACCACAACACACGTTCACACCCCACATTGTTTGGAAATTTGAATTGTCATTGACTAAAACTTGAATGTGAGCAATAAATGTATCTATAAATTCGTCTATCGAAATCTGTGGGTCCGGGGTCTTGGTGTAAATATATTTTCAATGGAAGAAACCTGTACTGTTTGAAAATTCTTTGCACAGACGACTTACTGATCCCAATCTCCACCGCCAATACACGAACCGAAATATGAGGATTTGTTTCGGCGTAGGCCAAAACATTCATACAGTTTTCTTCAGTTCGCACAGGAGAAGAATGTACTTGATGTGTTTTCCTGGAAATGATCCAGTTCGCATTGTATTTTCTACGTACGAAAACGTATTGCGACCTGGTTGTCGACGATCAGGAAAGCACTGCTCATGCAGCCTCTCCGCAGCACGTTTATTCTTTTAGCATTCACCAAAAATTAGAAGCATATCAACGTATTCGTTTGGAGTGAAGGTGATATGCATTTTGATATTCAACAACAATATCACGACTGATTTGTAATCCAGATACCGTAGGAATAAAACAAAGCACAAAGAGTTCCAACATTTTATTCACTCTTTTTCGTTCACATGTCTATTTTTCTTATCTCTACAACGTGGAACTATTCATTCAGTCCAATTAATAGTATTATCCACTAACGGATTCAATTTTCTCGATTAACTATATTATCAACTACATATTATGATGTATCATTGAAACGAGCTCATGGTCTCCTACGACACGTATTTCTTTTATTTATTTTATTTATTTTTTAATTTTCTTTTCTGCAAATAACTGAAATATCTGCTGGCCTAAAAGCTCTGGGACACTCGGTATATATATACTCTTTGTTACTGATATTATCAATATCAATATGTGGATGAATTTGTGTGTTTTTATGGACCTCTTGGCGAAGTTGAATTTGGGAGAATGAAAGAATGGAAAAAAGATATCGTCGGAAAAAGTTTATAATTTATATTTATAAAGATCAGTCGACTTACTTTGGCTTCAATGATTCCAATGTCATAATTCATTGCATTTATAATTCTTTCGATAACCTTGATATCTGTTTTTAGCCCTGTAATTGTATTTGTAATTTTCTGTAATGAGCCCTAATTGCCAGTTCAAACTTGCAGTTATAAAAAAACAAATCATCATGTTCGTTCAGCGCTGAACGTTTGATTTCTCCACAAATATCTACATAATATTTATGAATATATGAATGAGCAGTCATTCAATTCCAAAACCTGATCCTCTCAATAATCCTTTCGCGAAATCATCTGTCTGCGGTTCTAATAGTTTGTTGTAAAATTTTGAAAAAATCTCCGACTTTCTGGTCCATCTGGCAACTTTTTTAATAGATTCGATATTTGCACTACGTCGATTCCCGCTGAAGGTGCAGCGTGTCTCGACGAATAAGTCTTATCCAATGAATAATAATTTGGCTACTAGCTGTATGAATGGGTTTTTTGATAGATAGTATGAGATAGCTTCCTCCAGCTGGTCGATTATTTCTCGTTCTTTCTAGGTACCTACTCTATAACAGTCGACGCTATAGACATATAACTCCGAATTTTCATGGGAAAAGGGGAGAACAAGAACAGGTTAATGCCTATCATTTCCTGATGTTTTGTTTCTTTCTGGGATATATATTGTTACAGTTTCAGGTGTTCGTTTAAGATTTTATATTTTGATTTTTGCCAAAGTTTCAAACCTCTGCCCTCTACCTCTATCATTTTCTGGGTTAGTTGTTTCATTGTAATTTCCTAGCGAGAACCATTTAGATTCAGATGAGTAATTGAGAACAAGATAGCGGTCTCGAGTGGAATTATAATACCTGAGCTTTGGCGTATTCAAGTTTCCCTTTCAGGCAATGTTTAATAATGCTTTTGTCTTGTTCTCGAATGTCGAGAACAAGTGCTAGTACTGATTTGAATGAATTTATTTTTTAATACGAGCACCCTCATTGTGGGGCTTCTGTGAGAAAATTTATTATGGAATCGAGATTATCTGGGGTGGGGTTTCCTGAAAGGTGATAAAATGAGGTTGGCTTCAGGCCCGAGACAGCAGTGGCCCTCGCAGAATGATTTGTTATCTTGATCTTGTTGACATTCCAATCACTGATGCCGCCGATTTGAACCAGGGAGATATTGTATTTTGTCCAACCGGGCTGTTCTTGTACCAACCTTTGGAATTGGGGTGATGCCAGTTTGGATTTGGAGTTAAAAATAAACGATTCGTATTGATGAGTTGGTCTCGCTTGCTTATTATTTGAACAGTATTACTGGGCATAATTCTTCATTGACTATATTCGGTACAATCCACTTACTATGTCGGCCATTCTTTTTGAACCGCCTTGAGTGGTCTTGGAGAAAACCGGGTTATACTCACTGCATCCTGTTGGTTTCCCTTGATTGTCAATTTCCTCCACAAAATATTCTATCGTTGCTGTCGCTCTTGCCGAACTTGGTTGGATCTATTTGTAGCTTCCGACGCTTAGCATTTTTTGCAGCTCTTGCGTTGACAAATTCTATGTCAGAGAATGGATTAAATTTGCGATTATACCTTTCGAAAAAATATTCCTGCAACTGCTTAGCTGTAGAATTCCATAGAACTTCGATAACTTTCTCCTTGTAGTCTTCGGATTTCTTTTTTCGCATGTTGAAAGCATAGTCTTCAAGAATGAGCGCCAGTTCTTCCACAGGTATATCCGCTCTGTCAAATCATACGCTTTTTCTGTGCAAAAGTTTATGAACTGCTGCCATACACTTGCCTTAGATTTCCTAGTATTCGCTGGTGTCAACTGCTTAATATTCTGGCGAATATTTTCTTTAATTTCTTGACCGAAGCGAGACATTTTTCTACGTCGTGCTGTTTTGACAAATTTTTGACAGAAATAATTTCTAGTTTAGAGTTTCATTGAGTTGCCATGGTATCTGAATAATCAAGGTGACAAAACCTGTTTTGCAAAAGAACTTGATAGACGAAAACTAATGTTGGAAACACATTTGGTGTGGAATTTTCTCACCGAATACCACACGAGGTCAAATTAAATCCTGAAATTTCCGGAAATAATTTGACCTCTAGTGGTATTACTAGTGATAATTGAAAAGGGTGGAAAGGCATGAAAATATATGTTTCCAATATATGAGAGAAGCCTCGACAGAACATGACTCTCTGAATCCGGTTTCCATTTTGTTCACATTTTGTATTCAACTTTGTAACAAACAGGTCCATTTGTGGTTTGCTTCACTGTTCGCAGATTAGTCCGAATCGTTCTTGTGAGAGTTCGTATTCCGTTTGAATGTTTTGTTTTGTATCAATATACGAAGCATAAAGGAATATATTTTCGCGTTCACAATATTTCCATATTTTGTAAGCAAGTTCATACAATTTCTCGAACTTAATACCACCCATTCTATTTATATAGGTGATTGCAGTAGTATTGCCTATTTTATTGACAATTCTGCCTGGAAAGTATACCTCAGTGAGAAACTTCAGGCTTTCATCGAATGATGTTGTGTAGGTGTAATAGTTACATTACAGGAAACCTACTTGATTTACAGTAGGTAACTTCTTTTTCTATATAGTACCTTGTGGATTCTGAAGCATGTGGAGGTATCTCTTCACAAACGTCTTTCACGATCGTCTTTCAGCTTTTTCTGATTTCTTTGTTGTACTGCGTGAGTTTGGCAGCAGCGATTGCCTTCCTCACTTATTCTGCTGACCTTTCAAGGCTATTTTCATGCCCCTTCCAAGAAATTCACTGAGCGACATTGAATATCTATCCCAGTTAGTCTCTCTTGGATTTCTATATTCGATCAAAGTACGTGTTGGGGTAACTATATCAATATATATCGTGTATAATTATTCAGAGAAATGCTGTTGACTTGGGTTTTTCAGTCATGTCATAAATAATTATGACATAAAATGTTAATTCTAAAGTCAGTTACAATCGTAAAGATTCTGTACTTTTCCTGTTTGCCAAATATATATTCACGACGACAAAGCTCTACTAATTGAAATATTGGAATAACAGGTCTTTATTCCGTATTCTGATCATTTGGAGGCCCCGACGAGGTACTCATTCTCTCTGATACAGCTTTAGTGATT
Organism: Gastrophysa polygoni; assembly: GCA_963576655.1. Lineage (NCBI taxonomy): Eukaryota > Metazoa > Arthropoda > Insecta > Coleoptera > Chrysomelidae > Gastrophysa > Gastrophysa polygoni. The sequence continues at coordinate 21,918,417 of OY755083.1, forward strand.
CCTATTGCAAGATATGGAGAAGATCATAAAAACTCTGGATCTACACAGAACTTCATTTTCGAAGATTTTCGATACAACGAACCAACTTTTAAGTTTAGAAAACTCAGACATGAACCAAGTAAGAAGCAACATACAAATTTTGGAACAGAAAATGAACATCCTCACTCAATTAGACCAAAAATACCTCGATTTGTTGCTGGATCAAGACTCTGAAGATATCGATCTCGATTCTGAGATGGCAATAATAGATGATTACATGTGCAAATTCTCAGGACTGAAGATGAAAGTGGAATTGCAGATTAGTTCGTTAAACACGGACTCATTAGATAAAAACACACCAAGCACATCATCTTGTTGCACTCGAAATTGTTCCAAATCCCAGCTGAAATATCCGCACACCGAATTCAGAAAATTCGGTGGTGACATACGTGATTGGTTGTCATTTTGGAGTCAATTCGAAAGATATCATGAAGATCAGAGACTTCATGATGAAGAGAAATTGCAACTTTTGATTCAAGCAACCATTCCTAAATCAAGAGCACGGTAGATTGTTGAAAGCTATCCACCAGTGGGAGACAATTACCCAAAAGTAATCGAGTGCTTAGCAAGGCGTTTTGGAAGAAAAGATCTGCAAATAGAAGTTTATGTACGTGAACTATTGAAGTTAATGTCAACAAATCAACGAAGATGAACATTTTGTACGATCAGATTGAAGCACAACTTCGATCCCTAGAGACTTTAGGCGTGACATCTGACACTTATTTTGCTATGGAGTTTCCCTTAGTGGAATCATGCCTTCCGGAAGATCTATTGAGAATTTGGGAAAGATCATCCTCTTTCAACGACGATGAAAGTTCAAAAGTACGTCTAGGTCAGCTCATGATTTTTCTACGCAAAGAAGTGGAAAGCGAAGAACGAGTCGCTCTGGCTACCTCCGGTTTCAAGTTCAGACGCTGAGAATTCTTGAAAGGAGACGTCCCTACAGCTACTGGACTGTTGACCAGCGACACGAGTAAATTACGATGCCTCTTTTGTCATGAAAAACATTACAGTTCAGATTGTTCTGATGCTAAGAAAAAATCTATAACTGAATTGAGAAAAATCCTGTCAGAAAAGGGACGGTGTCATGCCTGTCTGAAATTTGGACATATAGCTACCAAATGCAGAACTGCAGCAAGACTGAAATGCCAATCTTGCGAAGGTAAACACGTAACGTTGATGGGTCCAAAACCAGCTAAAATGTTGGAGGATTTATCCTCATCCACAGAAGGGTTATGTAACGCCCTCAGTAACACTACTTAAAACGAAGGTTTCTTACAGACATTGATAGTGAATATCAAAGGCAAAAACACCACTCGTGCAGTAAGAGTCATTATTGACACAAGATCTCATAGATCCTACATCAGCAGCGAAGCAGCAAGACAAATGGGTTACGAGGTGTTAAGAACAGAAGAGCTCATTAACGCTCTTTTTGGAGGTCTCTCATCTGACGTCACTCCTCACAATTGCTACCGTGTAGTTTTAGAAAATCTTGATGGAAGTTACAGTTGTCATTTTGAAGTATTGGATCAGTCAGTTATATGCACCAACGTACTGGGTATCCGAAATGGTCCATGGATGACAGAACTACAAGAACTAATCATCAAAATAAATGATAAAAGCCAAGCACCTAAAATCTTCTGTGGAGAACAGTATGTCCTAAAATGTGGTTCCGTTGCCATGAAAACTAAGCTAGGTTGGACTCTGATGGGCGAAGTTGGAAGATACGAAGTCTCGATGCCATGGATTCAGGGACATGAACCACTGCCTAATAACCTGAACATCGCCAGAAAAAGGCTCGAAAATCTCATGAACAAGCTTGACAAAGATGGTTACTATAATGAGTACGACTAAGTTTTCAAAGAATGGTTGCAAGAAGGAATCATCGAAGAGGTGAACGATGGTAACAATGATTCTACAGCACACTATTTACCACATCGTCACGTGGTAAAACTGTCAAATACCACAACTGAGTTACGCCCTGTATTCGATGCATCTGCCAGAGAAAAAGATAGTCCATCACTGAATCAATGTTCAGAGAAAGGTATAAATTTGCTGGGCTTGCTACCTTCTTTATTAATCAATTTTCGAAAATCAAAAATTGGCGTTATCTCAGACATAAGAAAAGCATTTCTTCAAATCAGCCTTCATCGATCAGACAGAGATTTCGTTAGATGTTGGTGGTATGACAAAGATAGAAACCTTATAGAATACCGTCATGTCAGAGTAGTTTTTGGCGTCACGTGTAGTCCGTTCCTACTGAATGGTGTCATAAAATATCATTTAGACAATGTACTGAAACAACAGCCGGAAAACCTAAGAGAAAACCTCATTCTGAAACTGATGGACTCCTTTAATGTTGACAACTGTAATACGAGCCTCGATACCGAAGAAGAATTACAAGAATTCATCAAACAATCTACGGAAATTTTTGCTGAAGCACAGTATGACCTACGACTATGGGAGTTCACGTTATCTAATCCAATTTACAACGAAAAATGTCTATCATCTGTATTGGGTATGATTTGGAATAGAAACGACGACACACTACATCTCTGCTTAGAATCAACTTGATACCAGTACCATAACTGATTCTATCCGTAACTAAGGATTTTTGACCCGCTTGGATTTATATCACCTGTTCTTTTACTTCCGAAAATTTTACTACAGAAAACATGGGTAATACAGTTGAATTGGACTACAGAAGTTCCAGACGATATAAAAGAATCCTTCTTACGATGGTTGAACGATCTGAGTTGCCTTTCTTCGATGAGCATACCTAGATGGTTTTTTATACAAAAACCGCTTGCTGGACAACTAAGTATTCATACGTTTGCTGATGCAAGTAAAGATGCATACGCAGTCGCCATTTTTATCAGATGCGAAACAGATACAGGTATATCTCTTCAACTTGTACAAGCAAAGTCTCGAGTTTCACCTACCAAAAAGATTTCGATACCAAGACTTGAACTTCTAGCTGCTACCATTGTTGCCAGATTATTCTCTACTCTGAAGAATATCTTCAACTATCAAGATATATCTACCTATTTTTGGACTAATTATACAGCTGTGCTTTCCTGGATAGAGCTGAAAGAAAAATGGAAATCATTTGTTTGGCACCGTATAGAAGAAATTCGCAAGTTGACCAATGCTACTAACTGGAATTTTGTACTCGGACTCATAAATACAGCTGATTTACCATCCAGAGGTTGTAACGCAACACAGTTGGTGGGAAACATTGATTCGTGTCATGAAACGCAAGAACTTGAAACCATTATATGTGGCAAAAATAGTCGTTGAGATGTTCGTTCGAGACACCACTGGACTCAATGAATTTAATCAAATTTGATCCTAATAAGCTTCTGAACACGATTGATAATTCCGGATCACAACAAAATTGGGTGAAGGATATTTAAAATATTCATAGTTGTTTATTTTGACAAGATCTACCACATATTTAGGTACTTAGTTTTTCTGCATCGATATAGAAAATTGTAAATATCTCGAGAACGAACACCTCCAGCGTTGCTGGGGAATTGTACCTTCATGTAGATGTGGGAATAAGTCCATTTCTGATGAGAAGTGCCAATAGTTTACTGTCAAAAAACTTAGGGCAATTTCAAATGGATAATAACAGCATATGTAGGGCTCTGTAGGCGCTACATAAATAGGAATATGAAATTATGATTTTTTACTTCTCAAATGAAAACCCCGAGTGAAAATTTTATTTATTATGGGAAATCAAAAAAAATAATTTCAACACCCTGTATCTCCGAAACTATTCATTTTCGGCCACACGTTCATATAGACTTCTTCTCAAAATTGTCTAAGGAATACGTCATCCAAATATTTCAACAGAAACACAGAATTCATTTATTCATGTTTGCATACGTGTACAGAGTCCATGAAAATCTTTACTAAACCATTTATTATACCTACTTGACATGTATTTCAATGTCAGGAAGAGAATAAGATAATGGATGAGCTATCATTCACAACGCAGCTAATACATTTTTAAATAGTATCATGCTATATATAAAGACTTTCAAAACTCATGTTCATAGTAAGTATTATGAAGTTCACTGAAGTTTCTGTTATCGTTTCAGTTTTGAAACTTATTATAATTTTTGGAAGTGATGGAACACGATCTGATCATGACGTATTATTTCTAGAAAATTTCTTCGAGAATTTGAATTCTACTTTCATAATCAACGCTTGTTGGAATATAAGTAAGTTCATCTTCAGCTTTCTCTGTGCTGAGCTTCAACTTTGTTGTGCATGATGTCCAGAATAAGATGATCTAGAATACACTTTCTATAGAGCTCAGCCAAACTCCTGCTGCGATGGGTTTCAATTTTCAAAACCGTTATTCACATACGCAGATCCAAATTTTTCGATCATTCGATTTGTTTTTTTCACAGAAATTTCCTTCATTATATTCTTTCATTTTTCGTTAATTTTTTGAGTACCTTGGATACAGTTACTATAATTAACAAACTCATTTTGAACTACGGCGTTATAAGGCTCAACGACCGGTGTACAACGTTAATCAAGTTTGAACAATGTTATGTTTTGATAACTCTGTTTAAAGTCAAATTATCGAGAACCATCAATGTTATAGCAACTGGATAGAATTATATCTCATTTAGAATCATTCGAACACTTACTAAATGGAAGTAAAGAAATCAGTTCAATCTTGTTTTCACCACTAGCGATTATATGATAACGTCCATGGGCTGACACCCACCTCTTGGGTTGGAGGCCCCATAGCCTATATGACACATCCACTTTTTATATGAATTATCAATGGCACTTGTATTATCACGATTTTTAATACGAAGGTTATTCGATTGACAATTGAAAAATAAATTTCATAGGTCATTCGAAACGTCTGAACGTTTATTTACAAGTTCTAGTGAACTCTCCAACTATTTTTTGGTATCTACGTATGTTCTCTATCCGTCAAAATTACGAATGTACGCCATCTTGAAAAAAAAATCTAACGACAAGATAGTATCTGATATATATTTTTTTGTCAAAATGGCATCCATCTGCTATTTTGGTGGGGTGAGAATAGAACTTTCATAGATATCAAAAAATAGCTGGAGAATTGACTGAAACTTATCAATAGTCGAAGTGATTCTGGTATAAAGTATTGAAGGATTATCAACCATAATTTTGTTTCGAATTTCTGTCTGAAATTCTGGTATTGAAAGACGTTTCGAATCACTCCACCCTCCCAATCCATTCAGAAAAACTGCCAAAATGGCAACGGGCCAGATTCATGTTTTTTACCGGTGTCGAAATGAACAAGGTGGATAGAGGATGGTGAGAGAACTCTTCAATTGTTTCCTTCCAAAACATGTAGACCTGTCAAACAACTTCACTAAGGCCGCACCGCTTGAGTATAGATGGAGAAAGGACGGATATCTGACAGTGATGTATACTAACGGTTCAATTTTTACATTCGTGTTGAATTTCAAAATCGAATCGTGTTCTCCAGGAATTCCGAGATATTCATGGAGATCAGTAGAAGTGAAGAGTGAAGCCATCTAGTTTCGATCACTGGAAGCCTTAGTGAGGTATTGAATTCAACATAATCATGTAGGCAGAAGTTTACAACTTTCTCTGGGATACATCCACACCATAAAAAATAAAAAAAATTCGATCCGTTCAAAAGTTAACGTGGGAGGGGGTTACTTTATGAACACAAGGTAGTTATCATTATAATTGTGTTATAGCTGTTTTGAAAGCATTTCTCAAAGGAACTACGACTTCAACAAGACCAAAACAGATAGAAATTCATAGAAACAAAACTGTAGAATATTTAGATCGTTACTTCCATTTGGTTTCAACTAACAACTGGTATGTGATGAATTTCGTGAACTGTGGAAATGAGAGTCTGGATATTGAACGACTTTTGAAATACGTAAGTCATCGAGTACTCACATAATACATCATTTGATCAATAATGCTTACTTTTTCAGATGAATCAGAATCGATTATTCAGGAATCCTATGAAGCATCTATTCCTTCTTGACGATAAAGACTATCCAGGATTCGTGAACAAGTCTGCAAAATACGAAATACTACCAATGAGTGAAGTTTTTGTCGCAATATTTGATCAGAATGCAGCTGTGAATATTTATCAACCATACAGAATTAGTAAAAAGGGAGAAATCTGTAAGTACATAATGCATATTATTGAATAATATTGTTCGTTATATTGCTGAACCAGTGTCCTAGATAAAAAAATCAATGGCTGAACTCAGTATATCTTTATTCAGATTATTACTATCTGCATTATGATAATAAGTTTTGAGACGTCTTATTTTACTTTTTATCTGAATCGCTAGACGACTGGCTTGGCACCAATCATTATTTGGATATCAGATTTCCTGACGATTTTATTATCATATTTATTATATTTCTTACTAAGTTATAGAATACTTTGGTAACTGGACACCTAAGGAAGGAATGAGACAGTCCTACAAAAACATTCCCACTTTTGTTAGACGAAAAAATTTCAAAAAATCAGAAATTGTTGTCAGTATTGTAGTTAAGAATCAAAAGAGTTTAGAAGTCAAAAACTTCGATGACTTCTCGTGAGTAGGTTTCATATTCATTCACGTCTTGATTTATTGCACATTGATTTTTTTCAAGAGAAGCTGATGAGAATGAGCCATATTTTTTCCAAGATTTTCCGAACGTTCATAGTCTCTTCCAATACATCAATGCATCTTTTTCGTTCAGAGTATTCGATTCTTATGGATATCTTAACCAGACGACTGGAAAGTTTGATGGAATGGTTGAGGATTTGTATGAAGAGAGAGGGGATATCTCAGGTGATATTCTGTTGTACCATTCAGAGCATGTTATACATTCATCCTATCTTTTTTAGGAACAGCATTGTTTTTATCTGAAGACCGACACCAAATTATAGAATACATAAAAACTTTCAATTCATGGGGAACCAAATTTATTTTGAAGAAACCTTCAATGTCTTATATCGAGAACATTTATTTCATTACGTTTGCTGAGGAAGTGTGGATTGCATCAATAGTGATTTTGATTCTTCTTATCGCTGCTTTATATATCTTGCTAAACTGGGGGATCAAGAACAAGAATGTTAGTTGATATTTGGAATCAGTTATATTTATCAGCATGATTTGACAAATTCCTCTTTTTTAGAATAAAAAATCGGCAAAGTACTCGGTGAGTGATATCACCCTAATTTCTCTAGAGGCTGTTTGTCAACAAGGTAAGAAACTCTGACACGTCACATTCAATTATATTACATATGATATGGAAATCCAATACAAGAAATGGCAATATAATTCAACAAAAAATATATAGAAGTATAATAATGATAATACACATAATAAATGACATAATAATGAACCAAGAACGAAACACATCATTTCATAGGGATGAACATTCTCATTGAAACGGTATCAACAAGTTCATTAAGTTCAGAAATCCGAAGTCCGAAGATTACTCCAGTTAGGAACATACCAATGACAATTTAATTATTTACTCAGTTCACAATATCTGAGCGTAATAAAGTAATGACAGGTGGCAGGGTTTCATCAGATGCTTCTGCTAATAGACCACAAATATCTAACTGATCTATTAGAGTGGAGCACAGAAGATATTATTTTATGTAGGTGAATAGGTCATACTACAAACATGTAAGCATTGCACACATTGGCGCGAACCCATCCGCCGCGATAACTAAGCGAATATTTCGCGAGTATCAAAATTGGTTTCTTATCCTATCACCACATTTAGATGTTATGATACAGTGAGAAGTATGAGAAAAATGAATGATTTGAATATACAATAAGAAACGTGTATGAAAAAATATATATTTCAATGTTTCGAAATTATAAACTTACTTGTAATATGTATCTATTGCCCAATTTCATCCCTAACCTCATCTTCCTTTCTAATCGTATATAATCGTATATTTCTTCACAAAGTCTATCGACATTTCGGTTGCAGCCATGTTTGATTCGCAACGAAGACGACAGGAAACGCAGCTGGTCGTGAAAGAAATAAAATTAGCTGGAGTTTCGTTGTCGCCAAGCGAAATTCTCGCTCCAGTTTGTTGCTCCTCGGGATACGCCTTTTGACCTTTAAGACCTTTCGAGTCGAAGAATATTTCGTGAGGCGAAAACTTCACAGTCGCACCAAACAATTGGAGCCAGTCTGTGCATGGCTTTATAAATGTTCATACGCCAACTAAATCATCGAGGGTTTTTTATTTCAAACAATATCGGAGTGAAACTCAACAGAGTTGTTACCTAGTCCAATCAATTGGTGTTCAGAACTGTTGTTTTCGTAACAAAACTGTGGAAGTTTTTTTTTTCAGCGGTTCTATGTTTTTGGGGGTGCTAAATCCGAGTTTCAAATTCGCTGCCCTGTACAGTAGGTAGGGCCAAATTTATCACGCATTAGTGACCTCCGTATCACGATAACCATGAGTAGAATCGAAAAATGAATAGCACGTTTTCGAGACACTATTTTGAGTAGAGTTCATTACTGATGAATGCAAAATCATGAATGCCACAATTTTTCGAGATATCAATCTAACATTCGGTTTTCCAAATGCGACACCCTGTAAATCAGTCCATTATTCGACCACGATTTCAATTATCTTTGGAACGATGTATCGCATGCTATCTTTTCTTTAAAAAAGAGGGGTCATTTGTCGATAATTCGTGATATTCAGAGAACAATTCATGAAATTATCATCAAGTATTTTAAATGAATAGAAATAATTAAATGAAAACCGAACTTGATTTCCGTTTTCAAATTGTCTTCCGTTAACATTTATGCACTTAATCTGGTGATAGATGATTATGCCTTGTTCTATTTATTTTTCTGCAGGCAACAGATATTCTTCATATGGCATTTTTCTGTTATTTTTGGGTTCACTAGATTCTGTTCAATCTCGCGGGATGATACGGTAATATTATTCTTACAGTTTCTAATATTATATTTCCTGCAGTTTCTCCGGCTTCTCTGGATTCAAAATCAATTATGTCTGTAGCTGTATGAATATTTTCTCTGTCTATAAAACACTTGAGCATATTGATAATGATTGAGGATTACAGGTCAATTCTCCATGGTCTACTCGAAAAATATAAGAAATACAAAAATGGAATGTAATTGGAAGACAATAGGAAACAATTCGCATGTTAGTTGAACTAAATATTTCTTATTTTGTCACTGTATAGAACTGAATAATGCACTCATATCTAATAAACTCATGAACACTCATAAATTTGATGAGGTGATTACAACAATTTTTCATGGACTTGCATTTGATTTTTCGGAAAACGACAATTTGTTCTCTCTAACATAACTATAGTTTATCGTTAGAAAGCTAATTGAAATTCTGATCCAATGTTCGAAAAATAAACAGAGTGCCCATTTGAAAAAACTTTTATTAGTGATGAATTCTCCTCTAAAAAATGCCTTGAAACTCATTTCTTTATTTTACTCACGGTGATCGAGGTACGGACACCCATTAATGGTGAAGTAACAAAAACGCACTTCGAAAAATGCAGGTAATTTCAGACGAAAATGCAAAAAATTGAAGAACGCAAAAATTTTGTGATTTTGTTGTTTTATTCGTTGAGAAGCCACCAACCTACAGGCAGAAAACTCGAAATTCGGATTCAGCAACGTCAAAATCATATAGAACCGTTGAGAAAAAAAATCCATAATTTTGATATGAGAAAACCACCATTTGATCGGACTAAAACCCTTCTTATCACTGTTTAAATACCTACAACGTAATTCCCAACAAATAAAAAAAAACCAATTATTTGATGTTTATTAATGGTGTGCTTCCGAGGTCATCTCTGCTGGTACGATATATGTTGATTGTAATATAATTGATGAATAATACCAAGTCTTGAAAGTTATATAACTGAAAAGAGACGATATATGGATAAGCCCTAGTCAGTGTCAACATAAGGATAATTATTTTGATATATACGATAGATCAGAATAATTGATAAATGACCAGGAGTAATTGGTGAAACAGCCAACAACACATAGACATATGATGGATATCCACTTGATATCCATTCAAGACGTCATTCCAATGGACGTCCAGAAGCTGGAAATATGAATTATCCAAATGATATCCAATTGACGTCCAGTAGACCTCCTTGGGTCACCAACCAGAAAATTCATAGAATATCCTTCATGGACGTCGGAAAATAAAAAGAATCTGATATCACGGGAAATTGACCCGAGACCATTGTTTCATCAAACTTGTTGATTTCGTTCATTATCCCAAATTTTTACAGAGTTTAAAGTTTCTATACATTTTTTTTTATCTGTGGACAACACGAAAGGGAAACCTCTATGATGTTCGAGGAACATCGTGTTAGCCAGCGGTGGAATTTTGGGAGAGTAGGAAGGTGTTGGAATTTTTCTTGAAAGTTTGAAGGTTGTAAGCATCAGGAAAGACTTCACTAGGCAAAGAATTCCATAACTTTACCGTTCTATTGAGGAATGATGCTTGGTATAGCGATGTTCGACAGGTCTCGAGCCTGACAGTGTAGGAGTGACCAGCTTGAGCTCGTCTGGTTTGTCTACTAGGAATCGCGCGTGGTGGCATAATAGATGATATCTCCGTTGAGCACCGACCATGAAAGTACCTATAAAAAAGGCATAGATCGCCGACCTTTCTACGATGATCTAGAGAGGTCAATGATTTTGTGAGTGTTGTATCATCGACTAGGCGAATGGCTCTCTTCTGGATTGAATCTAAGAGCTTTAACGTATGTTTTGTAGATCATAAGCAGCTGCTGGGATGTGAAGTATCTCTTCGAACGGAATAGAAAACCAAGTTTTTGTGGAGCAGTTTTCGCAATGGACCTCACATGATCGTCCCATGAGAGAGCACTGTTGGTGGTGACACCCAGCATGGATATTGACGACTTCATAGGAACAGTGTTACCCGACATCATCATCAAATTGGGCATTGTGTGACCAGCCTTCTTGGTGAACATACAAACTTGAGTTTTAGTTGCATTGAACTGTACTAGATTCTCAGATCCCCATTTCAGAATTCTTGTCAGATCCTCATTTAAAGCATCAACCTGTCTTCGCCTTGCACCTCTGGTGTCGTTGGATGATATAGGGGCTCTAGAGGAAAAGGCGGAATGAAGTGTACTATCATCCGCAAAGCTATGAACTGGGCTGGAGGTCACATTCAACAAATCATTGATGTGGAGCAAGAACAAAGTTGGTGCCAAGACAGAGCCTTGTTGAACACCAGTATTGATCGTCATTGTATCAGACCCCGTCTACCACCACGTAGAGTGATCTATCTGCAAGAAAACTCGATAGTGAAAGACACAGTTGGGGCGGCAAACCATATGACGGAAGTTTCGCTAGGAGGCCTTGGTGCCAAACTCGGTCAAATGCTTTGGATATATCCAAGGCTACAGCCAGAGACTCCCCATGTTTCTCTATTGACACCTGCCACTTATGTGTCACATAGGCAAGCAGATCTCCAGTTGACCTCTGGTGACGAAAGCCATATTGCCGGTCGTTCACGATTCTTGAGCTCTCTAGATATCGGATGAGCTCGATGTTGATTGCTTTTTCCATTACTTTAGAGATCACAGATAGTAGTGCAATAGATCTATAGTTGTTAGGGAGGGTTTTCTTGCCCTTCTTTGGAATTGGTTGGACCCTAGGTTTCTTCCAGTTTGAAGGAAATACGCCGATTTTGTACGAAAGGGTGAACAACCTGCAAAGAACTGGTGCGTGGGGGTGTTGGACTGGTTCGCGGAGTGATGTAAGCTCACATACATGGAAGGGCATCATTTCTCAATTTATACATGTGAATATAGTAAATGAAAAATACACATCAATAAATACAAACGACGTCACAGACAAATATATATATATATATATATATATATATATATATATATATATATATATATATATATATATATAAATATATATATATATATATATAACACTGATCCCCTGAGAAGTCTCAGGGGCGGTTGGTGTTAGCCGTAGCCATATAGGTAGCCTGTCATATATGACAATTACATAATGAGATCAACTACCGCATCCCAGGGCTTGGCCCTTCATGCGGTAAATCATAGGGAGATGCTCACAGGAGTTCAGTTGAACAAACAATCGCTGCCACGTTCTATCTATTTCTGATGCCTTTACCACTTAGGCTATCTCACTTGTTGAAGAATCATATCCCAACAAGTATTCGGGGTATCTGATGATGCTTCTTATTTTAGTAGCAAGCTTATACAGGGTGTCCCTTCGGGAACTGAATCGATCATTATATGGAAAACTATAAGTATGGCGAATTTGAAAATTTGGAAGTATACTACTGTTGATCGGAGCGATTCGGCTGAAATATTTCCAAGATGCTAGCATTTCCGGTTGAACCCGAAATTGATATCAACTTGCTCATTTTGAATAGAACACCCTATATATTATTCGATTTTTAGATTCTACGAACAACTATAGCAGATTCCATGTATAATGTCCTATACCTAAGTCGAATATTTTGAATTTTATGTCAAAAATGACGTTTGCAAGCCTAAACATAACTATCGATTTCTCCTACATGAAACCTTCAATTATTCCATTGGGGCTGGTTTCTCCATAGAAAGAGATCAACTTTGGTGACCTGTTCATTTTCCAGCTTTTTCTGGGATTTTCTCTCCTCGTTTCTGAAAAATAGAGTAGAAGTTATTAAAAATTATTTCAATATATTTGTAGTAAGAACAGATTTTGTGATCTACCCCGAAATGTCACTGTGCATGAAATTAAACCTTTAGATACCTAAAAGAGAAATTCTCTATTTGTCAGTGACACTTTATTTTTGAAAAATTTGGAAATACAAATATATTTAATAAGAATACTTCTTGGTGGATGTAATCACGTGAATTCACTTTAGGAATCGAATCTGATAATCAGTTACCAGATGTAGATGTCCTCATTGAAAAATCAGATAACATTTCTATAACAAGTGACAAAATTGAATATGAAAATGGAAAATTCAATATCAAATAATGAAAACACCTTGTAACAAGAATTCCTCCGTCTACCAAATTATCACTTTTCAGTGTCAAAACCGACAACATATCGAAAAATTTTGCGAAGAGAAAAATATTTTCTCCAAATGGAAACCCCCTATTTTCATAATTCCATGGAATCATGAAAATAATGATATGCATATCAGTCAGCGCTAACATTGTGCTAAAAACAATCAAGTGTCACAGAAATGTCATGTGAATAATCCGGGAATAATGCCGGGTCGCATGAATTACTATACTTGAATCTATTCATTATTCATGGTGAGTGTAATAGTATTATCTCATTATTTGCTAATTATCCGATATCCGCAGAAACAGAAGCCTTCACAAAACACTGTTGGACAAATTATAGAACACTTCAAAAACGTTTGGATGGGTCAAATCCTCCGAACAAAAACCCAATTCAATGATCGAAGGTCAAATCAAAAGTGCATTGAAACAAGCCAAATGATTTTTGTACACTTCCCGATATCGTTAATTCTGTTTGTTTCAATCCAATTGCTTCAGAAGTCATATATTTACATTGTTGTATCAGAAGATCGATTGTTTCATATAATTCGTTCAACAGTGTTTCGTGAGGGCTTCTGTTTGTGTAGATATCGAATAGCAAATGTAACACATATGTTCTTGAGATATCCCTATATTACATTCACCATAAATAATGAATAGTTTCAGGTAAATTTATTTGAAGAATTCAAACGAGCCCGCATGATTATTTACAATGACATTTTCGTGACAGTTTAATGTTTCTAACTCAACCGCGGGCGGCATTTACAGAGAGGTGTTAATTCGCCCATTACGTCGAAAACTACAAATTTTTGGAATAGAATATCTTAGACAAAATTACCCTAATTTTTGATGATGGATGGTATGAAAATAGGGGGTTCCATTTGAAAAAAATGACTTCTAATGATTTCTTCAAAGTAATTCCCAATGTGGGTTTCTGATTACCCTGTATTTATTCATTAACAAAATATCAACACAGTACACTGAAGTAGTTCTTCTATGAGAAAACCAACCCCAATCGAATCATTGGAGGTTCCATATAGGATAAATTGATAGTTTTCTTTAGGCCTGCAAACATCATTCTTGACATAAAATTCAAAATATATCGAAATCCTTCTAGCTAGGTAGAATCTAAAAATGAAATGATGTATGAGGTGTCTCATTTAGAATAAGCAAGTCGATATCAACTTCTGGTACAATCGGAACTGCCAGCATCTTGAAAATATTTTAGCCAAATTGCCACCAACAACAGTAGTATGCCCTACTCATAAAGTACCTGTATAGTCTTCAGAAAAATATAATAGCCAGTATCCATCAGCCAACTATCTTGTAACAATCAAAAATAATGTTGCACCAATGAACACTCATAAAAATACATTAATGCATCGAGATTACTTTCATCTCTTTTCCAGTAATATACTTTTCATCACACAAATATGAACTCCTATCCTCTTGATTCAGATATTTCTGACTTCTACGTTTTTTTATCCCCTTCAGGTTAATTTTGGATATCCCATGGATATCCAAAAGTACGACAACCAACCGTTCCTCTCGATAATACTCTTCTAAAACGTGAGGAATATTGTAATTTCAGGAACATTCACAGATTCGACAGCTTACTCTGGAAGACTGTTATTATTCGTTATGTTTGCTGCATTCATGTTTCTGTACGTGGCATATTCAGCATATATACTTGTTCTTCTACAATCGACTAAACCTATAAACTCGATAAGAAAATTACTAGACAGCCGAGTAGAATGTGGTGGACTAAACATCAGTTTCATGATGGCATATTATACGGTAGGTGATGAATATTTTAACCAACCGTTCTTCCTATCATATGTGGTTCGTCATTTCAGGCGACTAAAGATGATGCTCTGAGAGACCTGTATAGGAAGAAGATATTCCCAAATCAATTTTTTTCTATGGAAGAAGGTCTGAGGAAGGTCCAAGATGGAAATTTTGCATTTCAGGCCATTCTGGGGCCAGCTTACAACTACATTCTGAAGAAGTATACAAATCAGGATATCTGCAAATTACAAGAATTACCTGGCTTTATGAACGTTAGTTCCTTATTGATTGCTATGCAAGCATCATCATCATGAATGGTCTCATGAATTTGATGCAGAATCCAGATTCAACTATGAAGTCTGGTCATAGCTTCCCTATTCCTTCACAGAACCAATGTTACAAATTATTTTAAGTATTTACGCTTACACAATTCGATCATTTTTTTGAATATGTTGAAGACCGTACCATGCTATAATTTGGTAACCATGAATCGTTACCAAAGGACGGTTCTCTGAAGGGAAATAGCGAAATGGTATACCTTTTAATTTTTTTCAGACTGAAATGTATATTGCTGTACCTAAAACCTCGCAATATAAAAAATATTTCAAGATAGGGTGAGTCACTCAAAATTGCAATTCATTGTTATCATTGTTAAAAGAAGTGATGTTCCTATATTTCATTTGTTGTTTTTTTTTCTAGCCTAATGCGGGTAGATGAGAGTGGATTACAAATCAGAACCAAAAATCGCGTTTCCATGAAGCCAAAATGCTACAACGAAGCAGGAAATTTTCAATCAGTTAGATTTTACGATTGTTATTCAGTATTTGTCCTATATATTTTTGGAATAATTTTTTCAATATCAATTTTTTTGGTAGAAAAATTTGTGGTGAGATATAAAATTGGCCACATCTTTTCAATGAAATAACCACTACTTACAAGTATCTACGAGGTTTCACGTTGAGATTTTCTTGAGGTTGTGAAATAGTTTATGTGTTCAAGGAGTTCATTTTTTTCAAGGTCAACTCAAATGCTTACGAAAAGTTGTACTAAGATGTTGAATTGGCTGCATCTTTTCAATGGAATAGAAGAAGAAGAAATAGATTTCATTCGATTACATATATTCGAGTTTTCACGGTCAGATTCTCTTGAGGTAGTAGTTTTTATGTTCAAGAAGTTCAACTATTGAAATATTGGCACAGTTTATGAAATATAACCAGAGTTTAGGAAATATGCATCTATCCCTGTGACATTGCCTTCCCATCGTCCATAGATATCCCAATTAAAGTCCTCTTCTTCGAAGCGCTCGACCCAATAACCCAATAACGTGCAGGTTATGGTTTTACAGAGAGAGTATATTAAATATGTTCACCCGAACATACTTGGAAATATCTCTACTAGGGTTGCGTATTAGTTATTTAGTATATCAATTTAGCATAACGAACCTTTGCGGCAGGATATGAGAATGAGATAAATACTAGTGAGGCATTAGGTACCAACAGATAGAACACTCGACTTGAGTACTTGAAGGCACAAAATGGTGAAGTCTGTGATTACTCAGAGCTGAGTACTATAATAAATTCTAACTAAAGTATACCTGGTGTTACAAAGGTCGATGCGAAGTCTAGCGGCTGGTTATAGTTTTCGATTTCGATTCATATTCGATCATCGTCGGTTTTCGCTGAGCCACTGGTGCATCTCCTGTGCTTCTCCGGGCGGCTCGCCACTTCAATTTTTAAATTATATTATAGCAGTGTTCTATGGCAGAGTTTAGGAGTTAATTATGGAAATCCTGTATGATAACATTAATGTTTTTGGAGCCATTAGAATACAATAAATAAGGAACATGGAAAACCCAGTTGAAGTCAACGATGATTTTCAATTTGAACGTCGATACAGATTCAGTGAAAACATAGCAAGGGAAGATCTAATTACATTTGTGGGACCAGAATTAGTAAAAATCAACCAGCGTGGTTTACCCAGTTTTGTCTTCAATGGCATTGCTATGTTTCTTACGGTTTTATGCAACCAGAAGTTTCCAGGTAAGGTATTTACTACTATTGTTGAAAAATATGAATATCTTCAGAAGCTGTGTATCGGGCTGTAATTTCATTATTTTTCGTTGCATCGAAGTTTAATTTATCGGTGATGAAAATGATTGGAAAAATATTTTTTTCCATGAAGTAGGTAATTACCATCATTTCATCTTTGCAGCTTTCCTGTGGGGATCTTGAAGGTATCTCACAACCAACTGTGAGTAGAAAAATAAAAAAGGTCTCAACAATATTTGCAGCTCAAGCTCGCAATACTATCAAGATGCCAACACATGCCGATGAACAGCATGTCTATGAACAATTTTATCAGATTGCAAATTTTCCTAGAGTTATAGGTTGTATAGATTGTACGCATATATCAATTGAGAATCCTGGTGGTCCGATTACAGAGTTATACCGAAATCGGAAACGTACATTCAGTATAAACGTTCAAGTTGTTGGAGGACCATCGTTGAAAATTATGGACATCGTTGCAAGGTGACCCGGAAAAGAACATAATAGCATGATTTTCAACAACAGTTCTTTGAAAGCAAGATTTGAAGCAGGTAATTTACATGGATTTTTGTTAGGTGACAGTGGGTACCTTTGTTTGCCATATCTTATGACTCCTCTGCTGCATCCAGACAACAACGCCGAAGTTCGATATAATTCAAGCCATTTTACAGAATGAATTATTTTCTATTATGCTCTCATTTGAATAAAACACCTAAATGAATATGATGGATTTTATTCAAGTGTACCTATATTCATACAAATATTCATTAGGTAAATCCCAACTTGATACCGTTTTTTCATGATATTTTGTTATTCATGAAATTCCATACTTTTTTTCAAATTGATACTAATACAAAGTTAATCTAATTTATATGAACATAATTCATGAACCATACAGGGTGTCCGATAAACATACCGACAAACTCTAAGGGATGGTAGAGAACATCAAAATAAACATTTTTGCTCGATAAACATAAGTCCGGAAACTCTTCGTTTTCGAGATACAGGGTGTTTTTTATCAATATCGTAAAAACGATTTGGTCGAATTCAATGAAATTTTTACAGATTATTGATACATTCATGAGGTATCTTTGGAGCTATTAGAATTTGCCCAATAATTTCAGGGGCGTGCCCACGGGCTATGTCGGATAGTTTTTGCACGAAAGAAATATCGCCCAGTAGATTTTTTGTAATTATGATAATTTTTTTTAAATGAAAAATCAAAAATGCAACTTTTTTGTCGCTTGAAATTTTTCCGTATGTACGTTTTGAAGAAAAAAAATTAAAACCATATCTCTTACATCTATGAAAAAAAAATTAAATGCTTCAAAATTATACCTCACATTTCACCAATGCGTTTATTGAAATATTGAAAAACTAATAGAACTTCCAATAACTTTTTTTTACTAATCAATAATTATTATTAGTGACTTTTATTCATTTTTTTATTTAACCACGTTTGATGTTGGGAACAAACATTGTTTTCACAATAAAATTCCACAGATACCAATTTTAAGACTGATACTATTTTTTAATATAATTTAATACCCTGTATCTCGAAAACGAAGAGTTTCCGGACTTATGTTTATCGAGCAAAAATGTTTATTTCGATGTCCTCTACCATCCCTTGAAGTTTGTCGGTATGTTTATGGGACACCCTGTATATGAACTAAATCAATCTTCTGTATGATATTATTCATCCCTTTTTAATAAAATTTGTCTTAATTCTTCCTTCTCTACTAATAATTCTGTATCCGCTATTTGCCTTCTAATTCCCGCCTCTTCTCTTTCTTCAATAGCTTCTTCTTTATTTATTTCATGTATTTTTATCATATACTGCTTTTCTAATTTGGCATTATCAATCCGCTCTTTCAGAAGATCCTTTAAATCACCGCCACCGCTAGATTTAGTGAACAATTTCCCTTTTTTTTGTGCATTTTTCTCTCTCATCTGGATATTCCTTTTTATGAAAAATTGAAATACTGCTCGGAGACTATGAATGGAACTTCCATTAGATAGGAAGATGGCCTTACGTACGTGGATGTCGATGTGGATGGTGTATTATTTTCTGGTAATGACGCCTGTTCTTTTCTACTGAGTGAACTTTCTGATATATCTGAAAATATTTGTATTACAAATTGAATTTTTCAAATAATCGTATATGTATTGAAATTTGCACATGTGATGGATTTAATTTTACCTAGAATGGTATAATTTGTTTCCATTGATTCGAATATGCCATCTGCATCAAATGGAGTTATCACATGTTCGGTCAAGTGTGGGACAACTTCATCAATATCAGGAATTAATATTTTGTCTGGCATGGACTCGCCACCTCCTGTTACCATGCATGAACGTCGCTCTTCAGCTAATTCTTCCTTACGTTTCCGTTTGATTTTGTCCCAACAACGTTTTAGTTGGATACTAGTCCGCTAAAATGAGAAAATAACAGAAATTTGAATTTGGAGTCCAAAAAGTTCCAGTTACGGTGGGAAAGATCATATTATATGATTTCTCACTCTGTAGATGGTTTTCAGATTTGAGAGATTGAAAGTTCGAATTTTGTGTGAAGATATATTATATATTTATATTTATTTTATATTTGATTATTTTCAAAGATTTCTGTTAATATTTACCTTTTCCGTAGTACGACTTGCATTGAAGTCGTCTGTAACACTTTTCCATGCAGCGCTCTTATTTTCAATTGTTGATGCATCTGTTCGTTTATCTTCAATAGTTGGATGTTTTTTTAAGAATTTGTACTAATATACTTCATTATCCTCTCGGGTATATCCTTCTCTCGCACAAGTCCTTCGTTGCTCCTGAGGGTTGCTTCGGCAACTGAGGAGATGAGTAACAATAACAATAACAAAATATGGAATTGCCATAATTGGGTAAAATTGGAATTATATTCAAAACACTTGTTTCTTTGTAGAACCATACAGGTCGACAATCGATTTCGAATGGGGATTATCCGATGCGTTTGTATTGAAAACTAGAAAAGGGAACCCAAACATTTGATCAAAACCATAAATAAAAAAGTGTAAACAAACGAGCTTGGGTCGCGCCGCGCCGTTCGTTTACGCCCGCCAGAGATCCGTTGGCGGCTGTCTATGAAAAGGACATTGTTTCCTCCGATCATCCTTGCGCTCGCCGGAAACATCACCAGCCAGCGGTTCTTTTTAGCGAGTCGCTGGCGTCCGACTATGAATACCACTCAGATATTCATCTCTTCTGTTCACCCGAACATACGTGGAAATGTATCTACTAGGGTTGAGTATTATTTATATTATTTAGCATAACGAACCTTTGCGGCAGGTTATGAGTTATGAGATTGAGATAGATACTAGTAAGGCATCAAGTACCAACAGATAGACCACTGACTTGAATACTTGAGGACCAAAGATGGTAAATTCTGTGATTACTCAGAGCTGACTACTATGATAAATTCTAACTATAGTATACCTGGTGTTCCAAATGTCGATGCAAAATCTAACAGAGGAGCTCATTTGTATTCCAATAGGATGAAACTATCTATCTCGGTACAAAGTCTGATCGTTCTCAAGTTCTTGACACCATTTGTTTTTTATTACTAGAGTGTGTTCAGTAAATGGACACACCAAATAGACGCAATGACACTTGTTACACGTTTCGAAAAGGCATAAAACCACAGATATTTTCATGAGTATTCTACTTACTGGGACAACTTCGTGTCTTCGTTGATATGTTATCAAGCAAATAGATTTATATGTCATTTTGGCTGTTTGGTGTGTCAAAAATAATTAACCGAGGTGTCATGTCCCACTGGAGTTTTATCAGAGAAATGTGAGAAAAAGAGGTTTTCAAACAAACATATTTTCGAAAATCTTGAATCCAGTGAGACTTTATACTGATAGTGGACCCGCTCTCTATTTTTTCATCAGAATACTATATTGGACGATATATTTGAGTAGGTCCGACATTTTTCATTGAAAAAGAACTAGAAAAAAAAAACAACTTTCCTGAAACACGTTTTTTAAGAAATATCATCCGATAACTCTAAAACTACATGAGGTATTGGAATGATTCTTTCCATAATATAAACAAGATTCTCTTCCGCTTCTCACAATCGTAGCATCATGATTTTTGTTTCATTCCTTTGTAACTTGTTCAGAATGCAAGATATCATTTTTTATAATATAATCGATAAAGTTTTTTGTGTATACAGTGTGTAAAAGCCAAACGGAATAAATTCATTACTTTGGATACAGTACATATATTCATGAAAAATCCTGGAACAAGGCAAATTTAAATTTTAAAACATCGAAATGTGATCCTCACCTTCAACCTCCTTCGAATGACAGGTACAACCACCAATTTTTTCAATGGGAATGAGGCTTTAGCATTGGATTTGACTCAAAAATATATATCTGTGGGGATCGAATGCTGGATGCAGAAAAGCAATAATCCACACTAATATAAAATATATTTCGACATGAATTGAACATACACAACTACGATGATAAAACAACAGTACACGATAATGTCTCTAGACGGACTGCCTTGGTAGCTGCTCTGGTTTCGCTACCTGCGCCCTGTCGGCAAGCTGTCCGAAAGGTGGATAGGAATTCCAACATTACAGTGGCGGAGTCGCCACATTACCCCCCCGCGGAGTAGAGTGCGCTGCGGTTCACGTGGTGAGGCGCGCCGGAAAGTGTACGCGGCGCCCAGAGCGGGTGACGCGAGGGGCAGGAGCAACTTCCGGAGGCGGTGCAGGGACGATGGCGGCTGGTGCAGGGACGATGGCGGTTGGTGCCGGGACGGTGGCAGCTGGAGTTGTCTCGGGCAATGTTGGGGGCGAGAGAAGGTGTGCTGGCTTGAGTCGGTCCAAGGAGACTGTCACCTGCTTGTCGCGTATTAGTAGCCGATAAGTTTTAGGTCCACGGTCCAGTACGGGGTACGGTCCGGTATATGGAGGCTCCAAAGATGCTCGTACGGCGTCCTGGCGCACAAAAACGTGCGAAGCGTTGGGAAGTTCGCTGTGCACGAAAACGTTCGGCGATGCATGGCGCGATGTGGGTACCGGGCGGAGCGTAGCGTAGTGGCGTCTGAGTTGAGACACGAAATCCGGGTACGCGGGTGGACTCTGCAGCGGCGGCGTCAGCAGTTCGCCAGGGAGGCGGAGTGGCTCCCCGTACACGAGGTCGGCGACAGAGGCGTGAAGGTCAGGACGAAAAGCGCTGCGTAATCCGAGAAGGACCACGGGAAGAGCGTCTATCCACTTATCATCGGCGTGGAACATGAATGCTTCTTTCAGAGGCCGATGAAGGCGTTCGACCAGGCCGTTGGCCTGAGGGTGGTATAGGCTGTTGTGTGCGTGAGCCGTACGCCGGTGAGGGTTGCCAGGGAGCGAAACAGGTGGGACTCAAACTGACGTCCCCTGTCGGTGGTGACTTGAACTGGACACCCAAAACGCGCGATCCACATCGCGAAGAAAGCTCTGGCGACGGACTCGGCAGTGATATCGGCGAGAGGCGTAACTTCTGGCCACCGCGAAAAACGGTCGACGGCCGTGAGGCAATATCTGAATCCTCCCGCGTGAGGTAGGGGACCGATGAGATCGATATGCACGTGAGTGAAACGAGCAAGAGGGGCTGCGAAGGTGCCCAGAGGCGTAGCCACGTGACGAGTAACTTTGCAGCGTTGGCACTGTTCGCAAGCTTTCGCCCACTCACGGCAATCCTCGCGCAATCCATGCCAGACGAAGCGGTCGGCGACTAGCTGAGCCGAGGCGTTGCGGCCGGGATGACTCAGAGAATGTAGCGCGGTGAAGGCTGCCTGACGGAAGGGCGCTGTGAGATAGGGTCGTGGACGGTCACCAGCGGTGTCGCAGTAAATGGAGACGTTCAAGCCGGGGACGGGACAGCGTGCGAGCCTCAGAACCGAAGTAGGCGAACGCAGGTGGGCTGTGAGTTCTGGATCAGTGTTCTGGGATTCGGCGAGAGCTGCGTAGTCCAGGGGCGAAGAGATAGCCGCGGTGCGCGACATGGCGTCGGCAACGACGTTGTCTGCCCCGGAAACATGGCGAATATCCGTAGAAAATTGGCTGATATAATCCAAATAGCGGAGTTGCCGAGGTGAACAGGCATCCAACTTCTGTTTGAATGAAAAGATTAGCGGTTTGTGATCAGAAAAAATCACAAAGGCTCTGCCTTCGAGCATATGGCGGAAATACCGCGTGGAACGGTACACTGCGTAAAGTTCGCGGTCGTATGGGGACCAGTGCAGTTGGGAGACAGTCAGCTTGTGCGAAAAGAAACCAAGTGGTTGCCACGTGCCATCAGGAATCATTTGTTGAACGACACCGCCGACACAGGAGTTGGACGCGTCGGTGAAGAGCGCGAGTTCTGCTGCTGGGTCAGGATGCACAAGCATAGTAGCTTCAGCGAGGCTAGCTTTACAGGCGTCGAATGCAGCGACACGAGCGGGTGTCATATCAACAGGCGCGGAGCCTCTGGTGTTAGGTCCACGGAGAGCATCGTCAAGCGGTGCTTGTAGGGAAGCCGCGTTTGCAAGAAAACGTCGATAGAACGTGAACATCCCGAGAAAACGCCGTAGTTCCTTAGCGGTGGTGGGCTGCGGGTACTCTAAAATCGCTCGGACTTTTTCCGGAAGTGGACGGATTCCATCTGCAGAGACGTGGTGTCCCAAGAATGATAACGAGGGCACTCCGAAGAGGCATTTGGCTTGGTTGATGAGGACGCCATGTTCGGACAACCGCTGGAACACGACACGGAGGTGTTCTTCATGTTCTGCAGGAGATCGGGACGCGATGAGCACGTCATCGATGTGACATGTACAGAATGGTAATCCGGTGAGGACTTGATCCATGAACCTCTGGAAAGTCTGGCCGGCGTTACGTAGGCCGAATGGCATGAATAAAAATTCGAAGAGGCCGAAGGGCGTGATGATCGCGGTCTTAGGAACATCTTCTGGCGCAACAGGTATCTGGAGATAGGCCTTGACTAAATCCAGTTTTGAAAAGATCGTGGATCCAGTCAGGAAGGCGTTGAAATCGGCGACGTTATGCACCGAGTAGCAGTCGGGAACTGTGCGGGCGTTCAGTGCTCGATAGTCGCCGCAGGGCCGCCAACCGTCCGGTTTAGGAACCATGTGAAGCGGTGAGGCCCAACAGCTAGAAGATGGCCGCGCGATGCCAGCACGGACCATGTCGTCGAATTCGGCGCGTGCGATCCGGAGTCTGTCGGGTGGAAGGCGCCGTGCCCGTGAGGCGACGGGAGGTCCGGGCGTCACGTTGATGTAATGCTGAGTAGCATGGCGGGGCGTATGTGGTACTCCGCGAGGACGAGTGAGATCGGGGAACTCAGCGAGTATGGTTGAAAATGGTCCATCGCTGGTAATTGTCTGCACGCTGGACTGGAGCGTGGTTCCAGTCATGCCTGTAGCAGCTAGGGAGGTGACATTGTCAACCAGGCGGGAGCGCCGAATGTCGACGAGAAGGTCGTAAAATGACAAAAAATCGACGCCGATGATGGGTTTCTCGACGTCGGCGATGACGAAATGCCACGAAAAATCACGGCGTAACCCTAAGTCAAGGTGAAGCACCATTGCGCCGTAGGTGGCGATGGTAGTGCCGTTGGCAGCCATGAGCTCGTACGACGTTCTTGTTGGTCTTCCAGGTACTCGCGATCGTGGGAAAACGCACAAATCTGAACCAGTGTCGATCAGGAATTGTATGCGCGACTGGCGGTCCGAAACGTGAAGGCGGCGCGGAGAAACGGAGCAGCCACTGCCCGCCATCATTGACTGCTGCTGGTGTTTTCCTGTCGCGAACATGGAGATTCGCAACGGTAAGCCTGGGCGCCGTAGCGACGGTGGTACCAACACTCTCCGTCCTGAGAAGGAGATACTTCACGGAGCCTTGTAGATTGGCTGTCGGTACGCGGGCGACTTTGCGAACGACTGCGTGAACGACTTTGCGAACGGTTGGAGCGAGTACTTTCGCGGCGCTCGGGTGATCGAAAACGGGTGCTGAGAGCGGCTACCTGCCGGGAGAGCTCTGCTACTTGTTGCGCTAAATTCTGTGGCGTGGAGGCAGGGATGGCGGCGACGACACGTGGCACGGTGGATACCTCGTACACCTTGTCAGCGAGGCGCGCGACTTGTTCGAACGGAGCGTCTGCTTGAGTTGCGATGATGGCCTGGAGTTGGGATGGAAGGCGGTCGGTCCACAAAGTTCGTAGAAGGGCCTCTGGAATGTCACTGGAATCAGCCAGGCCACGGAGGTGTCGAAGAAACAGGGACGGTGTCCTGTCTCCGAGCTCTTCCTGTGACAACACCTGGCGTACGCGTTGTTCTGCTGTTTTCGAAAAACGCGTAATGAGCTATTGTTTGAGTTTGCCATACCTGTTCGTGACTGGTGGATTCAATATGATGTCCTTAACTTCTGTCGCGTACGTATTGTCTAGTTGAGACGTAACGTGGCTGTATTTCGTGTGGTCTTGAGTAATTCCTGCTAGCTGAAACTGGGACTCTACTTGAGCGAACCACAAGGCAGGGTCACTAGGCCAGAAGTGTGGCAGTTTGGGGGACAACCTGTAGATAGCATCGGTGCCTACAGTCGTGGCAGCAGCAGGTGGAGCGTTGCGGCCCAAAACGGCATGGGCGGCGGCTGATTGAACGGCGGGATCGGCAATTGGGCCCGGTAGCCGTAATAGACGCTCATATTCGCTTTGAACTAACGCGAGTTGTTGAACGAACCGTTCTTCCTGCTGTTGAAGTTGAGTCTGGAACATCTGTTGTAGTTGCTCGAACTGCTGTTGTGGTTGCAGCGGGGTTGCTCGTGGAGGAAGCTGTGTTTCAGCTTCTTGTACGGGTAGATACGGGTCTGATGAGGCCGCTTGAGTACCCGGAGGATGGTTAGGGTCATCCATTTCCGAGAATACACGCGAAAGAACTCTGAAACCGGAGGTAATTCACGAAAGTTTATCACTTATGCGCAACACAAAGCGAAAACGAGACAGTAGACGAAACTCGTGGCTACAATTCGTCGAAAAAATCACGTCGGGGTCACCACTGTGGGGATCGAATGCTGGATGCAGAAAAGCAATAATCCACACTAATGTAAAATATATTTCGACATGAATTGAACATACACACACTATGATGATAAAACAACAGTACACGATAATGTCTCTAGACGGACTGCCTTGGTAGCTGCTCTGGTTTCGCTACCTGCGCCCTGTCGGCAAGCTGTCCGAAAGGTGGATAGGAATTCCAACATTACAGTGGCGGAGTCGCCACATATCTATGGAAGAAATCCTGTGCCTGATCCTGCAGTTGGAGGAATTCTATAAACTCATTGTACAGAAAAAAACTGCCATGATTAAAGCGCTTAGATGCATGAAAGAAGGGTTGAAATTTACCAGCGATTACAAATATAAGATTTGTCAAAATGCAATCAATGCATTCAAAGATTCAGTTGGATAACCTGATGTGTTCATTATTTCTTGTTCTATCGTGGATTTAATCCATTCCATAAATTTTAGAATGTAATTTCATTCTTTTTGTACTCGATCCATCAATTTTGGAACCATTATGAAAATATTGAGCATTGAAATTATTGCGATGGAAGTCGTTGAAGACACACGATGAATACCCCATGCACTCACAACACAACATAGCCCAAATTAGAAGTTCATATTCGAATTTGTAGGAATCCTGTATACACAAATCAGAATCCTATCCCTAATGCAGTTACAAGAATTCTATCCATTCATTATGCAAAGAAAAACTGAACGAATAATAAGTGGAGACGATGCATCAAAGAAGGGTTCAAATGTACCAGTTATTATAAATCTGAGGACATTAAAAATGCACTCACAGATTGGCATGAAGGACCAGAATCAGGAAATAACGAGAAATTTTATATGTACATTATTTCTTGTTATATTTATTTTGTGAATTATCGAATGTGATTCTATTATTTTTGTGTTTGAATCATTAATGTTGATACCATTATAAGAATATCGAGACTTGAAATTATCGTAAGTGAAATTCGTTGAAGACGAACAACGAATATCCCTATGCACACTTATGTGAAGTTGGCGCCGACTTTTCGAAAACCTTATTTTTTTGGAGTTCTCGGTAGAAATGATGGAGTTCTAGAGTTCCTGACAGAAATTTTTGATAGTTCTGGTCAATGATGGATTTAAATTGAATATAAACAAATATGGGCGCTAACTTCACGCAGCGCCGTTTTTTCCAAAAATATGAGTTCTGATAGTTTTTTGGATTTATCTGAAAGAGCTCTGGAGTTCTTGACCAATGTCGAAAATAGTTCTGTCAAATTGACAGAATTATTGAGGGAAATTTCTATTTCATCGAAAAATGTTTCAGAGAATTCAAATCATCTCTGGAATTGCATATACCCAGTACCATTGTACAATTTCAACTCTTGTTGTATTGTTTTTCACAAAAAAGAATGTATTTCTCAAACTATTCACCCTCCTGGAACGCTGAATTCAAACAACTATAGAGATCATAATGAAAATTTAGGAGATATCACAGTTCTGAAGGGAGTTCCGAGTAGAACTCGAAGAGTTCTACCAAATACTTGCCAAGCGTTTTATAAGAAAAAAACAACATTTCGCAAATTATGCAATAATATAGGGTGCTCACTTTCCAAATATTTCCGTCAAATGGAAAATTCAAATAATTTCACAGTTCTGAAAGTAGTTCTAGGTAGCGCCCGAAGAGTTTTACAATATATTCCTCAAGCGTTTCATGAAAAAAACAATATTTCGAGAATTATTCAATAATATAAGGTGCTAGATCATCATCAACCATCATTACCGAATGAAAAATCCAAATTATTTCAGTTCTGAAAGGTGTTCTGAGTAGCGCTCGGAGAGTTCTACAATATATTCCCCAAGCGTTTCATAAAAAAACAATGTTTCTGAAATTATTCAATAATATAGCTCTCTTTCCAAATATTGGCATCAAATAAAAAATTAGGAGAATATCGCAGTTCTGAAAGGAGTTCTACGTAGCGCTCAAAGAGTTCTACAATATTTTTCCCGAACGTTTTATGAAAAATACAATATTCCGAAAATTATTCAATAATATAAGGAGCTAGATTTTCATCAATCATCATTACCAAATAAAAAATCCAAATAATTTCACAGTTCTGAAAGGAGTCCTGAGTAGCGTTCGGAGAGTTCTACAATTTAGTCCCCAAGCAAAAATAATTATTCAATATTATAGGGTGATCACTTTCCAAATATTGTCATCAAATAAAAAATTTGGAGAATATCACAGTTCTGAGAGGAGATCTAGGTAGCGCTCGGAGAGTTCTACAATTTATTCCTCAAGCGTTTTATGAAAAAAACAATGTTTCGAAAATTATTCAATAATATAGGGTGCTCACTTTCCAAAAATTGTCATGAAATAAAAAATTCAGAGAATATCACAGCTCTGAAAAGAGTTCTAGGTAGCGCTCGAAGAATTCTACAATATATTCTCCCAGCGTTTTATGAAAGAAACAATATTTCGAAAATTATTCAATAATATAAGCTGCTAGATTTTCATCAACCATCATTACCAAATGAAAAATTCAAATAATTTCACAGTACTGAAAGGAGTCCTGAGAAGCGCTTGGAGAGTTCTACAATATATTCCCCAAGCCTTTTATGAAAAAAACAATATTTCGAAAATTATTCAATAATATAGGGTGCTTCGACAGATCTTTTTTTGAAATTGGTCGAGAACTCCAGAACTCTGCCAGATGAATCCAAAAAATATATCAAAACTCGTGAAGTTAGCGCCCATATTTGTTTATATCCAATTTAAATCCATCATTGACCAGAACTATCAAAAATTACTGTCAGGAACTCTGGAACTCCATCATTTCTACCGAAAAAAAATAATTTTCACGAAAAGTTGGCGCCAATTCCACATGAGTCCTATGCACTTACCGATTTTCTCAACACATCATGGCTCTAATGACACGAGCGATGCGCAGTACGCGAGCAATCAACGGATTCGCGAAATATCAACAACATGTAAAAAATTATACCATGAAAAGTAGAACATTTACACTAACTTTTCGACAACGTTTTCGAGAACGTTTTCAACAATTTGTCTCAATTTCTTTCCTATTGTACGTCAGAAATTCAAATAATAAGAAAGATTATACATCACTGAAAATTTCATCTTATGTTTTTGAATATTTCATATTCTTCGATTATTCAGAAAGAAGAACTTTTCATTTCACATCATGTATATGACATATAATATAATATTCTATCGATCACAAAAAAGAACAAATCGATACCTTGAGTAGTTCTCAAGATATTGAGTGATATGTTTAGGAAAATGTATTTTTTGAATATAACATTTTTTTCGAATGTTTTTCAATGAAAAGTCCCTCCTCATAAAAAATTCCAGCTGGATTCTGATAGATGATCAGATAAAGAACATCATCTGATATATCTGATTTGGTTATATTTCGAACAAAAGGACATTTTTGTCCCGATTTTACTCCTCTATGAAGTATGTTCAGATTGTCCAGCTTGATGACATCAAAATAAACTCCTATCTTACCTCCTTTTAAACTTTGCATCGACCTTTGGAACACCCTGCATAAAGAAAGTAAATAATCAAAATAAAAAAAAGATGGTCAAGTTCAATCTTAGAATATTCCTGAACAATTGCGAAATGAATTTTTTTAAAAATAAAGTAAATAATCAAAATAAAAAAAAGATGGTCAAGTTCAATCTTAGAATATTCCTGAACAATTGCGAAATGAATTTTTTTAATTTTTTTTTTCTAAGGCTATCAAATGCTGGGTGGAATTTGGAGGGACTGTTGAGCTACCAAATAATGGTCCTTCAATCATTCCAGGTTTTACACTCCCAAATTATAGTGTATATATATAATAGTATATTACGTAACAAGAATTGTAAATTGCATATCACATACAAAGTGGAGAGAGTAGTCAAGTAGCCGTGCAGCGGATACAGTGAGTGTCATTAAAACGAAGCTCCATATGAAAAAAAGGCAAGAGATATTTCTGTCACGAATTAAACTAGTAATCCAAGATTCATGTTCAGTTTGGAATATCTCAGTGTCGCACCATTTTTTCTTAAAAAAAAAATGAGATCATTACCAGTATGAGCGTCAATGATGAACATAAAATTCTTAATAGCTTGTCAAAAACTACCTCTAACCCATCATATTTCATTTTGATTGGTCGAAGATGACTCCTTAGTGTTTATAAGGGTATTTTTCCCTGTTGAGAATGGGTGACTCGAGCACTTCCAGTACTCTCCTTCTTGTGAAATTTTCTATCGTAATTTTGTGAGAGTTCACTGGGAGTTCTTGCAAACTTGCCCTTCGCGATAATTGCAAGACCGTCGACATATCAGGATCAGGATGCATGGTTTGATTTTGCTCTATCGAATAGCCTCCCCACTTTCCATCGAAGGTGCATATTCCGACAGACATTTTTATTGTTTTGTTGTCTTGATTTTTCTGGACAGTTCTCTTCATGGGCAGCAGTGATTGCCTTCCCCACTTGTTCTGCCGACCTTTCAAGACTTTCTTATTAATCTCGTAATCCATGAGACTTCCCAGAGATTCCCTATGAGTGACATTATAAGTATCTATCCCAATCAGTTCGGGTTTGAGTAACTAGATCAAATCTGATCTGTCTATGATCTGAATATGAAGGTTCATCTGATGTGCCAATTCACTTTGTTCTCACCTTCATTAGCTATTCTTAAACTTTCTGCAAAAATGAACTGCAATTGACATTGATGTCTGTGCTTCCCTTGCCACATATGCGATGATTATGCCTAGAATCGGTGGTGGGCACGCTTCGTCACCTGGGGAATATACTGTGCTCTAGCTTCTGATGCTTCCTTCCTCTATTGGCGTTGTTTGGAGACCTGTAACGACACCGCCGGTGCAGAGCACCAGTGTTAGTGTACATTCTAGTTTGTCGCTATATGAAATACATGCACGATGTTCATGGTACCCTCATTGTACAGTATCTTACCTTGATTATTAGACCTGCTATCCTTCCTCCGTGTAACCAGGATTCTTGCAAGAGGGCCAGGTCTAAGCCTTCTGAACCCTGACTCCTGACCCGTCTATTCAGTTCTGTGGCTAAACTCACCATCTGCCTTCTCTAAGAGGCTTCCCCTCCATAGGTAAACCCCTCTTTGCCTCTTAATTGCCTCGCTCTCTAGAGTTGGATTTTCTTCTTCTTTGTCAGCGCTTTTCTACGCTCTATGTCTCCCTTCAATTCTGAAGTTGATTCTTCCTGGGTTGGAGTAGAGAGTCATGTCCAGTTCTATAAGAGTTCCTCTAGGGACTTCCATAGAGAAAACCCATGGCCTTTGGCCGAAGGTTTCTTGCCAAAGACAGTCCAGATGTTTGTGTTGATCCGCGGTTGGCGCCTTTCAGCCTATGCAGAATTTTGTCTGATTTTATTCCGGCCTTTGTCCTCTCTCATCGGGCACAAATATGTAGTGCAGGCGTGTTTTTCTGGTGAGTCAGTACCTTACAAGACTCTGAGGATGACCTCATCCCAAGGTTTTATGGTTAGGATAACGTCCTTCAACCAGTCCGCGCTGATTTGATCCACGCACATCATAATCAGGTAACTTGTTTTAGGCGTGCATTTTGCGAATCGCAGTTGTGGTCGCTCGATAGGGATTTGGTCATAATAAGCCTCAGAGATTGAGTCCTGGACTATTGCGAGCCTTTTGGTACCCATTTTATTCTCCAGTTACAATTTTCTTGCCTATCCCAGCCTTTTTCGGTATCTTGTTCGGTTGAGATCCCAACCTCGAGTGCTCTGTGGGATATCTGTTCTTCGGGAAGTTCTTGATTACCAGCCTTTGGTTTTTGAGTATTCGAAGCCACTTCCTCAATGTTTTTTAAGATTTGTTCTCGATGCTCCTTCGAAATGGGCTGCTCTATTAACCTCCTGATCAGAGAGTATAATGAAATCTTCTTTTTGAGTTTTTGCGCTTGCCGTACGGCCTTGGCACCAGATATATGCACTTTCTCTTTTGGGTTGAGTGTGATCACCTCCGTCCTTTTGGCAATTGGTTTTTGCTTTTTAGGTCCCTAATTGTCCTACGAGTAGCTAGGGGAATTCTGGTCCACTACGGAAGAGCCGCGCATCTCGTTCCATTTGGGTTAGCATTCCTTCCTAATATCCAGTCATCGTCAGGGATTTCTCGCACCAACTTAACGGGAATTTTTCGACATTCCTTGTCTAGACCCGCCGTGTTCCGTTTCAAAAGCAGTGTCATCTTTAGCGGTATGTAATTCTTCATTGCGCACGGAGATAGCTTCCTCGAGAGGCTGGTCCGGCACCCTATTTTCCTAGGGTTGGTGGCCATGTAGCCAACCGGTTGACCCCTGGCGTTAGGTGATACTTGAGGGCATCCAACACTCAAGCCCAATCTCAGTTAGTTCAAAACAAGGTGGTTAAAAAACGGGCATATCGTTTGCTTGAATAATTGACTGAAAGTTGATTATCTCAAATAGAACACCCTATGTATTCAGGGTGGGTCACGGTTGATGGTACCTTAGACGTTCACGGAGAACGAGAAATAGGATCATTCTGAAAATCGGTTACTCAAGTAGTTGCTCTTGGTCTATCGATCTGAAATATTTTCAGCAATGTAGCGTTGCCGCTTAGACCAGAAACTAGCAGCATCTTTGTTATTCCAAATGGGATACCCTGTATATTACCACGTTTTTGAATTTGTTATGCTTTTCCTATTATTTCTGCCACATACTCTTCTATACCTATATCTAACGGTTTTTGAAATATTGATTATTTTCCATATTTTTTAGACCAGAAACTATCAGCATCTTTGTTATTCCAAATGGGATACCCTGTATATTACCACGTTTTTGAATTTGTTATGGTTTTCCTATTATTTCTGCCACATACTCTTCTATACCTATATCTAACGGTTTTTGAAATATTGATTATTTTCCATATTTTTTATCCATACATAGTTCGAATTGAATGTTTATATCTGGGGTATTTGGATTCTTAGGGAGTTGCAATTTTGTGTTTAGCTCATCAAGTTCATGTATATAGAGAAGTTTCTTCTTGGTTATACAGGGTCGTTTTAAATTCATGATTTTACTGCTAGATACAAAAACGGTTGAAAGTGCGATTTACAAATGGAACATCCTGTATATCATGAAATATCCTGGAAGATGACTAAATTCTCTTCAATATGATACATCATGTTTCTATACTTATAATAAATAAATAGCTAGAATTTATGAATAAGAGCAATTTCCTAAAAAAATCGATTTATTTTTCTCATATTCAAAAACTTTCTCTTCTGCTTTGTGGATTTTGATCAAACAAACGGTAATCATAGGTAAACTTTAATTTGATATGTGAGAATTGTGATATACATGAAAATTCATCGAATATTTTATTCAATGCGATGAAAGTTCATTTATTATCTCACATTATTTATTGTGATATAAGTTCTGTCAGTATTATCTTACATTTATATACTTCCATAATCTTGTAATTCTATCATACGGTATCCAAGTAATTAATTCATATCTTATACATTCCCTGTAATTCGGTGTGAGCCTGTTGGAAATAAATCATGTCTATATCTAAATAATCAGAATTCCGAGATGAAAGCAATTTTCTAAAAAAATCGATTTTTTTTTCTCATATTCATCTATGGTGGCTATTAAATGTCATGATGGTACATGCATTATGAAAATTTGACAATTAGTGCACTATTTTGTGTGTTTCTCAGCGGAAGTGTGTCAAAAAGAATAGAAATGTAGGGAAATAACTATTCAAATGGAATTCTGATGAAATCATAGCAAGAACTTGAAGAAAATTCAATGAAAGGTACCTCGATTCACAACCAATGAACGAGAGGAAGTTTGTGAATATGAGAAAAATTATTCGATTTTTCTTAGAAAATTGCTCTTATTTCTAAATTCTAGCTATTTAGGCATATAAGCACAGAAACATGTGTATTTCAAAGATAATTTATTCATCTTCCAGGATATTTCATATTATACAGGATGTTCCATTAAAAAAACCGCCCTTTCAACCCTTTCTGTATCTGGCAGTACTATCATGAATTTTAAACGACCTTGTATGAAGCAGAACATACGAAATCGATTTACATGATCCTGATGAACCAAACACAAAATTGAAAGTTCCTAAGAATCTTAGTACTGCAGGAATAAACATTCAATTCGAATAAATTCGTTTTAAATAAAAAATATAAAAAATAATCAGAAATAATCAGAAAGGAATGACAAGTTCAAAAATATGGTAGTATACATTGTGGTCCATTTGAAATAACAAAGATGCTGCTACTTTCTGGTCTAAGCGGTAACGCTGCATAGATGAAAATATTTTGAATCAATAGACCAAGAGCAACTGCTGCTTGAGTAACCAAATTTTCAGGATGATCCTGTGTCCCGTTTTCCATAAAATTCTGAGGTACCATCGACCGTGACCCAGCCTGTATAATATCATTTTCAGGATACACAACAATATTCCATAACTTCTCTTGATATTTCCCTGTACCTATCTGTGGCCGTTTTTGAAATGAATATCAATCCATTTTTTTTCTTCGGAAATCATGAACATCTCTTCGTATTTTGAATAACTTCAGTAGTTGCCTTTGCTTCTTCTGGTAAAATTTCAAAATCGATATATTACAACGGCCTCTGAGTGAGTTATCACTTGACCATATTTTTATTTATACAACTCGGATGCAAATGGTCGTCACTTCCCACTCTAGGACTAGGAGCTAACCTTTAGTGTTTTGCCTTATCTATAAGAAATATATCATTTCTAAATAAGACTCAACAAAAAATATGGTTTTTCAAAGGTTGATTCAAAACTTGATTCAACTAAACAGCAAGTACGTTCAGTCCTATGTCCATTAGATTTCGGATGCAAATTGTTCGAATTAATGGATACCTGGACTCTTTTGGAAATATATTTTCAGGGTGTTAATTGAGTGCCGATACAGGATCTGAATTCTCGAGTGATTTTAAGGAGAATATATCAACATATGTCCTGAACCTCTTAGTTTTTCAGATATAGGGTGTTGAAATTTTAAGAAGAGTCTCTTATCATAATTTTTCATCACTCCTAAGTATTCGTATGAAATTTTGTACACACCTTTTCATCATTGAGGAGCATTTTTTGACACAGATTTTTTTGAATTTTTACCGTTGACGTCCGTACGGGGTACGCCACTGATTTTTCTAAAAACCAAAATTATTTTTGAAATCCCCATTCATTTCGGAGCAGATTTGGATCCTAGCCTTTTCGTACAAAGCATTATTTTCGCGTAAAAAAATTAAAAAAAAGATTTTTTTAAATTTTTCTTTCATTGAGACTGTTTTTGATATTTTGTTGGAATTTACTTGGCACCCACTATGAGTGAAAACACTTTTTTTGCACAAAAACTGAATTTCATATTTCCACCAGTGGTGTTCGCATAGGTATATTTAATATTTTTCTTTAAAAATTGTCAGTTCAAACCCCGTACGGATATATGTCGCTGGTGAAAATTTCAAAAAATCTTAAGCGTCAAAAAATGCTCCTTGATGATGGAAGTGTGTACAAAATTCCATAAAAATATCTGAGAGTGATAAAAATTATGATAAAAAACTAGCTTTTCACTTGAAATTTTAATACAATTCAGCTCAAAAACTGAGTGTGGATTTATGCAGCCACATTTAACAATTATCGAGTAACATTCATCAATCAAGAATTAACGATCATAAGTTGAACTTTTTGTTTTCAATGGCTGTGTTTATGCAGACAAGGACAAATTTTCAATTAACAAGTGAGATGGACAACTTTCAACTTTATACTTCAATTGAACCAGGTTTTCTTCTAGTACGCAGATGACCGCCAATTGGTTCAGGTAAACCTTGTGATTGGTCAGAGCTTGTCTGAGAGATGATGAATATAACCTCTCCAGACCTGTCGAACATCGCTAGACCAAGCATCATTCATCAATAGAACGGCAGAGTTGTGGAATTCTTTGCCTAGTGAAGTATTTCCCGATGCTTACAACCTCCAAACCTTCAAGAAAAATTCCAACACCCTCATTCTTTTTCAAAATTTCACGATGTTCCTCGAACATCATAGGTTTTTCTTTCGTGTTGTCAGCAAAAAAAATATTGTATTGGAATGGCACTACCGAATTTTTATCGACACCAGAGCATCCGAGAAAGGAAAACTAAAATTTCTCAAGAAGTGTAAATTCACGTGAGTTTCATTTGGAAATTATTTTTCGTGATACAGGATGATTGAAAATGAATGAATAGAACAACCTATATATTTATCCGGGAATGAATTCTGTGATAATTTTGGCTCTCTGATTTTTTTTTGAAAATCCATCGCAGCGTTGACAAGTTTGCTATAGCAATTTCCATCAAATTGCAGACCTTCATAAAAAAAATTCCAACTCCATCACCTCGAGTCGATTTTATAAATTTCCTGAAAATGTAGAAGGTGATCATATTGACATTTCAATTCTGTTGAAATTTAAACTCGCCATTCGTTTTTTCAAATGGAACACCCTGTGTTTCTTCATGGAGTTGGATTACTTTTCGAGATAATTGAAAATTTTCTAGTTTTTCAATCATTTGTGAAAATTCATTTGATTTCCATCAAGATTGCTTCGGAAATGAACATTGCGTTGTCAGACATTTTCAAGTTCGACAGATAAATCATCGTGCGTATTAACAGTTGATTGAATGATTATTGTATAAATATGATTTTTTCTAGAAATAAAGCTATTCAACAATCCAACTACATGAAGAAATACAGAGCGTTTCAATAAAAAAAATTGAGTGTGGAGAGTTAAGATGTGGTGGAGCATGGTACCAGCCATCGATCTCCCCAAGAGTATCTCAAGGTAAATATTTCGCTAATTTTTTTTTCGTCTGCAGGTCTGAAAATTGATATAACTTTTCAACGCCGCGATGGATTTTCAAAACCAAAAAAAATTCAGAAAGCAAAATAATCATACATTTGTATGAAATTTTCGTTCTTCTATCTCGAATAGATCTCCCGCTACCTTCCGAGAACACGTCGACTCAACCGGTATATGTGGGATAAAGCGATAAATATTCTCCATTGAGGAGTAACAAAACAATATTTGTTTCTAATGATATTATAATTTAAATACATTTTTACACTCACAATAATTATCACCAACTACTGCCTATTTTTTTACTAGACTAAACTAGAAAATACACCGCATGAATAATTTCGTCAACAAATTAATTTGTTTCTATACATAGAATACAAGAGACTAGTGATGTTGAAAAAAGACTCAATTGGTCATATTTCACCTAATGAAAAGTTGTAGTTTTTCATACAATATATTATACCAGAAAATATAATTTATCAATGGAGTTTTTCCCCAATAGTAGTTCCTATGAAAAAATCGATTATATCAGATTATCAAAATAGCATGCCACAATATTTTATACAATATTACTCAATATTCACATCACTAGTTTCAACATAAATCAATACATTTGTTACAGTGTATTTATTGGGTTTGGATCATTAACGTGAATTTAATTCCTAAGATGTTTAAAAAAAATAGAAAAAATAAAAAAGTCAACTAAAATTTTCGTATTCACAATGTATCACAACATATAAATATTTGTATCTCAAATAGTCATTCGGATGATCAAAGTTTCATGGTTGCAAAGTAATATTCTCGACATGTCAAATATATACAAACAATTCACATACCATCAGGTTGTTTCATTCTTGTTTCATGCTTCATAATTTCATCGTATATATATATAATTAATCAATGAGTTTATGAGTGAAGTGAATGAAACATCACGTTTCTCTGTAACTGTTGTTTGGATGAATTATGATGTAAATGGACTGGTGTTCCAACTCCCTGTCTACTAGAAGAACTAGGAAAAATAAACTGCAGCCCACTTGATAATTTCGAATTTCAATACCCGACTAAGGCTGCCCAAGATCGACACTAGATGGCATCACCTCTGCCGATCTCGAAAGTTATCTTTGAAACTCCGGAAAACACAATTTGAATTTGAAATTCAACACTAATGCGAAAAATTGAACCGTTAGCTATCCATCACGGTCTGATATATGTCATTATCAGTAAAAGCGGATTTGAACTACAGGAATGACGATCGTATCACCATCTAGACTCAAGGGGCCGCCTTAGTAGGGTTGTTTTACAGTGACTCTATAAACCACAGTGGCGACAATGAGCCAAAATCCGCCATGTTTAAGCCAACGTCGTATTAAATATTTTGAAAATGACATTTGCAAACTCATGGCGGATCATGAACATCATGTTTTGAATTTGGAACAATATCAAGTATCACGAACTACAATATAAATCCCTGATAACCTGATTGTTATCAGAGATTTATAATACTTATAGTTTCATTACATTCCATTTTGAAGATCGTAAATGTACGCAGGATAAATGGAATGTAGGAATCACAACTGCAACCTAGGGGTACTATTCTTAGAGGATTCGTTGGACTATCCTTCTTCAACATACAATATTCATGTATTTACATCTCTTTTTATTCGTGGACGAATCAAACTCTTACAATTAATATAAGACACAACAGTACACCCCTGAAACGACCAATAAAAAGGAAGTCATAGCATTATCGCCAATGTGGTTTATTCAGTCACTGTAAGTTGTTTGACAGGTCGATATGTTATGGAAAGAAACAATTGAAGAGTTGTGTCATCATCCTATAACACCTTGGTATGAATGAATAATGCGAGGTTGCACTCTTACCAGGAAATATTTTCATTGTTACGATTGTAAATTTTTTTTAATAGTTTTTCCATATCTATCTGTAAGTAATTATGAAATTCGAAAAATGCCGACTCATACAAATATTCGAAAACTCCAGCTCAGCAATATTTTTAAAGTAATGAGAAACTTCTCACCATGCACGATTTGATGAAATGTCTCTGATTCTATCTCTAATGATTATCAAAAAACTAATCAGAACTTTTCTAGTAGAAGCGACAACAACGCATTATCTATTTATGTCAACGACTAGGTTTTCTATTGTTTCATTCGCATTGAATCGACGGCAGGATGGACAATTTTACTGAAAATATCGATCTAGCACCTTCATTTCGCAAAAATACATGGCTTAAAATCATTACTCTTTACCTCAGTCTAGAGGTGGAATGAGGATATATAAAAATGGTGTTCCTGTCAATTTTGAAAATATAAATGCTGAATTGAAGAATGAGTTGAATTTCAAATATACCTGGTTCATCACAGGCAAAGCGATGACTGGGATGAAATTATCATCCTGTTTTCCTCAATGATTTATCATTCCATGGAATCTTTCGATCCAATTGAAACGCACAAATGTGAAAAATTAGAGCAGTGGACGACGAAAGAACAGACAGGAGGACTCATAAAAGTTATGTTTTCTATCATATTTCATCAGTACAAAATCGACTTCACCAATTATAAGAAAACATTGATTAGTTGAAAATCATAAATTCTGAAAAGAAAACGTGTGATGTCATTTTCTTTAATGTCTAAGGATTTCAATACATAACTAATTTTATTCTATTTACTAACGGTCCAGTAACCTGCTGTTTTTGTTTGAGATAATTACATGTTTTATTCGATAGACAATACACAGACTTATTTAAACTGGTATTAAAACCTACCTGGTAGAACAGATTCAATGTACATAATAAATAGTAAATGGAGAAATTAAAATGTAGTTGGTAAAACGCATTTGCAAATATTATTTACATTTCTTATTTTAAGCGTGAATTGTTAACACTTTGTTCATCTTCAGGGTTCCAACAAAACCCAGGTATCAACAAGACAAAAAATATCATTTTATAAAAGAAAATGATATTCGACATCTACCAAGAACATTTTGAGGCTGGCATCACTGAAATTATTCCAAAATGCAATCTTGACAAATATGTCGTAGAATCTACTTCGATCAATTCCGTCCAGATTATAATATATCGTTGGATATATGAAGTGGAGAACAAAATTTTATATTCTAAGATCTTTTTCATATTGTCCAGCAAATGGAATATGATGATGTAAGAGTGATAAGAAAGCTGTATGACACTTCCAACGACCTATCCAATCTCAAACTATCACTTGTAGTAGTTGCATTACCTAAAACTCAAAATGACATGAGTATTCATTTATATCGAAGATACACAGTGGAAGAAGAAATATTGCTTCGAGTTTACGTAAGTTATTCACAACATCAATTATCTAATTAATAATATATGTTGGCAGTGATGTGAATAGTAAAGGCAAACATATGCAACACAACCTTCAACAATAAATGTACGGAAAATGAAGTATCATTTGCCAGATTGAAAAAAAAATAGAATCTGTATTGTATACTCTCTATATTTCGTCTTCACTGATTACTGGGTTTTGCTACATACAACATTGTATTTTCCAATTGTATCATTGAATAATCGATAAGAACAAGTGGTGAAATAAATACAATTATTTACAAAATATCCATAAAAAATTAACATGTAATAACCTCTGAGAGTAGTTATATATACAAAATATTGGAACTCTATAATATATGTACACCTAACCTACGAAATTATTAACGGCGAACTATTGAACCGCTCCACTCTCTACAACCAAAATTTTTGCTTTGTTTCAAAGACAAATTGATTATTTATGATTTTCGTGCGTTTTGCATTCAGTGCGTATAATTTCCGACGGTAGCATAGTAATTTTAATTTTGGTGAGACTTCTATATTGTGTCATGTAGAAATGTATTGATTAACCAATTTTCTACAGTACAATTCTTTTTATATTATACAAAATGGTATCTACACTGATGAGAGCATTAATTGAAGAATTTCATGGATGAACCTAGTCACAGCCAAATCGTTACCTATTGAAAAAAGGAAGAGTGTAGAAATATTGGCTGCTATGTCACTGCTGAAACCGGGGCAAAAAGATTAGAGGAGTGTCTAAGTTTGTTCTATCAGACAAGATGGGAGCTATGAAGAAGAAAATTTCATGTTACAGAAACGTTAATGAGAGCTCTGCCACGCATCGTATTGAGTCTTCTTCGAGCATACTTTCTCACCGAAATAAGGAGTTGTTAACGAATCGTTAATGCAAGATTGTCATTCTGGATACCTATATAGACATTTGTATTATGGACATAATTTGATTTCACATTTGACTCTACCGGAACATAGGAACAAAACCAGTATCAACTTTAAAACAAGGGCTAGAAATAGAGACTTTAACAACCTAGTGTTAATCTCTCTATTCCTCTTCGACTTTCACATGAAGAACTTAAGAAAAAGTTACAAAGTTATGAAGAAGTTACAAAGGTATGAAATGAGTCTTTCCAGTGATTTCGAGAAAAAAATATATTTGAAAATAAATGACTCTCAAGTAACTCGTACATATTTCATCGAGATTTTTATTTTGATAGGATCATAGATGGAAAATTATTGAAAACGACAAAATGATATAAAACGTGGGAGCCGTGATATTAGTGCGAGGACGATTTTGATTGGCAACCATATTATGTCTCCCCAATTGTCCTTACCTTCTCCAGTGCCATTACGAAATTCAACCAATCAATTCACAACGCACAATGACGTCACAACTGGAACCAAATTTGTGGCGTTTGAACTTTCGTTCTTTCGTTCTTTTCTGAAAAACACACTTTCAATAGTGTTATCAATTGTTCAATAATTAGGCTGTGCCTTCAGATTACAAAAAATTTAGGACGGCCTTTCATGATATTATCACAAAAAATGGAAAATGTAATGAAACTGGAAATGCCCATTGAACTTTGAGGAAAACATGTTATGACAAACCTGAAAGTAGGTATTTGGGTCATGTTCCCAGTCATTGCCAATCATATTTAAATTATTCAGTTATCCATTCATTCAGTTCAATTGAAACTGCTAGCACGTCCCCAGTGAAATTTCTAATCTGTTTTCCGTAGTAATACATTTCATTTTGAAACCATCCCGAGTAGACAAAAAACTGGATGAATTCACCTGATACTAGTTATATTTCACCTCCAAATAGGGAAAACTATTGTCTACCAAGATCTCCCAGTTTAGAATATATATTTCTGTCCTTTCAATGACCTATTTTGATGGACTGATCACACCAATCCGGAGAACAAAACAACTTTCTGTTTACCTATTTGTATTATCGATTATCTCTATCGACATGATACATGTGAACAAAACAGGGAAAAACACACCGTGTTATTCATCTAGTCTGTTCTATGATCAAAGCATTTCACAAACAATTTATTTTTTCAGACAGTCAAATCTTTCTTGAAACCTAATCAAATGTGTATCCAGTTGTTATGTATGTATCCATATTGTTAGATATTATTTAGTAATCGAATATTCATCGCAGTATCATTTTGGGGCAGATTGTTGATATATCCTAAAAATATACTCGTACTGAATAAATATCATATTTTATATTTTTATTTTCAGAATCGAATACAGAAAAGCCCAATTAATCTAATAAAATTATCACAAATGATTGTGGATGTACACCATGTAGAAAAGAAGAACTAATTCTGGGTTCGAGAAACAGATATGAGGTGAGAAATAATTATTTCTTCACGAACCTGATATTGTGAACGTCAAAAATGAATTGCCTTGCATAAACTTCAACTAACAATATTCTTTCAATGGATTCATCATATTAGTATCATGTTGATGTCGAATTTACCTAAGGATTCTGATAGTTTGGTTCAATATATTCATCTAGCGGTTGGTGCTGTGAGCGAATTGAAATCGTTTGTCTTCGAAACGCAGCTAACTCTAGCAAGCAGAGGCTGCAACCATCCTTCGCATGGAGCGCTCCAATCGAAAAGCTGTTGATTCATAAAAGCAACGATTACATAAATTGATCACCTTTTCATGAACTGCTCGTAGAGTCCGTCAAGAGGATAATCGGAGAGAGACGAAAGAATAGAGGGACAGTTTACACGAAGACTTTTGCCAGTCCATCGGCGCCTGCGCTCGCTATGTACGGTCTGGAGGGGTGGAAGGCGACATCCAAAATGCTCTCGTCGAACTTCTTCCGATGGGCCGTGATCTCCTGGACGCAAGTCTTGTTGTCTAAATGCCACAGCCGAATGGAACAATCGTGCGATCCTGAAATAACTCAACCAATTGATGATAACAGTTGAACTCTGCGGGTTGCAGGTCTACTCAGTAATTTCAGTGACAATAATGAGATTTGAACACTATAATGTAATGTTAAAACACGAGGTGTACAGTTACCCAAGTTCCATTTTACAGTTCATGTCAAAAGTACATCATTCAAAAAATCATGTACGACAGTCAAAATCATAGACTTATTATCCTGAGGAGACGGAACTATTTACATTCAAAGAAGATCAGACATTGCCAATATCTGGTCCACTGTAGGATACTAGTGTGACCGATTGGAAAGTGTCGTTGCCATATTTCCAGTTTGAGAAAGAGATTCGCAATAATTATTGACACGTTCATATCATTTTTTCATTGTATTGCAAGTAATACAGTCTCAATGGAACATTTTTCTGAACGGTATTTTATATATCATGAAAACCTGAAATGTACACGTTGGAATTACCGAATATTCATTTTGTGAACTATCACATTGTAGCATCATAGGATTTGTTACCCACAAAGCGACATCGGC
Organism: Gastrophysa polygoni; assembly: GCA_963576655.1. Lineage (NCBI taxonomy): Eukaryota > Metazoa > Arthropoda > Insecta > Coleoptera > Chrysomelidae > Gastrophysa > Gastrophysa polygoni. The sequence goes on from OY755083.1 coordinate 21,962,178, forward strand.
GCGTCCAGGCCACGCCTATTGTATGAATGATTTTTACTACGAAACTACGATCTGCCCATTTCTCGTTGCGGTGTTGTAGACGAGTGATCTTGTGTTTTGAAGTGTTGTTTTTAGTGACTTTGAATAGATATTGTGGAATTCAGAGTGAATTTTTGGACAATATGGTTCGTCACTGCCAAGTGTGCAAAAAACTTGACAATTCCAGCCCTGATGTTTCTTTTCACAAGTAAGTTGGAATACCTAACCTCCAAATTTGTTTGTTATTCCAGTGGCGTGAATATATGATGATTAGGTACTGTTTATTCATGCTTGTTAATGATTTAGGTAGTGTTCATGTTTTCATGGCATAGACTTTCTTGTTCATTGCATCAAAAATTCTAAGCAACTTATTCCTGTTAACCTATTTCTGTATTACTTCAGGTTTCCCGCTGATAGTGAGAAAAGGAAAATTTGGGCATCTCTTCTTGGCTGACAGGAGAATCGTCAGAGCAAATATCTTTATGTATGTTCTGATCATCTCGATTCAAGGATGTCATAACAAAGAAAAGTGGTTCCAAATACTTGAGGCCAGATGCAATTCCACTACCATGCCATTCAGCGTTTCAGTTCGCATCTGATAGGTAATTTGCAGTTAATACTCCATTGTTTCAACATCACATTTTTCCAATATAGTACAGAAAAACAACAAACTATGTTCACGAGCGACTTCATTTATTTTCTTTGTAAATTATTGTCATTGTATGTAATGATCTATTGTTTTCTTTTGTATAAAAATCCAAAAATTATTTGCAGTTCAATTTGAACCAACACCATTTTTCCAGTAATGGATAAATTTGTTGTATCATATGAATATTAAAAGTATGAAAGCTGTGTTTTTTGTTTTTATCAAAACAGAGAAATTTGTGTGCAAATTATAAGGAAATTCAATTTTATACGACAGTCTGAATGCATATGATATTGCACTTGTTTCAGTTGAACATAATATCAGGAATTACAGGTACTGACAAGAATCTGGTTATATATTTCCAATGATGTTTCATTTTTCAGAATGTTGATTGACATATTATACAGAGAGAAATCACATGTTTTCATTGAGAGTACATTCGTAGCTTGTTCATGATCAAAAGGAATTTGTTTGTCTTCCTAACTAACAAACACAACGCTTCGACTCCGTACAGAACAATATTTAATAATATAGTTATAGATAAAATATATTTCCAAGTTATGGAACCATTAGGACGGTATGCCACTGGCTGAAATCAGGGAAACAAGACACATAAACATAACAGCGTTGCCAACAAGTTGGTGAAGACAAAGAGGTTCGATCGGTAGTCTTTCTCATACACGTGCGGTTCATTTTCAATCATTGCTTCAAAACAAAAGCAGTTTCATGAATGAGATGTTCCGTCTCCTCAGGATAATAAGTCTATGGTCAAAATAGATTTCACTTGCTTTGATACAATTTATATTGATAGATCAAAATCGTTTTCTTGAATTGAAATTTTGAATTAGCAGGTGTCGATATTAGTCAATGTCAACTTTTCTCTTTCTCCTAGAAAAATCAAGAGAGACAAATGAGCTAACCTATGCAAAACTTGAAGATTGGCGAAAAAGGGAAGGAATCAAGAATAGTAACAATGAGAAAGTCTCCCTAGTATACTGTCTGTAAGTTAATCAAGGAGGTGTTACATTCATTTTTCAGTTTTTCAAGTGGGATTTCCTCCCTCGTTTCTTAGAAGTAAAAGAGGAAATATTATAATTATTTCAATATATTTTTAGTGAGGATAGATTTGTGATCTGTCCCAAAATATCACTGCGTTCGAAATTACACCTTTAGATACAAAAAAAATCTCTATTTGTCAGTGACACCTTGTTCATTTTCTCTTCACTTGTTCAGTGTCAAAACAACTACGTCAAAACGGGAGCAGATTCTTTCGTGAGACGTGAACTGAGATAAGTAGAGGTTTTGTTTTTATTAAAAATATATATGTATTTCCAATTTTTTTGTAAACAAGGTGTCACTGACATATAGAGAATTTTTCTTTTGGGTATCTAAAGGTTTATTTCGAGCGCAATGGCATTTTGGGAAAGATCACAAATCTGTCCTTACTACAAATATATTGGAATTATTATAATAACTTCTATTTTATTATTTAGAAACGAGGAGAGAAAATCCCACTTGAAAAACTGAAAACTGAAACTTTGGTGTGTTGGGAATTCATAATGGTTCTGAGTGTTATTATGAAGGTCATAATAATAATATGAATAAAATAATTCGAACAATGATGCATCAACTTTGAAAAAAAAAATTAATCTATCTAAAAAAGTAACACTTCAATTATGTGAAAACACATAACTCAATATGGAAAACCACTTTGTAAAAATACAGTTTTCGTGCCGGAACATCATTTTAGAGAAATCATGCTGAAATTCAGGTGAATCACGTTATTTATCTGGAGTTTACAAGGCAGTTTTTTCAATGTGGAAAGTTGTTGATATACTGATTCTCTCACCTGAAAGCAGATAGAGCCCGTTCGGATCGACGGCCAGACTTGTGACGGCGTCCAGATGCGCCACCATCGAGTGCACCATCTGGCCGGTGCTGTTGTCCCAGAACCGGATGTGCCTGTCCTCGTGCGCAGTCACCGTCAGCGGCAGCGTCGGATGGCACACGATCCGGTTGATGCGGCGCGCAGCCGCCGTTGCGGCGCCGCCGCCGCCGTCCGCCGCGGCCTCGAGCCGCACTGTCGGCTGGCCCGTTTCCGCGTCGAAGATGACGCAGCGCGAGCTCGCGTACGACGCCACCACACGGTTCGGCTCATCGCGCACGAAGTCGACGCTCGACGGGGCGCCATCCTGCTCGGAGACGTACGTCGAGAGCAGCGGTTGCTGTAACGGAATCGTTATTATAATATCAGTTTTTTTTCAGTGTAAGAACCAAAGAAGTTAAAGTCACTGGGGTACAAATAGCAGGTGGCATGATTTTACATGAATGTATTAATGGGATATTAATGATAATATGTTTGTTCATGATGTATAGGGTCTTCACGTATATTTTGAACCCCCTCAACTATTTTATTCATCATCGAATTTTTTCTTCCAAAAAACAGTCTTTTATAATTTTTCCTGTAGATTTTGAATATGTTAACAGAAAAACAATTGAACAAAAAAAAGTTATGGGCAAAATGTATAAATTTTTTAATGGAACACCCTATATATCTCGATACTATATACTATACTATATACTATATATATATATATATATATATATATAGTAGATATAGTATAGTAGATATGTATATATAGTATATACATATATATATATCTGTACTGAACCTCATTTTCATATTTCAACGTGATAATTGGTATAAGACCAATAATTTATTATTGATTGGATTTAGCCATTTTCGGAGGAAACGATGACAGATAGCGATTTTCACAAGAGTACCTTTTTCATGTAATAGGCATTGGAGAATCATAATCAGATATAAAAATGGTGAGAAATTGAAGCCTAAGAGAAGTAGGTCAAATTTGCCCAAATACCCCCCTGGTTTGTACGCCCCTGGTTAAAGGTGACAAAATCCGGAAGGCTCAAATTGATGAACCTACGAACTAGATTTCATGACCCAAAATTGGTTGCGATAGCTGCAGTAGTACCGACGCTATAAAACGAAATGTAGTTTTTGGAGGTCATCTTCGAAGGGCCCCTAGCTCCCTGAAGAAGCGTTTCCGGACCCATGTTCACATGAACTTTTTTTCTTATTTTCGTGTGTTTTATCTACCCTAGAAGTTTGTAACATGATCAACGGAACACCCTGTATATATATATTTGAAATCACAAAAATATACTCTATCTAATAGTATCAAAATATAAAGGGTGTCCCATTTAAAAATTTATACATTTTGCCCATGTTCATTTTGACATGTTCAATTGTTTTTCTGTTGACATATTCAAAATCTACAGGAAAAATTATAAAAGACTGATTATTGGAAAAAAAATCCATGATGAATAAAATAATTGAGGGGGGTTCAATATATACGTGAAGACCATGTACATAACATATGTTATTATATGGATTTTATAAATTTTCAATCAATATTTATTTCATCAGTTAGATTAATAGTTGAATGAAAGAAAGTACTCGATGCAAACAAATTATTATAACTTTTTGCTGCAGTAGATCCTGAAAATTTCCAGGTGAAACATGTATTCATTTTTTGAGTATATGTATCCAGAACTTCCTTAGATCCCTTCGATCAAAACATCGTTTCCCGATAGTTTCTACACATCTGGGTGAATAAACATTATCAAATCAATCAATGATCAACTGAATTACCTTATTGATGTCACAACTAGAGGTGGCTTCAAAAGCATTGATAAAGCACAAGTGTAAAAGCAGAATGAGTTGATATACATTGAAAACGAGTATTTTATAACTTCAGAATATTCGGAGCCGCCATGTTGAATAATTTTTGAATTTTGACACAAAAATTATAGTCTCCTCATCCGAAAACTCGAGATACTACCAATTTTGATTAGAATCGGACCATAATCACAAAACTCTTCCGCCATTCTGCAGCCGCCATTTTAAATTATATAATTTCGACAAAAAATCATAATCACCCGTCCCAAAAACGCCTAGATACCAGACGCTATGTTAAAGTTTCTAATTTTGACACATATTCTCCGATCCCTAAATCCACCAGATACCAATTCTGAATAGAATCAGACTCGTCCGCCTTTTTTTAACAAAAATTTTATGATAAAAGACCACATCTTTTTGCTTTGAGTGAAATGCTTGATTACTGATATAGAGTTCTCAACTACTCTCATAGACACAAATTCAGGGCGAAATTCCCGCGTTATGCCAAATCTCTGACGATCATTAATCGTGACGGTTCGGTTCTACGCTCCACGATGTAACCCTCCGAACAACAAACCCACTAGAAGGATCACAAAACAAATATTCTGATGCTAACATGAATTTCCAGAATTATCATAATATTAGTACCCAATCGTCGCCAGTGTTGTCATATCCAATCATCAGAAAGTGATTAATAGTCCATAATATTTAAAGTCCTCTATGAATTCATGTAGTTCAATGCACAAATATGATAATAAATTTGGGTCATGACGATTATGAATCAGTACTGAATAAAAGAAGATTGCTACATTATTCTGAGACTTAGCAATTTTACTTTCTTGGGGGCTCGAGGACCAGCATGGGTATCGTGAATACTTTTTGCTCAACGTTGCAACACCGCAATTTGATATTGACAGTCGACGGCGATTATTGCTTTGTTTGGTATCTGTCATTATTTACGTTTTGATTTATCGATATTATTCAATTCGTGTTCAGTTTTGTGTACTCAGAATTCATCAGAAACTCAGTGTATTTCCTGTTTTGGTGATTTGATGTAATGGTGAGACGTTGTGAGGTGTGTTACAGACAATTTGAACCGGCGATCAAAACGCGTCATTTCATAGGTGAGTTACCATTGTCGTATCATTCGAGATTTTGAAGCATTTTCCCAAATGGAATGGATAAAAATGAATTTAAATTGAATATTTTTGATGAAAAATATAACGATATTTCTATACTTCTTCTACACAACAATGAGAAATTTACCGTTGACTGTTTTTGGAACTAATCAAATTAATTTGGAGAAATATTTCACTTCATCATGAGGCAAATGAATTGAAAGATTCAACGGAAGTTAGAGTAAGAAGTATGTTAACAAAAACAATCCTATTCAAAAATCAATAAATTATTTGTGTGATTATCCATGGTTGTTTTTCATTTCAGTCCTGTTTTGAATAAGAAACACTGCTATTTGCTACATCTTCACATGATTCATGATTTTATTGTTGATATAAAATTTCGTCATGATACTTGTCAACACATATTCATCATCGATTCTCATCTATCTACATGGAATGAAATAATCAGACATCAATTTTTTGCGTCAAAATATATGAATTCTGCTCAAGATGAAACCTCCTTCATTTTTGACGATATCGTGAAATGATATAAACAAGTTTCATCTTCAGATTTGAAAATTACATTCAAATATGCAATCATATCTATTTGCCTTGAAAACGAGTTTTTCACTTTTTTGAAAATTATTTCCACTAGTAGGTACTGAACTTTGAAATCGTACATATACTTACATGCACTGTCACTGATCGCCAAAGATATAAATGTTCATTATTGAAATTGAACGTTATTCATGATAAAGTATAAGTAGACAACTGTATACTGAATAGTAAGTATATTGTTTCATATGGCGTTGAGAATTAAACTTTTCTTGTGACGTGGTCATAATAAGTTTATTGATTACAAGCAAGTTACAAAAATCACCATAGGATTGTATGTATTCGAATTTCTCGTAACAATGTGAAGGAAGTATAAAGATGTTCATTTTCCCACCAAGAAATGCTAAAAAGTACCACTGAAATTGTTAAGGATTTTCAATTTGGTTTCATCATGAATTGATAATAAATTCGACCCCCTCTGACAACACGGCACTGGTGCTGGGAGAATCAGGTTCTGCTATCCTTGTTTAGACAAAGATAGATACTATAGATGTTGCTTCCAAACAAACTGTATTGCCAGGGGTGTGGATTACTTATCTAGTCTGTTCAATGATCGAAGATGTAACCACATAAACGGTCAGCCATCTTCTGAACTACAGGGTTGGGATAAAGTATGGAAACAAGTAAATATCTTTCAATCGAAAAGAACGATATTTATGAAAATTTGCAGGTAAGTGCAATGGAACAAAATGCATCTCATGTACATTCTTTTGTTGAAAATATACTTCCGGTTTAACTGGAAATGCCATCAACATCTTTAATTTAAATGGGACACCCTATATATTTTTACAGATTTTGAAAGAGCTTGTTATTTTGAATTCATACATATGGAGTTCAGTGTAAAAAAATTGTAATCACGAGGAATATAGCATTTCAATCAACCTCCTTTGAGTTTTTTGATACCATGGTTTAGTGCCAAATTTGTGTTGGGAGTTGAGGTGATTCTTCTAAATCGATTGCAATATTTTGTTCAACAGTTTCGTTCGTTGCAGTCTTCCAGGTTTAAGCAAATTTTTTACCATCCCAGTTGTATTAAAACGTTGTAATGTTTTAGTTACTGTTGAGCGTGATATAGGATTTTGCTCCGGATGCAAATTATCAAAAATATGACACACTTCCTCATGAGTTCTAACACAATCACCAAAACCGATCATCATCAAAATTTTAATACGCTCTTTTTCACTTGATTGAACCATTCTTAATTTTGAAATTTATTTCCTTCAATTAGAATCTGACGTACTAAACAGTACTCTTTCATTCATTACTATTTATTACATCAATTAGTTAAATAGTTTTTTGCTCAAATGCAAAAAACACAAAGGAGGTTGATAAAAGTGCTATATTCATCGTTTTTACAGTTTTTACGTTTATCAGATGCATTTTGTTCCATTGCACTTACCTGCAAATTTTCATAAATATGGTTCTTTTCGTTCAAAAGATTGGTTCCATACTTTGTCCCAACCATGTATGCTATTTTTGCGCGGACAATGAGAGCAAGCACAGAATTTCACTTCATAATTGAACCAAAGAATATAAACTTATACTTCGTGTTATGATTATATTTTATCATTGAGCGGTTTGTTCTGATTGATGCTAGTATACCGACACCTATGAAAGAAACGCTCCAACTGACTTGAAAGAAGGAAACTACAATTACCCCCCAGCGTCCTAAAAATTCGCAATAGGTCATCGAAGCGCCATCTAGACAGAGTTTGAAAAATAGGCAATGACACGCCGCTCTTTATGTTCGGTGCAATAAATGACTATCACGTGAGATTTGAATTTGTACATGAAATTATTATAATTTTTATATTGAGGAAATCAATAATTTGACAATTCATTTTCAATTTGATTTTGAATTCAGCACGATATCTTGAGCTCCTACAAGAGCAAATAATGCCAGCTATGAGGGCAACTGTGGCAAACTTGGATGAAGTTTGGTTGATGCATGATGGTTGCCCAGCTGATAATGCTGCCGTCGCAAAAAAAAGTTTACAAGAAAACTTGCCCAATAGATTGACTGCTAACAACGGCGATATTTTGTGTTACCGAAAATTTAGAAGAGTTGGAAACGCTATGCGAGCATTGAATAGAAATACATTGATTAGGGCAATAAACTCTCTGCAAAAAGGGCTGTCAGAAGTGTTATGATGAAGATTATGGCCACATAGAAGAATCTCTTAAAATGAAACAGTTCATACCTGAAATTCATATAAGCACGCGCATTTCGAATTGTTCCATAATGATCGCAAAACGGATGATGTTACATTCGTTCAATAAATTTTATCCATCATGATACAACAATTATTTCATTATTGCATATCTAGTGACTTTCCATGAATCGTTCAATTACCTGTTGGTCGAAATTTGAAATGTAATAGCAGTTCTGAAATGGTTATGAATTCCCAAAAAACATTGGACATTTTACCGATTATGTTGCTCTTGAAATAACCGATTTAGCAATACTGGAACAGTGATTATATTTTATAAGTACTGGACAATATGTTCACAACGTTCTGTGTTTTTTCCGCCTGATGTTTTTCAACAAATTCAGTTTCAAGTTACCAACCCTGCTGTGTGGATTCCACGGTGTAGTGTCTCTACAAACATATGCGGACGTTGGATCGGTTTATTGACGTTTATCCATAACCTAACTTTTGAACTGTCAGTAACGTTTGAGTGATTGTTTTCAGTGGTTTGAATGAATCTGAAGGGATGATAAAATCGAATAAAAATGGAGAGGATCAATGAAAATTTCATAAAAACATCGAATTTGAATTCAACTTCAAAATAAATAACAACAAACCCCATGCCAACAGCTGTAAATATTCAAAATAGGAAAATTCACAAAGTAGATGCTAAATGCGCATGTTAATTCAAACAAATTTGAACATGTACTCAGATTACCATCCTAAAACCGTGTCAAAGATGGTCATGAGTTTCAAATTACCGTTATTGATTATCGTCTTGATTGGAACACCTTTCTTCTTTAACTCCTACCTGATGTTTCCCAACAAATTCAATTATAAGTTACCAACCTTGCTGTGTGGACTCCACAATTTGACGGTACCGTCGGCGGAGCATGAAAGAAGCTGCTGCTTGCAATTCAACACAGCCAGGCCCCAGACGGCATCCGAGTGCCCCTGCAAGGTGGCGTTCAGGATGTCGGGTTCATAGAGGTCATAGGGGTCGATGTTGGAATTAGGCACGTTCCAACAATTGATAGCGCCGTCTAATCCACCGGAATAGCAATGTTCTCCCGAACCAGATATGGCAAGGCATAGAACTGCGCCTGAAATGAACAATGGTCGGATAGTTCAGCAACGATGGACACCAAAGTGGAAGTCTCATGTTTTTTTTTTATTTGAGCAACTGTTTTTTTTCGATATACACCCTCTCGAGTGCCAATGACGGCTAAATGAAAGGGATCTAGTGCTATATACATACCTGTCCATTAACTCAGTTCATTGTGATACTCACGGAGGGCGCAGTACTGTCACTGGTCTCTGTCCATATTTCGATTTCCATTCTTTCAAAGAATTTCATCGCATACAAGGTATCCAAAATTGGATGACCAATTACATAATTTTAAAATTGTGAATCCTTGAAAATATGTCGAAATGAAAGAGAATGTTGAATATCCCTCAAGTTCGAAAATTCAGAATTGGTACTAAGTTTTTCCAAACCACGAAACCCTCTAACGAACGTATACCATAAAACAACTTTAGTGAAAGAACTATTATGCTTAAATGACTTTGTGAACTATGAAAGACATGGTAACAACATCCTCAAAGAATGCCCTTCCACTGAAGAGAATGCAATGACACTTATTGATGATAGGTAATAAGATTCCTCATGCTCAATACAATATATTTAGTTATTCAATACAAGAAAGGCGAAAACTTGAAAATGTACTCCTGTAGGGTCGTTGAAGTGTGATGAGTTCATTGGAGAGCCCACATATATAGGGTGTTTCTAAAGAAGTAGGCCCGTTGCTAGGATACGTTGGTGTACGTAGTTTCAAACACAAACACAAATTTTTTTGAGGTTAGATCTCCTAGTCCAAATTTTATGTGAAATTCAACATAGTTTGACTTAGAACATGTAATATTCAAACAGTACATGATACGAATACACAATTCTATCCATTCTTTCTGGAGAAGGAATCAATCTTTTTAACGGTTGAGGTCATTTAAGTAATGTTCAATTCTGTTTTGACATGAATTGATGATACGTACAAACTGTAGTCCTAAAGATTGAAATCGCATGAACATGAAATGAGGACATTTCACTTTACTTACTGTAACTGATTAAATATTTTATGTATTCAGTCTTATATATGTATGCAGTATCTCAATACCGATACTATCGATAATATCGGTATTATCATATGTAATCAACAAGTGTATCAATGATTATAGAAATCATGTTGCTTAGTAACCACACGAGCGCGTATTGAAGGAATTTTCGATAATCATCAATAACAAGAGTTGTATTTGTTGAGATTATTGTATGAATTAAATCTTAATTTATATATCGCACATTGCAGGAGGTACCACTCACCTAATGACATTCATCACGTTAACAATGTCCATAATGTTATGTCCACAGATATGTAATAGTGATTCTATGAAAGCTATGATTATCCAGAATTTGTGGAAAATTGTGAAGTTGATAGATATTAATAGTGTGTAATTATCCGGTACTGGCTGAAATTTGGTGTAGAATGATTTCTTCATCAGGAAAATGGAAAATATCATGGCAGTTTGCATCTGATGAAAATTTTTCATTTGAACTACCCACCCAATGAGGGAGCGAAATACAAAATCGAAAACATGGTGATTTCGATTATCAACACAACTATTTTAACCAATCAAAAACGTGTATCTGAGCATCGATAGAATTTGATTATCGATAATCTATATTTTTGAATTGTTATCGCCCACCGCTTGTTATGTGCCGTTGTCTATGTCTGTTCCCGTAGTATTTGTTTGGGTAGTTATGCATAATGTAATGGATTTATTCATTTTTTGGAAGATTAGGATGCGAAATCGATCTAAATATATGGTAAGTACCATAAACGATGATAACAGCAGTAAAATTTCCATGTGAAATATCATGACATTCATCAATAAGTACGAGCGTGTGCCTTTGTAATATTACAATATATGTGCGTTTTACTTTCCACTTTCCTATTGCCATAGTGAAATGGGCTATTTGTGAATTCGTGATGGGCTGAATGTTTAAAAATGTCTGAATTCTTCTTTCGGAACAGTGTGGTATCAGCTGTATTCATAGATGGTCGTAGGAAATACTATATTGTTTAACGACCACAGAATGATTTCTCACAAGTATGAAGTTTGCAGCAAGAGCAGTAGGCGAATGCTGTGAATCATAAGAGTAGGAAAATGAGCATTGCGAGCGAGTTATACACTATACATTTTCCACGGCTATAATATATATATATATATATATATATATATATATATATATATATATATATATATATTCAATTTCTGAAATTTAATTCACTAAATTTTGCAATAAGTACATTTTCTGAATTCAACACTGGCTTTCACCCTTTGCCAATCTGTGAAGGATCTGTAGGCTTTTCCATATTTTTCTTTCGATAATTACACATCTCTGATTTGCGACAGCAGTTACTTCTTGAGGAGTTAATATTGAATCAAAAACTTTTGCTGCTCATTATCTTGATTGTTTGGAACAATCTAATTGAACAGAGCTGTCACCAGTAGTATTCATTAAATTGAAGGAATACAATATATCTCATATTTTTATCAAAAACAGTTGAAGAAGATCAGTTTTGTGTTGAATTTAAGAAAACATTTTCTGGAAAATTTCGAAAATGAAAATAGAAGGAATAAAAAAAACTATGGTTCTACCGACCTGCGTGACACCGGAACGTATAGAGCGGCTCGACGTCTAAGCTGGCGCTCTTCTTTGCCGGCACCGTCTTCTGCAGGTTCCACAGCTTCAGCGTGTGGTCCTCGCTGGCTGTGACCAGCACTGGCTCGGCGGGATGGAACGCGAGCGCGCGCACGCCATCGAAGTGGCTGCGCAGTGTGTACTTGGCGTTCCACGTTTTACGGAACGCCTCCTTCGTGCTTGCCAAGTCGTACGTCGTCTCCGAGTCGTTGTTGACGGTCAGCTGAGCAAGCTCACCAAGCCCGAGACTCGAGTCCGCCGGCTCATCCGAGCTCGAGCCGGCCGGCCGTTTCGGGGACGACGCTGGTCAACAGACAATCAATCAATCAATCAATCGATCGACTCGCAAAGGGTATAAAGTTACAGCACAAAATGAGATCAACCTAGATCCATGTTTCGGAAGAATCAACTACAGAAGACCAGTCCATCAAATATTAAACTGAGATTGAATCAAAAAACATCAATATTGTCAGAAACATTTATTAAACAAATAATTCAAGGCAAGATAGGTCCCAGATGTACGCGCAAGATAGAGTAAAAAACGCAACGTAAGATGGGGAACACTGTTAGGCTCGAGACCTGTCGAACATCGCTATACCATCAATAGAACTGCAAAGTTGTGGAACTCTTTGCCTAGTGAAGTCTGCAAGCTCCAAACTTTCAAGAAAAATTCCAACACCTTCCTTTTCTCCAAAAATTCTACCGCTGGCTAACACGATGTTCCTCGAACATTATAGGTTTCCTCATCGTGTTGTCAAACGAAGGTATAAAAACCAAAGACGTAAAGGGTTTGAAAGTCAATTGACGGCAACAATAAAGGGTTGTAGTCCACTGGTGAGCGATTGAGGATGGATGGACATGGAGGTGAATGGACATGGGAATGAGTAGCTATCATAATATAATAGGTATAACGGGGCTGTTGATCCTGGGCTTACAACCTCTAAGGAGAGCGTGGTGGAAGGAATAACCAGAATCCAATCTCCCTTAGTTGCCACTCGCGTACTTCCGTGACCTCGATCTGTTCGATATCCTGAAAGGACCCTAAATGTATTATCAATGACTGGGGACAGTGCACGCGTCAACAAAGTGAGGACACTCTAGAAGACTACATTTATTCTGTGTATCCAGGATTTAGTTCGTAGTAAAACGTCATGTTTTCTGTTTCAGTTTCTGTTTCATTAGAACAAAGTAAATCAAGATTCATTGGTGGTCAATAATACAATATGTATTCTAGATGAATTACTACGTAGTCACGTGAAAAAAACATTAACCTCTCTCCTATTTTGACGATAAAAATATTCACAACATGAATAGGTCTGTCACAACCTCTGGCTCTTGTTCTATAGTTATTAATAATAATTCAAGAAGCTTTCGTGTGTAAGTATATTACACAGAAGTACAGACAATTGCGAAAGCGATACTTCAAACTTTCTTCCAAAAACGACAGACTTTATAAAAAATAATCCAACTACTGATCTTGTTCTTCAAAATAGCCCTAAAACCACTACCCTACCAAAAATATATACACATTGAAAGAAAATTTATGAGTTATATCTAATAAAGAAATCTTTAAATATATAGATACTTGCGATTTATTTCTAAATTATTCGAAAGCTTGCGAAAACTTATTTCGCTATAATGAGGGGCAAATCAAAACTCTAATGTACCTTCGGTAGTTTTTTCAGAAAGTATTATACTCAAAGACAACGTACTCACATAGTTCTGAAATAACTGTAAAGATACATGACTTTTTCACACTTGCAAACTATCTCCTCATAATTATTCATACAAACTATTTGGAAAAGTTAGATTATTTTATACATTGAAATCGATTTAAGAAATTTCAGAACAAAAAAATCATATAAAATAATCAAATAATTTGGAGGAATTAATAGATTTGTAAGAAACCGTACCGTATGCGCTCGCATACGGTATGAACGGTGGCGGCGAGAGTTTGGATTCTGGTAAATTCCTATTTGGTGCTTGCAGTCTCAACTCACTAGACTTAGTAGTGAACCAAATTGAATACTGCGTACAATGACCTACCATTAAGAGACCAGAAAACCAAAAAGCATCGAACATGAATAATCGCAAAACAAAAGGTTGAGAGAATTCAAATGCAGAACAATCCGGTAGATATAGGGACAAACACTTTTCTAAGAAGAAGAAAATTAGAAAAAAGTTTCAAGCTGAGGAATTGTGTTTCTTTAGAAAGACATATTTCAAGAGATTGAGTTTTTCACTTTTCTTTCAAAACTAAGATATCTATATTTGAATATATGTCAAAGTTATAATTGGAACAGATAATATTATAACTGAAAGCGGAGTTAGAATTAATTTCATCCAATTTTAAAATTGTGTCTTTGGTGTTGACCAAAAAGCACATCTAAGGTAATTTCAAGTTTTGAAAGAAAAAAAATGTTTTGAATGTTTGGGATTGGTTGAAAATATTTCTGAGTTAGAGTGGAGTGGAATGAGGCCAAAAAAATAAAATAAAGCATGTTTAGTAGTATATTATTCTCGAGTATATTATAGCACGAATATCAACTTGAAAGTATACATACATTGCGAGAGTTCAGAAACCTACGTGAAAAAGAATACCTGTATGTGTCTTCACATGTATATCCTTTTTGTTGAGAACTAATGATTGAAGTCGCTAAAAAATGTATGCAATATTATAATGATTGTTTACTTCATGTACCTAAATAACCTATCAAATACTACATAACAAATTGGAAAAATAATTCGATACTGTCAGTAGAATAATCAAGTAGGTAGTATTTTCATTTTTTGCAGACTTCACGCGATTTTCTCTCCAAATGTTGCAAACTTCCATACGAGTGAGAAATGAGCATTCCCTGCGAGTTTTACACTATTAATTTTATACGGCTATACCATTTATATGAAATGAATTTACACCATGCATAACTTACTTACAACTCAACTTGGAGGCTGGTTATTATTGTTATAACTGTGTTGTTCATATTTCAGTCTAGTATCCAACATTTTTGATAGACTGCCTAATTCATACTGCCATAACAATGAGTGAGGAATGAGAGTGAAACCTACTATCCAATATTAGGTTAGGAAGAACCATATTTCATAATAGCCATAGAAAAATATAAAAAGAGCAGTTTTGGAAAACAATAATGCAACAATGAAAAAAGGATTTTTCTGAGTTTGCATAAAATTTGGAAATGTCCAAATGAAAAGATTGACTCTTTGTTGAAAGGTCGAGCTTTCGAAAATTTTTATTTCATTATCAATATATCTGAATCGAAGAAACTAATTGGCAAGCAAATTGTGTCTGGTAAAAATCAGATGAAAAATCACTAGTTATAGAAAAAGTCATAACAGCACAACGTCATTAAAGTTTTCAAGTAAAAGACATGTACAGTGTAAAAGACAGGAAACAGGAAATTTTAGTTAATCATCCTAGTTGGTAGAGAGCACATGATGATCTGCACATCGATAATAAATTAATATCAATATCTTTGTGGACGTTCCGTAACGAATATGCTACCGTCTTCAACACAAAAGTGAAGAAACTTTCTCTAGCAAATATCTGTCGCTAATGTTGGCGACTTCGTTCCTATATATATATATATATATATATATTTCGAAAACTTTCAAGAACAAGGTATCACTGACTACCATCAAGGAATTTCCCTTTTGGGTATCTAGTGATATTTTGGGACAGATCATTGAACTATCCTTACTGTAAATATATTGAAATAATTATTATATTTTCTATTTTTATCTTCAGAAAATGGGAGAGAAAATCCCATGAATTCTGAAAGAAGTGGAAAATAATTCTACAGAGCTTTTTTCGAACTTGTTCGACAATGGCGAATCGAGCCTTTCGGTCTCTAGTGGAAACTTGGCTTTTCACAGAGCTATCAGGTCATATAGAAATTCTGCAAATAGTACAATAAAGAAATTGCGGTATCATTATTCATCGTCCTGATTCGTCAGCTAGCAAATATTTAAAGTTTCAATTGCAGGGACTTACCCTTATTCCAGTCAGATTGTTCGCTCTTGATATCTTGTTTCTTCTCTGCTTCGGACAACCGATTCAACTCATTGAAAACTTCTAAAGCTATAGCATCCACGTCATCACCTAAACCTAAATGATCAGTATGAGTTCAAACAGATACTACTATAGCAACTCTTTTGAGAGTGGGCATAAAAGAAGATATTCTCTAAAACTGTATGTATGTATTATTTTCAAAACGAGTTAACATATTTTTTTTGCGAAAATGATCGAATGCGAATTTTCACAACGAAATTATATGAAATTATAGCGAATTCGCATGAAAATCATCGCACCATAGATGGTAGTAGATTTCAAAGGACGTGAATTATTTTCACATCATCTGAAAATATGAGTGTTCTAACACGAAATATGTATATTTCAGCATGGATATATAGGCCGTCAGATTTTTCAGCAGGACTTTAAAATCTCGAAGAAGATATCACCTTATAAGATGATGTCTTCTTAAAGATATTAAAGTCGTTTTGAAAAAACTGACTCACCCTATATATCCATGCTGGAATATACATATTTTGTTTTAGAACACTGACGCTTAATAGCCCTGAATATTGAGTTTTCATAGTGTACCAATTTTCAATCCATTATTTTGAAAATTATAGGAGAAAACCTGAAAACCTCTTAAATATATATAATTTAGTCACCCTGTATAAATGTATTCTTTAAGCTTACATGCCGTGTATAGCCCTTTCGCTTGTTGATGGAAAGAGAATCATTGTCCGAAATCAACATTTCAACTAACGTGTACCACGGGTTTCAAAAATGGAAGGATGCTTCAATAGCAATTGAAATTCGCTTATATTCCCCGGAATTCGTTGAAGCATAAACAAGCTGTCATATTCTGAAAAACACTATTTGGAAACCTCACAATTTTTTGTAAAATGTGAACACATCTTCAATGGCGACCATCGCATCTACTAACTAGGTGCAAATTAGAAGAAACAGAACATAATAAATTCAAATATTCTCAGAACTACCCAAATAAATATTCACATTGATTACATTGGTTCATTCTTTTCCTCTGTTCATTCAAATTTCAAAGTCACAGCAATGTTCAACGCCAACTTTATGACAGAGGCTACTACAGAACTAACCCACCAAGCTTACTATGATCGTACTATGAGCATTCCTCGATTTTAGAAGATTACAGTCTTGTCTCCTCTCTTAATCTCAGCACGTCTTGTGAGCTCGTTGAGTTGGAACATATTTCGTGGAAATTTTTCTAAAATCTGCTTTTCTTCGAATCAATAGCATTATGAAAATAACTGACGAATGTCTGCATCATAAGATGCAGCTAGTTCTTTTTTTATTGTGATTTACAGTTTTCTGCACAGATCGCCGGAGATTCAATCATGAATTTCCTCCCCTGATTTCAGAGCACCGCACAACCACCTCTGCTGCCATCTGTTGAAATTCGAAAATACTTTCGTATCACAGAAATCTGCAACTGCAACGATATAGCATCGCTTCTGACTACTTGGAGAAGACTGGCATCAGGTCGGGCTGCGAAATATCTGCAGAACATTTGGCAACGCTGTGAATATTTGTCGATTCGTATACTGTCGTGTTACACCACACATTTCAATGCTCAGTTTCATTAGTCGTGTCACTATAGCACGATCGCAGAATAAAGGAATATAGTGTTTTTCCATATTTTTTTGTTCCCTACCACGGGGTCTATTTGGAAAATTATCAAAAATTATGAATTCATCAAACTTACATTTGAGAGGTCAACAAAAAAATGGTTCCGGGTTGCCACTGCCTCTTGAGCGGCTAACTATGTCTGGCTGAGACTTACTTATATCGCGAAAACGGATGGATGAAATAAACCACATGTATATATGAGATAATATACAGGGTGTTCCATTGTCGAAAATTGACAACATATGGAAATGACATTTATAGAAATAATTTTGAATTTTTGAAATTCTGACGATTCAGGAAAAAATACAAAATTTTTGTAATCATTATACTTTTGATAACTTTCGAAATATCTCCTGTAGGTGAGGTGAAAGAGCTATGTACGTTTCGACGAACTGCCTAAGCCGATTCAAACTGAGTCGTCGTCCATCAAAAGAAATTCGTGCAAATGCTGAACGTGCATTACATTTGCGGAATACAAGGCAAAATATCAATGGTATATTGCTATGATGAACTGTATATGAAATTGATCGAGGAATGCAGGAAGACAGAGAATTTTGATTGAAATGAAGTGAAAGAAAAATGAAGATTGGAGAATATTAAATTTAATACTGTCTGTAAGTTATTCGAGAGGAGGTGATACATTCATTTTTCAGCTTTTTTGTGGGATTTTCTCTACTAGTTTCTGTAAAATAAAATAGAAGTTTTTGAAAATTATTTCAATATATTTGCAGTGAGGACAGATTTGTTATCTGCCCCAAAATGTCGCTATGTAATTAAACGTAATTGAACCTTTAGATGCCTGAAAGAGAAATCCTGAAAAACTGATAAATGAATATTAAATTATCTTCACAAACTAGGCATCACATATCTGAGTAGGATTGTGAAGACCACATATGACGAATTCTTTTAATTTTCTTCTTCTTTTTATTTCCTCTTCTCAAAATTCCTTTGATTCCTTGGATTTCTTCAAATTCTTTAAATTTTTCTAATTTTAAATCTCTCAATTTTTCTTATTGAAAAGACTGTAAACTACTATAAAGCTAGCATAGCCACTGATATTTCATCTTACATATCCTGTAGACAAACACTGGAATCACTACTTCTTGTTATTTTCCATATTTTATTTTTCTTTATTAATGAACAAGTTGACAAAAAAATCAACAGATTAGCATCAGTATGCCAATCATCAATAAATGTATCACTCCGGCAACGTTGATTCTCCTTCTCCCTACATTCTCGGGCTATCAATGAGGCCTCCATTTGGTATCTTTGAACTTGTTTTGAATAATCAAAGTATTCCTAGTGGCGATCCGGTTGGTAAACATAGTCTAAGAATTCTTTCGAATAAGATATTTTACCTAGTGAAATGAATCAATTGTTAAGATAGTCACAGTTCATTCATTAACAAGTTGTGTCCACCGACATAACCTTTACCTAGACCGCCGATGTATGATGAACATCAATCTACGTTTGAAGAAAGGAAATCTCAGGGTTCGATTATTTGATGTCTGGAATAATGTTATGTGAGTGTTGGTTCCAGTGTTGCACCTTGTGACTCTTTGATGCATCAAAATTACGGTTGCAATGTAAATTAGAGAGAACGGATTTCCGATTTCCTCTAAAAATTGTGAGACCCTTCAGTGTATGTCAGGATATAAACTGGTGAAAGAAACACTAATAAACTCTAGAGTTACTGTATAAAGGGTGACAATTTCGGAAAGAGTAATGCTCGTGGTTACAGTATTTGCTTTGATTATACAGTGGCAATATTAAAATACGAAATGCCCTATATCATAGAACAAAAAAGTGACAAAAACCGTTCTGAACATTCAATGATGAATAAATGTTATGTAATCATATTTTTATTTCATAACAAAGGAACCACATTTGAACAATTCAATGAATCATAGTCATATTAGATATATTCTGAAAATGTAATTTTTTACATCAATCCATCCATATTTGATTTTGTTGTAAGGGTACTATAACAGCTGCTTTAATAAATAATCCAGACTTTATACTGTGGAATTGATTCTAACAGACGACTTTTCACTTGTTTCACTCTCCACTGTCATTCATGTCTTCTGACAACTGACGAATAGTAGAAAAAAAATTCCAACTCAACTTCAACTAAACATTGCCAAAACAAATAAAATACATTTTACTTTGAAAAAAACTTCTTTTTGAAACAAGTTATCATTCATGATATTATACCAAATTCATCGGAAACAAAATGGTTTTTGGATCATTTGAGAATATTTATTGAGGAATAGAAACATTTCGATTAGGATTTTAGGATTTTCATAAATTGATGGTTGCAAATCTCGGAGAAATACCCTTTATACATCAAGTCTAGACGACACCGTAAGCATAGCCCTGAGATTTTTTTATTCATTATCAACACCGTACACTCGAGTTTGTAACTTAGTTGCAATCAACCTTTCTTTCTATACTCAGGAAAATGAATACGAGAATGCTTACCACCTTTCTTGCCACTAATTGTGACGTCATCGTCTATATCATCAGGTTGTTCGATATCGACGTCATCGCTCATATCTTCATCGTCATCCATATCGACATCGGCGTTGGACAGGAACTCTAAGTTAGCCATGACGGCAGCTTCTGTGTCCAACATCATGGCTTCGGCCAGAGAACTCGGCTGAGCTTTCTTTGCTGGGGTTCTTCTACCTAAGATAACAAACAATCATAATGTTCAGGAAATATACAATTTGTAAAAAAATATATGTTCAATGAGATATTTTTCTCAATTTAATTGCCCTGTTGACAGTCTGAATTGTATACAGAGTAATCAACTTATACATGAGCGTAACGTAACTTATACGTGAAAGTTTTATGTAAAAGTTATAGACAGAATCAAAGACATTAAAGTACAGGAGACTAAATGTTCCATAGATAAAACTCTTTGAAAGCCGATCATTGTTTGGATGTATACAACAAGTGCGAGAGAGACCAATGCACGGCGGCGGCTATCTGACAACAGTGTACATTTGATCGCCTTCTCATGGCCTCATTAGTTTTGCATTCGAATTGATCGAACCAAAATTCAATTATTTTTTCTTCATTCCTCGAATAAAATAGCTTCGTAGGGTTGCTCGAAAAATACCAAGCAATGTTTTTAAATGCGTCACAAATGAAGGGATGATAAAAAATACAAATTTAGACTGCATTACATATAAATATGCCGGGATCATGAATAAGTACATTTTTTTACACATGACATATTTTTATGATTTTATGATCTGTTCATTTTTTTCTTAGCTACATTATACAATCAAATCGAAAATGGGACCGTCGAAATGGAAAAAAATGTTGATGATACCAAAACAAACATTTATACAAATCTATGTATACTATCTATTTCAAGTGAGAACCAGCACATATTACTAAAGACAATTCCAACAAATGCCTCAAATCGATTATCCTATTATCCAAAGAGACGTTGTTTGTATATGAAGTCGGCCGTGTCTGCTATCATCAGTTTTCAGCTCGAAAAAATCAACAAGAATAAAATATTCTCCAAATGAAACCACAGATTATCTAAAGTTACAATTCGGAGACTGTGCTTAAATACTCAAATACAAAATAAATATATAACCTAAAAACCACAACAATATTTAGAAAAGTCTAAATATGTATTTTGGCAACTAAGTTGTCATCCTCAGTAGACCATGGATGGTCTCGATTTTGTATTTTGTATTAAAGATTATTTGACAAAAAATATGGTAACAGGCGAACAACAATAAACTTATAATAATAATTACTGTTCAAAGTGGCCTCTCAGTACATAAACAGTGTTTCACGGATGTTTTTTGGAAACAAACCCCAACTCTATTTTTCAAGTCATCTATTGTAGCTAAGTACAGTTATTTTTTACACTTCATTTTCAACACCTCCACAGAAGAATGTCAACTTTTGTTAGGTTTGGCAATTTAACTAACCACCGGAATTGGTCCTCTTCTACCTATTCATCATTCTGGAAGTGTTTTTGTACTTGGTATGCTTTTTCTCAAACACTATGCTATCAATTGATAGATAGAGACATGGTCAAGTCTAAAAAACTTAGTATTTGCCAAAATTACCTCTTTTATTCATAAATATCGAAACAACTCAATATCTATAATATTTAGGAGTAGGTAATGCCACAGCATAATGATTATACACGTACAGCGTCACTGTACCCCGCAGCCCATGCATTTCATTAAGTGCGTTTTCGCTGACCTTGAACATCCCGAACGTGGCAAGCGCGCATTCATTTGTCCGTCCGTGTTGAGAGTGCCAGGTCCGGATTAGGAAATTTCGATGGGCAGGGTAGTATTGAAAGTGATAAATACGATGATGGATACGATGAATGATTCCTGCACGAGGAAATACATATATATCATTATGACATGATGATATAAATATATTTATAATGATATATTTATGCAGAAAATTCAATCAGAGACGTAAAAACTTGACAGTGCCATGAATATACACAAATGTTGATTGTTGTTTATCATAATAAAATTTTCGAGCAAGTGATATAAAACCTCGTCTAGAATCTCGTGAACTGGTAGAGTTATAGGGTTGGTCAAATTAGAGTGGAACTCCATTCGATAAGTAATGAGATGAATTTTTGTTCACACAAGGAATGTCATGAAAATATTTGAAATCATTCAGTGTGGAATACTTTCCAGGTACAGTGCCCAACTTCAGTTTTTTATGGTGGACATATTGGATATTAGTGCCATTGAAAAGAGCGAGAAAAATATCACTCAACATATTATTGAAGATAACAGAAAAATTCAAGAATTTCATCTCAAATATCAGAAATGCGACAAAACAAAGAATAATCGACATGGATGTGTAATTATAATCGTGTTTATTCACATAATGTCTTAAATCGGCCAGTTCACTTTATATCCAACATTTTGCGAATCCTACTTGGATAATTGTTATGAAGATTGGAAACTGTTGATATTTTAATATTTTCCTAATCATACACTCATTTCTTCAACGATTCATCGAATGAATATTTGGTGAGTTTCACCAAATATGGTGTGCCTCAGGGTTCAGTCCTGGGGCCACTGTTGTTTATAATCTATCTGAATGTTCTGCCAACCTTCTTAGATATCGCAGATGTATTTATATACGCAGACGACTCAACTTTCTTAATCAAAAACAAGAATTTAGAATATATAGAATATAGAATGTCAGGTGAGACACTATCACGAGGTGAAGCTTACTTCAACGCGAATATTCTATCCTTGAATAAAACCAAAACTAAAGAAATAACTGAAAACTCAAAAAAATACAGCAAATGATTCATCAGTCGAAATACTAAACGGAAAATAAGGATTTGTTAATTCAACCAAATATATTTGGTTGAAATTATTTGTTTGAACGAATTAAATATCATTCATTTCAATCATCAGTTATATTCATCTAATGACACCATACTATTGCATGGACGGAATGGGATTCTTGATACAATTCTCATATATGCTTGATTCGAAAATATGTTGATCAAACGGATTCATCTCCAATTAAAATTGAATAAATGATAATGTCGAACCAATAACAATCTCTTTGAACTGAATATATTGAGTATACCTACAAGAATATTACTTCATCACTGTGAAAATTGATGGCATATGGGTCAATCATTAGGGTGAATGAGCCAAAATATATTATTACATAACAAATTCAATATCCTATGGAATACCTGAAAGTACCCACCTCATTAGATCTATATGAGATCTCGATCATTTCTTATATCAGTATTACAATAATTCAGAGAAGAATGAGGAAATCAAACGTGAATTTGGTACATAAGATTGAAATACTTATTACCATCATGATACTAGTCAATAGATGGCTCTGCTTACAAATACCAATTGGAGAATGGTGCCAAGATATTGAATATTGGCATGGAATCACCATAAACAAGCGAAATTATATCTTTCTTTTATGACAGTTTTAGTGTATTCAATGGATTCTTATGTTCAGTAGACCAAGAGAGGTAATTACACTGAATCGGAATAATGCTCCGATCGAATGACACATTTCGTCAATCCAATGATGAGCAAATTTCATCCAACCGTTTACCAGAGTTGATTTAACAAAATCTTCACTTCACTGATTCGAAAGTGTGTATGAATCCAAACAAAAGATTGTCCTGATATGATCATGAATTCGGTTGATTCAAACAATTTTCACATTCGGATTAATGAAATAATCACTTGGATAGAATTATTGCATCAAATTGATAGATACATGTTGTTGATGTGACAAAGAATTTGGTCAATTTAAACATTTTCCATATTTCGATCAACAAAATAATGAATTGGATTGAATCAATTTCTGCGTTGAAATAAAACATAATGTGGTTGGTTGGATATGATATATTGTTCATCCAAAGAATATTTAGTTGACTGAAACCTTGAATTCGCTCTTGAAACAAGTTCGAATGTTACTCGTTTCAACATTATATTTTGTCGTGCATATATGACACTTTTATTTGGTTGATCAAAGTGAATATTGCTTGAACCAACGAATTCGTTTTTTCCGTGTAGGTTTTCACATAGATTCCAACCTGAACTGGAAAGAACATGTTCAAGAATTGCAAAAAAAGATGTCCAGAAGTCAATTTTTATTGAGAAATCTCAGAGAAATTTCATCAGTTGAAGTGCTAAAAACTGTATACTACGGTATGGTTCACTGCCACTTAATGTATGGGGTTTTATTGTGGGGCACAAGCTCAGCGTGCCACCAGTTATTAATATTTCGAAAAAAAATTCTAGACATGCCAAACCATTTGGCACCAAGGCCTCCTATCGAAACTTCCGTCATATGTATTGCCGCCCCAACTGTGTCTTTTACTATCGAGTTTTCTTGCAGATGGATCACTCTACGTGGTGGTAGACGGAGTCTCGTCTGATACAATGACGATCAATGCTGGTGTTCCACAAGGCTCTGTCTTGGCACCAACTTTGTTCTTGCTCCACATCAATGATTTGTTGAATGTGACCTCCAGCCCAGTTCATACCTTGGCGGATGATAGTACACTTCATTCCGCTTTTTCCTCTAGAGCCCCTATATCATCCAATGAGGCCAGAGGTGCAAGACGAAAACAGGTCGATGCTTTAAATGAGGATCTGGCAAGAATTCTGAAATGGGGATCTGAAAATCTAGTATAGTTCAATGTAACTAAAACTCAAGCTTGTATGTTCACCAATAAGGCTGATCACACAATGCCCAATTTGATGATGTCGGGTACCACTGTTCCTATGAGGTCGTCAATATCCATGCTGGGTGTCACTACCAACAGTGCTCTCTCATGGGACGATCATGTGAGGTCCATCGCGAAAACTGCTTCACAAGAACTTGGTTTTCTTTTCCGTGCGAAGAGATACTTCACATCCCAGAAACTGCTTATATTCTACAAAGCACAAATTCAACCTGTCCTGGAGTACTGTTCACATGTTTGGAGCTAAGCCCCCAAACATACGCTAAAGCTCTTAGATTCAATTCAGAAGAGAGCTATTCGCCTAGTCGATGATACAACACTCGCGAAATCATTGACCTCTCTAGATCATCGTAGAAAGGTCGGCGATCTCTGCCTTTTTTATAGATACTTTCACGGTCATTGCTCAACGGAAATATCATCTATTATGCCACCACGTGCGATTCCTAGTAGACGAACCAGACGAGCTCAGGCTGGTCACCCCTGCACTGTTAGGCTCGAGACCTGTCGAACTTCGCTATACCAAGAATCATTCATCAATAGACCGGCAAAGTTGTGGAATTCTTTGCCTAGTGAAGTCTCTCCTGATGCTTACAACCTCCAAACTTTCAAGAAAAATTCCAACACCTTCCTCCTCTCCCAAAATTCCACCGCTGGCTAACACGATGTTCCTTGAACATTATAGGTTTCCCTTTCGTGTTGTCTACAGATAAAAAAAATATGTCACAGCTCAGTAATAATGCCATAAAATGGTATACAGCCAGCTCTAGAAAGTCAGAAGAAACTGGTATTGGAGTATGTGCCTAGAACTGAATACTCAGAAAGCTTGGTCAAATCATCTTTCAGGCGGAAGTACATGCCATTGAGAAAATGCGTCCAGCTCAACATTGTGAAGAAATACAGCAGACAAAAGATCACCATCATGTCTTACAGCCACGCAACCATCAAAACGCTGAGCAGGCCTGTAATAAAATAGCAGACAGACTCGCGAAGAATGGCAAACCATTCATGACACCTGGACCCTTCTGCGAGATCAGCAAAACATCAATAATCGAAAAACTAAACAAAGAAGTGAATCTTAAGAAATCCAAATTCTAGCAAGATCTGCAAGGGATGATACAAGCAAAGATACTTCTGGGAACCCACAACCAAAAGTGATCTACAGAATGCATCAACATTGGTAAAAATAAAAATCGCATATAAACGGGAGTCCTATCAGAACATTGTCGGCTGAGAGGACATCTGGAGAAACTCCGGGTAGTATTGGAGGTAGAGTGCAAATTCTTTGAGGAAAAGGACGAAACCCCCAAACAAGTCCTCTCAAATTGCGTAGCACTCCACCACGCAAGTGCGCTCTGCCTAGGAACATATGGATTAGAAGAAGATTTACCTTCTTTGAAGCCATCCTGCAAAGCAAAATCAGGAAGAAGATTCAAAAAAACGTTCTGAAGGAATGCAACTTATGGATAATTTTAATCATCTCACATATATTTCAATCACAATTATATATATATTCGAGCTGAATAACTGTGCAACTAACATTTTCTGACGTAAAAATGCACATTTTTCACAAGGAAATGCAAAATCAATTATTTTAAAAAATGAAAACTTAGATTTGACATTTTGATGACAGAAACGCCCTTTTCATAAAAATAACAATATATATTTTTTTTCAATATACAAATGACCTGTTTTATACTATTTAATATCACCGTAGAACAGGCATTGATGTAGCAGTACATTTGTTTTCTTTGTTAGGCTAAACTTCATGAAAAATAAACTGTACTCCCGATATGTCTAATAAAAACATTTCTGAAATGTTTGGAGTGTTGTTCAATATGAAAGTAGGAAATTTCACTGTTCAAGTAGAATAACCATCGAGTAATATTTGACTAAATAATAATAATAAGGAAAGAGTGAAAAAAACTACTGAGGAGCAAAAGTTCAATTTTTTTCATAAAAAATTTTATCAAAAAAGGTAGGACTTTTATCATGGGGACTTTTTCTTATCATGTAGGGTACCCATTCATCTACATTCTCCTTCAGTTTGACGAGGTCTTTAGGGGACACCCTGTGTACTAAGTCAATGATAAGTTTTCGACAAGAGCTCACGGTCGAGAACAAGAAATGAATTCAATGAGTGTCATCAGAAATTGCTTCAAGTATAATATCATATCAAGAACAGAAAACATTGCCCTGTAGAATTCATTATTTCATTCATTCGTGCTTAATCTTGGAATAAAATATATTTTAGAAAAACCAACGGAAAGCGTGTATTTTTGGTTCACGGCGTCGTTTACCTTGCGTTTCGCTGGCCCGTTTGTTCGACTCATTCCCGTTCACGGAGCCACTATTATGATTCTCTTCTTGATCTGCATTGTTATTGTTCAACCCCAACAGCGATCTAACCCTCGTCGATCTAACATCGATGATCCTGTCGGTGTACCCAATTTCCTGCAATGGAAGTATTGCATGTGAAGGAATTCATCAACATAAAATTTTCAATGAGTCTATGAGTCTGAAACTATCGTGACAGATTCTGAGAATCAATGTAAATAATAATAATAATAACAATAATGATGATGAAATTGATAATAATAATAATAATATTATTAATAATAATAATAACAATAATGATAATAATAATAATTGCCTTCTCGTTATCTTCAAAACCATTGGTACAATGAGTGAGGCAAAGTCTAACCAAGGCTACTCTACTTAACCTTGCTTTACAAATTCATCTTTGGATTGCGATAGAGAAAAAATATTGATACTTGTAATACTGTTGGAAAAGTAAGAAATGTCTCATTTTCTTAGGACAACAATGAATAGATAAATTTTTCTATTCCGCAGGAATAGAAATATGATATGTTACTGCATCATAAAGTAATTTCTGATATTGACTTCCGACTAAGGTGAGACGGGAGAGTGGTGGAAATGATAAAAAAACACAAAACAGCTGAATGAAGCTTGAACAGATTCTCAAATTCCAGCCATATCAGTTGACTAATTTTGGCAGATTCTCTATCATACCTCAGGAGACCACAGACGAAACGACAACTATTCTGAATATTTTCTGAATAGTCTGTTCTGAATGGCTTTGTCGCGGGCTGTATAATATCAGGCCATAATTCAAGATAGGTAGAGTTTTTTTCAAGTTCCAAATTAAGAATGAGATTATTGTACAATAATTTCAGAGAAAGGTAAGTAATCTTAATGAGCAAAGATACTTGCTCTAGAAAAAGTAGTTTGTAGTCGAAAATTATACCTAGATTTCTACTACTTCTAATTATTTCAAAGGTACTTCATTTATTTCCAGCTTCATATTTTCATCAGATAATCATCTGTCTGATTCATCTTAGTGAGTCATTATACGCAAGTGGAACACTATAGCTCGACTATTCTTTCTGTTGATTTCGTTCAGAATCTTGTTTCCTCTGTGAAGCTGACAATAATATACTATCTACATAAATATCTTATGATTCAAATCGCAGCCGTTGTTGTTCAGTGTTTTGCCTGTGCTTCGGAAGAGTTCATATAGCAGTTTCTTGGTTTAAACATTTGCTGTTCTCGTCTTTGTACCTCAGATACAGAATAGAAAATTATCAGAATCATATAGCGCCCGCAAGGCGATGGGTTTGTATATCCCGGTGGTATCATGTTCTTGGACTATATAGGTGTTTTAGTGTAACTGTAAATCACAAAATATTGAGAAAACTCCTACAAAAGTGAGTTTTTTTAGGATATGACAGATCAATCGAGTTATGCATAACTCGTTCAAACTATCATTATCATTCAATTCATTATAGTTATCAATACCATCAACTGGTCGAAATTGAGTGCATTATGGATGTATGATTAGACAAATGTGAATAAGGTACAATTTTTGTTTACCTGCAAATATTGTCTGAGCAGTTGTCTGCCCTGTTTCCACGTGGAATTCGAAACGGAAATGTAAGATTGGTCAGAGTCCAGCTGCGGTTCTCCCGATTCTTCGATCACGGGCGGCTTCATATCACCCTGTTGTAATTCCGTGCCATACTTGAGTTTGTGGAATTTTGCGCGTTCCTGCTTGAGGGCGAACTCAAGCATCTTGATGCGGCGGACGAGGTCGTTCTTGAGGTTCTCCTGTCCTTTGCGTTCTCCTTGAAGAAAAGCGATACGCGCCTGAAACAGAATGACGCCCTAGATGTTGAATTTTACTAAATTCTCGAGTTGAAAATAGCAATTTTACTCCAATCCGAATTACGCCTCGCAATTCAGTAGGTAATTTCTGTTATCTGGATTAAAAAGATACCTAGAAAATGTAGCTGACCAATGAGTTTTTCAGGAGTAAATTATTTTGTGCTGGTTAGATATTCTTAAGGTAGCAAGAACATGTTAAAACTAAAAACAAACAGTCAACTGTGCAAGAAATAATTTCTTTCTTGAACATGCTATTATTGCTTACATTAATTTTGATAAGCTTAAAATATATGTCAACTAAGATAATAACGACTGCGATGCTACCAACCAATATGACCGATAATAACCAATGCAACTAATCTTATAATATGACTTTGAAATTGACACATAATCACGACACCTAGACAGTATACTGTTGAGTATACTAACAATATATTTGCTGTAGACCCTTCATTCCAGAAGCTTGTTTTTCGTTTTTTTTTTTTATATGAAATGAAATTTACAAATGCATTGACATGGATACGCTTTCAAAAATATGGAGCAAATATGGTCATCATCTTACTGAACTTGGAGAGCGAGTGAAGATAACGGATATACCTAAGATTTTTCAAATGATATTATAGTAATTTCCATGGGATATCGAAACTTCCACGGATTCCAGGACTTCTCAAAAGAGATTACTGTTTCAACTACCATATATCCGCAAATATCTGATTTAGAAAGAAGTTATATCCATTTTTTCACTCCAAGAGGATTACTACAATTTCTCTGCCATTTTTGGTATCAACAGCGAAGCTATTCGATGTTCTATCGTCGTAGTGGCGCTGCTAACATAATATTATGTTCGGATTCCAGGAAATCCCATGAAAAATACTGTTTCCTCTGATTTTCTCTCATGGTAGCTTCTACCAGCAGAGTATACAAACCGGCAACAATCAACTTCAATATTACGAATATCAATCATAACTTTTGAATGTGTATGACGATGTAGATGATTTTTCATCTGATTTATATTTATCTGATTGACATCACCACTGATATTGTCAGCTTTGAATCCACTCAAGAAGACTTATTTTTCAAAATGCTGATACATTTCAGTTGCAAAATATCTAGGTATCTGAAAAAACATTTATATCACAGGTTTGTTTGAAAAACTAGCAGGAAACAAAAGTGGGCAGATGCTAACTTAGTTCATTTTCAATATTCAATATTTCCTCACCGGAAGAAATCTGTGCATTCAATAGAACAGTGAGTTCAATGAATTTCTGGTTTCATGGATGATATTGATATGCCCTGAACAGTAACAACTATAACTATTTACTATGAAGATACTGATGTGAATAACATTATCTTTGGAAATCGTGTTAGATTCCGATATCTATTTGATTCATTTGGTAAATTAAATAATGTGTTCTCATTATTATTATTATTATTATTATTATTATTATTATTATTATTATTATTATTATTATTCGCCATCTAAATATTAATCCAATATTTTTCTTGCATGGTCAGATTTTTTTGGTGAACTTCCATTTCAGCATACATTTCATATAGGTAGATGTATACAGGGTGGCCCATCGAAAACGTACCGCAAGGCATTACAGGCTGGGAAAGAACTTTTCGATAAAATCCGAAAACAGGTCAAGTTTGTTTGTCAGGGAGACACATTTTGACGTAACAAGCATAATAAAACCTTCAACCCCCTAAGTAGGGGTGTCACCCCAACATTTTTTTCAAATGGGAAGGGGGGTCAAGCGATACCTTTTTAGAAGGCGCTTGTCATTCCCTATACAGTGCTGCTTAGATTTTTCAAATCGATCTACCCTTTCAGAAAATATGGAGCGTTGAAACTCCAACCATCATGTGGGACGAAAAATACAAAGATCGGTTCAATTGTACAGGCTGTCCCATATTCGATGTCCTTACGGGATATCTCGCTTATTTTTGAAGATACAGATTTGTGGTTTTCGCGAACGTTGGCTACTTTTTTGTGAAACTCACGAAACCGTGAACAAAATTTCCATAGCCCGCTTCGTTCCTGAGATACAGGGCGAAATTGAAAATATTGCATTTTGGGACCCCCCCTGTATCTCAGCTATCTTTCAACTTAGAGGAAGAGTAAGAACTGTTTCTTTCACAATTTTTCACGTAGAATCCAGTGGCGTAGTCAGATTTTTTCAATGAGCTGTCGTTATTTAGATATAACCCAAAGTTATGTTTTTTTAAATAGAACACCCTGTATATTTTTCAATATTTGAAACAAGAAAGCTCTGCGCTTTTCAAAAATATATAACACTTATATGATATTTTGAGTATCAGTCCTGTATTTGGGTAATTTTCAGTTTTTTATGGCAAGTCAAGACAAATAACTTCTACTTTTAGAATAGATATTCTGGCGCAATAATTAAATACCACTCATTTATATAGGGTATAATGAGAAGTATTCATTTAAAATGATTATTCAATTAACGATTTCATAAAACATAAAACAATTTGATAAAACAATAAAACAATTAAACAAAACAATTTGATAAAACAATAAATTCGAACACTACTACGAAACAATTCTATTGATTTTTCTCCTGTTGAAAATGTCTTATGAATATTGTTTAAATTGCTGCCCATTCTGTTGAAGACACAGCTGTGCCGATGCACACATTTTTTTAGGCTTATTTTAGAGAGTGGAAAATGAATAGGATTCATTTCTTCATGTTTGAATTAGGTCAAATAGTTGCTAGATACATGTCGTGGTTGAAGTGTTTACGAATTGTTGACTTTAAAATTTATTATTATGGTGTATTCAACTGCAGACAGAGTGGAAATCATCGAGCTTTTTTTCAAAAACGATGAATGTGGAAATCGGGTCGCGGAGTTGTTTAATCAATGGCATCCTGACAAACATGCCTCTGGAAAAATTGTTCGCGAATTGGTGAACAAATTTCGCGAAACAGGTTTAGTTCATAACAAAAAGAGAGAGCTTGAAGATCCAGTACTAAATGAACCTACGGAGATAATTACAAGACAATTGGTCATTGCGACGGGTGTGTCTCGTGTCTCCAACGGGTATTGAAAAAATACAAATTTAATCCTTACAAAATACGCTTAGTGCAAGAACTGAATGAAGATGACTTTGATCGTCGCTTGTATTTTTGCGAAATTATGAGTGAGCGAGCGTTACACAATGGTAATTCAAATTGGTAAATTCAATGTGTGTTTTTCGGACGAATGTTCCTTCTTCCTCAATGGTTTAGTGAATCGCTACAATTGCCTGTACTGGGCTGACACCGATCCAAGGATTTTCCACGAGACACACATGCAACACCCCCAGAAGTTAAATGTGTGGGATGATATTGTTGAGGAATAGTTTGTTTAATTTTTGATTTGTATCACTTTGTATATTCATTGACTTTGTATACATCATTCTAATGATTTTGATTAATGTCAAAAACATGTTGTGATGGTTTCGATATACACAATGGGAGTTCAGTTGTTA
The DNA here is from genome assembly GCA_963576655.1 of Gastrophysa polygoni. NCBI lineage: Eukaryota > Metazoa > Arthropoda > Insecta > Coleoptera > Chrysomelidae > Gastrophysa > Gastrophysa polygoni. The sequence goes on from OY755083.1 coordinate 21,994,843, forward strand.
ATAAAATATGAGATTGACGAGTTTTTTCTCCAACGAAATAAAGACAGAGATTTACAACCCCTGGTTTTCTCAAAAGTTGGAATAGACAAATAAAATAAAGAACAGAGTCCCAAACAAGTGGTCCTTCGAGCCGGATTGATAAGCTTGTGGAAAAGATGTCTGCAGTAAGAAGAAGTGACAGAAAAAATAGAGGCATACCTCCTACAAGGTACGCAAATGAAGAAGATGTTGAAGTAATAATTAATGATGCGGAAAGTAAAGCAAATTCACCAACTAGAAGCAAAGCAAGTATCAAGAGAGATAGTGGAAACAGTGAAATAGCATCGAGTAGGAAGAGAGAAGATTCAATTCATCGATCTAAAGCTTTCACAAACAATTCAAGAGTGTCAAAAAGTACAATCGTGAAACGACAACTAGAAATAGAACTAGAAACCGAGAGACGTATAGTGGAACTGGAAAAGAGACTGATTCTAAAGGAAATGGAATTGAAAAAAGCAGCTTTACGAGAGGAAGAGTCAGAACAATCATCAACAAGTTCAGAACACATCAATAATCGTGACAATATACAAGATTGGGTTGATCATATTGAAATTCCCACAAATAATCAATCTGTTTTATGTTCTAGGTCTGACAAAGGTATTTATACGAGGAAGGGTTTGGGTGGTGAGACAGGAATGAGGCTAGAAGTTGAAGAAAGATTGGAGAATAATAAACAAGAGAATCAGTTATCGCATTTTCTAGCAAGACAGTCTCTGAGCAAAGAACTTCCTATATTTTCTGATCCAACAGAATGGCTTCAGTTCATCACTGCGTTCAAAGAGTCTACAGAAATGTGTGGTTTCAGCAATAGGGAAAATATAGTGAGACTTCAGAGATGTTTGAAGGGAAAGGCCAAGGAGACGACACTCTGGAAAAAAGGTATGGCAAATCTGATCTCATAATAAATGATTTGATTTCGAGTGTTAAGAGATTCCCCAGTCTGAGAGAAGAAAAAATGGATGCAATAATTGATTTTTCCTATTCTATTCAAAATTTGGCAGTGACAGTGACAAGCTTAGATAATCAACAATATATCAAAAATCCTCAACTACTGAATGAAATTGTTGCTGAACTGACTCCAAACCTGAAATTAGAATGGGGCAAAGTTATGTTTATGGAAAAAAGGTCAATAAAGTGGCTAATATTTTAGATTTTTCTTCATGGTTCAATGATATATCAGAAGCTCTTAATTATGTCGTTGTTCCTGATTTCGACACTGATAAGAAAAAAAAAGTATGTTTGCACCACAACAGAAGAAACATCTACAGGATGTTGTTCTTATTGCAAAATGTCTAATCACAAAATTGATAAATGCCATTTTTTCAAGAAGTTAGAGGTAGAAAAACGATGGGAATGGGTAAGGATTAAGAAGGTTTGTTTCTGCTGTTTAGGATTGAGTCATCAAGTCAAATATTGCCGGAAAAAGAAAAGGTGCAACTTGAATAATTGCACTAAATTTCATCACCAGTTACTTCATATGGAAGAATCGAACCTTACAAGCTCATCGAATTTGGCTGAAGCTGCAGCTGTGAGTCATCATTCACAGGGCGATGAAGGAAGAGTTTTGTTGAGAATAGCATCAGTTATTCTGTATGGACCTGAAGCCGAAGTCCATACTTACGCACTGTTTGATGAAGCTTCTACTATCACATTAATTGACGAAGGTCTAGCCAAGAAATTAGGATCATCAGGACCTATCGATCCGTTGAGACTTCGATGGACTAATTATATGACTGATGAGGAAAGTAGTTCAAGAAAAATCAATCTACTTATACGAGGAGAACACGAAACGAAAATGCATGCAATGAAGAATGTCAGAACCGTGAGTAATCTCAATTTACCTACTCAAACCATTGATTCGAAAAATATGGCTAAGAAGTGGAAGCATTTGGCATTGAAAAATATTGTGTCTATGACAAATGCAAGACCGCAAATACTAATAGGTCAAGATAACATTGATTTGATCAGTGCACGTGAAGTAATCGAGGGTTCAAAAAATTCTCCAGTTTTGTCGTCTACTAAATTGGGGTGGATTATACATGGTAATGTATCTTCGTTTCGTGGCAGAGTTGATGATGATTTCATTTTACATATGACAGATGAGTATGAAGATCTACATCAATTAGTCCAGCAATCTTTCAAGTTGGAAGCACTTGGAGTCGAAATCATTGAAGATGTTATACCAGAAGAAAAGGTTAGAGCTTCAAAGATAATGAGTGAAACATCAAAAAGAAGAGAGGATGGGCAATGGGAGATTGGTTTATTATGGAAACAAACTGATATACAATTTGGAAACTCGAAACCTCTTGCTATAAGTCGCCTGAAGTCAGTAGAGATGAAAATGAAAAAGAATCCTTCATTTAGACAAGGATACGAGAAGAAATTGGATGAATATATTTCCAAAGGCTATGCATCGAAAGTATCAACGGATGAATTGGATCGAGGTGGGAAGATTTGGTATCTACCTCATTTTGGAGTCATAAATGACAAGAAACCTGGGAAGATACGATTTGTCTTCGATGCCGCTGCAAAAATTAATGGAGTGAGTTTAAATGATAATGTCTTGAAAGGTCCAGATTTACTCAATTCTCTTCTGGGAGTTTTATTCAAATTTAGGCAAAAATATATAGCTTTTGCTGCAGACATTCAGGAAATGTTTCATCGAGTTTTCATTCGACCAGAAGATCGAGATGCACAGAGATTCTTGTGGTGGAGTGAAGATGGAAATCTGGAAGAATATCAAATGGATGTCATGATATTCGGTGCACCATCATCTCCAACCTCTGCACAGTATATCATGCAAAAAAATGCAGAAGAATCTGAAAAAGAATATCCTGAAGCAGTAAGAGTCATCAAAGAGCAACACTATGTAGACGATTACTTGGATAGTGTTGATACCGAAGAAGAAGCTACAAAACTCATTTCAGAAGTTATTCAGGTTCACAGGAATGGAGGATTCCATATCAGAAATTGGACAAGTAACTCTAAAAAAGTATTGAGACAACTTCCTGAAGATCTGAGAGCTCGAGAATTGAAAGATTGAAGGACATATTTTCATTCAGAATGGAAATGACAAAAATTTCCCAAATACTGAATGGATCAATCAGGAGTACAAAGAGGGCTGTATTGAAAATTGTGATGACAATATTTGATCCACTTGGATTCCTGAGCAACTTCTCCATCAAGGCCAGAATTTTATTGCAAGAAGTTTGGAGGATGAAAATAGGTTGGGATGATGAACTGGAAGCTACAAAGAACGAAAAATAGATGAATTGGTTAGGCGAGCTTGAAAATATTCATCATGTCAGAATACCAAGATGGTATTGTTGCAGAAATGATTCGAAAAATATTCAGCTACATGTTTTCTGCGATACCAGCTCAAGAGCTTTTGCTGCAGTTTGTTATCTAAAAATACTTTCAGATATTTCAGTACGTATCAGTTTTGTCATGGCAAAAGCAAGAGTGGCCCCTTTGAAAGTAGTTTCGATTCCGCGGCTGTGTTAGGTGTTCGATTGGCGAAAACTATAAAAGAGAGGCACAACATTCCTATTGATGAGACTTTCTTCTGGTCAGAGTCTAGAACAGCTCTGTATTGGATTAAGTCGGATGCACGAGATCTCAAGCCCTTTGTTAGCCATAGAGTCAGTGAAATCTTAGAACATTCTGATAGAAACAACTGGAACTGGATCCCTTCGAGAGAAAATGTTGCAGATGAAGCGACCAGAGAAATTGTGGTATGTGATTGGAGTGGTTCAAGTCGATGGATCAATGGACCGAGTTTTCTGAAATTGAACAAAGAACCTTGGCTCAAGGAAGAAAACGGCGATGAACAAAATGATAGAAAATTTGAAGAAATAAAACAAGAAATGAAAAAAGAATGTGTTGCAGTAATAGTGGAAGTCAAGAATTTTTCAGAATGTCTGCCCGATATAAACAGATTTTCTTCATATTTGAGGCTGCTGAGGACAACAGCTTGGATTTTGCGTTTCCTCAAGGAACTGAAGCATGAAACAAACAATAGATTCAACAGAGTTGGTTCCTAAAGAAATAGAGGAAGCTGAAAAATTGTGGATCAGACATGTTCAAAAACAGTGTTTTCAGAATGACATCCATTGTCTCGAGAACAATATTCCAATACCAAAAACATCAAAACTTCATAAATTTTCACCAAGAAGAGATTTTGAGGATTGATGGAAGATTGAGAGTCTCATACATATTAGATGAGGGAACTAAAAGTCCTATCCTTTTAGAGCCGAAACATGTTTTCACCAAGTTGTTATTGCACTTTCATCACAAGAAGGTAGGTCATCATGGTCGTGAAATAGTTTTAAATGAAATTAGGCAAAAATTCTGTATTCTTCACGCTAGAGCAGCTATACGTAGCACATGGAATTCTTGCCAATGGTGTAAAAACATGCGAGCCAAGCCTTCTTGCCCAGAAATGTCTCCACTGCCTAAATGCCGGGTGAGTAGTTTTGTCAGACCTTTTACTTTTACAGGTTTAGATTATTTTGGTCCCATGAGCGTCACTGTAGGTAGAAGACATGAGAAGAGGTATGGCGCGCTGTTTACCTGCTTGAGTACCCGAGCTGTCCATTTAGAGTTAGCAACTTCTCTTGATACTGACTCTGCGATTTTAGCCATTCGCCGAATGATAGCAAGACGAGGATATCCGCAGAAAATCTACTCCGACAACGGCACCAATCTACGAGGGGCAGCCAAAGCACTTAAAAAAGCTTTGATGGAAATGGACGAGAAGAAAATCACAGCGGAACTCACTACAAAGGGAATAGAGTGGACTTTCATACCTCCAGTAACGCCGCATATGGGAGGAAGCTGGGAAAGGTTGGTGAGGTCTGTGAAAACGGCTCTCCAGATAACTTTGAACAAGCACCAAGCACCAAGAGAAGAAGTACTATTGACTCTTCTGATAGAGGCGGAGAACATAGTAAATAGCAGACCATTGGTGCACGTATCACTGGATCCAACAGACGAAGAAGCCGTTACTCCAAATCATTTCTTGATTGGGACATCCAGTGCATCTCCGAAAGAGAATGACGTGGTAGCCAGAAAACATTGGAGAAGAGCCCAGCTCCTGACCGAGAAATTCTGGAAACGTTGGGTGAAGAAATATCTCCCTACCTTAGTCACTAGGACATGATGGTATGAAAAACAAGGAAGAGGCATACAAATTGGAGATGTGGTAGTGATAGCAGATGGAGACTTGCCTAGAAATTGCTGGTTGAAAGGGATAGTTTTGTCTACCTATCCTGGCAAAGATGGAAACGTAAGGAGTGTGGATGTCAAGACGAAGATGGGTACATATCGACGACCAGTTGTGATGATTTGTCGTCTAGAAGTAGAGAAACCAGAAGAAATTTAGTAATGAAGAGTTCATTACTGCGGAGAGCATGTTGAGGAATAGTTTGTTTAATTTTTGATTCGTATCACTTTGTATATTGATTTACTTTGTATACATCATTCTAATGATTTTGATTAATGTCAAAAACATGTTGTGATGGTTTCGATATACACAATGGGAGTTCAGTTGTTAATAAAATATGAGATGGACGAGTTTTTTCTCTAACGAAATAAAGACAGAGATTTACAACACCTGGTTTTCTCAAAAGTTGGAATAGACAAATAAAATGAAGAACAGAGTCCCAAACAGGTATTTTTGGAAATGCCATTCCAAAAATTCCTGGAAATTCAACAGGTGATATGTACTTGGATTCACTACAAAATGCCATCGACCCAGCTCTAACAAATATCATTAAGAACGATCCCGCATACGATGAAGAGGAACTGATTCACCAACAAGACGGAGCTTCTCCTCATTATTCCCACAATGTGCGCAAATATCTACATGACACATTTCCAGGACGATGGATAGGACGACGGGGCCCAATAGAATGGCAACCTCGGTCACCCGACTTGAGTCCTTTAGATTTTTTTGTAGGGACACAGCGTTGTTTACAAAACACCACCAAACACATTAGAACAGTTGCAACGAAGAATCATTAACGTATGTCGCGAAGTGACACCCCAAATGCTCCAGAATGTACGACAACGGTTTGAAAATAACTTATACCACTGTATGCAGGTTGACGGACAGCAATTCGAACATTCACTTGACTAATAAATGAGTTTTGAAGTACATTTAAATCAATTTCTGCATTTTTCGTCACACATTATCGTTGGAGTTTCAACGCTCCATATTTTCTGAACGAGTGGATCGATTTTGAAAATGTAAGCAGCACTGTGTAGGAAATGACCAGCCCCTTCTAAAGAGGTATCGCTTGACCCCCCTTCCCATTTAAAAAAAAATGTTGTGGTGACACCCCTACTTAGGGGGTTGAAGGTTTCACTATGCTTATTACGTCAAAATGTTTTCGGATTTTTTCGAAAAGTTCTTTCCCAGCCTGTAATGCCTTGCGGTACGTTTTCGATGGGCCACCCTGTATATTGACTCGATTAAAGCATAAGTATATGATCATAGTACTGAATCAACGTCAAAACTTCCATAAAGCTAGCAGAACCACATTGACCCTATAACCCTGCCAAATGTATTCCTCTTTCATTTATATGCTAGCTTCACTTTTAAGCTATCACTTGTATCGTTTTTTTTCAAATTGTTGTGATTTTGATTATTTGTGATTGGAGTCTGCAATATTAATTGTATAGCGAGCGGTATATTATCTAACGTGACCAGCCATTTTTTCATCAAATGAAGAGCACACAATACGAAGATAGGCGACAATAGAATCCTTTAGTACTTCAGTATTGTGAGATTCTTTTTAAAATTGTTCCTCTCATATACTGTTGATGTTTGGGCATCTCCAAATTGAATATGCACGTTTTTAGAGAAAAAAAAACATGAGAATAGTTGAAGGAAATTCCAATATTGCTGCCTCAGATTACCTTCAAATTATGGTATACTCAATTCTAATAATCTTAAGACTTAACCTCGGACCAACATTCGGATGAAGCTTTTCTACAAGAAGTGAATCTACTAGTTTTACGTCAAGCTAGCAGAACCCACGTATATTTTTATATGAATTGAATAGTAATAAATGGTACCATGGGATAATTAATAATTAAGATTTGATCAAGGATTCCATAGTAGTGAGTCAAGATATACAGTGAGGACGTAGGGGTTGGAACAAATTCAATCAAAATTCAGGGGTTTCCCTGAAACCAATTTCATTTTTTCAAAATGCAATCACTTATTTTTCATTTCATGTTTGAAATCTGCATCAATTTTCAAAAGTATGTTCAATGTAAACTGTTTAATGTACACTGAACATATCAATAATCGAGAACATATCCTACGATATTTTCCAATTTTTGTAGACAGAAGAGGACCGACTTATTGAAATTAACAGAACAAGAAATAAAAATCGAATGTCCAAACTTTTTTTTCCAACACTCAAATTCCTGATTTTGTTCCCATCCAAGCGTCCTCATCGTATACAGTTTCAACAACGGGGATTTTGGAAACGGTGAGAGATACAAATTTGGCTAAAAAGGAAAAAAGTTGCGCATTCAGATGGCTATTCCAACAGCCCTTGAAATTTTTCGAAATTACTTACGGCCAAACGGTACGCCAAACTCGATGGCGTATTGAAAGTATCTAGAGAAGATATATTTTCGAAATTGTGTTGCGTGATCTGGTGTTACCGAAGGTGTTACTAAGAGCTACTTTGAAATTTCATGGCACACCCTATATATTAGAAGATTTCCATATTCATAATAATAATATGATAATAATAATAATAATGAATGTCTTCATTCATCGCAATCAACTAAGCATACATTGAATAAAAATATTTATGATGAAATGATGAAGTGTCAGTTTAAGCTGTTTCTAAACGTCACTAGAAGAGATATAAAAGATAGAAAAATGAAAAGAAGAAAAAAAAAACAACAAATTATTATACAACTTACAAGCACGATAGGAGAAGCTGCGGGTGAAATATTCTAGAGAAGATTTTGTGCATATTTACAATAGCATATGATATAGCAATCTCTCACTGTCTTTGAAATATGAATTAATTTTTGATTTTCCACGGCAAAATCAGTATCATTATAAATTGCAATATTTTTTCGGCTAGTTCTGACAGGAAGCTGCAATTCTCGCAGCGACTTTCTAAAACATAGGTATGATAAGAATTTGACGCATATTGAACTAATGTTATACAGGGTGTGAAAAGAGGTGCGTCAAACTCCGGTACAAATAAACCAAAAATGAAGTCAGTATTTTCGATCATATATGTTTTCATCATCTATGAAAAGAAGATTTGATTACCTTCCAAATGATATAATATTTTTCTATGTCTATCTTCAAAGGTATTTGAATTATAAAATATTTTTGGAGAAAAATAACATTTGTTCAAATTTGATTTTAGCAGGCCATGATTCGAATTCGTCAGACATAAATAAATAATTATTGACCCAACAACGACCAATTTATCCTGGTTTATATTGATATGATATGTGAAACATGTTAGTGGCTGATGAATTGGTCTTTCAATTGAAAATATTCATTAGTTATACAACATCTATGATAACACTTTATTTATGAAATTGTAAAGGAAGAAATAGATACTGAAATGGTGTTCGTGAAAATGTTCAAAACGTTGAAACATAAACTTTTAGACTTTCACTGACCATGAATGCAGAAAAAAAATTGTTTTTTTGTGTCTGAATTTACCATCCTCAATACTCAAACTTCACTTATTCAATTCTCTGACAGATTTGGGTCATGAGACGCTATTATATTACAATAACATTTGATCATATTTTGCACTTGAAATATCTAATAATTCAAAAACCGTTGAGGATAGGCATAGGAACATATTATAACATTTAGAAGGTAATCAAGTTTTCATTATATGGATGATAGGAAATAATGGGTGTTCCATTCAATAAAACCAAATTCCTGCAATGAAAATTGCAGCTTTCTATCAGTACAAGGGAAAAAATATCTAAATTTATAATGACGCTGTTTTTGCCATCCGAAATCACAAATTAATTCATGTCAGAAACAGTGAGAGATAGCTATAAGATATGCTATCGCAAATATGCTCTGAATCTTGTGTAGAATCTGAAAATTCCATAATATATAGGTATTCCATTTGAAATTTCAAAGATGCTCTTAGTAACACTAAATCTAGCAATAAAACACATATGATATAGATTTAAGCATCTCATAACCATAGCCAATATTCCGAAATATATTCCTCTACGCCATCTAGTTTGGCGTAACATGCATAAAAAAATGAACTTTTGATTTAATTCAACATGGTGATATTTCTTTCTTTCTAAGACGTTTCGTATTCATGAAACCATCATCAACTTAAAATTCTCAAGTACAGCCTGATTATGTGTTAACAGATTCTGAAAGCTTCTGTCAATCAGTTATTCTCGATACACCTATTCGCAAATATTGTTTTAGACTGATTTGGAGTCGGATTTTGAATCTCCTTTCTTTAGTTATATTTTTCAATTCATTGGCCAGTGTGTTGCATGAAAATTGTTTTTTTGCCAATATTTGATTCATATTTATTATTAATACATTCAATTGTCGTGTTTCATAATACCGTCGAAGACTTTAGAAACTGCGAAGACTTTAGAATGTTTGAAGTGTATATTGATTCTCAAAGAATAACGGAACAAAAAGAAAGACACAACAGTTGCTTTCAGCAACTGTCGAGAGAATACAAACAGTGAAAATAAGCACTGTAGAATCTACAAAAGAATAAAGCATCATGAAGAAAACTATTGCTTCAAAAACAAGGATCAAAAAACAGAATAATAGTGAGGAGCGGAAAACCTATTCTCCCTGTATCTATTGTAAGACAAATCCTCGGACAAATCATTATCAAGAAAGGTGCTTTTACAAAGAACAGCATGAGCAGAGGAAGAATGAAAACAATAAACCCCAAAATCAAAATGAAGTTACATATTTTATAGAAAACAATGCATAAAGCTCAGAAGTTGTTTTCCATATTATGGAAGCAACTACTGAAAAGGAGAAAAAATATCTTGACACACCATATGTAGATAAGGAAGCTTTGTATTCGTCTCACTTCAAAAATAATATGGATACAGAATTCTGTGTTGACAGTGGATGTTCAAGCCATATGACAAACAACGATGAATTGCTAAATGGAAGAATAAAGACAAATCCAGTGAATTTCAAGGTAGCTGAAGATGGACACTACATCACTTCCGTGATCAAAGGAAAAATGTAGATAATGTAATTTTTGATATTGTGTCGTATGTGTCTAATCTGAGCAGAAATCTTTTATCAGTCAATTCAATAACTGAGAGATATAGGGAAGTACTGTTTTCCAAAAATGATGTGAAGATTATACATGATATTCATGAAAATGGCATGTACCGGGTGATCACTTAAGGGTAGCGAGCGGCCATATCTCATAAGATATTGGTCGTATATTGAGAAAAAAAATCATGATAAAAGTCGCCAAGAATTGCTGGAAATTATTTTCGAGTTTGTCAAACGTCCGCTAGAGGGCGTAACAACTAACACCAAGTAGACGAATGGAATTTTTATAGAATTCTTCTCTATCAAAATAAAGCGGTGGGGGAAGTTCAATTGTTTATTTAAACAAACTAAGATTCCTCCCGTTCATTTCGACCGATTTTAGCAAACTTATGCTCATATGGAAGAGCATAATTTGCCCTAAAAAACGCTCATTTGATTTTGAATTTTTGACTCTTGCTGTCGCCGCTAGATGGCGTTAACTGAAATGTTAGCAATTTTTTTAGTTTTAAAAAAAAAACAAATGTGATGGTATCTTAATTTATATATTTTGCAAAAGAGGATGAATTTCTCTATTTGAAATTGAATTCAATGAAAATAATTCATCATCTACCTTTTTATTTTGAACCGTTGATATTGACCGAAATATAATTTTATTACATTAAAAAATGGCACGCCACTGTTTTTTATCAAAATTAAAATCAGTTTTGGACAAACGGTTTTCGATTCTAGTAAATTAGTATGTTTCGAAATATGGGCGCCCCATGTGAACCTATTTTATTTTTTCAGTCCAAAACCGTTTGTCTAACGAAAAAAAGTCAAGAGGATCTTTTTGTAAGCAACTAATAAGAGATTCCAAAACTGATTTTTATTTTGATAAAAAACAGTGGCGTGCCATTTTTTAACGTAATAAAATTATATTTTGGTCAATATCAACGGTTCAAAAGAAGGAAGATGATAAATTATATCCATTAAATTATAGAGAAATTTATCCTCTGTCAAAACATTAATATAATTAATATACCATTACATTTGTTTTTTTTTTCTTGAAAAAAACTCAAAAATTTGCTAACATTTCAGTTAACGCTATCTAGCGGCGACAGCAAAATTCTGAAATTCAAAACCAAATTAGCGTTTTGTAGGGCAAATTATACTCTTTCATATGAGCCTAAGTTTGCTGAAATCGGTCGAAATAAACGGGAGAAATCTTGGTTTGTTTAGAAAACCAATTGAACTCCCCCCCCCCCGCTTTATTTTGATGAAACAAAACGTTTCAGACAAAAAATGTAGGGAAATGATCAGTAAATATGAAAATGATATCATTGATATACTTTCATTAGATGAAATTCTATAAAAATCCCATTTTTCTACTTGGTGTTGGTTGTTACGCCCATACATAATTACCGGCAATTTCTCTTGGTGACTTTTATCATGATTTTTTTTTTCTCGAATCTATACTACCAATATCTTATGAAATATGGCCGCTCACTACCCTTAAATGATCACCCGGTATATTATAGACATGAAGAAATATTCTGAAATCTTGGTTTCAAATGGAAGACGTACCTAAAGATTATATTCAGTGGCATCGAAAACTAGGTCACATAAGCTTCAAAAACTTGGAAAAGATTCCTGATCTGTATGCAGGAGTACCACAAAATCTGAAGAAATGTGCTGAAAATATCAAATGGGAATTATGTATTCCAGACAAACAAGTGAGAAATCCTTTCAAATCTGACAGTAGGAGTGCAACAAGGCCACTAGAACTCTTTCATACTGTGTGTGGAAAAATAACACCAATAAGATGAACAAAACAATAAGATGACAAAAATTATTTCCTCACAATAATTGATGACTATTTACACTTTGTGATTGTTTACCTCTTAGAAACGAAAGAAGAAGTATACATCCAAGAATTTGCTAATATGTTATTAGACTGTTTCAAAAACTATTTTATAACTGTTGAAAATATTCTTGCTGTGAAACAAATTCTTTTTTTGTAAACGGCTCATATATTTTATGAGTTGGTATTCATTCATTTTTATATGTTGGTAGCATTGAAAACAAAAGTGATATGTATAATTTGACTGGAAAAAAGGACATGAAAACAATTAGAAATTATAATTCAGAAATAATAAATACACTTCACGGTGAAGTTAATAAAACCCACGGTTGAAAAAAAGCAACGAAATCGTTGATGGGCTAGGATGAGAGCCTCAAAATAGCCTCAAATTATAGCGTAATCGAATTTTTCAAAAACATGTTTTTTTTTGGAATTGGCTAGCAGAACCCGCGTTTTTTAACCCCATAAAGTTAGCAGAACCATTTGCAAAAAAATCGATGAAACCTATTCCAATAATTGTCGAATAATTGTCGAGAATTTGTCGTGAAAGAAAAAAAATTGTCGCGCTCTTAGTTTTTTTTATATAGGGTGGCTCTGCTAACTTAATATTAAGTTAGCAGACAGTTAGTTAGCAGTCGTTCGACAATTGTTCAGTTCATTTGTGAATGAAAAAATTAATAATTAACCAAGTTAAGTGGGTGTATTACTGAGAAATCGGAATATTTCTATCATTCGCTCCTGAAGACCTGGAGGTTCCACGACAAATTTGTTTTGGTCATTGGACAATAAGTTGATGAATTTCTGCACCAAAAAATGATAATAAATCATCATACAGTGCGTACATACTGCTAAGAGAATAAAATAATGGAATTTTACCAATCACACGCAGTTTTTCTGCTTCAGCAAATTCAAACACCCCACGACAAATACTTTTTGGTCATTAAACAATTGTTCAGATAATTTCTTATTGAAAAAATAAGAAATCAACAAAATTACGTAGGCAGATTATTGTGATAATGGAATATTTTTATTATTCAGAATTAATACATAGTTTTTTTTTCTTGTGGAAGATATGAAGCTTCTTAAACAACTTTATATTTGTCATTAATGAGACGGAAGAAGGAAAAAAAATATCATACAAATACGCTGTTGCCAAAAATGCGAAATTTCCCTAGAAACCAGGAAATTCCATAAAAAGATATATATATGCTATAAGGAATGGATTTTTTGCGGTTTTTTTACGTCAGATGGACTTCGACAATTACTCGACAATTATTCATAACAATTAGGATGATTTTTGACGTTTATTAGTGAGTGGCACTGCTAACTTAATATTAAGTTAGCAGAGCCACCCCATATAAAAAAAACTAAGAGCGCGACAATTTTTTTTTTCTTTCACGACAAATTCTCGACAATTATTCGACAATTATTGGAATAGGTTTCATCGATTTTTTGCGGTTCTGCTAACTTTATGGGGGTGCGTTTATTTGAATAAAATAAAGAGCAATACATTCGTCCATATAGTAATAAATTAGGCTACAGATAGACTAAAATTATAGAGTATTCAGGTCCTTCAAATAATTGAATTTTGGATATTGTTTTGCGAGTTAAGGTAAAGCCAGGAGATGAAAATCAGCGATTTTCAGCATTAAGAATTAAAAGCACAGATTAACGATATGAATGAACAAAACGCTTTGAATGGGTTGATCATCATGTTGATTCCCATTCATTATTCCATCTTTTGAATAAAATTGCTTAAAATGAGTGCCTTAAATAATAGCGTAATGATAATTTTCAAAAACTTTGTCTTTACGGTTAAGCTAGCAAAACTCACGAATTTTTTGAAAAAACGAGGAGCAAACGGCGATAGGCTAGGATAAGAGCTTCCAACTAGCCGTAAATTATGGGGTGGAATTGGTTTTGCTAGATTTGAGTAAAGCTAACAGAATCTGAGTTTTTTCGCGTAAAGCAAAGAGCTATAAATTCTGCAATAGGGTTATGAATCAACCTTAAATTAGCATTAGATATTGACTGAAAAAAAAATTGAATTTTCCAAGGTGGTTCTGCTAGCTTCATGGAGGTGAAATATGCAATTGGTACTGTTAGGTTTATAAGGGATGAAAGAACTGCAATGGCTGCCAAAGGAGAATATATTTTGAACTGGTCTTTCATTATTCAACTGATGAAATGAAAATTGGTATACCTTGATGTTTATGAATGCAGCAAAACATCAACAGATCAGCTCAGGGTACCTAGAGTGTTTTCATTGTCAATAACTTGTTCATATCTGAGCATTTGATAATTAAGTACCAGAACATACTTCAGCAACTTCATTTTTCGGATCTATCAAAATAAATGAGAAGGGATAAAATTATTGCATGGTTTGCAAGTTTTTTTCAATCATTTTTTAGCTGAGTGGAATACTGGAATGCAGAACCTTAATCCTGTTCAAGTGAAACTGGGGGACATAGGAAATCTGGTGCACAACTAATATGAATCCATTGAGAATCTGTTCAAAACAAGGTTCAAAACTTCAATCATCTCTATTTGGATGATATGATCAAAACAAAAAGTTCCATACTTATTGGCGTCAAGCTACATACATATTTCACTGAAAATATTCATTCAATACAAATTTATTCAAGTGTTTCCTGTAGCATTAGAAAATGTCAATCGACTTCATATCAAAACACCTCAAAACATCATGTCTCATGAAACAAGATTTGTTATGAGTTGTCTGAGTATCACATAATTATTACAAAATATAAATAACACATCACTAACTTACTTGTAATTCAGCTCTATCAACTTCCCATTGTGATCTTTCTAATTCGAACCTAGCCCATTCATGTTGAATAAAATGTAAAATTCCCGGTATAGAATAATGGGATTTGGGGTTCACTTCCTCAGTTTGTTTATTGTTAACATTAGAGCCGCTTGGTGGCCCCATTTGACCACCGTTTTGGATATTGAGCGAGTTGTCTTCCATTGTGTAGGTTTCAAAAGTAGAAAATTTCATATGTCCACCATTGCTCGTCAAAACGCCATTTTAAATCAAACAAGTTCAAACACTTTTTTCAATTTGGTATCACAGATGCAGAATTATTAAGAAATAAAAATTAGGAAAGTATCACTTGGGTTTCGTAAAAACTAATTTTGTTCAACGATTCAAGAAACTTCTTATTATTAAAGAAAGTTATAACACTCCTCAACTTTCAACCAAATTGAACATCTGGTAAAATTTCATCCTTGTCGATGTCAATGATGCTATATAGAGCTGTCTTTGTCAATCTCATCTCCGTCAAATTTATTGTAACCAATCATATCCAACATTTCCCTGCTTCTTCGAATTTCCCTAAAATCATTTGAAATCACCCGCCGTTCAAGTATTTGAATTATTTTTCTAAAAACTTATCACACACGTAAATACTATATAAATTGCGATGTATTTCAATAATTTGAGCTGAATCATGAATGGTCCTTGTCTTATCAATTGAAAAAACATAAAATCATATTGATATCAATATTTAATAGGCTGTGTGATATTAATCAAGGGCAAAATGGTTTATTATAATAATTTGAGCTGAATTATGAATAGTCCTTGTCTTATCAAGTCAAAAAACACAAAATCATATCAATAGGCTATCTGTAATAATAATGAGATGAGTGTGATATCGTTCTATGTAGGCAGGTATAATGTAGGGAACATTCATTATAAATATTTCCTAGGTAATTTGTTATTTACTCAAATCAGAATGATATTCAGTGATCTATAATGAAGTTAGGTATCAAGACACTGATGTCTTACTTACTGCTAGGAACACTGGTAGAATAATAAACAAAGTTCAATATGTGAAGGTGGTCATATTTTGATTGGTGTAATTCATATTCATAGGGAGATCATTCTTATAAATAGCAAAACAAAACTTGATACATACATGAGTAATGAAATATATTTAAATAAATTTTGAATTTTGTAGTTTTCAACTGTTGTCATCATGAACACATGACTTCATGATTTTATTTACATTCTGTTCAACTTAAATATATTTTTAGTGATTGCCCTAATTTTATTCAATACAATTAGACGATGAATGAATAATTACAAGAATTCTTCACACCAGTCATTCAAACACTGCCAGCAATCTGTTGATTGTTTAGAATTTGCACAGCATGTATCCTTCATCCAGTCTTTGAAAAGTTCTTGGTTTTTCTTCAATACCAAGAATTGTCCCAGTACTACATATGCCTGAAAGAAATAAGTCATGTTCATTTCACAATAAGAAAAATCATAGAATCATATGATCTGTAGGGGTCGCACCAATTCAGATCCTTTCAAGGAACCATTACTTTCATTTCAACATGTGTAGGTACATGGCTTAGAAAATCAAATAGAGCTCAGTCAATTAAAAAAGATTTTTGCGTCAGTATCACTTTGTAGTTACTCACTTTATCGAATCCAGCAAGTACTAAACGTTCACCTAGGACGCCACCCACCCCAGCCAAATCTGTTACAGGTTTCTCCCCCATTGGCTCAGCCACGAAATTGCGATGCTTTTGTGATGTGCTCGACATTTTATTTATTATAAGATTGATGGGTTCTAATTATGTTCAGTTAATTATTGTTCTTCCAGTATTCACTATAAACATTTGTGTTTGATTGGTACCTTTGTACGCATAGACACGACAACTATCTATTATTACAGATTTTTCGGTAATCTGTGTTATTAATGAATGTGTTATGAATCAATCAATGGATCAATAATCAACTCCAACTACTAGGACTCAACGTTTTATTATGACGTTTAGGACCCACTGGGACAAAAGACTCCCCTATTTATCCATTTAGTTTGACAAATGAAAGCAGAAAAATGACAGTATTTGGCATAAACCGTGGGCAGTGGTGGCGTTATAGTATCATGGTGGCAGACCGTGCATAGTAGTAAAGAAGCACGGACTTCTATAGAATTATAGACCGTTGCAGACATTGATGTAATAGCTAGTTTATTACATCAATACCATCTCAGTTGGGGCATAGAACGAGCAGGTTTTGCGGCTTTTGACTGTGTGGGACATTTGTGACAAGAGATATACTACATTGTGTTCTGATCATCTGAAGAAGGAAACGCAAGTATAATCGTTATTATGTCTAGTGAAGATATAACAGAGAGTTATAGGAATCCGTACATCACTTGCATCAGTCTCATTTCATCATGCAGTCGAGCCATCTCGAGCATAGATAAACTACTCACTCGAGTGATGACTACTTGTCAGTGCTTTCAATAGTACAGAACCATGATACTATAACGAGGAAAGATATGATTACTGGAGGTTCTAGTTTTGAACCGCTTTGCGCATGACGTCACTACGTGACAAATACGATTGGCGGCAATCGGAATAACATGGGTTTTCATATATTTGATCAGACGAATTATCGAATAACAATTTTTTGGAGTTTTAATGTCAGTCGAATTATAATTCCAATCATCGAAGTATACAGGGTAACTCATGTTTTGGATCATATTTAACACAAATTAATTTTTATCTTGAAAACCGGTAGAGATTGGTATAGGGATTTATTAACAAAAAATTATTGTAATAAAAAGGCAACTCTAAAAATTTGTCAATATACGGGGAAAAAATGAAGTTGCTAGGACTTTTTGATAGAAACGGCAACGTCGCAATTTCGAAAATATTTTAGATCGATAGAACAGGTGTTGAAATGTAAGATGCGAAATTTTCAGAAAAATCCTGCATTGCGTTCTCCATAAACGTCTAACGTACGATGGACCGTGAGTTACCTTGTATAAAATAATAAGAATGAACACAACAAAATGTGTTATTTCCATGGATATCTTCTGAATTTCAAATAATTCATTTGTAGGTATTGAAGGATTAACATTCATGACGTTCTTCAGAACAGAAAGATTATTGAGAACTATTCTTTGTATGTGAATAATTATTTCATTCGTGAGCAGAAATAAATTATAATAATGAAAAAACCACTAGTTGATAAATATATTTTTCGCAACTGACTTCCGTCAATCATTTCAAGTGAATAAGGGAATACTATCTAGTGCATTTACAATAGTGATAACTATATTGGCCACAATTATGAACATTTGGGGCATGATTCTAATAAAACACAAGTAGATATAAAGTTGTATTCAATATAAATATTTGTATTGAAAATTAAAACACTGAGAAACACTATTGTTACACCATAATCAGTGAAATTATCTTCTAGTATTTAGATAATTCACAAAATAATCATCAAACCATACATTTGTATGAATAGACATAACGCATCTAATAAGGAATAATGGGTTTAAAATTTTTAAACAAATTACTTTTCAGATAGGTACCATAAAAGAAATTTAATCAAATTGGATAAATCGAATTGAATAAATGGAAAAAAAATACTATGTGTAGGTTAACCGAGGTGTGATATGTTCATTTCTCTAAATTTTTTTTCGTTTCTGAAAATAAAAATAGGAAATATGATGAATATTTCAATATACCTATGGTATTGGAATGTTTGAGGAAGGTATGGCATCATCTTTCAATTTCTGAATAGGTAATTCTAAAAGCTTTTCTTGCAATATAAAGTCGTCGTCTGAGAAATGCTTCGAACATATTCTGGCTGTTTTTACATTGAACTTGTTCTTCTGAAAGCAATTTTCCACCCACGAACTGCAAGTTTCCTTCGATGAAGGAAAAGTGAAGTGACGACATGTGTCGATGCAGTTTTACATCTTTCAATTATTGTTACTGGAACAATTAACCATAGTTACTTAGTATGGAATATAAATAAACAAATAGATGAAGTAAGCAAAATCATTCGAACCGACACTACTAAAAAACACAATTTACTTCTTCTTCTTCTTCTTTTGGAGTACTTGGTTTTCTGACTCCTTGCGGTGTCAATTTCACCAGATCGGGTGCGTATAACTTTTTCACCTGTTTTTACTTTGGATATTGGTGTAGGTAGGGTAATTGTTAGATCCCATTAGAACGGACACTTGTTACAAACATTTCTGGAAATTGATCTATGTATCCCACATGTACACGTCACAAGTTATCTATAACACATAAGAAAAGAGATTTCACAAAAAAAAAGGGAGAGTTACAAGAATTTCCTTAGAATTTCAATACTAAACCATCTGTTGACTTTTCTCTATAAACTTATCCAGCACTTTGATTATGTCTAAATTGTGATTGATCAATATCATTGTATAGCCTGTCTATATTGTTTTTATTATTTTCATATTCTAGAAGGAAATGATTGATGTCACCTAATTTTCCACACTCACATAGGTTGGACTCCTGAATCTTTATTTTATTGAGATGAAACGGCAAAGAGCAATGACCTATTCTTAATCTTATTATGGCTGTGAATGACCTGCGGGATAGCATTTGACACATACTAAACCATGGCTTTTTTTGTATCGTAGGTTGAATCGATCTATACCTTTTACCTTTAGCCATGGATGAGATGTCCCAGAATTGTTGAAATTTGTTTTTTATACATTGTCTGATGTGAGGCTTCAAATCTATATTTAGAACTTGGTTGATTCTGTATGTGACATTGGCATTTTTTGCAACCCGGTCTGCTTTTTCATTACCCATTATGTTCCTGTGTCCTGGAATCCATGCTAACTTAATTGTAAAACCATTCTGACCATATTTGTTTAATTTTCAAGTAAATACTGTTATTATTCATACTTATTTGATTATTTTTTAAGCCCATTTTATAGCACTTTTTGAGTCGGTAAAAATTATATAATTATCCGGGGTATCAGCTATATAGATAAGTGCAAAATATATCGCTGTCAACTCAGCAGTCAATATTGACGATATTGTATGAATAACACCCCCTTTTGACAGTTCTTTATGAGGGATATATACCCCAAATGCGACTTTTTCAGCCGTCTTAGACCCATCAGTAAAAATGTGTTTATGGTTTGGCCATCTTTCATTAGTTATACATCTGAATTTTGAATTTATTCCTTCACATAGTTCTTTTTTTTCTATACCAATGTCTTCCAGGATATCATATTCCTCATAATAACTATGCAGATAATTTTCAAATACGAAATTCCTATTTACTAACTTTATTTGGTCGAAAGGAGGTAGCATGAATTCCTGAATAGATGAGATCAATATCCATTGTGACATCCTATTCCTGTTCATCCTAGACACCGCTTCTTCAAATTTGGTTATTTTTCTTTTAATTGGGTTTGACTTAATTGCATGATGTTTTAACATGAAATTCAAAGTAATATGGTTTTGTCTCAGGTCAATAGGAACTTCATTGGCTTCCACCAATATTGTATTTATTGGAGAAGATCTCATAATACCCAAGCATAGTCTCAGTGATTTCAGTTGAATACCAGAAATCAATTTTATGTTATTTTTACTAGTATTTCCATACATTATCAGACCATATTCAATTCTTGATAATATTAGCGCATGGTGTATAGCTAACATAATTTCAGGGTCTGAGCCCCAACTTACCCTTGCAAGATACTTAATTATATTCAGAAACCTATTGCATTTATTCAATATTTCTGTGATATGTTTTTTCCACGTGAGTTTCCTATCAAAGGTTAGCCCGAGTATTCTATGATGATCTACCTGAGTTATATGAGAGTTATCGAATTCAATATTTAATATTTGTTGTTGATGTGCCTTCGAAAATACCATGCATTTAGATTTTTCTACTGATATACTGAGACCATGGTCGTCCAACCATTCTTCCATTGAATTTAATGATCTCTCAATATGATGTTTTTCAACTAAAGGTGATTTATGAGATTTGTATAACGTAATATCGTCAGCGTATTGAATGTAATTACAATGTGGATGAATTGCATCCCATAGAGAAACGGTATATAGATTGAACAGGATATTAGGACTCAAGACTGACCCTTGCAATAATCCTTTTAAGCTTTTCCTAGGTCCCCAAATTTTGTGATTCTTATTCCTAATATAGATGTTCTTTTCACTGATGAGTTTAAATATAATCCTAATCATTTTATTATTCACCCCAATGTCTTTGAGATTTTGTACTAGAATCTCAGGAATGACATTGTCATAGGCTGATTTGATGTCCAGAAATACCGCTACTGTGCTGTCTTTTTTTATACTGTTGATTTGAATATCTACATAGAAATTGAATAAGGCTTCTGTTGTACCCATACCTCTCCTGAAGCCAAATTGAGTCTCTGGCAGTATGTTATAGTGTTCTGACCACCATTCAAGTCTGAATTTTATAAGGTGTTCAAGGATTTTTTTCATACATGATGATAAGGCGATTGGTCTATAGTTGTTGTGGTCATTAGGGTCTTTTCCTGGTTTCAAAATAGGGATTAACACTATATATTTCCATTCCTCTGGGATTTCTCGATCATTTTGCCATATATGTCATTATACCAGAATGATACCAACCATGTAAATGCATTTTTTGGTAGATATCTTATCATTTTAAATGTAATTTTGTCTATTCCGGGTGCAGAGTCTTTGACTTTTTCTAGGATGCATCGGAGCTCTTTTTCTGTAAAAGTATAATTAATGTCTTTATTATTTCCTGTTTGGTAAATTTCGATTGGTGGCCTCTGCATATCAGGTTGGCACAACTTATCAAGGAACAATTCATGGAATTTTTCATTATCTCGATTTTCTATAAAGTTATTTTCTTGAAAGTAGAATGGTCGTGAAAAGCGTTTAATATTATTCCAAACTGCCGATATATTACTTTCTCTAGATAATGTTTCAGTAAATTTCTTAAATGATTCTTTTTTCTTTTTCTTAAAAAATCTTCTTGATTTAGCTATCTCCTTTTTCAATTCTATAAAGTTTTCTAGATTGGATGATTGTTTATAAACTTTGAATTTTTTCCTCCTTTTTTTAATAGTTTCGGAACATTCCTCATCCCACCATGAAGGTTTCATTATATTTCTATATCTATTATTATGCATGTTTATTTTAGGGGCAGATACAGATATTCCAAGATTTATTGCAGTTGTAAGGTCATTGTAAGAGTTAATACTGGACATTTCAATAGATTGAGTATACTTGTCCCAGTCTACTATTTTATAATTAAAAATTATCTCATTATTATCTGAGTGAGGATTGATGTGGATATTACCCTGATTATTCAATTGGATAGTGGCTTCAACAGGAAAATGATCGGACCCGTATGTGTCTTCTAGTGTTTTAGATTCAACAATGTTGTACATATTTGGGGATGTTACAATCAGGACAATAACACTTTTTGATTGTAGGGAGATGACAGTAGGCTGGAAGCATATATGTATTAACTACGAATATTGGTAATAAATTTAATTTATTTAAATTATTATAATTATATAATAACACCATCTATCCTGAAAAAATATTTGACATCATCAACATTTTAAAAATTATGATTATTACTACCATTTTCTATTGGATCGGCTAACTTTTTGGCCTCTCGATACACATGTTTTAGGGATTTTTTGAGTTGGAATGGCCCCTTCCTCCAGGCGTTTTAGTTTCGCATATCTTGTGTCTAGGTTAGGTAATAGGTTAGATTCTCATCAATAATCAGAAATGATCTACTTACTTGGTGTAAAATTTTCCAAACTGAAATGTTCACTGTAAACACACATATATTTACTAATCGGTTAACCGATTTTCAGTCTATTTTTCCATTCATTCGCCAATTTCTGGTTTTTTGGGAAGAAGTGCATGGAGACATTTTCTGATGTATAATTATTACACTGCGGAACTGAACAAAAATTCTTCGATTTGCTCGACATAACAAAACTATCAACTTGAGATTCACGAACGCAAAACTAACAGTTTATGTGAGAAAACGGGAATAATTAATAATATATCACCACGTGAACGATAGGTTGTTTGTTTTCCCGTAGTTTTATATGTAAGTTCGTAAATGTAGATGTCGCCCACTCCGTGGTTAAACCCAGAGGTAGAATGAGTGACGAGCTGCGCGGACGCCGCCATCTTTAGGCCAGTTCTATAGGGGTATTCAAATAGTTGACTATCAAACAGAAACAATTTTATGAGGGACAGTTTAAAGTTTCTAAACAATTTTTTAGAACAACGAAATATGAGATAGAGGAATATATAATGTGAATATGTAATTCTTGAAGTTAAAATTAAAATTGGTACTCAATTGTGGATTCACTGTCAGAATTTTCTTATATTCTAACTGACTCGGGAATCAAAAGAGACATCAGATTCAGTAATTATTTTATTCCAATTAAGTGGAAAATCCTTTTTTACACACTAAGTGAAACATACATACAACACAATCATGAAGGTAATACAAAGATGTATCGAGTGATGGAAATTTGAAAAATATGAATTCAGTATCAATTAAACTTCAAAATAATTTCAACTCCATTGAATACAGAATACAAAAATATTGCTGGAAGACTCTACACAGGAAAAGAGTAATTTTCAAAATTATTTTTTTTTCGGCACTTCCGCAAAAAAGTGGGTCGAGTTTTTCTGGTCAGAGATGTAGCTAAACATGTCCAGAATCACCCTCACTGAGAATAATTCCTTGCAAAATAGGCTGGAAGAATCTACACACGAAAAAAAGAATTTTCAAAATTAATTTTTTTTCGGCACTTTCGCAAAAACTGGGTCGAGTTTTACTGGTCAGGGATGTAGCTGACCATGTCCAGAATCACCCTCACTGAGAATAATTCCTTGCCAAATAGGCTGGAAGACTCTACACACGAAAAAAGTAATTTTCAAAATGAATTTTTTTCGGCACTTTCGTAAAAAACTGGGTCGAGTTTTTCTGGTCATGGATGTAGCTGACCATGTCCAGAATCACCCTCACTGAGAATAATTCCTTGCCAAATAGGCTGGAAGACTCTACACACGAAAAAAGTAATTTTCAAAATGAATTTTTTTCGGCACTTTCGCAAAAACTGGGTCGAGTTTTTCTGGTCAGGGATGTAGCTGATCATGTCCAGAATCACCCTCACTGAGAATAATTCCTTACCAAATAGGCTGGAAGACTCTACACACGAAAAAAGTAATTTTCAAAATGAATTTTTTTCGGCACTTTCGCAAAAAACTGGGTCGAGTTTTTCTGGTCGTGGATGTAGGTGACCATGTCCAGAATCATCCTCACTGAGAATAATTCCTTGCCAAATAGGCTGGGAGACTCTACACACGAAAAAAGTAATTTTCAAAATTAATTTTTTTCAGCACTTTCGCAAAAAACTGGGTCGAGTTTTTCTGGTCAGGAATGTAGCTAAACATGTCCAGAATCACCCCCACTGAGAATAATTCCTTGCCAAATAGGCTGGAAGACTCTACACACGAAAAAAAGAATTTCCAAAATTAATTTTTTTCGGCACTTTCGCAAAAAACTAGGTCGAGTTTTTCTGGTCAGGAATGTAGCTAAACATGTCCAGAATCACCCCCACTGAGAATAATTCCTTGCCAAATAGGCTGGAAGACTCTACACACGAAAAAAAGAATTTTCAAAATTAATTTTTCTCGGCACTTTCGCAAGAAACTGGGTCGAGTTTTTCTGGTCAGGGATGTAGCTGACCATATCCAGAATCACCCTCACTGAGAATAATTCCTTGCCAAATAGGCTGGAAGACTCTACACACGGAAAAAGTAATTTTCAAAATTAATTTTTTTCGACACTTTCTCAAAAAACTGGGTCGATTTGTGAAGAAAAACTTGGTTCTCAATTTTTTTTTTTCATACTTATATATATTTTCATTTTTTTTCATGAAATTTCATATTATTTTATCTAATTTGAGTAACTTTGTTTCTCTATATCACCTCACGACATCCCAGGGGTAAGAAAGGTAAGAAAATTATATGTATGATACACAAAAGTGTTTATCATGTAGAAACACCAGAAGATAATGAAACACTTTTCTATCACTTATTTTTTAATAATTATATAATAGTTATCAATAATAATGATACAGGTTGCTTGTTTACAATACAAAAGCTGGTCAACAACCTCCAATATATCA
Source organism: Gastrophysa polygoni (assembly GCA_963576655.1). Taxonomy (NCBI): domain Eukaryota; kingdom Metazoa; phylum Arthropoda; class Insecta; order Coleoptera; family Chrysomelidae; genus Gastrophysa; species Gastrophysa polygoni. Next base: position 22,020,035 of record OY755083.1, read on the forward strand.
TTTATCTGAAATGAAATATCTCTTGCTCCACTGAAATACATTTTTCATATTATTTCGCATTGAGATTTGAGTTTAATAATTTTGATTGGTAAAAGAGCTATCATTTCTTTGCAAATACTAAATTCCATGGGCAATAGGTCTTTAGCTTGAGGATGCTTATCACAATAATCACAAATGAGTTTATAATTTTCGAAAGATGCCTCAGTGTTTCGTAGTTGGGCTTGTTTATCTAGAGTTATATATTGTCCATGTAGAGCTGCCACATGAAAGTAAGCTCGCAAGAATGGTTTTTCATCATCTGCTGTTATTTTATCAGGAAAAGCATTATTTTTGTTATCTCTGAAAGAATTTATGAAATTGTTATAGTGCAGAATTCCCTTTTCAACCAAATTGTTGATTTTGGTTAATGCAAGTGGTGAAGGACGACTTTTCGATTCCCGTAGCTTATCTTTTTTTATATCAACAATATCAGCATATGTACGTGCCAGTTCAAACCATGCTTGACGACAATACTGAAGGTAATATTTACTGTTGACATTTGCCAAAATATTTTCTAGAAGATCAACACGCCTCTTATGTAGTTTTGACTGATTCTCAGGGTTATCTTCAAAAAACAAAAGATTAAAATAAAGTTGTGTTTGATCCAACACTATCTCAATATGATCTGATGCCAGAACATCTAATCTGTAGTATTCTTGTGCCTCGATCAACCACTTCTGAGAATTCAAAAATACTTTCTTGGCATCCTCCAAGGTAAGTACATACTGATCTGTTATTTGGTTCTCTTGAGATGATAAATCAATTCCTGTGAAGTCCAGATGTTGTAAATCGTCAACAGATATAGTAGAATTAGATGACAATTCAAGTTTAGATAGATCAGAAGATATAGAACATTTCTCATCAATATTTTCTGTATGACTCAGAAGTCTTTCCCTTGATTTTGAAAGGAGTAAAATCCCGTATTTAGACCAACATCTAGCTACATCAGCACTCCTGTGTTTGAATGTCTCAATTAAAGCATCTTGAGTCTCAGATGTTTCCGTTGTTTCAGTCAGTTTTCTTCCATAATTCTCAAGAATGTTTGAACTGGCTGCAAGATGATGTCTTGCTTGTTTGAATCCATTTTTTTCCATGAAAAATTGGGATAAAGTAGCAGAATTGAGGGCCCAGTCTATAGGATCATATTCACCCATTTCCAGTTGTCTTTGTAAAGTTATATGACAATAAACAGAACTTTTCAATTCATCTTTCAACAGTCCATATACTTGAGCTAGATAATATAAGGTGAATGTATAGACTTTCTCAAGATTTGTTCTTGCCACTTCTCTATTGTAAGTTTCTAGATTAACTTCAAATAGGTCACTTATGTCTATAGGTTCTTCTGGAATCAACTTGAATTCTTTATACAAGGCCTCTGCCTTTTCCAAATAAATTTTAGACTCTTCAGGTTCACTTTGAGAGCACATTATACCAAACTGATTAAACATATTAGTAGCTATCAGGATTACTTCTGGTTTCATATAATAATTTCCAATTATTTCCTTACATTTCTCCAAATGCTTCCTACCAGTTGTTATTTCTTCTGTGTCTAATGATATCATACCCAGATATAAATATACTGAGCCTAGCATAGCTACAAATATCATCATATTAATTGAATAAATTCTTGCCATGAGAGCATTTGTAAGATAATTTAATGAAGCATCTAATAAGTGCAATTTGATGAATAGTTGAGACAAATGATAATATTCAGTCATTGGAGACCCTTATTGCTCCGCATAGAGTGATTTATTTCCTCAAAAATGCTTTACAATAAATCATCTCATCTGATGCAGCTGGATAGCTCACATAGCAAACTTGGAAATTGTAAATTATGGAGGATTGTGAAAACATCCAGACATAACATCTGTATTTGTTCATGAAAGACTGGACTAGATGTTTGAACATGCCTTAGATCTGATAGATATGATGCTTGTACAATTACCATTCAATTTTAGATAGTCAAGACTATCTGACTTTTGGGTTTGTCTCCAACTTTCTATACTTGCTTTCATGTCCATAAGAATTTGTCTTGCAGAATACTTCGATAGATAGGGTTCATTTGCAGGGTCTGATTTACTGTCTTCATTTATAAGCTTTATTACTTTATTGTATTTTTCATGTAAGTCCACGAAATACTTCTTTGTTACTATCATAACGAGAGGAGATACCAATCAATAATTCAAAACTAAATTCAAATTTGGATTGAAAATTAAACTTTGAATGATCACACTTTGACGTCTGAAGCAAAAGCAACCTTTCAGCTATCAGCAGCAAGCTTTCAGTCGAAGTGAGATGGTTATATGAACATCTCAAGTCGAAGCAAGAGTTCAGCACAGATTAGAAATCTTATTTCTAATCTGTGGTTCAGTCAAGATGGCAGTCAAAATCAAGGTTGCCAACTGGTCTTCACTGATTTACACACAAAAATTTCGGGATTATTCCATTACCTTAGATGATCTAGGTCCATTATTCACAACTTCAGAATAACGATGTCAAGTGATTTAATACAGATTTGTTATACGCATCTCGGATCGAAGTGAAATCAAGTTCCGACCATGTTCCGATATATGTTATTAGATATATGGGGAAACCCTGTACCAAAGAGTTACGATCGAATTCCTATGCTAGAAAATAAGTTCCTTCTTCTTACGCTATAAACGAGCTCATAGACAGCATGTTAGTTTGGTGGTATAGACGGTCATAGCACAGAAGAGGGGTTTACACTCCTCTTTGGTCATAGATAGTTATCCTAGGTGATTGTAGATTTATCCTCAAATATTTCATGTTTATTTTTCGGTTAACGAACTGTTGGGTTGACTATTCTGTCTGCACTCTTCTGAACGTCATCAGATGGGAATGCAAAAAATTCTCAAACGAATATAATGTCGGAAGAACGGAGAAAGAACCACAGACCCAAGAAATGTAAACTCAGATCCACAGACCTTCGCAGAAACAGATTATCATAGAAATTCAATAGAAATGTTATAAATAATTTGATTACTAATATATATTTTATATCAATGGAAAACTTCGTTTTTGTTTTTCTGTATGTAGAATTCGTTTCAGTAATTTTCCCTCACTTTCCTTTCGGTTACAGTTTCTAGAACCACTGCTGATTTTGCAATGGCAACATTGTTACAGTGATTTGGCAAATATGTACTGCGCATGTATTTTAACTTGTTTTTTTTTCTGTTGTTCGCTCGTTTTCCTGTTCCCATTTTCATCACTTTATTTGAGAAGATAAAAGGAAAGAGGTTTATCAGTGTAGATTCGAGTGTTATATTAATGTGAATCAGAAGGATATACAGTGACATTTGATTAAGGATAAATATGATGTTAAGATAATAAAGGCTGTATCAAATAGAGCGGAGGTTGCATCAGGTAATTATTAGATTTTCAATCGGTGAACTTCAACTTGTTTAGTAGAGGGCTTTCTCTGAGACGTAGGAGCAGCCATTTGTAGAACTATCGACTATATTATTTCTTCAGTATGTGTAGACATCTGAATAGATTTTGTGAATTCGTATGTTTAGTCAACACATATAAATCGTCTTCCTTTTCATTAATTTGATATTTTCGTCATTCGGAACTCTCATCACTAATCAATTACTATAATTATAGATATCTCCTACGTAATATTTGCATTATTGAAGTTGATGATAATATACTTATCCTATTTTTAGAACCACCTTATCAACAAGGATTATACATAAGAAAAATTTCTCCTACATATTGTAGATTAGAATTGGGTTTTATAAACCTTAACTTCAATCCTACTATTGGAACACATAGTAATGATGATGACTGATACATTGAAATCAAATAATCATATTTTGGGAGTACCCAACAAATTGTAAGTAATTAAATTTAGCTTTTGGGTAGAATATGGTTTGAACAAGCTGAAAGTACCACCATCTGCATGTTCATGATTTTCAGGGGCATGGACAACAAAATGGATGACATGGGCTGGAAGTCAAAATTAAAAATTCCCCCAAAGGACTGCCGAATACAGACAAGTGTAAGTATTATCAGGAATAACCACATTTTGATCAAACAGTTTTGATCTACTGATTAGAAAATGTTTTAAATAGGTACTTGCTATTAATTTATTATGTAGTGATTTGAAAACAATCTCAATATAACCCAAAACCTTTCAATTCATTTCATTACTTTGCATGCAAGTATTCATCCATGACAATTTGCTCTTGTTAATAGATAATAGTTGATGTGATTTTTATTCAACATTATTATTGCTTGAATTGTTTACTTCAGTTGATTTAGTCAGTAGGTACTATCCTTCTTATCAAGTTCAAACCATCTATATGTGTAAACTTTCCTGGTACAGTACTTACAGAGAGTTTTGTTGTTGATCAAATATCTTCAAAGGTTCTTGAGCAATCATTGCACTAACATTTTTTAATACTTCATAGCAATTTTTTACTTCCATGTCACATGTTCATATCATTAGACATTTCGAATAACTTTAATTGAATTGCAAGAATTGAACTGAACTGCAAAGAAACTGATAAAGGTGCTGCTATATTGATAATTCATAGATTCATTCTCTTGATTATAATTTGAAAATTATTTGAAACAAAATCTATTGAACATTGAGTTCAGTTTTTTATTTATTCATTTGGGTACACGAAATCACGAAAAATAACGAGAAAAAATACAAGGATTGAAATGCAAATATTAATTCTTAGTTTGAATTCAAAGAGCGACAATTTGTATAATATTGTGTACAGAAATAGCATTTGTTAAATTGTTCACAGTTGTTTCACATAGTGTTAGAATTATTGAAGTTCTACTATATTGGAGAAATTTACATAATTTTTCAATATGAAGTTCTTCATTTCCCAAAAAAATGCTCCATGATTTTTGATATGCTATATTGTTGAGGGTAGAATGTTACACAAGTTTTTGTTTGAATGTTCTTATCAAAAATTTTTTCTAGATTTTCTGGGATTTCATCTCATTTCTGAAAAAAAAATTGAAATTTCAATATATTTGTAGTAAGGAAAGATCAATAATCTGCCCCAAAATGACACTGTTCGAAATGTAACCTTCAGATACTGAAAAGAAGTTCTCTATTTTTCAGTGACATCTTGTTTTTCAGAAATTTGGAAATAGAAATATATTTTCAATAAATTCAAAACTTCTAATTATCTTAGTTTCCCCATTGAATTTTGGAATGGGTAACATTTTCCTACTCATTCTTCATTATTTCTGTTGTCCTTCTAGTAATGTAGATTGGGGGAACAGGATTGCTTCATTCTTGAATATGCATTCATGCATAAACTTTGAATAAAATATAATGTTTGGATGTTACTAATATCTTCTGTGTATAGATTGTTTGTAAGAAAATATCTCTTTCAAATTATTTTCAGTTTATAGTTTTTTTGTATTCAGTTTTTGAAATACTCATCAACTTATTAATCATCTCCATGCTTATTTGGGGAAAAAAATAGTTTCAGTCCATGTGAAAGTACAATCATATCATAACAGCGTATGATATAATTCTTGTATTTACATGTAAACAGAGCAATGAATTTATGTAATCTTGGAAAAGTGAAGGACCATGTATTGTTCCTTGAGCAACCCCTGTTTTTGAAGTCATAGTTTTACTCACTGTTTCATTTATTTCAAGACACTGTTCCCAATCAGTCAAACTCTGAAAAACATCCAACACTGCACCATGACTGCCAAAACGCTTCAACAACAAGAAGTATCACATGATCAACAGTGTTCAATGCCTTTGGCAAGTCTTGAAACATTACAATACATTTTTTGTTTTCAAACAAGTGTTTCTGTAATTCTATTATTGAGATGGTACATAGCATCAGTAGTAGCTATACCTGCCCCAAACCTTTATTGATAAACATGTATAACTTTGTTGTCATTTGAAAATTTACTCACCAGGTTTTTATACATTTCTGTAATACTATTATTGAGATGGTACATAGCATCAGTAGTAGCTATACCTGCACCAAACCTATATTGATAAACATGTATAACTTTGTTGTCATGTGTTTTTATACATTTCTTGGAGGTCTTATCAAGGTTGCTAATCATACTGAAGGTCTGTAATTGAAGAAGTTTTAAACTGAGTGGAACATGTCCCTTTTTCAATGATCAAATTGAATAGATGTTCAAGGGGTTGCAATTTAATATTGGTGGTGCTGTTTGGTTCATCCAGTAGTTATTCCATCTACGCCAGTAAAAGTATTTTTTTTTTCAATGTAGGTATGCCCTATGTGTATTGGATTATGAAAAATGGAGTTGAGATTTCACATACAACATCATCAACAATTTGGAAGATGATTTTATTCTGATATGAGCTGATAAGTTTTTACATATCATTTTTGTTGTTTTCAGTTCGATTGAGATAGTAGGTAGTTATTGTTTTTTATTTTCAGCAGTTTATTTCTGTTTTGTATTCTTGTTCCAAAAAGAATGAGTAGAATTTGTTCAATTGATTTTTCGATTTGTCCCTATTTCTTATTATAATCAACTTTTCAGTTATCCATGGTTGTGATTTTTATGTTTTTTATTCCATAATTTTGTACTCTAGGGAGTTTTTGTTTCGATAACATTATTGAACTCACAAATGAATGAAGGAATGATTGGAATTCTAATTTAGTCCTTTTTTCATTCTATTATCCGAAGTTATTGTCTTTTGGAGGCCCAATCTATATTTAGTGACGATGATCTGTAATGTCATACTTGAAAAAATAAGAGTTGAATTAGAGGAGAGTGGGACGTAGCGCAATGTCTGTTCCATAACCCAGTGGTTCTTAGTCCAATGGAGGTTCAAACTCAGTCAACGGCTGATGATTTTTTTCTATTAAAATTGGTTGGTTCATGATTTCTATAATGACATCAATGAACCAGAAGTGGTTCCGTATGATAATTATCAGATAATTATCGGATAATTATCTGATAATTATCCATACTGACAGACAACTTATTTTCGTTATATTTTTACTTACAAATTATTTTTTCAGTTCAAATATGTTGTGTATAAAAATAAGAAAGGCATTTATATCAACTTTTGTATTATTTGAAACTACAAAAATAAAAATAAACGAATAAAACTAAAAATGAAATGAAAATTAATAAATTCAAAATTTCTTCTTCTTAGTATAAAATTGAAATGATAATATGTTAAACAAAATAATATTCCAAACTTCTCAAACAAAAAACAAAATACAAAATAAATAATAGTATCACATTCTAACCAGGAAATTATTTATTATTTTAAAATCAGTCTTTATATTGAGTCTTTGTTAAATTACTTAATAATGCCCTTAATGGTATGTTGTCTTCTTCATCCGAATCATTTTCCACTGAAATTATTGTGGGAGTAGATGTTGAAGGCAGCTCAGATTGAGGAACTGGAGAAGTTATCCAAGTCAAATCATTCTTTCGATTTTCAGAGTTTTGATTAAAATATTCAAATAAAAAGACAAGTTTGGCAGCTTTTTCGTTGCCTAATCTATTGCGGAGTTTAGACTGAATCAAGCCAAATGTTGAGAACTGCCTCTCAAGCCCCGCTGAGGCGGCTGTAGCAGTTAAAAGCTTTTCGCAAAAAGTAAAAAATTTCTCCTTATCTGGCCAATCTTTTTCATTTTCTAAAATCATTGACCTCCACCATGATAATGGACTGGTCATTACGAACTGAGCCCCAAACATATATTCTGGAAAAGGAAGAGTTTTGGCAACCAATGCCATTATGAAGGAAGTGCAGTTTTTGTCAGCTGCTGTTATATATTCATAAGCTTCCTTCTTTTGAGCATTACCCAGATTTCGACCTAAAAATCGATGATCCAACATGTTGGCTGCATAGTGCTCTCCAGGGAGAGCTATTTTTTTTCTCGCCAGAAATGCTTTTCTTTACAGTTGATGTCTGATGTGTTGAATCATTTTCTAGTACATTCCATATTTCTACAGCTATGGCTATAGTGGTTCCGTTTCTTTGCATTCTGTCCAAAGCCACTGCAATCGGTGAAAGTATTTTTAGCAAATCAACACAATTCATTGTTATGTGAGGATCATTCACAATTTTAATGATTTCATTGTCTATCGACTCTTTGTGGTCTTGACAAACTTGCACTAATATCCCTCTGTCAAGATATGATTGCAATGAATCATTCATAGTATTCCATCGAATTTCTAAGGGAAGAACTAATTTTTTACCCCCTGCATTTTTGTAGAGTAATTTTGTAAAGAATCTGTTTATTTCGAAAATATATTATTACTTTCATAATCGACTCACTGTCAATGTCAATGTTACTGTAGGCATTTCTAAATCTTTGGCAAGCAGATTCAAAATGTGTGCGGAACAACCATAGTGAACAAAATCTGTTTTTTGTTCTTGTGTTTCAGCCACATCTCTTCTCTCTCCGTTACAAAAGTGCCTATCTTAATATCAAATTTTTCTTGGGCGGATTTGATAGCATTCATTGCAACTACACTTGAATTATCAGCACTATGTGGATTGCTCTGTGTGTCCACCGTGCCAATTAAAATAGATTCACCACATGAGGTGGTGATGCTTGAGCAAACTAATGGACAGTTGTGAATGTTGCTCCATCCATACAACGACATATAGACTGTTTGTCCCTTAATCTTTTTTCTTGTTTCTTGTGTAGCTTCATTATGAAGCTTCTTTAATATTGAATTACCAATTTGATGAGCCGATGGAGGCTTGTAGCCAGGCCGAAGCAGTGTACAAAGTTTTATAAATTCTTCGTGTTCCACATGATTAAATGCTGTATTAGTGGCATAAAGATATTTTCCAATCTGTAGATCAATTTTTTCTTCGTAATCTTTTGTAGTTGCTATCACCTCTGAATTTTTTGTAATTGCAAGCTTGGTTTGAATTATGTTTGGTTTACTGGAATCTGTCGCTGGTGACTGTTGTGGTTGTGATGCAGTTGCAGGTGTAGACGAATTATTTGCAGGTTGTAACTTAGTAGATACTGCCGCTGTTGGTGTATCTGTCGATGGACTACAAATACTTGAATGTTTTTTAAGTCTATTAAGGATGCCTTGAATTTCCTTTTTGCACTTCCGGCACCTTGCCCACATACCACTGTTTTTTGTTTTGATACACACATATTGGCTCCACACGGAATCCGTGTGGAGCCACACACAGTGGAGCCGCACTGGAGTGCGAAAGGGCAGTTCAGTGGAAAACGCTAATAATACAAAGTTACAAAGTACAACTAGAGTTGATGTGGATTTTCATAATTATCAAGATATTTATCAAGGTATAATTATCAAGATAATTATCTTGATAATTAATTATCGATGATAATTATCACTCCCAACCCTGTTTATTATTAAAAATGTCCTTCGAAGATAACGAAAATTCAGATGTAGAAGTTTAGGGAAGTTTAGGTTACTTCTCATTTAATGACCAAACTACATAATCACAATCGCGAAACATCAACTATCTGTACAGAAATCAGCAAAATGGTCTCCATCCTCTGGGGAGTTTTACAACTTAGCAAAACAAATTACTATCAGTGACTGCACCAGTCTTCTGTAGATAGTTATTACTGTAAATAGTAATGATGGCCACCTTAGCAAGAACCCGATGGAAATACCAATTTCATGTTCATGTTCACAAATAAATGCTTGAAAAAGTTCAGAGACTTGACCACTTAGGTATAGGTATGATAAACATACATGACGCAAATTTCAGCAGCTCTCCAAATCAATGATAATATACAGGGTGTTCTTTTTTAAATGATCAACTTTCAGTCATTTTTTTCATGCACACTATTTTGAACAACAAAACAAATGATGATAATAATAATAATAAATATGCTTTATTGTCCAAAGATGAAAATCTTGTCGACAAAGCTTCAAATACATACATGAATAAAATATATAAAATATTGGACGAAATACACAGAATAAAATAAGTTAGTAAAACAATCTAACAATTATTCTATTGTTAGATCATCGTCAAAAAATTCTTGTTAAATATAATGCAGCCTCTTATACAGAATGTTTTTAACGTTTTTTTTTTCAAAAATCTCTGTATCTACATTATAATTTTTGACTTCGATTGGCAAGTGATTATACATCTTAACTCCGTTATATATAATTGAATCTTTGATCAGAGAGGACGAAGGTATGGGTAATTTCAAGTTATTCCTGGAACTTAGTCTTGTGGAGTAATGAGAAGAGACGATTTCCAGAATGTTTCCAGAATGAAGAGGGCTACGACTGTCCAGATTTTATTATCTATAAATAGTTGCCTGCATGAACCACGTGGTCCAATTTTAACAATCTTTCGAATTGCTCGAACCCAGTCGAGCAAATTTGAGGATTACACTCCCCAGAAGGGTATACCATACCTCAAATGAGATTCTATCAAAGCAAAATATGCAGTTTTGGCAGTGGATACTCCAAGTTCCTTAGCAATCACTCTAATTGCAAAACATCCGGCGGAGATTTTTCTTTTCAGTTGTTTTATGTGCATGTCGAACTTCAATTTTTCATCTATATTCAAACACAGAAATCTGATACATTCTTTATTCTCGATAATATGATTTTCCAAGGGTAGTTCTTGAAGAGTACATCGGAAGGATACTTTTTTCGTTTTTGTGATATTGAATGATGAAGGTTTGAATCACACCAAGACTTGACAATTTTTATATCTCGAGATATTTTTTCGTTTAGATCTTCAACGTTCTCACTCCTCCACAAAATGGTAGTATCGTCTGCAAATGATGTTATTTCACCAATAATGTTTAGATTAGAAAGATCATTAATGTATAATAAAAACAGAATAGGACCCAGAACCGATCCTTGAGGCACTCCCGAGCCTATCTCAGCAGTCCTTGAAATTTCATTAGTCTTCACTATTTGACTACGTCCTGTGAGGTATGACTCAAACCAATCCAAACTTACTCCTCTACACCCATAATGATGAAGCTTCCGCAGAAGTATTCCGTGATCCACGCAGTCGAAAACCTTCGTAAGGTCACAGAACACTGCCGCAGAAAAATCACCGGTATTTATATTGTAGTAAAGCTCATGCAGAAATGAAAAAATTGCATCATGTGTGTTCTTTCTACTTCGAAATTTGAAATCCAAATTGAGTAGCGTGAATGATGTCGTATGTGCTGATGAATTCATTGAGTCTTTTCTTCACAAGTTTCTCAATGATGTTTGCTAGGGTTGGTAAGAGCGATATTGGTCTAAAATTTGATGGATTATCTAGGTCCCCGCTTTAATGCAATGGGATAACTATGGTCAATTTTAGAAAATATGGAAAAGAACCAGCAAGAAATGACAGATTTATAGGTGCTATTAATGTATTGAAACAACTCTTGGAAGGTTCTCAAAAATTTTCATTGAGATGTCATCAAAACCGGCTGCTTTTTAATTTTTCATTTCTTCCATTACCTCCCACAATTTTTCATAATACGTATCATATAATATCAAATGATAATCATTCCCATAGTTTTCAAGATGTATTAGAGGATCGTATGGTACTATAGTGTTTTCTTTGAGCTTTTTAGCAGTATTTCCGTATCGATTATTTTTCTAGGTTTATCCCTCAAATCGTTTATTATAGACCATATTTCTCTCATTTTGTTATTTGATTCGCCTTTTCTATTTTTGAAGTGATTTTTTTTTGCTAGCTTGAGAACTGCTCTGTAGATTCTGCGGTATTTATAGAAGTATTCATGAAGTATTCATAAGAGTTGTTGGTGAATTTCCGTGTATAATGTAAAAATCGCATATTATTCGATGACTTTAATTCCCTGTGTTATCCATGGTTTCTTTCGTTTCATTTCGATTTTCTGAATGGGAAACGATCTATTGAAAACTACTATGATGTGGAAAGCAAGGAAGGGATCACTAAGAAGCATACTATTTTGCCAATCGAATTCAAGGCAATTTTGATGAAAGCTTTCATAGTTTGTGCTACTATATACATTTTTTCTTTGAAGTCGATAAGAGGCATTGTAAATTCAATGGCGCTGTGATCAGGAAGTCCACTGAGCAAAAAACTTTTTCTGCATCAAAATTGCTACAGACGTAATCAATACAGGTAGATGAATATTTACTAACTCGAGTGCTTGAATCGACGTGCATAATTAAATCGAATGAGTTGATTATACTCAGAAGATACTGTGTGTCATTAGAATCACTGTGCATATAGTCAATATTGAAATCACCTCCCAGTAGATGAAAAATTTGCATGACTTTTGTCATTATTATAATAGTATCAATTGTGCATTCTCGATTTTACCATGAATTCACTCCTTTATTCATATTGAATCACCCAATCTATGATGATTTTTTGGATTCCCGATCATTTCTACCAATAAATGAAGAAGCATATCTGATACGCTGTAACATTCACATATAACGTTGACACTATCGCAAGATTTTATTTCAAAAACAATTTCCAGGACGTAACAGACAGAAGAGGAAATGAATTTGAAGAGTTCTGTTTGAAACGTGAACTGTTGATGGGAATTTTCGAGAAAGGTTGGGAAAAACCTTCACCCATACAAGAGGCTTCTATTCCCATTGCGCTCTCTGGAAAAGACGTTCTCGCCAGAGCGAAAAATGGAACAGGTATTGTATATTGACATTCCCCAGCAATTTCCTTCATGCCCTCTGTGCATCGTATTATATCTGTTGCTTTGAATATTACTTCAATCTTTGAGCTCATGAGCACAAGCTGTTGCATTTTGAACTTCACTGAAATGAGTATCTTTCGAAAATTGTCATTCCCAAATATAGATGACATATATTTATTTTGATAATGAGACGAACAAGCACTTTCAAGAAGTACATTGCAGAAATATCCACTTGTATAATTAACGACTTCCCAATCTAACTTGATTAACTTGATAACTCATTAAACTTAATCATTCTGAACAGTCATGATTCAAGATAAAAATTACGTTTTTTTCATGTATGCGGTTCTAGAAAAAAAAAAAACACTACTATCTATCCTCCCTAGATGGGTTTTCAGAACTTTTCATGAGATTGTGAATGCATTCCTTGGACTCACTAAAAGCAAAAACCATCAAGTATCTATTACTGAGGTGATGACAATAAGAACCTAATATATGAAACTAATTGGTCATCTTCATCCGAACAGTCGATGTTCGCAGATACTACAACGAAATCGTTCTAGTATGGATGGTCTCGCAAGTCGTTCCGAATATTTCGCGATGGTATGGGAAAAATATTGAAGCAGCAAAATTTCCTAATACTAGCGTGTTTCAATTAGTTCAACTTGACAAAAAACAATCCGTATTTAAAATAGTATTCCACATGTTATGATCCTACACATTTATAATTCCACACATTTTTAATTCATTGCATATTAGTAGACTGGGCCTGGATTTCAATGTCAGGTTTGGGGGACAAATATGCAACACAAATAACTTGGAAAGATTTAATATGTTTGATTCATCTCATGGGTTAAACTCTTGACTTCCACATACAATAATAATGGAATATTTATGTTTTTTTGTCAGTCTCATACATGCTGAATCAAATGTAATTTCAAAATGTGGTATTTTCCTTGGAAGAAGTAGTTTTTCAAAAGGTTTTCCTACTCATGACTCATGAGCGCCATTCATATTTTTCATCGTATTGATATCAGAAGGGTCCACTTCTATAAGAAATCAATTTACAAAAATATTATTATTAATAGGAATATTATAAAAAATATTATTGTTTGGGGTTCATACGCAATTCATAACAGTTGAACTCGAATGAAGGACATTCACATGCACTTTGTTCAGATTTTTACATGGAACCTAAAAATATTATAATATACAGGGGGTGTCCCATTTGAAATGAGCAAGGAGATAGTTGGGTAACCACTACAGACGAATAAAATAAATACACCCGTATTGTCTATCCTTTTTTTGTTGCTAATATACTTGTCAAGACCCCATATTGAACAAGATGGGAATAGACTAGTTCGTATTTCATCGGGCGATCTCGCAAGCCCGCCGTATCTATATCATGATTTTGATCATACTATTGTATAACGTAACCAACGTAACGTATACCTAACGTATCCAAGGTTTTATCAGTGAGAATTGTATTTTCATCATTCTGATTCTGATAAAGATTCATTAGGAAAAAATGTATTTATCACATATTAATTCATCTGTATGTGCCATAGACGTAGGATTAGGGGCTGATTTGTGATTTTTTGATTGAAATTTTTATATTTGTGAAGGTATATATCATTCATTCCCTAATAATCAGGTATATTACAGAAGTGATCTTGAGGAGGTAATGATGAACAGGATATAAGAATTCTCGTTGAAATAATATATAAATCAGTTTTTGTCACTGGTCACCTCGTATTTATATTTAAAAGTTCATAAAAAATTGAGGCATAGAATTTGATGATGGTTTTAGTGTACTTTCTCTGTTGGTAGTAGTATTGCCATAATTCTGGTCATGGTACACACTTGATTTCCATATCAGGTTTCTATTTTGTTTTCTTGTTTATACTACAAATACCTACTTGTCATTTGAAATAAATTTATATTCTTTCAGTTCACCATGCTTTTCTTGGGAAGTAGGAAGATGTTAAATATGATACTACACTTTGATGTATACTTTATTTGAGCTATAGGCCATCAGCTATCTGCACGATTTATTTATTTCAACTATATCATTTCGTCTCCTTATGTTTCACCTTATCATTCTCAAAAGAATTCAATAGAATTCAACCATAAAAATTTAATTCAGTACTTCTATGACCGAGGGGTCTGAGTTAACAGATCAAGATACCCCCCACTCTTTTTACCTCAACAGGAATAACTAGATTCTTGAACAAATCATTGTAATGAATTTTATGTAGGGATGGCGGGTCTGTTTCTTTTATTCATGTGACCACCAATAAAAAATGGTTTACTTATAGTTTTTCACATATTGGTCAATGCAGTTCACAGAGGGACACCTTGTATAAATAAAGCTATTAATGGAGGTTATTATATTTTTCACTTGAAATACTTTAGGGTAGGTATAAATAATTTAGATCAAGAAAAATAACCTATATTATGGATTCATTTATTTGTGATTTCAAAACTAGCAATTTACTAATGCTACAATGTGATGTTATGAATGTGTGATAGATGAATCTCTCAAATCAAAGCACAAATAATATGATATTTGTAATTGAAGATTTAGATCAATATTACTGAAACAAATACTGAAATTGACATCTTGCTATTCACCAAAACATGGGAAGTCATGATTTATTTCCTCTGGTTGAATGACATTTTTTTTCAACGGAGGCTACTCCAATCAGAATTTTTGAAAAATATTTAATGAAAATAGCGGGAGGGTATTGATAGATTCGGTCGATTCCAGGTAAAACTGGAGCTTACTGCATTCCGGTGCTAGAACAAATCGACCCCAAAAAAGACTGCATACAGGCGCTAATCATAGTGCCTACGAGAGAATTGGCCTTGCAGACGTCTCAAATTTGCATCGAGCTAGCCAAGTATCTGGAAGTGCGCGTCATGGTGACAACTGGCGGCACCAATCTGAGAGACGACATCATGCGCATATACCAAAAAGTCCAAGTGATAATCGCTACTCCGGGTCGTATCCTGGACTTGATGGAAAAAGGTATGGCATTCGCTCAATGTTGAATAGGCTTCGGTCACAAAACTAAAATATCAGTACATTGCATATACAGGGAATTAATTATCTATAATAAATTGTATATAGAAGAAAATTGCCTTGCTATCAGTTTTCTCCCAGACTCTTCCAAAACTGAAACGAAAATTGCTGCATTGTTTCGTTGATAAAGTTTTCATTCAACATATCTCTTGTTGTCACGGAACTCGCAAAACTGATATGTTAGTTGATAGTTTCTTTAAAGAGCTCCCATTGCCATGCTGATTGTTCATACCTGAAAGTTCTCAGGGACAGAAAGTCGTCACACCTATTTTCCAACTTCTGAGCTACACTGAGAGAATTGACAACGTTGCATTGCGTGATATTAGGGCCGTGTTACCCATTATATTTTTATCTGTATTTCAGTTGCAATCTTGGATTAGACCATTTGAATGAATGAAGATAGGTGTAGAACGAACCTTTATAGGGATATTTTCTCTTGATTGATAACAAAGATGCTGGTTTATATTAGAATGTGTGAAGAAAATAGTAAGGAATGACGCTTTTTTTTTTGCATTTTCATTAACTGTTTCTTGGATATAATGAACCTGGTAGTCAAGTTCACTTTATTTCATTGAATTCTAATCAAATTTTATCAAATATGAGAACAGTTGCTATGTCGATGCGAGAAAATCAGCCAATGAGATGTAAACAGGGTGTAAGTGGTACCAGTACAAGATATTTTTGTTCTGATGATAAAAGAACAAAACATATCTTTTACCTTGAATACAGGATGTTGATTGAGTATGTACAATACAGGGCTTTTCTATGAGCGTGAATTAAGCGTTCCTGGCGAACCAAACAACGGATCATTCTATTCATCTAAAATATTATCGATGATGCGACGTTGCCGCTTATATCAGAAATCAGTAGCAACTTCGATTTTTCAAATGAAACACCCAGTATAATATATCACTTTATTGATCCTTGTCACTTTCTCAACATCTTCATTTGTCATTTCGCTATACCTATCTATGACCATTCTCAAGAATGTCCAAATATGAACTCGAAGAAATATTGTTAATTTTGGACTGTGAGGGACTGGTTAAATATTACAAATGAAATGATCACATGAGAAAGTCAACTTTTTCAAATGAAACCCTGTATATTTTCACATTTTTAGCTCTGGGGTGAGGAGCTTCATGATATCACCCCACTCTGTTTCAAATTTCACCATCTTAGTACCTCACAGTGCAAAGTCAACAATATCTCTTCATAGTTCATATTCGGACATGAAAAATTAGAAAATAATTTTTATCTCGAGAATCTTCATAGATAGCTATAGGGAAATAACAATTGCAGTTGTTGAAAATGTGACAAGGATCAATAAAATGATATATTATACCATGTGTTTCATTTGAAAAGAAGTTGCTTCTCATTTCTGGTAGAAGCGGTATATATATATATATATATATTTTCAGATTGATCCGTAGTTCGTTCGCCAGGAACGTTCAATTAAGGCTCATCGTGAAAAACTATATATTCAACACATGATTCTTCAAGTGATTTTGAGACGAAAAGTTGATATATCTGTCCTAACTTGATTCGTTTTCAAGATACACGGTGTTGAATTTTTCCAATAACATTAGTTAACAAAAAATATTCTTTCAAAAGCATTGCTTAGGAAATATATTCAATATTTCAAGATACACGGTGTTGAATTTTTCCAATAACATTAGTTAACAAAAAATATTCTTTCAAAAGCATTGCTTAGGAAATATATTCAATATTTCACACACAGAAAACTGTAGACTAGGTCTGGGAGAAAAAATTCAATATTTGAAATGTGGACAATCATCGATATATCGAATATATCTAGAAGACCAATATCGCGTAGCCCTATTGTAGAAAACTATTGTAAACCATAGAAGTTTAAGGTTGACCAGTTCACTAATTCAATAGACAGTGGTATTTGTCACTGAAAATGAATCACTGTTAGAAAATCATATCAGAAATCTTGGACACACATTGTGAAGACAATTTATTAGATAATAGGCCATATTCTTACATTTATACAAAAAACATATTCCTTTTATACTCATAAGTATTTCTTATAATTGTAGTATTATTAGCTGTGTCATCAAGATTGCAATTCATTTTGAGTCTCAAAACAGAGCAAGTGCTTTTTGGAGTATCCAACAGATAGAGTATGATTTATAGTTGTGAAATTATTTTAGTAATGATATTTAGTAATGATATTTTCATCTTCCACCATTATGTACCTACCTTTGAAGCAATGTGATTATGTTGTTATATGAATGAATGCAATATTGATGAAATTCATTATATTTGTCTTCTGTCTTTTTTTCTCATGTTTGATCCACTGCGAGATGAAGTTTCAATGTCTGGCAGACTTGCTATCAGAAAATTTCAGAGACTATGCAGTTATCGCAAGTCAGATCATATTGGCTCTATTCAACACCCTATATATGTTTTATTGGGTGATATTCTCAAGTCAACAAAGCTATCTTCAAAGTTGATGAAACATCACTTAACTGATGTGAATCCTACAGGTAAACTAAAGTGAGAGTAGTAAAAATTGAAATCCTAAAGGATCAAAGTCAGAGTACTTTATCTCTCACACTGCTAGTTGGGAGTTCTATGATAATTATAGTTTGAATAACTTGACAAACCCACAGTGTAATTCATGGATCAGACTTCTACACGCCTGATAATAGGAACGCCAAACCTTCTAACTCTACTGGCAGGTCTCTACATCATGGTACCTCGTACTACATATTCCAATAGCAATACTACTCATTACTTTCGCATTCTAGGTGTTGCAGTAATGGACCAGTGCAAGATTTTCGTATTGGACGAGGCCGACAAATTGTTGTCACAGGACTTCAAGGGTATGCTTGATACTGTTATCAAGAGACTTCCCAAGGAGAGACAGATTCTGCTCTTCTCTGCCACGTTCCCATTGACTGTCGAGCAATTCATGAGGAAACACTTGAGGAACCCCTACGAGATAAATTTGATGGAGGAGCTTACGTTGAAGGGGGTCACGCAGTATTACGCTTTCGTCCAAGAGAGGCAGAAGGTTCATTGTTTGAATACTCTGTTTTCCAAGGTGAGCATTTTTATGAATTTTTCATTATGTAGCCTGAATAAGTACACCATTATTCACATCATTACTTGGAGGAAACTCATTCTGGATATCAAATTCAGCATCCCTTTTTCATTCTGTATAATTCGCTTCCACTGTGATATAAATCTTGTATTATTTCACATTCATCATATCATCCAGCTTTGTCTCTTTCAACAGGTCTCTGAAGGTAGCATTCTGTCGTTAGTCTTTCTTCTCCAAGTTTTTGAAAATTCACCCTTGATACTTCTTTGCATTGGCATAGTACTTGTATTGCCGTTCCATCTTCTTCCTGGCAGAATCTACATGATGATCATTCTGCCAAACGCCAGACCCACCCATCAGATCCATCTGCCTGTTGAGCCTACAATAACCTGTCGCTTACTATCGGTCCCACTGTTCTACTCTTTATAGTCTAGGAGATCCATCTTTAATTTTGCCACCATTGCTGAGATTTATTTTGTGTCTGATGTTCACTGTGAGCCTTCGTGGTTGCTTCAGCTGCGCGGCAGAAGGGTTCTGGACCAACGAGTGCTTCCGACGGTCTCTAGCCAGTGTATCAGCACGCTCGTTGTGTGCCTTGTGACCCAGCACACAAGGTAGGGTCACATAATTGAGACTGCCTGGTTAAGTCAGATCACAAATACAGTCCCAGACAAGTCGTAATATGACCTGATTAGATCTGATTGCCTTCAGCACTACCTGAATGCAACTGTTTCTTTCTCCTATCTCAATATCTCGCGTTGTATGGCTGCTACATCTGCCTGGAATACCGTGACGTATTTTCCTAAGCTAAGCAGGACCTAAATCCACATACGGCGGACTTTGAACAAAAAAAGATGAAAAATTATTGTCAATTAAGACCTGTCATATTAAATAGTCACTACCCATCTATTTACCTGAATACCCAAATTAATCTGTATGAGTTAGTGAAAAGAACCGAACAACAAACCCACTAGAAGGATCACAAAACAAATATTCTGATGCTAACATGAATTCCCAGAATTATCATAATATTAGTACCCAATCGTCGCCAGTGTTGTCATATCCAATTATCAAAAAGTGATAAATAGTTCATAATATTTTCCATAAGTCCTTATGAATTCATGTAGTTCAATGCACAAATATAATCATCAATTTGGGTCATGACGATTATGAATCAGTTCTGATTGATAGAAGATTGCTTCATTATTCTGAGACTTAGCAATTTCACTTTCTTGGGGGCTCGAGGACCAGCATGGGTATCGTGAATACTTTTTGCTCAACGTTGCAACACCGCAATTTGATATTGACAGTCAGCGGCGATTATTGCTTTGTTTGGTATCTGTCATTATTTACGTTTCGATTTATCGATATTATTCAACTTGTGTTCAGTTTTGTGTACTCAAAATTCATCAGAAACTCAGTTTATTTCCTGTTTTGCTGATTTGATATAATGTTGAGACGTTGTGTGGTGTGTTAAAAGACAATTTGAACCGGCGATCAAAACACGTCATTTCATAGGTGTCGTATCATTCGAGATTTTGAAGCATTTTCCCAAATGGAATAGATGAAAATGAATTAAAATTAAATTGATTAGATTATATTGATTATACCTATAGTTCAGCTGCGAAAGTGTCTCATGGTGAAATATGGAGCACTGATAAATGCTTCCTTATTTGTAGTCAAAATGTGCGAAGCTGCTGAAAAATCACTGAGAATAATGATGAACTCAATTATTATTTTTGATAAAAAATATAAGGATATTTCTATACTTCTTGTACACACAACAATGAGAAATTTACCGTCGACTGTTTTCGGAACTAGTCAAACTAATTTGAAGAAATATTTCACTGTAAGACTCCATCATGAGGCAAATAAATTGAAAGATGCAACGGAAGTATGTTAACAAAAACAATCCTATTCAAAAATCAATAAATTATTTGTGTGATTATCCATGGTTGTTTTTCATTTCAGTCCTGTTTCAAATAAGAAACCCTGCTATTTGCTACATCTTCACATGAGTCATGATTTCATTGTTGATATAACATTTCGTCATAATACTTACCAACACATATTCATTATCGATTTTCATCTATCTACATGAAATGAAATAATCAGACATCAATTTTTTGCGTCAAAATATATGAATTCTGCTCGAGATAAAACCTCCTTCATTTTTGACGATATCGTGAAATGATATAAAAAAGTTTCATCTTCAGATTTGAAAATAACATTCAAATATGCAATCATATCTATTTGCCTTAAAAAATAATTTTCACTTTTTTGAAAATTATTTCCACTAGTAGGTACTGAACTTTGAAATCGTAAATATACTTACATGCACTGTCACTAATCGCCAAAGATATAAATGTTCATTATCGAAATTGAACGTTATTTATGATAAAGAATAAGCAGACAACTGTATACTGAATAGTAATTATATTGTTTCATATGGCGTTGAGAATTGAAGTTTTCTTGTGACGTGGCCATAATAAGTTTATTGATTACAAGCAAGTTTCAAGAATCACCATAGGATTGTATGTATTCGAATGTTTCGTAACAATGTGAGGGAAGTATAAGGATGTTCATTTTCCCACCAAGAAATGCTGAAAAGTACCACTGAAATTGTCACGGATTTTCAATTTGGTTTCATCATGAATTGATAATAAATTCGACCCCCTCTGACAACACGGCACTGGTGCTGGGAGAATCAGCTCCTGCTATCCTCGTTTAGACAAAGATAGATACTATAGATGTTGCTTCCGAACAAACTGTATTGCCAGGGGTGTGGATTACTTATCTAGTCTGTTCAATGATCGAAGGTGAAGTGAAAAGTATCTGAATCCACTCATAAACAAAAACAAAATATCTTGAAAATTTGTAACTTCGACTGTGCTTGGGCGCTTGAGTTGAGTCCTTTTAGAGTCAAATGGCATAGTTCTTATTTCATTATCAAAGCTAATACCACGAGTCCTTGAAATTTTATCGATAATTTTTTTCGTTGCCACGAAAAAAAACTTGTGTGTTAGATAAAACCACTCGTCCTTCGGACTCGTGATTTCATCAATCAGTTGTTTTCTTATTTTTGTCTGAAATAAAAAAGTTCGAATGACGAAAATAAAAAAATTATCCAATAATAAGGGGCGAGTATTATTTTTTTTCATCAATTTTGAAGAAGATTTAATAACTGTAATAACATTCTAAAGAGGGGGAAGTTATTTATTTGAAAATGTACAGTTATTGAAGACACAGTTTTTGTATAATTGGCCAATAGGAACAGCTGTTTCTTTTAGCTCATGGGTGGATATTATATTGATTGATGATGTCGAGGCATTTGATGTATTGGCAACTTATGTGGATGTGATAACTTTTCCAATGATATTTTTATGGTGTTCTGCATCAATATGTAAATATGGCTTTAGCGAAATTGCTGTGGCGTGACCGGGTAATTTGATAGCTTCTTTTTCCTGTTTCCATTTTTTCACTAGATGAAAAACCAAAGTTGATCGTCTTGAATGATTAGTTATTTTTCGTCGTTTAGTATCTAATCCACATTTGTCAGCTGATTTCTTAACCATTTGCCCATTCCATTGTTACCCACTGGTACATTTTTAAACCAAGTCGAATATTTATTTTTCCAAAAGGGATTAGAAGTAAGAAAAAATCGATTAGTGGTTTTATTTTGATCACATTTAACTATCAACTTGTTATATAATCAGGGCATCGTTCGGGATTCTCTAAGTTAGGTGTCAATCATTTCGTGTTAGTTTTTATTCCCACCCTGGCAAGTTTTACTGAATATGGGATTATATTCTAATCGTCCAGTCCCCCCCCCCCCCCCGCATTTTTTAATTCTTTCCTAAAATAATGAAGAAGACAATTGTCACCTATCATTACAAAAATCGATCATACTCATGTATTCTTCTTCTTCTTCTAGTGCAGCTGCACTTTGCTTTCTTTTCCCTATACAATTCTGTAATTCCTCCTTTTTTGCATTTCGCACATCTCTTGCTTTTTCGAATTCAATATCTTGAAACGGGTTGAAGCTAATTTTGAATTCAAGGATATATTTCTTTTGTATTAACTTGGCTGTCACTTTCCAAATAGTTTTCAACGTGTATTCTTTGTATTCTTCACTATTCGATTTTTTCATATTTGCTCCCCAGTCATCCACAATGTTTGTAATTTCTTGTATGCTGGTAGTTCATAGGTTCTAATTTTACAAAACAATTCAATCTGATATAGATTTATTCGATTTGATTGGATGGATGGATCTTTATTAAAGCTCGAATTTGAACATTTGAAAAACTCAATAAATACAAATACATATAGATACAAATATATATATATATATATATATATTAATTTTCAGATATATGTAGAAGTTGCCTTCAAAAGTACAAAATTCTGAAATGACTGAACTTACACTAGAATCGAATATTTATTAAAATATCACAGTCAGACGAGTAAACTACATGATCACAATACCATATAATATAGATATATATAATATAGATAAAAAGGGAAAAAAATGAAAAATATATGATAGGGTAACAGTTATTTTTCATAGAATTCATTTAATGAGTACTTTTCAATGTCACACAATAGATCAAAAACGTATTTCTTGAAAGTGTTCCATTCTCTGTATTTTTCAATCTATGTTTGGGTATAACGAAATTTGATTTGTGCCTTGTGGGGTACCCATGTTTGTATGTGTTCTTTTCAAATTTTGATTTATTGTTATTTACAAAAAGAACACATACATAAATATAGATGGCATATATGGAGAGCATTTTGTGACGCTCGAAAATCCCATGACAGGGGTCTTTGTATTCCAGATTCAACATGGTTTTTATGATTCTGTTTTTGCATGATGAAAATATGATGTAATTGAGAACTTCTACCCCATACTACCCCATAATTCCATACTTCAGTAAAGGGTAGACTGTGCTGTTTTTAGAGCCTCAAAATTTAAGTTTCTTTTCGAAACTCTTACTGCAAAACATTTAGATGCCAGTTTTTTTGTCAGATTGTCAAAGATTGTCAATGTGCTTTTCAAAATTTAATTTGTCATCTAAGAGTAGCGGACTTAATACACTTCCTTGTGGAAGCCCTCTTTTAGTTTCAGTGAAATCCGATAGAAATACTTAATTTTTTGATGAGGTTTTATTTTTATTCTAATATGATTTCAGGAGATCGTGAGCCTTTCCTCTAAATCCATAGATATATCGTTTTTGCAGCAAAAAGGAGTGACCAACACAGTCGAAAGCTTTACTGAGATCAAGTAAAACACCAAGCACAAGATTCTAATTCGATTAGGTCATGTACTCGAATAACAAAATCAAATAAAGCTGTTTCTGTGCTTCTGCCTTTGAGAAATCCATGTTGAAATTCATTCAATATTTTATGTGCTTTAATGAAATTCAAGATTCTCATTGAGATGATCACTTCAAATCAGAGTTGGAATAAGTCATGACTTTTATAAAAAGGTGAAAAAAGTCAGACTTTTTGATATAATTCGGACTTTTTTGAATTAATTCACATTGAAAAATTCAACTTTTATTTACTCACACAAAAAAATCTTAATCTCGATTTCTGCAAAACAATCTGAAACTATTGATTGAATAACGAATGATAAATACAAATGCAACTTATTACTTATTCAGAATTTTCATTAGAGAGGTCTGTTTTCCGGCTTTTTCTACTCCTAGTGTGTTGCGTAGATCCGAATGTAACAATCCAAAGGATGAAAATATTCTTTCCACTCCTGCAGATCAAGCTTCTGCTGTCATAAGTTGTTTGATAATACTTTTTGCTGCCGGATCTGAATCTGTTAGTGAAAATCTTGACATCCACCACTCAATATCTGTCATACTTGAAATAACAGAATCTTGCATCAGTTCCTCATTATAAGGGGATTACTTCCCATGGAATCTTAACAATACTGGTAACATGTTTGGAAACTCTGCAGCTGCAGATTCCAAAGCCATTATATTTTCCTTCCTATTTGTTGGACTTAACATGTGCGCTATGAAGTGGTACTGTGTGTACCTAGAAATAACATTTTGCAGTGCTGTCGTGTAGTCCTTCATTTAAATCGTTTGATAATTTATTCCAAATAACAGACCTTGCGAATGTGTAATTCTCTTCTTGAATTAAATCCAGTGTGCACAATATAGGTTTTAGTCGAGCCATCAGATCTTCAGCATCACGTTCGATGGCTATGTTAGAAACCAATTTACCAAATGGTTATTTTGGAAATACTTAATGATTCTCACTATATTGTTCATAACTCCTTCAACATTTAGATATTTGGCAAGTAGATTCAATAAATGGGCCAAACAGCCATATGTAATGATACTTACATAATCACTTTTTTTTTGTTGTTGTACTTGCAGTCCCATTCTTTACATATTGGAAGCATTATGTTACCACACTTCTCACAAAACATTTGAATTTTTTCTCAGTAACTTGAATGATTTTTAAAGTTGTCTTGTCAAATACTCTCTGGTATGAGGACTACCAGAAGTATCTGTTGTGTTAACCAAAAATACACTCAGGTTTCCATAATATCATCGGATTGTTCGAATCAAACTTAGTTTGAAATGTTTGAATTGAATGCGATAATTCCCCATTGGAAAAAGTTTGAATTAATTCATGACTCTTTCAAAAAAAGTCATTTGAATTAATTCACGAATAAAATCACTGACTTAATTCATATGAATTAATTCGTGCCAACCCTGCTTCAAATAACTTAGCAAAGGCTGATAGCAAACTTATTGGCCTGTAATTTGAAAAATCATTTTGGTCTCCTTTTTTGTACAGAGGTATTATTATCGCTAGCTTCATATGATCTGGGAATAAACCTGCTTCAAAGCAGTAATTGAACAAGTGGCACAAGACTGATAAAAGGTATTTGACACATCGTTTTAAAATTTTAGATGGTATGTTGTCTATACCGCTGCCACCATTTGTATTTTTCATTTTTAAACATCCTGTTTCACGCAGTCTTTGCACAATCCTCAAAACTGTTCTCGAATTTGGAACTCGTCGAGCGGGAAACATCTCTGCATTACGTCTTACGGCAGCATTTGCATTTCCGAAACACTCGCCAAGCATTAAAACCATATCAGTTTATTCAGAGAACGAATAACCTGCTATTTCTTGAAATCTCAGTTGAAAATCGCAGTAATAATATAACTAAGCAGAAAAACTACACGAGGAAATTTATTACAACAATGTTGATGACATGAAAGTCAAAATTAAGAACAGAATTGTTCATGGCCTGCTGAAAAATCGTCACCGATGAATCTCGCGATGAATTAATCTGCTGAAATAATGTCACTACAAAAACTCAAATATCTCGAAAAGCGTTCAATTTTTTGTATTTGGATAAGAGTACCTTTTTCATGTAATATTTTTCGCTCCATCGAATGTTTCCATTTTTTACCAAAACGGAAACAAGGAAAGAAGATGTCCCAAAAAAATCATGACTCACTTTCTAAAAACACCCTTTATAACAATGAGAACTGTAAAAGTGTAATGAAAAAATGTATTTTAACAATATACATTTATGCAGAGAGTTTCAATTTGGTGGCTTTCACCGTTTAGAAGTTATGCGGAGAAACTATTTCAATTTTTTCAACATCGGAAGGATATATCTCCCTTAACATGCATTTTGGGCCATGAGTTTATTGATCATACTATACTCATTTTTCAATGTACTGCACCCCCAGAAAGCTCGGTACACATTTTTGACTCACCCATGTAAAGGGTGTTCATGAAAAATTAAAATGAATCTAAATTCTCAGCTGCAAACAATAATGGCACATAAGTTGTGAGCATTAACAATACAGTCTTGTTTCAATTGTGATTAACATTCCTTCAATTACATTACCAGTGTTTGAGAATCGCCAATTTGCTATTAGGTTTGTAAGTTTTATTATTCAAATCTCTGTTGATATATTTCAGGGTGTTAAAAATTCTGACTCGAATGGACAAAGAAATTAGGTAATCAGCAGGAAAATTTTCTCTAGGTTTAATGAAAGTTATCCCGGATAGTAACGTTCGAAGAGTATTACCAACATTTTTACTGATAGCCATTTCGGGAAACTGGTTACAAAACATAGTTTCCATTTCACTGAGAAAAATTATGAAACTATGTTCTGGCATTTATAAATTAGCAAATGTTATCATTTTGGCCATTCTGATAAGCTCTAAAATGAGCATAGATTGTGGCATCAGCTAATTCATTTTGTCCTTTGGCATAATCTTTACATAAATCACAAGCATGTTTTTCTAAACATTATTTAATAAAGTAACCACCTATATACAAAAACGCATTTTTTTCTGTGATATTCAAATCCTTGTAATCATATATTTTGAGTGGAATTAATGCATCTGTTTTTGGCAATAGGACTGAGCTGCTTTCTATGAGTTCTGGTGTTAATAAACCTAAAATGGAATAAAATACTTCCAGACAATTAGCTCCTTCAGGGCTATCGAAATGATTCATGGAAAACATTTTCTTCAAAGTTCTTTGAAAGTGGATTGGAGTATGATTCCTACAGTTTCCATTTTGTTGGCGTACCATGCAAAAAAAAATTCTAAAAAATCTTGATTCAAACGTCTAGTATGAATTTTATGGATTCCTTTACTTTTCGATACACCCCATAATCCAATGAAAGCAGAAATTGATAATTTCCAGCCTTCAATTTAATTCATTTTTTTCGTCACATTTCCCCCCTTTTCGTTTTTTACAATTAATTTTTCAAAATATTCCATCATTTCATTTAGAAATCTTTCTTGAGAATCAGTACCCATGAACGGCCTATTTGAAAATTTGCATCCTGGAAATTTGGAAGAATTGAACATATCAAATAGTTTGTCCATTTTTTTCAATGAAATTGATTGTTGCTACAGCTGCTGGGGGTAATTAAGCAAATGACAAATATGTGTTTAGTGCAGCAGTAACTGTGGCACCAAATACCTGTGCTACGAATTTGACTTTCATTTTCTGAAGATTATTAGGAAATATTTGCTTATATGTCAGTTTTGGTGCCAATCGAAATTTTTGTTGTTTATCAGCTGCGTAAAATGTTTTTTAATAGTCATTTGGTCATCAACTACAAATGCATATTTCAAGAACATATTTCTTGTTGATTTTAATAAATGTGGCACATCAATCATGTAGAATATATTTGAATTCTCATGAATAAAATAAGGTTGGGTACATGATATTTTGAGTATTTTTATTAATTTGTGAAAATTGGCACCGTGATCTGATACAACAGATAAAACATTCAACCCAATACTTGTCAGTTTTGAGATGGACTTGAAAACAATGTCTTTCAAATCTTCCACACAACAGCTTGAATTTACGAAAAAGTATGCCAAAGGCTGCTTCCAATTGGAGTTAATTCCTCTAGCCATGAGAACAAGAGCATGATTTGCTGGTTCAAATGATTTTTTGATATCTGTTTAGTGAAATCCAACAATTTCATCTTTGGATAAATTATAAAATAAATTAGATTTCAGAGACATTTCATCTACACACAAAGTACAATCTTTGTTTTTTTCAGACAATGAAGATGTTTTCATTTTGATTACAGAAAACAAAAATTCACTGAACCCAGAACTGATCTGAGTAACTTTACGTAATGTACTTTTTGAGGGTAAATGAAATATATTAGACAAGAATCTATAAACTTTTGGGCTCGAAAAACATATTGTGAGGGCAAACTGTTTGTAAGTATTTGAATACCTAGATCCTTTTGGTGACCTTTTCAACAGAGCTAATTGTGTTTCTATGAAATCGATGAAATGATTTGATAAAAAATGCTCTCTCGGGAATGAAGAAACATCATCAAAAGAGACATTTGGTTTCTTTCTTGACGTTGAGGCATTGGCTGGGGACAAAATTTTTCGTTTCAGCCCTCTGATTTAATTTTTCATTTTTAGTTTCCGTGGTTCTTGTGGTGGTGAAGTCCCTACCATATCTAATCCAATTGGTTCATCGATGTCATCTGAAAATATCAGAAATCATGAGACTTCTACTTTCAACTCTCCTAAATTAATCAGATAAATGAATGATTAATTTTTATTCATCATTATCAATATTTTCCTAAAGTCAGTCAATCTAATAGCTACTCATCTAATTTTATCTGATTTTTTATTCACTTTATATCACTATAAGCTTACTCGCCGTTAATCTCCTTATGTTGTTCAGCTATTGGACAACTTTCGTGAAGTGGTGTGTGTAGAGATACTGGCTTTATGGTCGAAGATACTGGGGACAGACTATGCAATGCCGGTTCATCTGAAAACGAAAATGTATTCATTGAGAATATAGAAATATCTGAATGATGAAATGAATATTTCAAATGAATATCAGAAACAGATAAATTTTTATCTGTTATTGTGAACATACCTTCCAAATCTGCATGAAGTGAAGTAGACGCCTTGGTTGATGTCCTATCAAAAATCGTTGGTACAGCATTCTACTTCAAACGGCTTCTTTGTAAACTGGAATACATTTCATCTTCAAAATGTTCACTACATAATCTGAATTTTGGTGGCAATATTCTGAACTGTGAGACTTCAAAGTTTCAGAACTAATACTGGCTTTCCATAATGAACATCTAAAAACAAATTGATAATTAATTGACTTTAACCTTCCTTGTTCTTTAGGAAATGTAAAGAAACTCAAATGAGGGTAGTTCCTGGAATTCTTCCTACATGCCACAAAACGATTGTTGGTTTTGACTTCGATTCTTTTGAAACTCATCTTCAACACAGTTCTTATCACAATTCGAATCACTCACTCAAATAACGAATAACGAAATCAGACAAACAAGATAATTCTTACAATCAAAAGAATAATCTTATTATAATCGAAAGACTCAGAACTTATTAGGTATTAGGTTATAACATAAACACTCGTGTTCGGATTTTCAGAGTTAGGTAGAATTTGTTGGTTAGGTTAGGACGGTAGGAGACAGCGTTGCCAAAACATGACAAAATACTGATTTTCCACGAACGAAATATCAATGGGAACGGGAACATTGAGGGAAACATAATCAGAAATCAAAATTATGCTATAATTTACAAAGATCTCACATTCAAAAAAAAGGTTGCGTGGCTGTCTATGAACCTTCCTTGAAGATCTGACAACTACGCAGAGCATTAAATCTATTCTACTGCGCATCCTGAAACATGATTCCGTGACCTTGACCACTTATTTCAGGGAAATGCAACTTTTTCTTTTCATCTGGACAACACGAAAGGGAAAACTATAATGTTCGAGGAACATCGTGTTAGCCAGCGGAGAACTACTGTCCCTTCAGCAATATACTGTGCCTGTATTAGAAAAGTATATTTTTTGTATTATCATCTTGAATGACCGTTCAAAAGGTTATGTCTTGTTTTTTTGGAAAATTGACAATTAATTTGATTGTAACATATAAGATAGGTCAAGAGAATCAAGAAGTTGTATGCAGGTAATAATAAGTTTTGACAGTTCAATGTAAACAAAGGGTATTATCGAGGAACATGCAGTGTTATCAGTATAATACCGAATGATTGACTAGAATTGCGCATTGTTATTGGTTGAAATCACCAAATTAGCAGATTTTGACAGGTGAAAAAAAAATAATCAATGCAATAAAAAGTATCTGCAATATCAATTTGAGCATATTCATGAAATGGGCTGAATAAAATGAATGAAATTAAATACAAATGCATAAACTGCATATTGATCTGATATAGGTGGTTATCAAAAGCTTCTGTAAGCAACATAATATTCATAATTTTGTGCCAGATTCATTATTCATCATATATGATGTATAATAGTATATATAGTGCATAATTAATCATTTTCTTTACATTTCAGTTGCAAATCAACCAAAGTATTATTTTCTGTAATTCCACTCAGAGAGTGGAACTGCTAGCGAAGAAAATCACAGAGCTAGGGTATTCGTGTTACTACATCCATGCGAAAATGGCACAAGCTCATAGAAATAGGGTGTTTCACGACTTCAGATCCGGCTTGTGCAGGAATCTCGTCTGTTCAGATCTTTTCACAAGGGGTGAGTTGAATGTAGTTTGATATGTATTTTTGATTATATCAACCAATAAGGCGTTGAAATCGATATTCTGCAAGGTACGCTTTGAATGAACAAAATTAATTCGCATTGATCTATGGAATTTTGAATTTGCGATAATACCAATTTTTCCAATTTTATATATTGATCTATATTATATATTGATCTAATTGATATAAGTTTTTTTTTTCAATATTAGAAACTCAGATTATAAAAAAAAATGCCTTGAATATTACAAAAATCCAATCCTACATCTCAGACATGTGGGATTGTTTTTTTTTGTATTTTTCATCTTGTTTATCTGGGTCCGCCAAACATTAGTAAATCTTTGAGAATTCAACTATTCAAATATATGAGAATGTGTTGGATGTTTATCAGATGGTTTAAACCTCCGAACAACAAACCCACTAGAAGGATCACAAAACAAATATTCTGATGCTAACATGAATTCCCAGAATTATCATAATATTAGTACCCAATCGTCGCCAGTGTTGTCATATCCAATCATAAAAAAGTGATTAATAGTCCATAATATTTAAAGTCCTCTATGAATTCATGTAGTTCAATGCACAAATATGATAATAAATTTGGGTCATGACGATTATGAATCAGTACTGAATAAAAGAAGATTGCTACATTATTCTGAGACTTAGCAATTTTACTTTCTTGGGGGCTCGAGGACCAGCATGGGTATCGTGAATACTTTTTGCTCAACGTTGCAACACCGCAATTTGATATTGATAGTCGACGGCGATTATTGCTTTGTTTGGTATCTGTTCTTATTTACGTTTTGATTTATCGATATATTTCAACCAGTGTTCAGTTTTGTGTACTCAGAATACCTCAGAAACTCAGTTTATTTCCTGTTTTGGTGATTTGATATAATGGTGAGACGTTGTAAGGTGTGTTAAAGACAATTTGAACCGGAGATCAGAACACGTCATTTCATAGGTGAGTTACCATTGTCGTATCATTCGAGATTTTGAAGCAATTCCCCAAACGGAATGGATGAAAATGAATTTGAATTGAATTGATTAGATTATATTGATTATACCCAAAGGTCAGCTGCGACAGTGTCTTGTGGTAAAATATGTAGCACTGATAAATGCTTTCTTATTTGTAGTCAAAATATGCGGAGCTGCTGAAAAATCACTGAGAATAATGATGAACTCAATTAATATTTTTGATAAGAGGTATAAGGATATTGCTTTACTTCTTGTACACACAACAATGAGAAATTTACCGTTGAATGTTTTTGGAACTAGTCAAACTAATTTGGAGAAATATTTCACTGTAAGACTCCATCATGAGGCAAATAAATTGAAAGATTCAACGAAAGAGTAAGAAGTATGTTAACAAGAACCATCCTATTCAAAAATCAATAAATCATTTGTGTGATTATCCATTGTTGTTTTTCATTTGCACTAGCTTGACTCTGTTATTGGGCGCCAATCCTCTCAGGGTTCTTTCGTAGGTTCGGGTTGTGAGTAATATCAAATCACCGAAACACACTTGAATACTTGTATATTATATCTAACCATGTAATATATTTAACACATACAAAATCTCGGCAATTTATGCCGGTAGAGAAACGAACAAATTTATCGAGCCGCGATGTGACCTTCTCAAGGTCCACGACCAAGTCCTTTTCTTCGCGCGCTTCTCACACTCTTCGTCCTCAACCGCACAGTCCCGAAACTTCGAGAGCGCGAACAGTCCACGAAACTCAAATATTATGGCGGGTCATTCAAACCGAACCACCACACATTTCAGTCCTGTTTTGAATAAGAAACACTGCTATTTGTTACATCTTCACATGATTCATGATTTTATTGTTGATATAACATTTCGTCATAATACTTGTCAACACATATTCATTATCGAGTTCCATCTATCTACATGAAATGAAATAATTAGACATTAATTTTTTACGTCAAAATATATTATTCTGCTCAAGATGAAACCTAGGTACTGAACTTTGAAATCGTAAATATACTTACAGGCACTGTCACCGATCGCCAAAGATATAAATGTTCATTATTGAAATTGATCGTTATTTATGATAAAGTATAAGTAGACAACTGTATACTGAATAGTAAGTATATTGTTTCATATGGCGTTGAGAATTGAACTTTTCTTGTGACGTGGTCATAATAAGTTTATTGATCACAAGCAAGTTACAAAAATCACCATAGGATTGTATGTATTCGAATTTTTCGTAACAATGTGAAGGAAGTATAAAGATGTTCATTTTCCCACCAAGAAATGCTGAAAAGTACCACTGAAATAGTTACGGATTTTCAATTTGGTTTCATCATGAATTAATAATAAATTCGACCCCCTCTGACAACACGGCACTGGTGCTGGGAGAATCAGCTCCTGCTATCCTTGTTTAGAGAAAGATAGATACTATAGATGTTGCTTCCAAACAAACTGTATTGCCAGGGCTGTGGATTATTTATCTAGTCTGTTCAATGATCGAAGGTTTAAACACACATTCATGAGGTAATATTTCGAAGATATTCCATTGCTGTCCTACGATTATATGACTGGATTGTCAATATTCACCTCAGAATAATAGATTAAACACTCAGTCATTCAAATGACTTAAGATACGCGGGTTTTTATAGGCAGTTGCTACTGGTCCATAACTACAGTTCCAGTGAATATCATTGATAACAATTGTTTCATGTAAACTCGCCTGGCGTCTAGACCACTGAAGGCCAAAAAGTTCGTATCTTCTCACACACTTCATTTTCAACTGAAAAGAGGTATAGGACAATTCAATGGACATTAATATGGAATAATATAAGATCGAGCATATTGTAATCAATCAAAAGTACAGTGTATTCCATTTTGGTTGAAACTGCCAGGTTTCTTGGTAGTTATTGAAGTTATTGATTTCACGTTCCTATCCTACTTGCTTGAAACTCAAGATGGTCCAATTAGATTTTCCATAACTGCTTCTGTTTCAAGGAAACAGGTGATATTTTGTACCCTTTCTATATCTACGAAGTCATCAGAAATACTGTCAAGCTTAGAACTACGTCTAATAGAGAATTTTGCGCAGAATCGAGTGGCGTAGTCAATTTTTTTTGAGGTATGGTTTTGTAGATACTATACAAACTTACCCTGTATTTCATTATCTCAATAAATTCGATATTTTTTTTCTCTTCGAAATGATGTATAACACTTTCAGAACCGATCAATCGGCCAAAACTTATTGCATTGTTTTTGTTTCTCCGTCGACAAGGTATCGATGTGCAAGCTGTGAACGTCGTGATAAACTTCGACTTTCCGAAGATGGCAGAAACGTACTTGCACCGCATTGGCAGGTCCGGCCGGTTCGGACATTTGGGAATCGCCATCAACCTGATCACGTACGACGACAGGTTCTCCCTACACCGCATCGAGCAAGAGCTCGGCACCGAGATAAAGCCCATCCCGAAGGTGATCGATCCCGAGCTCTATGTCGCCAAGCTCGATCACGAAGAATTGGAGCTCACTGCAAAGTAACGCGCGAGCGCTAGTCGGTGAGCCGCAGCCCTGCTCTTGTTGTACATACGTAGCTGAATAGTTCTAAACAAGATGATAACGGACTCGTACTTTTATTTACTTATCAAAGAAAAGAAGATATTTTTTGTTTGGAGTTTTTATATAAGGAGAGAGTAATTTTTTCTGGGTGAAATCTGGAAAGTGTATAATTATGATGGTGCCGCGCTGGAAGATATCGGCACGTTAAATCCATCCATAGGCGGGGCGAGAACACAACAAGAAGCTTCTCTCAGATTGAAGGACTACTTGTACCTTGATATACTCGACGGAATTGCACGAATATTTTGTATTCGCAATTTATGCAGTGATTCATTACTAAGGATTCAACAAATTCACTATTTCATTATCCTTCACCTCCTCCATTATAAATAACCTTACGTTATTTTTCCAAATTATTATTTGTTACTATAACAATGTATTTCTTTCCATTTGGAACAAAAAATCACTGATGAACACCTGGCAGTTACGATTTTAATGCCGAATTTGAACCATGTTCTTGAAATTCAATTTACTGCATTACATTTGTTCGAAAAATTATTAGGGATCTCAACAGTATCATTGCATATAGAAAACTCGAATCCATCGCTGCCTAAACGATGGTTAATTCATTCTGATTTTGATATTTGTATGTCAGTCTTGTATGACACCAAAACTGAATACACATACTTTTTTTCAAAATTTGTTAGTCCATAATCCATGATTTATTATGAAATTTTTCAATTTGTGAATCACATCTAAAAAAAAATCTAAAAGAAAAATATTGTGGTGAAATATTACTAATGAATAAAGTATGATTTTGAGCTTTGGAAAACTATATTGGTGTTTCTATTGAGATCATCAGACCATATCTGATATTTGCATTTTTTTTGCTGATAATATGGGTAATGATTTGATGAAATTTAAATCAGTTGTTGAAAGAAAGGTATGAATTGAAGAAGATCGGGAGAAAAAACATCTTACAGTATATTTCATTTTCATGAAATATAAAATGAAATATAAAAGATGTCGAAATTTGTTGAATAATATTCGTCGACTCGATTAGTAATAAATCGACTGCACTAATGGAAATTTGAAATATTCAAGTAGTGTTCTGTTTAGTTCATTGAGGTATTGGTCGCGCCGTTCGCGTCTCATTTTCCGATCATTCATTGCCCGATCTGTGATAATACATACTACATAGTTTCCAGTAAGCTCGAGATTATTCC
Source organism: Gastrophysa polygoni (assembly GCA_963576655.1). Classification (NCBI taxonomy): domain Eukaryota; kingdom Metazoa; phylum Arthropoda; class Insecta; order Coleoptera; family Chrysomelidae; genus Gastrophysa; species Gastrophysa polygoni. The sequence goes on from OY755083.1 coordinate 22,055,707, forward strand.
GCCGTTCATTTCGAAATCAAAGAAGCGCGTACGGCCGACTTTGTTCCCTTCCGAAACTGCATACCAGCTTGTTACCCGTGCAGTTTCGGGCCTTCTCAGTGCAACTTCTTGTCGTCGTCTCGCTCGTGCCGGCTCGGGATGCGTTACTAGGCGGAACCGCTCCATCGAATCTCCGTTCGCGTAGTAACACGTGACCGAGACCGGTCCGCGATGAGGGATCTCACGTCCGAGACTGTACCGGGCGATTCGTGTGAAGGAGATGAAGGACTCCGACAGTGTTTCGCGAACGACTCGATTGGGGGAAGTTGTGATAGTGCTCGCTCAAAAGATGTTAGGAGATTTTTTCGTCTGCGATGGCCGCCTGATCTTGCGGACCTCGCGCCACTCGACGATTACATGAAAAGATCCGATATTGAATATGTCCTTGATGTTGGATTATGTTGTTCATTGATTATGATTTCCGAGGCGTATTTGATATGATTCTTGTTGTGATATTCGGGGTTTTTCAAAATTAACTAAGACGATCGATGTGATGGTCGAACAACAAGTACAAACTGTCCATTAATATTTTTCTATGTAACGAGATTTGATTTCTGCAAAATGGGGGGATAAAATATTTATATCACCAGATTATATTGTTATTTGTATGCCAAAAGATTTTTTTATATTGGGTAACACGTTTTTGCATACATGTAACAAATTTATTTTGTTATATAAAAATTAAATAAAAACTGTGGAGGGCTATTACATTGTTTTCAGAATTTTTGAATCATCTAACAAAAAATACAGTTCTCAACGAATTTGTTACATTATTCTACAAGAGGTTGTAATTTGAAATTGAATAGTAAAAAGTGCCCTCTGCAACAAAAAGTTGTTTCATTTCTATCCTAGGGTATTGCAAAATTATTGATTGCATTGTGTTGATTTCTTTCTGTTGGTTTCGAATTTGAATGGAAGGGAATGTAATGATACCACAGTCAAATGAGGTTTTATAATCTGGTAATACCTCAAGCCTTTCGAATTTTTCATTTTCAACATCATTTTCAATTGCACATGATTTAAATGAATAAATCCGATTTATTAAATAATATTCCATTGATCAAATTGGATGAGTTTGAGTGATGGAAATGAAAATTTATTTGGTATATGGTAATATCATTGTATAATAATGATAATAATAATAATGATATAGAAGTTTTGAGTTTTATGGTACTTCAAAAGGCAAACAGGCAAGTCATTTTTCATATTTGCCTTGGTTTATGCAAATTGATCAGGTACAATCACTTCACCCAACGATCATTACATGAAGATGATGAAAATAAACAACAAAGAATAATTGGTAAAGAATTATTAAAAATTAGTTATACGTATAAATAACGAAACTCAAAATATTGAATGTATATAATTGCAGAGAAATCTTGAAAACCATCCAGTCAGAACGACCCAGTACATTGAAAAAAAAATTGGAGAAAAATCAAATATAAAGTATCTAGACTAATCTAGTAAAACGATCTTATGGGGTTATCATTATAGGCGAAATCAGGCTGCGTATAGATGGCAGCACAATAGAGGAAGGCCAGCAATTCGGTGTTATTTTGGTCGATAACCTCTTGTCTCGAACTAACCTTGAGCTTCGGTAGAATTCTATCCATAGAAAACACTCACAGATAGAATGAAATCACATATAGCCCGTACCAATACTGTCATGGTGGATAGTGAAGCTTTCAAAACAGCAGATGGCGTTGATGGCAGATTTCTACTAATTTTATGTTCTGTGGTTCGACGTTTTGAAGAAAACGCATGACCTATGGCTGCCATTTGTGTATTGACACTGTTAGGGGAGAGTTGTTTTTGTTCAGTTATTGTTGTAGCAGAGAGTTGTTGGAGAATCATCAGTATTTCAAATTTATCAGAAAAACAGATTTTATATATCAAAGAAATAGTTTATTCAAATTATATTTTCTTTTCAAATATGCGACTGAATTAATTACCAGATTCCAGGGAAATGACAGACACAAAATAAATGAAGTTGGAATATAAACCTATCTTATCTTCACTCTGGAACATAATAATGTTCTAACTTCATCGGTTTTATGTCTTCTATTTTCCTGAAATAGAAGTATGTCACTACAATGAAGTTAATTTTGAAATTGTCGCCACGCCCTATCCCCTCCAATTTCCCAACGATCGATATTTTAGGTCGGCTCCCGAAACGTATGAGGGCGCTTTTGGTTGTTCAGGTTTGTTCTATGGGAGTTTACATTCTCTGAGTGTTTTCTATGATACTATCTGTGATGCAGGTCCGTATTCCAGGTCGCTGCCAATTTTCTTCGTTAGTGTGTTTGATTTCCATTATGCTCTTGTTTGTGGAGTCTTCAGGGAGACTGAATCTTGCAGCCGCTAAAATCTACTTACGTGTTTAGTTAGCTGATAACTTTTTCATTCCGAATTAATCGGCACGAAAGGGAAATATATATATATTTTTTTTATCTGTGGACAACACGAAAGGGAAACCTATGATGTTCAAGGAACATCGTGTTAGCCAGCGGTGGAATTTTGGGAAAGAAGGAAGGTGTTGGAATTTTTATTGAAAGTTTGGAGGTTGTAAGCATCAGGAAAGACTTCACTAAGCAAAGAATTCCACAACTTTGCCGTTCTTTTGATGAATGATGCTTGGTATAGCGATGTTCGACAGGTCTCGAGCCTGACAGTGTAGGGGTGACCAGCTTGAGCTCGTCTGGTTTGTCTACTAGGAATCGCGCGTGGTGGCATAATAGATGATATTTCCGTTGAGCACCGACCGTGAAAGTACCTATTAAAAAGGCAAAGATCGCCGACCTTTCTACGATGTTCTAGAGAGGTCAATGATTTGGTGAGTGTTGTGTCATCGACTAGGCGAATAGCTTTTTTCTGAATTGAATCTAAGAGCTTAAGCGTATGTTTGGGGGCTGAGCTCCTAACATGTGAACAGTACTCCAGGACAGGTCGAATTTGTGCTTTGTAGATCATAAGCAGTTGCTGGGATGTGAAGTATCTCTTCACACGGAAAAGGAAACCGAGTTTTTGTGAAGCAGTTTTCGCAATGGACCTCACATGATCGTCCCATGAGAGAGCAATGTTGGTGGTGACACCCGGCATGGATATTGACGACCTCATAGGAACAGTGGTACCCGAGATCGCAGTGCCGCCAGACGTTACTTATTTTCTGAGTGATGAAATATGTCGTATAGAGTAGTGTTAGTCCATACTCAGAAGGTTTATATACCTGCTAGCTCGGGACGGCGGTCAATTTACAGATATCAAGTGCGAAACTTACATGAAAACTTCGATTAAAATTTGAGCGCTGATTTTTATATGTATTTCATATTATTTCATTAGAAATTGAAAATCGATATAGACGTTTTCCGGTAATTTCCGCCAGACGTTTCAAAGTTTGCAATGATTCATGATTTTCTCATATAATATTTTGGAAACTATTTCAATACTATTTGTAGCAGCCAAGCGAATGTAGGGAGCCAAAAAAAGGCGTGAGATTATGCGTACGCTTAATGGTGGGAGAGATATACACCGTTTCCAAGATGAGCATGAGGATCTCAGAAATGGTAGGAGATACAAATTCTGTTGGATGGGAGAAAAGTTGCGGAATCAAATGGCCATTCCATGAGAAATTTTCAAAATAAGAGTTTTTCAGTTATTCATTCATTTCTTTTTCAGAATTTTCTAAAAATCCGTCTTATATTTTTTTCAAGAGTTATTTTAGAGATAGAAACAAACTGAAAATAGTTCAAAGCAGTTTTTGATATGATTTAACGTGGTAATATTGATTTCTTCTTCCGACATTTCGTATTCGTGAAACCATCATCAACTTGATTTTTTTGAAGAAAAATGAGCATAACAATTTGAAATCTTGTGATTTATAATCTATTTACATTGATTATTCTCGTATTTAGTGTTCCTTTTCGACACTATTTGCCCTTGATAAGACATTCAAAAAGATTTCTTGATGAAAAATTTTGACAAAAATCTGTGATATTTTTCAATCGATACCATATCAAACATATTGCTCAATAAAATAGGGTGTAACTAAATAAGTGTAAAACATTTGAGGGGGTGATTCCTCATCGAAAAAAAGATTGGATCTTCCATATAAAGAAACTTCATTGGAGCATCCCATGTTAAGATACAGCCCCTTGAAGGAGGTACATGAAATTTGTCTAACAATTTTTTTCACAGGCACTAGAAATATAGAAAGTATTGAAATAATCCTGACATTTTCTACTACCAAGAAGACACTCAGCCTGTAATTTATTCGGTTTACCCCATGGTTGTGAGGGGGGAAAGCTCAACCCTTGGAATTTATTTCCAATGTAACTTTTTGTCTTATCATTAGTTCACCATTCGAAAATTTATTTCCGATAGCCTGTTTCATTCTAAACAAAAAATGTCTCTTGAACTTTTTGCCCAAAATGAACCAGTTCGCAGCAAAAAATTATTTTACGAACAATACATATCGTCATAAAACGAAAATTCGAAACTTATTCATCTAGTAATACTGAGTAGTTTTAATTGTGTATTGTTGTTCTGTTCCTAATTCGTTACTTTAATGATTCACTTGTCATTAAAATGGCATACACAAATGAGTGTGGATTTATGCAGCCAAATTTAACAATCATCAAGTAACATTTATCTTGAGAATTAACAATTATGAGTTAAACTTCTTGTTTCCAATGGCTGTGTTTATGCAGACAATTAACAATTATCAATTAACAAGTAACAAGTAAGAAGATGGCCAAGTTTCAACTTTTACTTCAATTGAAACAGGTGATCTTCTAGTACGCAACTAGTACGCAGATAACCGCCAATTGGTTTTATGACTGGTAGAGAAACCTTGTGATTGGTCAGACCTTGTCTTAGAGATCATGAATCTAACCTTACTTTCCATAGGTTAGATTATTTTAATGTAGAAAATCATTTTATAAAACATATCTGGATGATGCTATGCTCAGTCGAAGTCATTCGTAATTTCCTGTGAAAATAAGAAATTCGAAGGCTTGAGACTGATTTGTGCGTCTATACGATTCATTTATTTCTACTCGTTAATTTGATCTGCATGAACAGTTATGTTATCGCTACTTGTTACATGCTAATTCTTTATTGATAAATGTTACTTGATAATTGTTGAATGTGGCTGCATAAATCCACACTGAGCAAATGGCTGATGTGCATTACGTTTACGGTCTGTCGCAGGGGAATGGGTGAGAAACTTCTAGAAGATATGCTGAAATGTATCGTCAACGGCAGCATCCTTCACATAAAATATTTTCCCGACTCCATCAACGATTACGAGAATATGGTTCATTCGACAAAAGAACGCAGGATTGTGGTCGCCATCGAGAAGTGAGAACACTACAGCTTGAAGAAGCAGTAGTTAATTTGATTGGAGAACAACCCACTATCAGTACTAGAAAGATTGCTTTCCAGCTAAATGTTGATCATATGACGGTATTTCGAATTTTTAAGGAACAACTCATATACCCTTACCATCTGCACGAGTACAGGCACTGTTACCGCGAGACTTTCCGAACCGTCTCGAATTTTGCAATTGGATGCTGGAAATGATTAGAAGAAATCGTGATTTTCTAAAGACGATCGAATTCACAGACGAATTTAGTTTTTCTCGGGACAATATCATTAATTTTCATAATTACCACATATGGGCTGATGAAAACCCTCACGCTATTGTCGAAACCAACCATCAAGAACAGTTTTCTCTTAACGTGTGGGTCGGAGTTATTGGGGATTATTTAATTGGGCCTCATTTCCTACCTCCTCGATTAAATGGTGAGGCATACGTTCAATTTTTGAGAGGAGTGCATCCCGTACTGCTGGAGGAAGTTCCTTTGGACGTCAGAAGGGATATGTTTTTCATGCATGATAGGGCTCCTGCCCATTTCAGTCAAGTAGCACGTCAGCATTCAAAAGAAACATATGAAAATCAGTGGATAGGTCGAGGAGGACCACAGCAGAATTGGCCCGCTCGATCCCCGGATATTAATCCTCTCGATTTCTCTACTTGGGGTTATTTACAGCATTTGGTTTATCGTACTCCTGTTCGCGCGCGATGTAGAGGACTTAAGAAATCGCATCATCTATGCGTGCAGGGTAGTAAGAGAGACTCCAGGAATATTTGAGCGCATACGTGGCTCAATGCGAAGACGTCTAGACGCATGCGTAATGTCTGAAGGTAAATATATTGAACATTCTACATATGTATGTTTTGTTGAATTAGTTCTGTTTATCCCCCTTTAATCATTTAATGCAAGTAGTAACTATAAAATAACAATGAATCCAGTTTGCATTTATGACGATGTATCTCTGTAGTTGTTCGTGAAATAATTTTTTGCCGCGAACTGGTTCATTTTGGGCGAAAAATTCAAGGGACATTTTTTGAATTTCAGAATTTCAGAATGAAACAGGCTATCGGAAATAAATTTCCAAATGGCAAATAAATTTTTAGGGTTGCGTTTTCCAACCCTTACAACCATGGGGTAAACAAAATAAATTATGGCTAAGCGTCTTTTTGGCAGTAGGAAATGTCAGGTTAATTTCAATACTGTAACTTTTTTAGTGCTTGTGAAAAAAATTATTAAAGACATATTATGTAACCCTTTCAAGGGGCTTTATCTTAACATGGGATGTTTCAATGAAGATTCTTTATATGAAAGATCCTATCTTTTTTTCGAGGAGGAATAACCCCCTCAAAAGTTTCACACTCATTTAGTTACAACCTGTATAGTTTTACTCCACCCCAATGAAACACAACTTTCACAACGACTATTATATACCATACAGCCTGAATCTGCTGATTTCAATGTCTATTTGTTACTACCTTCTGAAGACATCATGTAGGTGACAAAAATATGTCATCATAATACACCACTTTCTTCTCATTCTGTGAGATTTTAAATCAAGTTCATATTTATATGGCCGTAAACTGGACGTCCATTGTACGTTCAATATGGAATATCCATTGTACAGGGTCTTCACGTATATCTTGAACCCCCCCTCAACTATTTTATTTATCATCAATTTTTTTTTTCCAAAAAACAATCTTTTATAATTTTTCCTGTAGATTTTGAATTTTGTTAAAACACCTTTGATCATTTTCTGAACGCGTCAGAATATATTGGCAGAACTCTCTTCTCATAACAACATTCGTATCGGTTAGTCGAGATACTGGTAAAGACCCAAACGGCTTCAATTTGTGTTTATGTAGAATGTTCCATATATATCCAACCGAAAAATTCAGCTCTCTCGAAGCATCGGCAATTGAATTAGTTTTATTTTCTTCGAAATATAATAACACTTCAAGTTCATTGTCTTCATTTGAAATCGTTCTCCGTTTCCTTCTTTTGAGAGACTTTGTCACTGAAGCCCATAATGAAAAACAACTGATTTATCATAGCACCTATGAAATTGACAACAGATAATTTATTTATTTCCATGACCTACTCTACCATTAATGTTCTGATCATCTAAGAGAATCTGGTGAAAATGTGATGTTAAAAATGAAATATCTCGAAATCTGTGATTGCTAATATGCAACATATATACATATTTGAAATCTAATAGTATCAAAATATATAGGGTGTTCCATTTAAAAATCCATACAACTTGCCCAACACTTTTTTTTAAATGTTCAATTGATTTTCTGTTAACATAACATTCATTCATGCGTATCGTTCGTGCGTATACTGTCTTCGATTTGCTGCAGATCACTTATTATATAGTATATAGTATCAAAAGTGTGTATCACAAAGTGGGAACCTAGTGAATAGTTGAGATAACACATCGACAGGAAAAACTGTATGTATACAAATATTCATCGTAAAAACCCCAAACGGAGATTACTATTTATTCTGTCCATCACGAGAAAAACCAAACCAAACAAAAACGAAATAAACCCGGAATATCCACAGCACTATATATAGGGTGGAACTGTGGCTCAACTAAAATGCCAGAAGCAGATAAAACGAGCAAACAGATATATGATGAAATTTTGAAAAATAGGACCGAGATACAGAATTACATAGAAGCAAGCGAGACAACTGAAAATCGAGGAAGTAAAAAACACAGTTACCGAACTAGAAAAGGAAAACTACAAGCTCAGAGAAGAAATAGAGTTTCTTAAAAGAGAACAAAATAAAAAAAATAGAATAATATTTGGATTGAACAAAAAGAAGGATGAAATAACACCGAAGAATTTGTGTACGGAACTCAAAGGGTTACTTGACGTGGAACTGAACGAAAACGACTTCAGTGATTGTTACCCACTAGGAAAATCGGATAATTGTCCTATAAAAATTGAATTTTTGTCGACCCTCAAAAAGAGATACGTCCTACAAAACTGCAAGAAATTGAAAGGGAGAAATATTTCTATTGCCCACGATTTCACTCATAGGAGTGACAATAAAATTCTCAGGAAGCATCTCTTCCTTGCAAAGGAAGATAATAACGAAGACTGCTACATAAAGGGAAATAAGCTATTCGTGAATGGTTCTTCATATTCTGAAATGTCTTGTTTAGTCTAGTTATATTTATGCATACATGTCTATACTCTTTGATTTGAATTAACTGTTTTTATTCATCTGATTTTACTTGAATTTTGAATCCTTAGTTCATATATATTATTATCAGTATAGGTTATTGTCTTATATTTCTAATTTGATATTTTTAATGTATGTTTCGAAACAAGTGTGTTACACACTTATCGATTCGTCTGATATCTATTCATCATTGTTTATGTACCTATCTTTTATTTGATTTGAATAAAAATCTATATATTCAAAATCTACAGGAAAAGTTATAAAATACTGTTTTTTGGAAAAAAAAATTCGATGACAAATAAAATATTTGAGGGGGGGTTCAAAATATACGTGAAGACCCTGTACATCCATCATACAATGGATGTATATCATACATCCATGGATGTTTGAATCTGAAATGATCGTCAAGTTGACTTCCGTCTGACGTCCAATTTAGTACATTCACTGAGCATCCTTCATGTAGGTACGTACAATGGACGTCTGAACTTTGTTCATCCACTCCGATCATTGAATTGGTAGTGTAAATTTCTAATGTCGGAAAAATTGGATCACTTGTTTTTGTTATGTTTTCATGATTTGTAGTTTGAATTTCTCATAGTGATGAACGATTCAATGGCCAATCTCATTTGATTCTAAGTGTGATCGCTTGTTTCGAAAAACACGATTATTTCTGTCAAGTTCACAGTAAGAATGTTGATGGTTGAGGCTTCTCTCTGTCCATATAAATATGGATAGAGACCAGTGACAATACTGACACTATTCAATGATCTATGCTGATAGGGACACAGTATACATAACCCTAATTATGCAAAAACAAGCGTCAAAAAACAGACTACAAATGATGACTCCATTCGCAGTACAGGCACAGGACTCTTTAAACCACAGTGGCGACAACGGCCAAAAATCCCCATGTTTAGGCAAACGTCATTCAGTCATCAGGAAATGATTTATTCGCAAATTCATGGTGGGTTATTAATTATCATCATGATATTTTGATTTTCGAACCATATCATAATATAAATCCCCGATACCTCCTGATTGTCATTAGGGATGTACATTGCTTATAGTTTTATCTTATTACATTCTGAAACTTCATATGAATGTAGGAAGAATGAATATAATGTAGGACTCAACTTACAAGCCTTCGAAGCTATTATATTACAAAAGTCCACGAACATCGATAAAAACTAAATGGAAAGCAGTCATTTATTCAACACAAAATTCAAAATTCGAATTTTGCCTCTGGGGTGCTTTTCTCGAATCGAACTCGAACAAATCGAGAACATCACCTACACCCCTGAAACGACCAATAGAAGAGAAGTCATACCGTTGTCGGCACTGTTCACATATCATTATTATTATGGAATCATTGTCATTCGCAGAGGTGTGCTGGGCCCTCAGTGAGAATGACATTGAACTAAGTTAATGGACAGTCATGCATGTATGTAGCACTAGATTTCTCTCATGTAGAAATCGCGCTAGTCCTGGTAATGAGAATGTGTTCTTCAATATCAGTAGTGACATTCCTAGGACGACATTGATAATAGACGAGATATTTTATGACAATCGAATGCTCATTCCTTGGTAACAGATCGAAGCCGAAGGCTGAGAAACATAATCTTGATTAACGAAGTTTGATGCATTTTTCTTCAGTACATTTACTTTTTGCGTTTAACAGGTACCGTTTAACCTTTTTTTAGTGCCTCTGCCTAATTCCAACCCTATATCAGATTCGGCTTAACCATGCGCCGTAAGGGCAATGGTGCATTATCCAAAATTTTCAGACCTTTATTATAAGTATATTTGTTTAGTTTGATAAGTATTTGCTGTTAAGCCGTAAATAGTGTTCACTCTGGGTCACTCTGTTGTCCCTTTGCATACCTGATGAGGTTTTATTTTCGATTTTTTTCTCAAATTTCAAATTCATTTATTACGAAAATTAAAGTAAATATAACGTTGATGATAGATTATATTTTTCAGTGTTCCTTTTGGATCGAAGGACTGCACTTAAGCATGCTGTATGCTTGTGTTGTGCTAGTCTCCAATCCGCAAGGAGCATTGTGAATTGTACAATAATTATTGATTAGTGAAATATTTGTGCGATCTGGTGAGTATTAAAAAGAAAGAACATCAATCAATTAATTGTAATGTAGATTAGCGTTGTACTTTTTTGGACGAAGGATTTGATTTGTTTTTTGTAATTATTGAATTTTATTATTTTCTTCATCTCATGTGGTAAGAGATTATACAATTCAGGTCAGAAAAAGAAGATGTATCTTTGTGTGTGTCTTCTTTTGAATAATGGCGTATTCAGAGTGAGATTCTGTACTGCTCTAGTATTTTTTTTATGTCTTCCTCAGGCCGCTTGAAACGTTTCGCATTATAGAACATCCAATCCAGGCATATAAGCTCCTAACGTCAAATAGCTCAAGCTCTTCATATAAATGTACAGTTGAATGTAGTTTTGTTCTTTTAAATATAATTTTTATAAGTTCGTTCTGCATAGACTGGAGTTGAGAAGTTATTTCGGGAGAGACCTTTCAATGCTTTGATACAATACCGTAGTATAGATCCAGACGAAGGAAAATAAATTATTCTAAGTGTTTTATTATTCGATATATCTCTTAGATTATACATTTTTCGAGTCAGCTGCCTGAGTCTACGAGTCAATAGGCAGGTATGCTTTTTCCATCTCAAGTGTTGGTCAATTATGATACCCAAGTACTTTATGTTATCTGATTTTTTTTCTTCAGGACAAATGCACGCTAGCCGGTTGTGGCAATTATTATCGTGTACTAAAATAGTATTATTTTCCATTGCTTGATCATTTGATGTTAGTGAAAATGCTATATATTTGGTTTAATTAACATTCAGGCTCAATGAGTTTGGTCAAGCCAATTCTTGACCTGTTCTATTCCATTATTAACATCATTAAAAATCTCATTCCATGTTTTTGCTGTAAAAATCAGGGTAGTATCATCAGCATAGGAGATGAAGTGACCTTTACAGTTCTTCAAATAACCAATACTATGCATGTATATAAAGAACAATATTGGACCCAATACTGTTGCTTGTGGTACACCGATTTTTATCTCTGATGGATTGCAACAGTATCCTCCGAATTCCACACTCTGAGATCTCTCATATTAGTGATTCCGTAGAATATTTCGGGCTGATCCTCTTATACCATAATTATAGAGTTTCTCCACTAGGATTTCGTGAAATATGGTGTCAAATGCCTTGGCAAGATCAAGAAAGATAACAAGGCATTTCCCCGACTCATCCAAGGCGTTGACCGTTTTCTCCACGAGATCAAGAACAGCTTTTTCTGTGTTTTTGTTACTCAAAAACCCATATTTTCATTTAGTAATTACATTAATAATTTCTAATATCGATCGCTTTCAATGCTGTGTGTAAAGATCCTCCATATATGATGTTTCTCAACTGAGAATATAATTGGATTTGATATCGATATGAACATTTTGTCAGAATCAAAACTCACATGAAGTAAAAACATCTCATTGAACACTTATAAGATCCCATATAGACATGTTAGAAGAATATGGTCAAATGTACATTCAAGAGAGCTTCATCTAAACATTCACCACAGTCTATCTTCACCCAAACAGTACTCTAGTAGAACGAAAAAGAACGTGAATGGTAAATGTTATATATTTTGTACCTAAACTGCCAACTGTATGTTACAGTAATACATTTGAACTAAACTTTGAGTGTGCATATAGTTGTTTTTCCAACACCCTTCGTCAACGATGCACACCAAAAAAAATATTAGTGCTGAATGAAGCCGCACATCTTTGCTGAGCATCTTAATTTTATTCTTCCTAATGGTTCAGTAAACATGTCGGCAATCATCTCAGCTGTTGGGCAATATTTGTAATTTATAAGCTGCTGGCGTTTGATGTCTTTGATGAAATGGAACTTTGTGTCGATGTGTTTATTACGGTGACTAAATTTCTTGTGATCAATAAGTTTGGAGCAGCTTTGATCTTCATGGATTGTCGTTTTTTCTTGCGGTTTTCCCTCGAAATCTTCAAGCAAGCGATGTATCCAAATGCCTTCCTGCGTCGCTTCCGCACGGGCGATAAACTCCGCTTCTGTAGATGATAGTGAAACGCACGACTGCTTTCGACAAGCCCAAGTAAGTTGGGCGCGTCGATGTTTTGAAACAGATATCCGCTATTCGACTTTCTGTCCATACGATTTTCTGCTCAATCTGCGTCTGCATAGCCGCCGATTAGAGCAGGTACTGCGTCCATTCTACCTAGCCGGAGTTCATAATCTTTAGTACCTTTTAGGTAGCGGGCGATCCTCTTTGCGTCGTTCCAATCAGATAATGTGGGCGATTTATTGTGCTGACTAAGTATCATTACGCTGGCTGCAATATCTGGGCGAGTATTTACTGGAGATATAATAACGATCCGATCAGCTGCTGATGTCTTTCGTTTTCTGGCATTGGTGATAGATCATCTCGATTCTTCTGATAACTCTGGTCTAGCGGTATTTTGGAAATTTTCGCATCTTGCAGTCCGAATCTATCTAAGATTGACTCTATATATTTTGACTGCTCGAGACAAAAGTAGCCATCTTCATTTTGTCTGACTTCGTTGCCTAGGTAATATTGTAGATTTCCGAGATCCTTGAGTTGAAACTTCTTGCTTAAAAATTTGGCGATCGTACCATATCTTGGCTGCTTGCTTTAATGGCGTAACCCTCGGGCTGCTGCATATACAGGGTGTCCTCAAAAGGTCTTTACAAAAAGCTACCACATATTCTTCAGACCAAAACAATTCGATACAAGCAAACTTACCTCAGTAAAAAGTTGCTTAGTTTGGGCGCTAGACGGCTCTGAAGTTGAAATTTTCAAATCGATTTTGCTTCATAACTTTTGAACGGCTCATGAGATTTTTTTCAAATTTGGTACGTTGGCATAGACTCATCGGGCAATGAAACTCATATCATAATCATAATGAATATCATTCCATGGGCGTAGAACTTGATTTTTTCAGTAAATAAACATCTAAAACTCCTACGCCAATGGAAAAAAATTAGTTTCAATATGAAATCTAAATTATTCAACTCATTCACTACAAAAAAGGTACTCTTGACAAAAGTCGATTCCTCTCATGGTTTCGACAAAATTTTAATTTTAGTGATTTAGAGCATAATTAATAATAAAACGATTAACAGATATTTCATAAAAATTGTTCAAAATGTTCACCATTTTCACGTATACAAAGATTTATACGACGCAAAAAGTTGAAATGTACTCTTTGCATAACTTCTTCATCGCCTGTAAGATTATTCGTCGCCTGTTGGATACGTTGCCATAATTGTTCTACAGTATTCACAGGGGTCTTGTAAACCGTAGACTTGAGATAACCCCATACAAAATAATCCATCGGTGTTAAGTCTGGAGAACGTGGTGGCCAATTCACGGGTGCATCATTACCTCTACCTATCCATCTGTCTGGGTACTGTTGGTTTAAAAAATTCCTAACATCCACCGAAAAATGTGGTGGAGCTCCATCGTGCATAAACCACATATCTACCCGATGTTGGAGTGGTAAATCTTCCAACAAATTTGGCAACGTATTTCGTAGATGTTGTAAATACATGTCTCCTGTTAATCTTTGTGGAAGTATGACAGGACCAATTATAAAATTTCCTATTATTCCAGCCCAAACGTTGATTTTGAATTCGTGTTGAAAATGGTTTATTTTAATGGAATGAGGATTTTCAATTGCATAAACGTGTTCATTATGAAAATTAGTTATTCCTCTTCTCGTGAAACAGGCTTCATCAGTGAACAAAATATTCTTTCCAAAGTTCAGATTCATTTCTCTTTGCAAATTAATGAACCTACAAAACATCAGACGACTTTGTGAATCATGGATTAATAAATCTTGAACTGGCGTCTTGTGGTATGGGTATAATAATTGTTCTCTTAGTACTTCATGAACGGCATTCCTAGAAACTTCTAGTTCATTACTTATCCGTCTAGTACTCAATTCTGGATTTTCTTCAATACGGTCTAAAATTTCTACTTCGACTTCGGGAATCCTTACATAACGCTGTCTTCCATGATCACCAGTTCTGGGAGCAAAATGACCGGTCTCCCGAAGACGTCTCTCAACTGCAGCAAAGGTGGGTGGCTTGGTACGCGACGATTTGGAAACCTTGCCGAATACACCCTCACACTCTCTCGACCATTTCCTTGACAATATCCGAATACCAATAACATATCGGTGTATTCTTCATTGGTGTATTGTACGGCCATGATAAATCAGAAAAGTCCGATATCAACAATCAACGTCAATAAAACTCGACAAATCAACACAGATGAAACTATGGAAACCAAGAATGTGAATATCACTGTTTTCGAGCAGATAATAATAGTCTTCAGAAAAAAAAAACCAGTGCTACTTATTTTCAATAGAAATAACCTATGCAAAAAGTACATCTCAACTTTTTGCGTCGTATAAATCTTTGTATACGTGAAAATGGCGAACATTTTGAACAATTTTTATGAAATATCTGTTAATCGTTTTATTATTAATTATGCTCTAAATCACTAAAATTAAAATTTTGTCGAAACCATGAGAGGAATCGACTTGTCAAGAGTACCTTTTTTGTAGTGAATGAGTTGAATAATTTAGATTTCATATTGAAACTAATTTTTTTCCATAGGCGTAGGAGTTTTAGATGTTTATTTACTGAAAAAATCAAGTTCTACGCCCATGGAATGATATTCATTATGATTATGATATGAGTTTCATTGCCCGATGAGTCTATGCCAACGTACCAAATTTGAAAAAAATCTCATGAGCCGTTCAAAAGTTATGAAGCAAAATCGATTTGAAAATTTCAACTTCAGAGCCGTCTAGCGCCCAAACTAAGCAACTTTTTACTGAGGTAAGTTTGCTTGTATCGAATTGTTTTGGTCTGAAGAATATGTGGTAGCTTTTTGTAAAGACCTTTTAAGGACACCCTGTATATGGTTTCTTTCAAGTCACCGTTAAGGAACGCGGTTATTGCATCAAAGTGTTTGATTTTCATACCTTTATGGCCTGCTACTGCTAGAAGTGTTCGCAGGGTTGTTTGTTTCACTACAGGGGCGAATACTTCGATGTAATCTTTCCCGTATTTTTGCGTAAAACCACGCGCGACGAGTCTTGCTTTATGCCTCTCTTTAGCAATATTCTGTGGCCTTATCATGTTTCCTTCGGCATCTCGTTTTATTTTGAAGACCCACTTGCACGTCACGATGTCTCTGCCGTCCGGCTGAGTCACGACTTCCCATGTGCCGTTGTTATACAGGGTGAGTCACGAGTAACGGGACGGACTCTTACGAGAAAACGGGAAGATTCAATGGAATGTTATCATTCTTGTTTCGTAGAGGGCTCTTGATACTACGTTCCGAAAATATTTTCCAATATACAGGGTGTTCTACAAGAGTGTGGCATATCAAAGTTTCATTTTTTCTTATGGAACACCCTGTAGTTCGTTGCATTTTCGAATTCTACGCAAGAAATAATATGGACTTCCTCCAAGGTTCCCTATACCTAACTCTTACTGTTTTCGAGATAATCCTATTTTCACCAAAATTATGAAGTTTTGAAAAAAAATCAATACTCGCAAAGTTGATTGATTTGGAACAAATATTTTTCAACAGTTGTTACCAGGATATTTTAACTCATTCATTGAATGCTTCAGTATCACTCACAACCTACAGGGTGTTCTGAATATCACATTTTACTTCTGTCACTTTCTAATTGATTTATCTTATTCATTTCAAATACAACACCCTGTATTTCATCCACTCATCCTGTTGCAAATTCGATTCTCTCTCGAACTGTATTAGGTTTCCCTATAGCTAAATACAACGGTTCCCAAGATATTCACAAATATCAAAAACATTACATTATTTAATCAATTCAACATTGATCCATGAATACAAATTCGAAGACACAAATAGAAATAGATGAAAATTACACATTTTCAATCAAGTAAATGTTCGAAGTGATTGCCATTTTGTTCTATAGAACATTTGACTCTAGATTCCCGAACGATTTCCGAACATTCATCAAAATATCTGGTGTGATAGAGTCGAAAGCATTAATAATCCTGATTTTCATATCTTCAGCAGTCGTCGGGGGACTATTATAAACGATATTTTTGACGTAGCCCCATATGAAAAAATCCATTGGAGTTAAATCTGGTGATCTAGGGGCCCAATCATGAGGACCTCCTCTTCCTATCCACCGATTGGGAAATTCCATGTCCAAATGACGTCTCACTTCTCTAGAAAAATGAGCTGGTGCACCATCTAATTGGAAAAACAGTCTCTGCATTATATTCAGTGGAACATCCTCTAGAAGAATCCAGAAATCGCGTATCAAAAAGTTCAGAAATTTCCGTCCATTCAAGTGTCCATCAAAAAAGTTAGGGCCAACAATATGGTCACCTACACCGGGTTTGGCGGTCCAAAGTATGAAAATAATGTTTATTTTCGGTATCATAATAATGGAAATTATGTCTATTCACCATACCATTATTATGGAATGTGGATTCGTCTGACCACAACACATAACTGAAGAAATCATCATCTTCTCCTACACGATCCAGAGCCCATAAACAGAATTCCAAACGCCTATCAGAATCTTTCTCATAAAGATGCTGATGAAACTGAATGTGGTAGGGATGATACCTGTGTTTCTTCAGAATCCTGCGTACACTTGCTTGACTAATACTCGTCTGTCTGGCTATAACTCGAGAACTCGTACCTGGATTTTCAGTTACAGACCCCAATACATCGAACTGTTTGTCTTCATTATTGATGATTGGTCTTACTTTATTCTGTTTTTCATACTGAACACTGCCCGTTGTGCGGAATCTGTTCAGTACCCTTTCAAAAACCTCCTTTTTGGGTGATTTTCTGTCTGGGTATCTTTGCACATAATAATAATAATAATAATAATAATAAATATACTTTAATGTCATTAAGAGAAATTCTTGTGGACAAAGCTTGAATAAATGTGTATAGCAATATGGATGTAGATCAAAAGATATATAAAAAACGATAAAATATCTAAAATAGGAGTAGAACATATAAATTATTATAAACGATACCGTTTAAGGTCACAAAACGCAGTTAAAGTAGACTGCTTCGTTAAAAATATATATACGCACACACACGCTCAACTATACACAAACATATGTATGTACACTTATACACATACATATATACATGTAAACACATACATACATACACCGATATACACATATACATATACACACATACACACCTATAAATTAGTTACTTCACACTTAAAAACCTACATAGATTCAAATATGCACCTTGTCATTCAAATTTATCATTATAATACTCCTCCAAATTATAATAGGGCCTATCTGCCAGAAACTTTTCAATAATTTTTCTAAAGTTTATCAAGTTCATATTCGCCTTCCTTATGTCTGAGGGTAGGTGATTGTACATCTTAACCCCATTGTAATAAATCGAATCTCTGATCATATTTGTTGAGGGAATTGGCAATTTCAACATGTAAGAACGGGTGTTGTAATGTCTGCGTGAAACCTCGAACAAAGGATCATATGGAATAGTTATTTTCTCACTCAGTTTTTGTGCAATAGAGCAATAATAATCATTAATTTTATTAGGATTTAGTGTTATCCCAACATTTTTCTTCTTAGATTTTCCGGTAATATCACCAATAATAGACCAAGTTTCTTTCATTTTATTGCTTGATTTATCAATTTTTTTGGCATAGTGGCTTTCCTTTGCACTCTTGATGGTAGATCTATATATACTGCGGTAAGTATTAAAGTAGACATGGGAGCTTTGATTATCGGTGAACTTCCGTATGGTATGCAATGAGCGTAAGTTTTTTGATGAAGTTTTCAAACCTAATGTAATCCAAGGGTTTTTTTGTTTTATTTTAATTTTTTGTATGGGAAAAGATTTATTGAATACATTCAATAGTGCATTGTGAAATGTGAGGAAGGGATCATTTTGCAACAAAACACCCTCCCACTCAAACTTGAGGCAGTTGTGATAAAACCTGTATAAGACTATGGTTATTTAAACACTATCCAAAGTTTAACGATTTATTCACGATGTGTGCTCTACAAAAGTTGAACGATTAATAATCTATTTTCTCCAACTGTTCTCCTTATTCTCCATGGAACGTAACCACCTGAGTCACGTCTCACTCATAGAATCAGAAGGTATCGCAATATAGGGTGGTGCGGTGTTATATCCTGTTTCTAACATCTGTTATAATTTGCTCTACTGTAAAGTCTACCGAGTTTACATTTCCGTTTTGTATACAATGAGTCAAGAAGCACAGAACAGGTTACTGCCTCATGATCAGATAATCCTGACGGTATCACTGAACATGATACGTTCTGTACATCCTAATTGCTGCAAATATAATCAATACAAGTATTGGAGAATTGAGAAAAACGGGTATCTGAGTCAACGTGCATACTCAAGTCAAAAGTTAAAAGTAAGTCCTTAAGTGAGTCAGTATCTGTTGATTCATCATTATTGTAATTTATGTTGAAATCACCAGTCAATATTATAGATGAGTTAACAGATAATTCCGATAACAAAGAATTGAGATTATTAAAAAAAATATTCACATCAGCAGAAGGTGAACGGTAGACACATAAAATATATAAATTAAGTTTTTTGCAGTGGCATACAGAAAACTCAAATGTTTTGTCTTCGGACAGGTCTTGGAACTTGTCAACTTGGATAAAAGTAAAATCAGTGAGTGCTGAGTTTCTAATCAATATTACAGTTCCACCATGATTGGAACAGTTTCTGGAGTACCTTGATATTTCAGTGTAGCCAGGCATGCTAATTGGTTCCATCTTATTACACCAATGTTCAGTAAGCAAGACTATTGTAGGGAAATTGATGTCAATCAGAAATATATAAAGTTCATCAATTTTATTACGGAGAGACTGAATATTCAATGAAACTAAGGTAAGGAATTTACTGTCAGAGTGTTGATTACCATCATTAAGGTTATCGAATGAACTATTAGGACTAGATTTTTCATATAATTCAACAGCTCTAGAATTTTGTTCATCAATTAGAATTTTTCCAGTCTCTTTAAAGAAGGGTCTAAAAAAGAGTCAGTGATCTCGTTCATGACTGAGGCAAATTTCAAATTTTTTTGTTGTTTCTTTCTTAGTACAATGTTCAATATTTTTTTAACTATTTCTTTTCTGCTCAGTATCGAGCCTTTCACATTATTCAAGTCAAAAAAGGAGATATCACCTTCGGCATAATGATTTAGTTTATATGAATAATCATTTAATTTGAGGTTGAATTTATAAATAAAATCGTTTAGTTCAACGTGCCTATCATAAGGAACAGATGAGAATATGATATTCGTATGACTACAACTTTTTACCTTACTGTTGATTTCTCTGAATAAAGGAAATTTTTTCACATGGAAATCATTTGAACCGGCAAGAACAATTATGTGGTCATTGAGGCCAAAATTTGTCGATAGTTTGATGATATCTTCGATAACATTCACAAAATAGGCCCCTGGTTTAATCAGTGTTTCTATGGTGAACTCATTACCAATGGACTTGGAAATAGATTTTCCTAAACCATAACCTATCTCGTCACATAAAATAAGAACTTTTGAGGTCGGGTTACACTCACTGTTCTTCGCTTCAATAGTAGTTTTTGATAAACCCTTGATGCCAGGAGACAATTCTCTAAACATTCTCCAATGACCAATATCATATCAGTTCGTTCTTGAAATGAATATTGTTTCATTATGGGGATTCTGAAATTTTGTGAACGTCTGACACCTGATCAAGAGAACCTGTCATTGAGGTGACAAAGGCACACTAGATTGGTTCGAATTGTTCCAATGAGACTTGCATGGTTCATCAACTACTGATAACAATATTGTTTCGTTCTGCATACTTCTTCAATTTCAATGGCAGTTTCTTCTTCAATTCTAAATCATAGGGATCAAACGTGATTCATTCCCAAATGGATCTTCTGAGAGATTGGTGGTAAAATAATGTTTGTAATTTCAATTCAATGACGGATATTACAAAATTTGATAAAATAAGCAAATATCTTGAGAACCGTTGTATTTAGCTATAGGGAAACCTAATACAGTTCGAAAGAGAATCGAATTTGCAACAGGATGAGTGGATAAAATACAGGGTGTTGTATTTGAAATAAATAAGATAAATCAATTAGAAAGTGACAGAAGTAAAATGTGATATTCAGAACACCCTGTAGGTTACTGAGTGATACTGAAGCAATCAATGAATGAGTTAAAATATCCTGGTAACAACTGTTGAAAAATATTTGTTCCAAATCAATCAACTTTGCAAGTATTGATTTTTTCTCAAAACTTCATAATTTTGGTGAAAATAGGATTATCTCGAAAACAGTAAGAGTTAGGTATAGGGAACCTTGGAGGAAGTCCATATTATTTCTTGCGTAGAATTCGAAAATGCAACGAACTACAGGGTGTTCCATAAGAAAAAATGCAACTTTGATATGCCACACTCTTGTAGAAGACCCTGTATATTGGAAAATATTTTCGAAACGTAGTATCAAGAGCGCTCTACGAAACAAGAATGATAGCATGCCATTGAATCTTCTCGTGTTCTCGTAAGAGTCCGTCCCGTTACTCGTGACTCACCCTGTATATGGATTCAATCTCTTCTTCCATAGCCTTTCTCTGTCAGGCCTAGAAAGGGCCTCTTTTACACTCGTTGGATCTTGCTCTTCAGTTGCTATGTTCAAGGTGGCGATATACCTGTCGGGCGGCACGCCCCTATTAGACTTTTTGGGAGCGCCGGAGTTCTGCATGCTCACCCTTAACTTCGGCAGTTATATATTCGGCTTTGGCTGCTGCTGGAATCGTTATCTGTAGAGCTGGTCTCCTCTGCATCAGTGTCACCCTGGATTGAAGAACTACTGGAGCCATTGGTCGATTCTTGATAAGGTTACTTCAACATCTTCTTAGCACGTCTCGGCTAGTATTGATTTTGTTGGTCGTTGTATCTAATAGACGATAGGCCTTTGTTTTTGTGAATGAAGCAGTTCGTTCCAAATTATTACTATTTATTACACAGTGTTATTTCTGCTGGTTCTATACATGAAACAGTGTGCCAATATAAAACAATAGACGCGTTCGCTAAGACGTCTCGTGGTCGAATCTTCCTTCGTCGTCCTATGACGGGAATAAAAACCGGTTGGGCATTCGCCATTGCGGTAGCATTCATTTTGAAGTTGAACATGCCCCCAGCCTTGAAAGAGTCTTTCAAAAATGAAATAACCCACCTACTCAAATATAATACAAAAAAAAATAACATATGTGTGCCAACATTGCACATGAGATCTTAACCTAAGGAACAACAGTGAAAGCAAAAACACTAGATGACACTAAATGACCTTGAACCTTATTCACTTGTCACTAGAAGAAGTGTTTTTTTTCGGATAAGGTGTCTATTGATAGAGAGCATATCTTCTCAAAAGATCGCTTGATCAGCCCCTTTGCAGTGCGAATAGTTGCCACTCGTACAACTCCATCTGGCCTTGGGTGTAGTTGAACAATTCTACCTAATGCCCAAGATAATGAAAGTGAATTGATATCTTCGATCAAGACCATTTGATCTATTTGGAGATCCTGCTTGGATGTTTTGCACTTTCCTCTCAGCTGCATTTCAAGGATATAATCCCTTGACTATCTTCGCCAGAAGAACTGCTGTAGACGCTGCAACTTCTGGAAGCGAGATAACCTAATTCTCGGCAGTATCATGGAGATTCGGATCTGGTACTGCTGTTAACAATCTTCCAATCAGGAAGTGAGCTGGCGTTAATGCTTCGAGTCAGACGGATCAGTGGATAGGGGAGTGATAGAACGGGAGTTTAGGATTGCCTCGATCTGGTTCAAAATTGTAGCGAAATCCTCGTAAGTTAGTTTGGTTTCTCCTACCACTCGTTTCAAGTGAAACGTAAACGACTCGACTCCAGCCTCCCATAAGCCTCCACAATGAGGTGAATACGCCGGAATGAAAGACAACATGACCCCTTCATTTGAGAATGCATCAATCAAGAATCTTTCATTCGCCCGAACGAATTGATTCCGACTCTGCTCCTACAAATATAGAGCCATTGTCCGAAAAAACCTTTTGTGGTTTTCCTCTACGGGAACTGAATCTTCGAAATGTTGCAATGAAAGCTTACATTGTGAGATCCGTTAACAATTCTAAGTGTATTGCACGCGTTGAAAAACATACAACCACATAACATTTTGAAGTAGAACTTCCTCTACCCAGTTTATTCTTCATCAAGAACGGTCCCGTATAGTCTATACATGTTACAAAAAATGGAAGTTGAGGTGTCACTCTATCACACGGTAAAATTGGAGCATCACGCCGAGGTTTAGCTCTGAAACAACGTATACACGAATGGACTACCTTTTTTGCAAGATTTCTCACATGATTAGGCCATATTTTCTCTCGAATTGACGATAACAACATCTGAGGGCCAGCGTGATGTAACCGATAATGTTCACACCTAAATATACATTTAGTCAAAGTATGGCTTGCATGCAACAAAACTGGGTGTTTTTTATCAAACTGGAACGAAGATAACTGCAAACGTCCCCCTACTCTCATTACACCTTTTCCAACGATAAATGGATTCAAGTTTGCTATACATCTTTTCCTAATATTTTTCTTTTCTTTCAAAACTTGAAACTCTTCAGAAAAACACTCAATTTGTGAAACTTTTACTAAATCTAAAAACGAATTCTCAAGTTCTTCAACTGACAGAGGATCTATTATTTTTTTCTTTTCATTCCTGCAGTTATAAATAAATCTCCTACAATACCCCCAAACCCTTTTCATTTTCTGAAAACTTGAAAAGTTATTAAATGGAAAAACCGATTCACATTTCACAATCAAAAGAGAGTTTGAAATTGGCTCTTCCTTTCCGGAAGTTCTGTCAGTTCTAATCTAGAATCTGGCCAATAGCTCTCTTCTTTTTATAACCAGCAGGGTCCATGAAACCATTTGGTATTGTTTGCCAAACCTGAAGGCATCACTCCCCGTGATACCAAATCCGCTGGGTTTTCCTCCGTACTTACAAAATGCCAATTTTTAATCGCAGTCATATTCTGGATTCGAGCAACCCGATTAGCTGTAATCGCTCCATAAATATATGGTGTTCCATTCGTAATTGATTAACGATTTGACTTTGCTAACTAATTGTGAACTCAACAAAGCTGCACAAAGTTCTAGATTTGGAACAGTTAGTGTCTTTATTGGCGCGACCTTACTCTTTGAGCACAACAGTTTTACCGAGATCTGATTTTCCTCATTTAAACACAACAACCATATGAAGCGTCTGAAAATGCATGTATTTCAATCAATTTTGGATTTTTTCTCATCACATGCCTATCTATTTTCAAAGCATTCAATGATGGTAATTCTTCCCTAAACTGAAACCATTGCTGACAAAATTTCCCTGGTATTTCATCATCCCAAGATAACTTCATCAACCATAACTGTTGCAAAATTATTCTTGGTATTATCACACAAGCACTTACCAACCCTAACGAATCGAAGATCTGTGAGATTTCCGACAATATGGTTCTTTTTGTGATGTTACTAGGCATTCTCGAAAAATGTACCGTGTACATCAAAACATCCTCCCGATGGTTCCAATATAAGCCCAGAGTTTTAGTTTTATCTTTTTCCCCAAATTGAACAACTCCCAATGGCTCTTCTGCCGTTCTGCCCTAATCTGTTGGAGAATCTCTCCGTTATTCGACTTCCACTTCCTAAGCTCAAACCCCCCAGATGCTAACATTTTTGATTCCTCCTTACATAATTCTACCACCTTCGCAATACTGTTGGCACCACTCAAGAAATCATCCACGTAGAAATCTTGCGAGATTGATGTAGACAGCAAGGGTGAATTTTCCCTATTATCTATAGCCAGTTGTTTGAGACATCGAATGGCTAGAAATTGACTGGATGCTAAACCAAACGGAACCGTGTTGAGTTCCTCCTCACTACAGTCATATCTCTATAAAATCCGCTGTAAACATCGTTGCGACTTGTCTACCCAAACGTTACGACACATGCGTGCTATATCCGCACAAACAACGAACTGATGTGTCCTGAATCTCAACAAAATCGTTACCAAGTCGTCCTGAATAGTTGGACCCACATACTGAAGTTCATTCAGTGAGATTCCTGTATCAGTTGGTGCTGACCCATCGAAAACTGCTCGCAATTTTATTGTACTATTTTCATTCATTACTGCGTGATGAGGTAAGTAATATGTGACCCGTACATAATTTGAATCTTCAACTTTGGTCATATGCCCTAACTGTTCATAATCTTTCATAAAATTCGTATAACCTTTTCTCAAATCCGAGTTTCTATTAAATCGTTTTTCCAAGCCATAAAGACGATTCATTGCTCCTTGCCTCGTATCCCAAGTTTTGATACCGATTCCTTAAAAGGTATTGATACAATGAAACTAACATCCTTATCTCTTTTTGTATTTTCCACAAACATTTTTTCACATTCAATTTCCTCTAAAGAAAGAGATGAACTTTGGTTCCCTGATTCTTCTATGTTCCAAAACTTCTCTAACTGTCCTTGTATATCACTATTCAGCGTTAATCCGCAATAAACATTTCCCTTTCACCCTGTATATTTGATTTGCCCTGAAATTATCCAACCCAGTTTACTATTTTGCAACAATGGCATTTGCTTTCCTAACCCATTATTTTCTGAACAAATCAAATCAAAGAATATCCCTGCTCCTATCAATAAATCAATTTCCCCAGGAGTGTGAAATTGTGGATCCGCTAGATTAATATTTTTTGGAACCTCCAAAGCTTCATGAGAAATTGAATGCATTGGCATTCGTTCCGTAATTTTATCAATTACAGTTAAATTTTTGAATTCTTCACATTCTGCTAGTCTATGTGAGTTTCCACACAATGCACAAGAGAAAGACCTTTCTTCATTATTAACTGTCATAAGAGATTTTGTTTTTGAGTAATTTTCTCGTGTGTTTTCTTGCCTTCTGACTCAACTCTAATGTTTCCAACAAATCCGCCCTCTCTTTCACAAACTTATTGAAATCATTCAGTGACGGGAGTTCTTTGGACACCTTGTATGTCTCCCATTCCCTCAAAGAACTTCTATCTTACTTACCTGCAATCGAAAATATAATGAGAGTGTCCCAATGATCAGTTGGCTGTCCTAGAATCTCCAATGCTCTCAAATTCTTATTAAGAGTATCCAGAAATTTTCTCAACCCAACCGAAGATTCATTGCCAAGTCATAAATTGCTTTTATATGGTTATGTACTAATAACCGTTCGTTATCATACCTATTAGTTAACAATTTCCATGCAATCTTATAATTCGAAGCGGAAAATTCCAACGAATGTATCACTTGTTTTGCTCCACCCTCTAATGCTGCCCTTAAATAATGAAACTTTTGGATGCCCCCTATTCCCACGTTCGCATGAATCAACGATTCGAATGTATCTTAAAATTCCATCCAAGTTTCATAATTACCACTGAACTTCGGGAGTTGTATTTGCGGTAAACGAACATATTCGATGATTCTACCCCAGAATTGATAACCGATCTCTCACTCTCAGGGCCGCGCCGACCCCCCACAGCGCCTGTGTGCGAAACATATGAAGCGCCTCCTTTTTTCACGAAACTTCATGTTTCAACTTATGTTTTTTTCATTATTTGTTAATTCTGACCGAAATAAATGTTCTCCAGTTTCATATACTTGGATAATATTATTAATATTTTCCTAAATAGGTAAAACCAGTTCGCTTCCGCTTGCCAATTACTGCGAAAAATGAAACACGAATTTAATTTTTACTCACTTTATTTATGATGTTATATCTAATTGTATACTCAGATATAAATAACAAAATAGCTGTATATCTAATTGTATACTCAGATATTAATAACAAAATAGCTGACTTCTCTAATAAAACTGATTTAACTAATACATATTCTATGTTTAAAAAAACAACAAGGGTCTAATATATGGTAAGAATATAATCATAGGTACTCAAATTATATTATTTCCACTCTTCTCGCTTTTCTGTTTGCGAAATCCGTTATAATCTCGTGTATGTGGTCTAATATGGCCTCCTCTAATGGATATTGTTGCTAAATTAGTCAATCTTTCCTGGCTCATTGTTGAGCGCAGGTAATTTTTTATTAGTTTTAATTTAGAAAAGGACCTTTCCGCGCTTGCTACAGTAACTGGCATAGTGAGCAAAATTCGGAATGCTATCGTGATGTTAGGACAAACAGCTGTCAGATTGTTTGAATATATAAATTCGAGAATTTTTACCACATCATTATTTAATATTTTGAAAAGAGACTGACACGACACAATCTCTTCACACAAATCATCGGCGTTAATATCCAATGAATCATTTGCAGACAGTTTTTTTCTGCAAACTATGACAGCTACTTCTCAACCGACTTGGTCTTGGTCATCACTTGTTTGAATAAAAAATTAAACACATCATCATGATCATTCAATAAATTAAATCTTTCATCTACGGAGGATAAAGCTTGATCCGACACTCAGAAAATTATCCGTGCAGAATTAACAGGAACCCTCTTATAAACAGATTAGAGTCAGGTTTTTGTTGTGATAACATGATATCTGTCCGATCCTGAGAATATATCATACATACTACATATAATTTTCTAGTAATACTAACAGCTTATGTTATTCCTGGAACATATGAGTTGCGAGTACAGAACTTTATCGTATTTAATGTATTTTTTTATTGCCAGAATATGAAACTCATATCAAACATTGATGGTCATCGGATTGATTTAACAGAATACCATTGATATACTCGATAGTAGCACATTAGATATAATAGATACAGTGTTGGCTACATAGAGTGAAAGTTGTTGCCCCTACTATTATTCAGACGATGTATCATAATTTCGAAGAAACATCACCGTCAAAGTTATAAACTTCAGAATGATGATACTGACTGTTGTGCTTACAACATCACTCCTCTACATTCAATCTCAATAATATCTTTTATATCATACCATCTCATACCCAATAAAACCACTGTTAAATTAACAATTCCACTGTAAGCGGGAGGAGCCGAATTGTACCGAAACAGCGTATTTGTATGCTACCCCGGCAGCGTGTGCGTTCATTCCTGTTGCGAAATGATTGGGAAGGCTAAAAAACTAATCAGCAAGATTATAGGATATAACAAGCTGAAAACATTATTCAAAACAAACGGAATTCTGCAAGTGAGACGATTAGCAAAGAAATGCATTGGTAAGTGCCTACACACTTATATTTCAATAATGCTGAACATACTGAGCATACTCACATACTGTGACAGGGTTGTGGTATTAGAATCTATATTCATTATCGAAATATCTTTCATGAAGTCCAGTCAAGATATTGCAAATAATATATAATGATATTTTGAAGTTTCAATACAAATTTTCAATAATTCCTGACCAAGTCAATCTTATACATACTGAATACTGAATCATCTTTACAGGTAACCAGTTCACGTTCGAAACATTTGTGTTGCTGAATTCGAAAATGTGAAGAACCACAGATTTGTTGGAGGGATAGATAATATTTGACGACTTTGTGAGAATCATTCAAACGTTAGTGGAACTAAGGTACTTTATGTAATGTATAGAAATTGAAGATGAATCTAAAAACAGTGAATATTCTGACGGAGTGGCCATGTTATAAACATCCTATGGGAAGCACTTTGGTTAGCATTTATCATTAATTTCATGCCATAATGTTTTGTTGTTCTTGTGGATTTGCAGATATATTTAGATTTCGAAAATATTTACCAGAAGGCTGCTAAAATGAACGCTAAATGGAGTTTATTTGTGAACATTGTTCAAAAGAAAATTGAAGGACAAAAACTGTGAAGCGGCTTTTATGGGAAATCAGATGTTGAAACTGTCTCCGAAGGTATAGTTTTCTCATATTATAATATTATATACGAGTATGTGCTATTGGAAATGCATTCAAACTGTATCCAAGCTTTTGGAATATTATATTTATATCATCGGAGAGACTACAAATTTCATCATATTGATGGAAATGAAGTATGTATTCCGAAAGCATGGAATAACTCTCATTTATCCTCTGCATTCCCCAATAGCACCTTGTTTGACTCTAAACTAGTCAGCAATGACTACCCTCTCGCTTTATGTGTAGTGTGTTTTCTATATATGTGTCCGAAGGGGATATTTCCTTGATGAAATATGGTAAAATATTGCAATAAATGTATATCCGAATACAGGATGAATTGGTTTTCATCAATAATGATGTATTCTCTGTATGCACAGAGACTATGGATTGATCTTTGAGTCAGCAGTAGACAGTGAAGTGTCACTTCAATTTACCAAATCATGAACTAACAATGTCACATTCGACGGTTACACACAAAAAAAAGTTGTTTGGAATCGAATGTCATATGTTCAAGCATCGGAGAGAATTCAAATAATATCTATTTTGATTGGATTAAAACATCATTCTCTCGAACGATGGAAATTTTGCTCCACCAATTACAGATTTTTTTCAATTTTCCAAATTCTAATGATTTTCACATTCTGTATGTGACAAATATCTATTCTGTTCTATATTTCAAAGGGAAAATATGCTGCCATTGTTTCGTGCCAACATCGAAGAAGACAGTGAGAATTGACTCACGAAAAGTGCATCTGAAATTTACTATCACTGATTCCCCATGATTAATTGATTACCAACATCCCTCAAAATCAAAGAGCCTATAGTAAATATGAATATATATGTTAAATGTGTTACATTTAACATATATATACATAGTACATAGAGAACATCAAAGCCTGTGTATATAACATACTCACTGTTAAGTGGTCGCAACGTATTGTTAACTCAACAGTAACTCATTCATTATCAAAATAGAATATCTGAAGCTTTGAACTGTCATAACAGTAACCTATTATCAAACCTCCAGTAGGATTGTTATATGTGCATCACAACTGTACTGGAGACAGTACAAGTCATGTTGATGAAGAGAGGTTGCAATCAACCAGTTGTAGGCTAAACAGTAACCTTGTGTTAACACTAAACTGTGAATATTCTAAGCCTGACAGTATATGTCGTCATCAAAATAATTATATAAATATTGATAATATCATGTCGATAACAACTATAACTGTAACATTCACAAATATCTACGATTAAACATATCAATGGTCATTCTGTAATTCCAATAAAAAAATCATTATATCTATAGGATACTTTCAACTTACAGTAGGTTTACTGTTATATTTACAAAATTTAAGATCTACCAAATAGGGATCTTAAGATTGTTATCTGTACATACTTTTTTCAATAATTCTACTATTGAAATTCTCTGAGTGGATATATAAAAATATACATTAATTTCAAAAGCGGTCTTCGGATCATTTATTGTATGGTCTTCGTGTTCATAATCATAACTCTTTGGAGTCTTACGGCGTCTTAGGGGTCTGGATGTGGAATTTTCAAATTAAGCCTCAACTTCTATTTTTTCGGCAATTTTCATGGCATCATTTAAAATTTCCTCAAAATCTGCGTCGGTTCTAATTTTTATCAAAAACTTCTTTAATTCCGTCAAAGCATCTGAAGCAACTTGCATATTCATATCGATGGACTGCAGAATTTGTTCACAAAATTTACTTTTGTCAAAATCATATGCCATATATTTAGTGAACAAATTAATGAAAAGGAGCATATTTTTTCTGCTAGACATTTAGCGTCATATTTTGCTTTCTCATCAAATGAAATACTATTTGATATTTCATAAAAGGCATCATAAATTTCTGGTAAATTTGTAAACAGCGGTTTGATAGCATCTATTCTGCTTGACCATCTTGTTTCAGACAATGGTTTTAAGGTCAGATTTATGACATATTTTTTCAATACATCCCATCTTTTGGTAGAGGATGAAAAATATTTATATAGTTCCTGCACAATACTAAGAAATTCAGTCGTATGATGATTGAGATTGGCAGCGTCATTAACTTTTAAATTTAGACTATGGCTAGCGCACGGTACATAGAAAGCGCGGTGATTTAGATCCAGCAATCTTTTTTGAAGACCATTATACTTACCGCGCATATTCTATCCATAATCATAGCCCTGTCCCCTTGAATTGTTTAGGTCCAAATTGATTTCGGCTAGTTTTTCTACTATGAATGACGTTAATTCAGCGCCAGTTGTATCGATAATTGGACAGAAAGCTAGGAAATGCTCCCTTATTTTTAACTTTCTATTTTCTGTGTTGAAATAGACAAATCTTATTATAATACTAATTTGTTCTACGTGTGAAACGTCTGGTGTACAATCTAGTGTTATTGAAAAATATTTATTAATTCGACATCAATTGAGAATAAAATTCATTTTTCAGCTTATCATGGGATTTTCTCTATATATGTTTACACATATTACGAGTATGTTATAATAAAGTATGTTCACAGTACGTGGAAATTATTTTATTCATTCATGTATCTCCTGAGTTCCTTTGACGTTTATCAGTTGGTACTCCTTTTCTGAACTGAAATGATTTATCACATGTTCTATCTTGAAGTTGAAACGTGATATTCCGAGTCGAAATCTGATTTACAGATCGTTCATCTTTTTTTTTGAGGATAGTTAATGAGGGGAGATGATTGAATCTTTGTAGGGTTTCATTTTTCAGCTTTTCATGGGATTTTCTCTTCTCGTTTCTAGAAAATAGAGTAGAAGTTATTGAAAATTATTGCAATATATTTGTAGTAAGGACAGATTTGGGATCTGCCCCAAAATGTCACTGCGCTTGAAATTAAACCTTTAGATACCTAAAAGAGAAATTCTCTATTGGTCAGTGACACCTTGTTTTTGAAAAAATTTGGAAATACAAATATATTTAATAAGAATAAAACCTCTACTTATCTTGGTGGACGTTTCGGGAACGAATCTGTTACCGAGTATGTGAATCATTTCACTTTGGATCTTATCTCCAAGATAAGTCGGCATATTCTTGAAATCCGAATCATTTGTTACGCGTCGTATATGTTCAGTTATTGAAAGATCGAATTTTCCTAACAGTTCAATACATTTTGAAAAATTACCATTGTTACGGTCGTATAATTTTTGGCTTTGGCCACGAAAAGCCATATTTTGTGTACTTAGAAATTGGACCACATATATTATTCTTTTGATTACATCGTACCAGCGCTGCTTTTCAGCCTCTAAAAGTCTTTGTTGAGCACTATCAATAGTGTTCTTATTTTTAAGAGCGTGACATAAATCTGTCCATTTTTTATAATTATTGAAATGAGCAGAACTTTTCTCATGTCTGCTGCAATACAAAGCTAGATGTTGCCAGTCACTAATTCCCTCGCAGAATTTATTGTTATGTTTTGATTCAAATAGCTTGCAACAAAAGCAATAAACGGAATTTTTGGACACTGAATACAGCAGCCACTCTCTGTGATACTTTTCACCGTTTCCTAAATGCCTTCCATAATAATACTCGGAAAATTTTCGCCCCGAAGAGTCACGCGGAAAGTTGTATTGTTTAATTTGTTTGATCGGATTTTCTATCAAATACTGGATCAAAGTAGAGCCATAAGATATCTACTTATTTTGGTTGTATTTTTATCACGTTCTTCTTTTTTCTTTTCCTTGTTAAATTCTGATAACCAGATAATTTCTTTTTTGTATCCTGAGTACTATCACTCATCGTGAGAACACGTTGAAACAACCCTTAACATACAAACTATATATTGTTTTTAGAGCTTCAACTCAAAACTTGATCTTATCATGAAAAATCAATGCGCACCTTGCACACACTTCTTTCAATTTCAATTGACTGATGGTTCAATTGTTTTGGCACTCCCGTTCCTTGAAGTCGGGGAATCCCCGTGACCCCACCCCGCTTGCGTCGCACGCGTCGTATCGGGTTACGTTCAGAAACCTTAAAAGAATTATCGATAATTCAGGCTTACTTCTATATTATTTTGGAGAAATTCAATCCAGACTCAGCTATGGACTTATCATCTGGGAAAATTCTTCATCGGCACGATGTGTTTTTTCAATACAAAAACGAATTATCAGGATAATTGCGAAAGTATCACCTCTAGAGTCATGCCGAAATCTGTTCAAGAAGTTCAAAATATTACCTTTAGCAGGTCTTTATATCATGGAAATTCTAGTTTTTGTACACAATATTAGAGATAATTTCATGAAAAATAATCATGTCCACAATTACAATACCAGGAACCAAAACAAATTCCATTTGCCTACGACACGATTGTCTCTGTGTCTCAATTCTTTCGAATCTCTGGGACTCAGGGCATATAATGCTATTCCAGAAAATATAAAATGTTTAAGTAATGAGAAAGTGTTTAAATATAATTTGAAAAATCTCCTCTTTGAAATTAGCCCATATACAGTTTTTTACATTTTTACGGAACTGATTCTTGTATGTAATATTTTTATTTTCATTTTATTTTAGTCATTTTACCTTATTGTCAATTATTTAAATTTGTATATTTCATGTATTCTGACTTGTCCAATGGCTTTTGTAAGCTCGTTGTGATGGATCAATAAAACTACTACTACTACTACTACTACTACTTCAATGACCTCTTTTATTGATTTGGTTATTACAAATACCTACTTGATACTTTATAAATGATATCCACCATTATTTGACTCGCTGGAACATGTACGTCCCTAAAATTTCCATCGATCAATTTTCTTGGCCGGTCATTTTTTATATTAGAAAAAAATTCGGGAAATCCACTAGAATAGCTTTCACATCGAACACTGCTACCCTTGGAGCCGGCCATTTGGGGTTGACATAATGGAACTGAAAAAACCCTCTGCGTGGAACACGTACTCCCCTAAGATTTCCATCGATTGGTTTTCTTGGCCGGTCATTTTTTATATTAGAAAAAAATTCAGGAAATGCAATGGAATAGCTGTCACATCGAACACTGCTTGGAACCAGCCATTTGGGGTTGACATAATAACATTTTGTATCTGAAGATGGCCGAGTGCCGAAACTAGTTACACAATCGATAAATGTATTTTCGTGGTCAACAGACTTGGATTTGGTTTTTTCTTTCGCAAAATACTGAGCCAATTTGAGTGTGGACGGTCTTCACGATTTAATTTGGGCCTCATTGACGGATTGATTTTGCATCTGAGCTAATTCAATTATTAAGAATTGATTTATCCCACATTTTCGAAGTTACTCAAAGAATTCATATTCAATCGAACCAGACAAACAATTGCTGATTTCGTAGACCGAAAACATTTTTGCTTTCCAATTGTGGGAGTATGTATAGCTATGTGTACTATCACAAATAATCAAATCTGATATACTTATTTTTTTTCATTAACTGATATTTTGTGTTCAGTTTCATGGGAAACAAGTACACAGCACTTGTTTGCTCTGCATTATTTGTTCTGAATTTATTATTATTATATTATAATTGCAAAATGTATCTTGTGATTATAGCTCAATTAGCAAATTGATCTGGTATTCAAAATGATTGCAAGATCATTCTGCCAATTAAGCTAATTGCAAGATTATTTTTGGCAATGAGCTTAATTTTCCTGAACTCTCACAATAACTTCAAATCCAAGATACATTTGTCAATTAGGCTGTAGTTGTGGGATGAATTGAGCTCAAATGCAAGTTGACTCCGTCAATTAAGCAGGTAATCGCAAGATAAATTGAATACATTTGAACTGATAACTGCAAGATTGATATTGGCATCAGAGCTATCCAGAGAATAAATTAGTAGGTACTTCCGAATGATGATAGAACCTAATATTAAGGAGATGGCAATTATACGTGTTTATTTGCAACTCACGTATGATGCATGACAGTTTTAATGAATATCGATATTGAAGAATTTGAGAGAACTTTCTACGAGAGTGAATGGTAAAATGCCAATCAAATTCGATTCCGGAAGTGATAGTTCGGTTTTCGTTGATGATAAAATTCAAGAGTTATTCCATGTATATCCTGGGTCGAAGGAAATTTGATATATGAAATGTCTGTGGTAGATCAGGGTCACCCACTAAGGTTAGCGAGGTACGATACTAAGGAAGCTATGAACATTACGGTTTCTGTACAAATAATTGATTTAATCGGCTACGAGAAATTGATGAGAGATATCATCATCAATTCCATATCTCCAATAACATAGCTGCGGGAAGCTAGTAGAGAAATTGTTTTTCAAATTGATTTACCTCCTATACCCTTCCTCCAAATTCGATCTACTTGAGCTCGTTTGGAAGAGAATTTCACGCTTATTTGAAAATCGACTTCATAGCTAGTTCACACCCAGCATCCTAGAATGCGCCATTCATCGTGAGTTCAGTTTCACCGATTCTTTCAATGAAATAAAATGGAATGCCACATATATTCATGAATTGGAAGAACATGAAAATAGCTATATTTTCGCAAAAATCTCGTTGTTCGACCACTTCAGATATTTAGCTCACCATCTTCTCACATCTTTATTATTGAAGATATGAAATGAAGAGTATGGAAGGAAAAGATATGAATGCAGATAGGGTTTCGTGAACTCTCGATTTCAGTTATCACAATAGTACCTCGAATAGCAATTTTTCGAGAAAATTGATTGTTCATTTGGAAAACTTGGAGATTTCCTCTATTGGCTGATTCAATCAAGAATTTTTTTCTCGATGCCGATACTTACATATCGCCCATATTTTCGTACCTCGCTGACCTTCGTGGGATACCGAGATATGCCGAGTTGGATGATACTTCTAAAAATCTGAATGAGTATGCACATGCCGTCACTCAAAATAATGATTCAAATTTGATACCACGAAAAAATGTCATGATTATTACCATTTGAATTATGACACATTTATCTAGGACACCCTGCATAAATATTCTTCCAGTTACGAGTTCATAAAAATTCAGGAAATCCAATGGAATAGCTTTCACATCGAACACTGCTACCCTTGGAGCCGGCCATTTGGGGTTGACATAATGGAACTAAGAAATCCCTCTGCGTGGAACACGTACCGTCCTAAGATTTCCATAGATCGGTTTTCTTGGCCGGTCATTTTTCATAGTAGAAAAAAATTCAGGAAATCCAATGGAATAGCTTTCACATCGAACACTGCTACCCTTGGAGCCGGCCATTTGGGGTTGACATAATGGAACTAAGAAATCCCTCTGCGTGGAACACGTACCGTCCTAAGATTTCCATAGATCGGTTTTCTTGGCCGGTCATTTTTCATAGTAGAAAAAAATTCAGGAAATCCAATGGAATAGCTTTCACATCGAACATTGCTATCCTTGGAGCCGGCCATTTGGGGTTGGTATAATGGAACTAAAAAATTCCTCTGCGTTGAACATGTACCCCTCTAAGATTTCCAACGATCGGTTTTCTTGGCCGGTCATTTTTCATAGTAGAAAAAAATTCAGGAAATGCAATGGAATAGCTGTCACATCGAACACTGCTTGGAACCAGCCATTTGGGGTTGACATAATGGAACTGAAAAAACCCTCTGCGTGGAACACGTACTCCCCTAAGATTTCCATCGATCGATTTCCTTGGCCGGTCATTTTTTATAGTAGAAAAAAATTCAGGAAATGCAATGGAATAGCTGTCACATCGAACACTGCTACCCTTGGAGCCGGCCATTTGGGGTTGTCATAATGGAACTAAGAAATCCCTCTGCGTGGAACACGTACCGTCCTAAGATTTCCATCGATCGGTTTTCTTGGCCGGTCATTTTTCATAGTAGAAACAATTCAGGAAATCCAATGGACTAGCTTTCACATCGAACACTGCTACCCTTGGAGCTGGCCATTTGGGGTTGACATAATGGAACTAAGAAATTCCTCTGCGTTGAACATGTATCTCTCTAAGATTTCCATCGATCGGTTTTCTTGGCCGGTCATTTTTATAAACGAATAGCTTTCACATCGAACACTGCTACCCTTGGAGCTGGCCCTTTAGGGTTGACATAATAAAACAAAAAAATCTTCTGCATTGAATATGTACTCATCTGAGATTTCCATCGATTCGATTTCTTTGGCCGGTAATTTTTTCTGGTACAAAAAATTCAGGAAATCCTAGCGAATAGCTTGACATCGAATACTTCTACCCTTGGAGCTGGCCTGTGTGGTTGACATAATGGAATTAAAAAAATCCTCTGCATCAAATATGTACACCTCTTAGAGTCCCATTGATCGATTTTCTCGGCCGGTATTTTTTCATGGTAGAAAAAAATTCAGGAAATCTTATCGAATACCTGTACATCTAACATTTCTACCCTTGGATCTGGGCCTTTGGGCTTGACATAATGGAACTAAAATAATATTCTGCATTGAACATTTACCCCCTGAGATTCCCATTGATCGATTTTCTTGGCCGGAAATGTTTCATGGTAGAAAAAAAATTCAGGAAATCTTATCGAATACCTGTACATCTAACATACTCTGCATTGAACATTTACCCCCTAAGATTCCCATTGATCGATTTTCTTGGCCAGAAATTTTTCATGGTAGAAAAAAAAATTAGGAAATCTTATCGAATTGCTCAACATCTATTATTTCTACCCTTGGAGCTGGCCTTTTGGGGTTGATATAATGAAACTGAAACAATACTCTGCTTCAAACATGTACCCCTCCATGATTTCCATCGATCGATTTTCTTGGCCAGCCATTTTTTATGGTAGGAAAAAATTCAGGAAATCCTATCGATCAGCTGTACATCGAACACTCCTACCCTTGGAGCTGGTCCTTTGGGGTTGGCAAAATGAAACTAAAAAAATCTTCTGCATTCAACATTAACTCTATACTATAGAAGCGTTTATTATTATTATCATTATTATTATTATTATTACTCCTCTGAGATTTTCATTTATCAATTTTCTCGGCCGGTCATTTTTTATTGTAGAAAATAAATCAGAAGATCCTATGGAATAACTTGAAATCGAACACTTTCAAATGAAACTTAAAATTCTTTGCATCCGACACATACTTCTCTAAGATCATTCCCATTGATTGTTTCCGGTAATTTCTTTTGGTGGAAAGAATCAGGAAATTCAATCGCATAACGGGAAATCGGACACTGTTTTTTACCCTTTGTGCTGGCCCCTCAGAATAACGGTGAGCACAATATATTCAATTATTTCGCACTTGGAATACAGGAAAGATCATTCATCGTATCCGTGGATGTTATAGATGAGTAGAGGAAGTAGTAATGAGCGTCGCACGAAACGAAGACTAACGCGAAAATAAAAATTGACCGGTGGTGGAAAAGTGCCGCTTGGAGCTGGCCGGCCGGGAGCTAACATGACCGCTTGGGCAGCGCGGCCCTGCTCACTCTTACTCTTAACCGAACTCGCAATATTTCCTGACAAATCTTCCTTTTTTTGCTTGTAATCATCCATTGTTCGTGTCGCCAATGAAAGATGCCTATAATATTCACTCTCTGAAGCCGCACGCTCATTTAGTTGATCTTCAACATTTTCCGACAAGCTTTCAATCTTTCCTTGAACATCCTGAAATTTTCCATCACTGGAATCATCTTATCTAACCTAATCTCAAGTTCAATGAATTGATCTTCCTCTATTTCACTTTTTTGATTTTCTCCTATTATTTTTGCCATTAAATCTGACAAAAATCCTTTAAAAAGCGTAAGCGTAATGTACCCCGTTTCCTAGTTAATAACTTCAATTCTTCAGATGCCATATTTCACCGTTGTATCATTCCCAAATTCCTAATCCTAATATACACTAATCAATAATCATTCGCCACAATATCCACTCAAACCCAAACGGAATATTGTTATGATTTCAAGCAGGTAGAAAAAGGGTGAAGAAATGGAACGGACTCACAAGTGTCTCCAGTCGCCCAGCTCACTTATCTCGTGCAGCTGTCTGCTCTTCGCCACACTTGCTCCCGAGAAGGTGAACCCACGCGCATGTTTTATTTCTGTCTCTCTTGCACAGTATACGTCACTCCGTGACAAATTTCTGTTGGCGCTTCGAGGTAAAGCGAACATTTCAGTGCGTTTATCGTTTCAAATTGTGTATTTTAGTAGTGTCGGTTCAAATTTTTTTGCTCACTTTATCTATTTGTTTATTTATATTCCATACTAAGAAACTATGGTTCATTGTGCTGTGGTGGGTTGTTCCAGTAACAATAATAAAAGATGTAAAACTGCATCGACATGTCGTTACTTCACTTTTCCTTTATCGAAGGAAACTTGCAGTCTGTGGGTGAAAAATTGCTTTCAGAAGAACAAGTTCAATCATAAACTTATTATCCTGAGGATAATAAGTCTATGAGTTCAATGTAAAGACAGCCAGAATATGTTCGAAGCATTTCTCAGACGACGACTATAGATTGCAAGTAAAACTGTTAGAATTACCTATTCAGAAATGGAAGTTGAAAGATGATGCCATACCTTCCTTAAACATTCCAATACCATCAATGAATCCAATTGTTACGCAGAAAAAGTGGAGAATTGATTTGAGGAAGCCAAAAACCTCTTTTTTAGATGTAAAATGTATTTCAAAATAAGAATATTGAACAAAACTATCAAAGAAACTTCTACAATACGAAAACGCAAGATGACAAAACTAGTGCAATAAAATGTTGAATTCATTACCTTAGATTTTTTGAGATTTTCTCTCTCATTTCAATGACTATTAGCAAAGAAATTCTCTTATAGGTGTCGTAAGTGATCCAAAATTGTTTTATTTTAAATGCATTGACATCTTGGAGTAGATAACTGGTCTGCCCTCACTACAAATAGGTATATTGAAATATTCATCATATTTCCTATTTTTATTTTTAGAAACGAAAAAAAAATCTAGAGAAATGAACATATCACACCTAGATTAACCTACACACAGTATTTTTTTTCAATTTATTCAATTCTTTTTTTCCAATTTGATTCAATCCCTTTTATGGTACCTTTATGAAATGTAATTTGTTGAGAAATGCATTATGTCTATTCGTACAAATGTATTTACCTTCATGGTTTGATGATCATTTTGTGAATTGTGTAACAACAGTGTTTCAGTGTTTTAATTCCCAATACAAATATTTATATCAAATACAACTTTATCTACTTGTGTTTTATCAGACTCATGCCCCAAATGTTCATAATTGTGACCAATATAATTACCACCATTGTAAATGCACTTGATAGTATTCACTTGACTTGAAATGATTGAAGTCAGTTGCGAAATATATATTTATTATAATTTATTTCTGAATGAATGCTTACGAACGAAACAATTATTCACATACAAAAAATAGTTCTCAATAATCTTTCTGTTTTGAAGAACGTCATGATTGTTACTGCTTCAATACCTACAAATGAATTATTTGAAATTCAGAAGATATCCAGGGGAATAACACATTTTGTTGTGTTCATTTTTATTATTTCATATATTTTGATCATTGGAATTATAATTCGAGTAACATTAAAACTCCAAAAACATTGTTATTCGATAATTCGTCTGATCAAATATATGAAAACCCTTGTTATTCCTTTTTTCAGCTTTCAATGGGATATTCTCTCCTCGTTTCTAAAAAATAAAGTAGAAGTTATCAAAAATTATTGCAATATATTTGTAGTAAGGACAGATTTAGGATCTGTCCCAAAATGTCACTGCGCTTGAAATTAAACCTTTAGATACCTAAAAGAGAAATTCTCTATTGGTCAGTGACACCTTGTTTTTGAAAAAATTTGGAAACACAAATATATTTGATAAGAATAAAACCTCTACTTATCTTGGTGGACGTTTCGGAAACGAATCTGCTCCCGTTCTCAACACAATTGAAATATTTTTCTCTTCGTAAACTTTTTTCAATGTTTCCGATTTTGACACTGAAAAGTGACAATTTGGCAGACGGAAGAATTCTGGTTACAAGGTGTTTTCATTAATTGATATCGAATTTTCCATTTTCATATTCAAGTTTCAGAAGTGGATGCCAAGTTCTATCTATATCAACTGAACAAGAAGCAATATTATTGTCTCCGTTCAGGAGAATGCAAGCAGACTCTTTGATTTTCCGTTTTTGGTTGTTGTCTTCTTCTCCTATGATCTTAATATTACCCCAATCGGCCATATGTTGTCCATTTTGTTATTCCGATTGCCGCCAATCGTATTTGTCACGTAGTGACGTCATGCGCAAAGCGTTTCGAAACTAGAACCTCGAGTGATCATATCTTTCCTCGTTATAGTATAAAGTATCATGCTTGCTCCCAACCCAACTGGTCCGCTGTCTGCCCTCTCTCTTCGATGGCTCGCTGCTGTGTGATTTCGCGTTTGAAAAACGGCGAAACGGCTTGAAGTGTACCGATTTAATTGACACTTTTCGGCTATCAGAAGGACCTTTGTCATCGACCACGATCACTGTTTCATCTTATTCGGCTCGAAGACCATAATGTTTTTGTGAATAAAGCAATTCGTTCCAACTTATTACTATTTATTACACAGTGTAATTTCTGCTGGTTCTATACATGAAACAGTGTGCCAATATAAAACAATAGACGCGATCCCTAAGACATCTCGTGGTCGACTGGTGAGTGGTCGACTCTTCTCCATGATACCATGATGCAAATAAAGACTGGTGTCTCAACTCCCTATACCCAGCCACTAGAAAAAGTTGTAGACCTTCGCCTACTTGATTTTGTCGGATTTCAATACCTTACTAAGGCTTCCCAAGATCGAAACTAGGTGGCGTCACCTATGCCGATCTCGAAGGTTATCTTGGAAATGCTGGAAACACGATGTGGATTTGAAATTCAACATAAATGTAAAAACTGAACTGTTAGCTATCCATCACTGTCAGGTATCCGTCATTATCAGTAAAAGCGGATTTGACTTCACCGGATCGACGATCGTATCGCCATCTATACTCAAGTGGTGCGGCCTTAGTGAGGTCGTTTGACAGGTCTACATGTTTTGGAAAGAAACAATTGAAGAGTTATTTCACCATCCTATATCCACCTTGCATGATACTATAACGAGGAGAGATATGATCACTCGAGGTTCTAGTTTTGAACCGCTTTGCGCATGACGTCACTACGTGACAAATACGATTGGCGGCAATCGGAATAACAAGGGTTTTCATATATTTGATCAGACGAATTATCGAATAACAATGTTTTTGGAGTTTTAATCTTAGTGGAATTATAATTCCAATCATCGAAATATATAAAATGATAAAAATGAACACAACAAAATGAGTTATTCCCCTGGATATCTTCTGAATTTCAAATAATTCATTCATAGGTATTGTAGGAGTAACATTCATGACGTTCTTCAAAACAGAAAGATTATTTAGAACTATTTTTGTATGTGAATAATTGTTTCATTCGTGAGCATTTATTCAGGAATAAATAATAATAATGACTGACTTTCATGAATCATTTCAAGTGAAGTGAATACATAAAGTGCATTTACAAGGGTGGTAATTATATTGGCCACAATTATGAACATTTGGGGCATGAGTTTAATAAAACACAAGTAGATAAAGTTGTATTTAATATAAATATTTTTATTGGAAATTGAAACACTGTTGTTACACCATCATAATCAGTGCAATTATTTTCAAGTATTTAGATAATTCACAAAATAATCATCAAACTATGGAGGTAAAAATACATTTGTACGAATAGACATAACGCATCTAATAAGGAATGATGGGTTTAAAATTTTTCAACAAATTACATTTCAGATAGATACCATAAAAGAAATTGAATCTAATTGGATAAATCGAATTGAATAAATTGAAAAAATACTGTGTGTAGGTTAATCGAGGTGTGATATGTTCATTTCTCTAGATTTTTTTTCGTTTCTAAAAATAAATATAGGAAATATGATGAATATTTCAATATACCTATTTGTACTGAAGACAGATCAGTGATCTGCTCCAAGATGTCAATGCATTTAAAATAAAACAATTTTGGATCACTTACGATACCTATAAGAGAATTTCTTTGCTGATAGTCATTGAAATGAGAGAGAAAATCCCAAAAAATCTAAGGTAATGAATTCAAAATTTCATTGATGGTATTGGAATGTTTGGGG
Source organism: Gastrophysa polygoni (assembly GCA_963576655.1). NCBI lineage: Eukaryota > Metazoa > Arthropoda > Insecta > Coleoptera > Chrysomelidae > Gastrophysa > Gastrophysa polygoni. Next base: position 22,098,552 of record OY755083.1, read on the forward strand.
AAGGTATATATGGCATCATCTTTCAATTTCCATTTCTGAATAGGTAATTCTAACAGTTTTTCTTGCAATCTATAGTCGTCGTCTGAGAAATGCTTCGTACATATTCTAGCTGTTTTTACATTGAACCTGTTCTTCTGAAAGCAATTCTTCACCCACAAACTGCAAGTTTCCTTCGATGAAGGAAAAGTGAAGTAATGACATGTCGATGCAGTTTTACATCTTTTATTATTGTTATTGGAACAACCCACCACAGCACAATGAACCATAGTTTCTTAGTATGGAATATAAATGAAGTAAGCAAAATTATTCGAACCGACACTACTGAAAAACACAATTTAAAACGATAAACGCACTGAAATGTTCGCTTAACCTCGAAGCGCCAACAGAAATTTGTCACGGAGTGACGTATACTGTGCAAGAGAGATAGAAATAAAACATGCGCGTAGGTTTACCTTCTCAGTTATAGTATCATGACTCTTCTCTCGTCGTCCTATGACGGGAATAAAAGCCGGTTGAGCAGTCGCCAGTGGCGTAGCATTCATTTTGAAGTTGAACAGCCTTCGATTCTTCCGAATATTTTGGTACAAGCATATAAGCGCCGCTTCCGAAGATTCGTAGATGACTGACGTTTGGCTTCTTCGAGTGCCATAATTCGAATGGTATTTTACTTGTTGCTTTAGTGGGGAGCCTGTTTTGTAGATAATTAGCTGTATGGATTGTCTCTCCCCAATACTTGATGTCAAGATCGGTGTCAAAAATCATGCATCTCGACATTTCGAGTAGAGATCTATTTTTTCTTTCGGCAATCCCGTTCTGCTGCGGCGAATAGGGTGCGGTATATTGCATGAGAGTTCCGTGTTTTTTCAAGTATGACTGTAAACCTTTATAGACGTACTCCCTTCCTCGATTTGATCTGATTATTTTGGGCACTTTATTGAACTGAGTTCGTGTCATCTTTATGAACTCTTTTATTATCCCGGCCGTTTCGTCTTTATGGCGCATCAGGTATAGATATGTATACCGGGAGCAGTCGTCTATTGCAGTAAATAAATACCGCGTAGCTTCCTGCACCCGGCCGCATATTTCCGTATGGATGAGATCGAGTACTTCCTTCGTGTCCGTCTTAGATTCTTTTTGGGAACGGCGAACGTGTCATTTTTCCTTTAATGCAGCACTCGCACGTTTCATCCTGCTCTCAATCTTCTACCTGGATTCCCTTCGACCATAAAACAAATTTATGGTCGAAGTGGATTCCAGTGGCCAGTCGTTTCTCCGCTGAGCTTTTAATTGGTCCCGAGTACTGATGGACGAACCGCCTGTGCCACACGTGCACGCAGTTTCCGGAGCATTCCTTGTTTATCGCTCTGGCAATGCATACTTTTTCAGTGCTTAGGTTATATAGGCCCGAGTATACTTTTGCTATAGCAAATGTTTTCTCGCCCTTTATGAGCATGCAATGAATTTGAGCCTAATCCGGAACGAAGAGCACGTCTTCCACTCTTACTTCCGAAATTTTTCCAAAGGCGTTTGTACAATTTATGGCCACGGTCCCAACACCTTTCACTTCTAGGCTGATTTTCTTATGCTGCAAATCTGTCATTGTAGCGCGGAGGCATTACTCTGTATTCACAAGATAGCAGTATTCGTCCTTTTCATCGACTGTCACTTTATTGGTTTCATTATCTTGTTTTGCCAAACTGTAGACTTCGTACACTCACTTTCCACGTGTCCGTGAATTTTGCAGAAAAAACATATCCCTTTGGAACTTGTACCTGATGTACTTGATTCAGAGCTTGGATTGCTCTTGTAGGTAGCTTTCATAGCTGTTTCGTCAGATGCATCGCTTCTGGCTTCCCGAGAGTCCTTGCGCCACATATATTCGTCGATTAATTTTCCTTTGACGAAATCTAGCGTAAGGTCCTTTTCGGGCCTGCCCTCTAGAGCCATAATGAGAGTGCCGTGAGACTCGGGTATACTGCACATCAAGATTCCTACAAGTGTGCTATCGTCTATAAATTGGCCCATGCCAAAAAGTCTGATATCTGATATCGTAGTGATGTGTTGAATCATATCGCCGCCCTCTAGTCTTTTAGAGTGGTCCACTGCTCGCGTGCTGTTTTGGCATTCTTTATGAGCCTTAGTTGGCTGTCCTCTACCAGCAGGCCGATGGTAGCTTGAGCCGCTTCAGCCTTGGCGGTCCATGCGGCGTCAACTTGTTACGGGCAAATATTGAAACGTCGCCCTGTATAGGACCAGAAACGATAATTCGCCCATGAATCCCATTAGGACTACACTGCTATGAGTAATAATCTCCGAACAACAAACCCACAATGATCGAAGGTAATAATCATGCTCAATGATCTGGTACATTTGAGATCCAATCCATTGTCAAGCGATTTCGATTCTTACTGAAATATCAATTTATTCAAAATTTTATAAACATACAGTGTATCCTAATATTTCGGCATCTAATTCTCTCTCTTCAATTCATTATAAAGTGCGAGGGGTACGGTGAGAGGTAATATACCGTACGGGTGAGAATAGTAAATCATCATTTTCGGGGATTCCACAAGTTTCACATTGTTGCCAAGTTGTGTCAGAGCAATATCCGTGGTGGAAAGTGTTTTTTTGATATGGAGATTCTCGAGTCTTTCTTCTTCGATTTGCAGTTTTGTGTCCCGATTAGCTACTTCAACCAGAGCAGATTCAGGTAGATATTATTGTGCTTCGACATTTCGTTTTGTGAATGGTGTGCCATATTGGTGTTCGTTATTTTGAGGATTTGTGGGCATCTAATTCCTAGTCTAAGGAAAATATTGCCATTATCGTTTATCGCTGTGAGATACTTGGTTTTGACCACCCTTACAAATATCACATTTGTGGATTTTCGTCGAAAACACGTAAGTTTAATTTGAACTGCTGAAGTCACATTTTGTACATGGACTTCCATTAATTTTAGAATATCTAGGATCGTTCCATCAAGAAAGACTCAGAGAACCGCCTATCTTCGAACAGGGTTCCTCCGACGGCATTTCTTATGCTAATCGAGTCCTGTCAGTAGAAGCCGGCATTCCGGGAATCCAGGACACCTAGTATAGAGATTACCTATTCGACCCAAAGTACTTTTTATTAGAAGAAGTGAAGCAACCTCAAGAGTTTGTTAGCTGGGAAAATAAGATAAGATCTTTCTTTTTTTTATCAAACTAAAATTGTGAACCAACTCAACCGAAGCTTTCATTCATCACAATTATTACCATTTTGGCAAAATATCTCATTTATACGTGCGAAAATAAGGTATAATTTTGGATGTTGATTCTGTGAGCCATATATAGCTATACTTGGTGCGTCATTTCGGATCTAAAAAAAAATCCAGAAATCTGTAACAATACCTCTATACCTATTTGATTTTTTTTTGTTGTGATCTATCCACAATCAATATATTTCGGCTGTCTGGCTATTTTCTCTAGTTCTTTCGTTTATCTTCCCGTTTAGGTACTCTTTAGCATCGCAGGGTGAGGGCAAGCGGGTGGCGCCTTTATATAAATTCCTTCTTTAATTATCTCATGAACGTTTTGCATTCAGTTGAACCCACGATTCGCGATTGAGCTAACTGGCAACCCTGGCTAAAGAAATTGAGAGAACTCGCTATAGATATTTTTTTTATCATCATAGGATTGAAATGATCAGAACAATCATTATTTAGGTAGCTTTTGTTGTCACCATTATTAAAAAAAGCCAGGACCGCAACAAACTGGAGTTGCTGGCTCTTCTATGACGACACCTCACAATTTGTCCCTCATCAACATGTGCTGGAGTTTATAGGTCCAGGTTGAATAGTTTTCGCTGTTGAGTTTTTGGACAGTGGCACGTACAACTTCCGTCATCTTCAACCTCACGGGGATTCACTGTCACGTCAGTATACTTTTAACTTCACCTGTCTTCAGTATTACTCATTCATTTAATTTTGTCTTCATCTCACACTAGAGCCTGGGCCCATAACCTGTTAGAAGAATATGGTGGAATGTACATTCATGAGAGCTTCATTTGAACATCCACCACAGTCTATCTTCACCCAAACAGTACTCTAGTAGAACGAAAGAGAACGTGAATGGTAAATGTTATATATTTTGTACCTATATCATTGATAGTACATCAAAATCAGCGATGACAACATTTTCCAATTATAGTGACACACTCAACTGCCAAAAACTGGACATACAGTATGTTGTAACCTTCTTTTCTTATAAGAACAAATTGCACTGTATATATACATATTCCTTACCAAATACACTGAGTCAAAAGTGTTACTTTGCGAACGGCAGCTCTTCGCCAGAGAACAGATAAGTGGATTCGTGGTGTGTGCAGTTCAAGTTTCTGGACGCCACTCAATTTATATATGAAGTTATACTACTTGGATACTTGAGAAAACCAAATACTTGGAACTCACTAGTTAGTATAGTACTTGATTTGGGAAAGTGTTCATGGATATGCAACAAGACAAATTAGAGGAATGAAACGACAAATTTTCAGGACCTAATTTAATATACCAAATGGACAAGGCACAAATGGATTAATGAGGAGGAAATCATTCTTAGTATGGTGTTTGATAGATAATAAGATGCATATGAGGCAGGTGTAAGGGTCGTCAAATAATTGCCTAATTCCAATATGTTGAATCTCTATACATCTACATAAAACAATTGACGATAGAAACTGATCATAACCCATATTAATGACGCAGGGGGATAATAATGCAATCAGTTGACAAGACTGGCAGATATAACCGCTGTCACATAGTACTATATGGGAGAGCTTCACAGGGCGATTGTCATATAGGTAATATAGTATGTACAAATATTATATAGAGTGAGTTATATGCAAAATATTATATGAAAATGTTGGTCACCATTGAAACCTAACAAAAACCTGATGGTTACGTGGTCCTCTTCAAAAATCCAGATCACCCCTATCACAGGCCTCTTGGTATATGGATGGCAGCATGGTTAATACTGCGGGAAAAAAAAACGATCAAGCTCCTCCACTGATCTCCGGGGCTGGATTCCACTGCCACTCCTCCTAGGTATTCCTCCCTGGCGTGACGGCGAGACCAAACTCAAGAGATCAGCTCGGGTGTGGATATGACCACATAGTCAGCACGACTTGTTAGTGCTTGCTGATGCTCAATGCATCTAAAAGCTCCTAACGCCTCCTAACGCCCTAGTGAAAGAAATAGTTTCTATTACCTCGTGTTCAGAGACACATGAAACAGTTGTATGAACCATATTCTGGAACATATTGAACCACCAACATCAACATCAGCCGTACTCACCTTCTCAGAAGGGCATTACACAAAAAATTAGCATGCCGGTTGGCCTTGCTACTGAGCTCTCGGGCTCCCAAGTGGACAGTCTCCAGGTGGCAACATCAAAACTCCCAACGACTTAGATTTCAGCAAAAATGAGTATGCTACGCGCAGAGAGCGTTAAAACACAAATCCCATGGGTAATCTGACCAAGTCAAAGGAAAATCTCACTTCACTGAAACATGCGTCTGCTTACTTCAATGGCCACCGGGAAAAAGCCATGAGGCAGGAATCAGACGATGCCTCCTTCCTTCTTTCGAATTCTCGAAAAACAAAAAAACAACTTCCTGCCAAATTGACATAGATTAGCGCCGATTTTAAAATCCTCCCATACCATTGGTTGAGAGAGTGGTCATGTGCAACTTGACAGAATTATTACCAACTACTGGGTAAAATTCCTAAATACCAATGGTTAAGAAGATAACCAACCACCGCTAACCATGCACAAATTGACAGGGTTAACCTTCTGTCAATCCGGTTCGGTTGGGTCTAGTCCTGACCTGAAAGTGTGACACTGACGCTGACGGCTTGCTTCAGGATAATATAACCTATTTCGTTCAACATAACTCCCCAAAACATAACAGAATAATTCCGACAAATGGGACTCTTTCAGAATGAAAGGCCACCAAATGGAACCTGAAATAGTCAAGAAATGTAAACCTAGTCACTTTGGAGAACACTACAGGTGAATCAATCGCCTATCTCGAGTAAGATTCAATAGCAACTCACATCTCCCTTATTTTCAGAACTATGTGTTGGATCGTCGTTCTGGCAAGTGTACAAACTAGGTAGAGGGAATCTGAAAAGCCAGTGAAACTTCCCAGTCAGAATATGTATGTGCTGACGTCACACTAATCGGGCATATTGACATTAAGTAAATGTTTATAACATCTTTATGTAAAAATCATTCTATAGTAATAGGTATCTGTTTGTTCATTATTTCAGTATTATTGTTATAGGTTTCTAAATCTTTTACTGCTCTGTTCTGTATAACTAGCAATTGCTTGTGATATTTTTATATATGTATATACTTATGTGATGTAAACATTTTTTATGTGTAATTGAGATGTTTGTATATTAGGCTTACCTATTTTAAATAAACTACTACTACTACTACTACTACAATAAACCTGTGAACCTCTTCGTGCAAGACTACTTATTGGTTGTTGACTTAGTGTTCTCTGCGAGTACTACCACTACTTGACTACTAAAGGGACTACTTAACAAAAAAACAAATCTATGTTCAACTCTACTAGAGTTAATATTTACAATCTAATATCAAAATGGCTTTCTAAATGTATTATAGCAATTTCAAACGCTACAATGTTACAGTAATACATTCGAACTGAACTTCGAGTGTGCATATCGTTGTTTTTCCAACAAGACATATTCGTTCACCACGGGAACAGAAGAGTGATTGGGATAATATTAACAGGATTAGGAAACAACGATGTACGGAAGACTGGTGCAGTCACTGATGGTGTTTTATTTCATTCCGGTTACGAAACTCCCCAGAAGATGACGACATACAGTACACAGAGTAGCTGTACCAGAGGTTTCCTACATCGTTAAAGAAACGAAAAACTGATTAACCACCCGAAATTAATGTGAAACTTCCTTAGTCATCACGACATAAGTTCCGACTATGTTTGTATGTCATACTCATATATTTTATGACAGAGACAACATCACCTACTCTTGTATCAACACGGCTGGCTATATGTTACGTCGCCACACTGTATATAGACAGACTGATCAGGACTCGGTATATCGGATGATGGCAGTGCTGTCAGGAGACATTAAAAAAATGAAAAACCAGTGCCGAATTTCAATAAAAGCGACGGTATAAGACGACCAGACGACTCTACATTTTTGGTCCTTCGACCTACTAACAAGTCCTGTGGAAGATGGGTAGACAGTCTGAGCCGGGATCAATTCGCAGACAAGCAGCTGGATAAAGGTACCTGAAAAAGGATATCGTGTGGCCACCAGGCATAACAACAACGGGTATCCAACAAAAAAGTGACAACATTGATATCACGTCAAAGAATCCTAAAATCACTGAAGATATCCAGATTTGTATGGCCCAGAACAACGAGAACATCATAGAACACAAATCGATTTCATTTTCTGAGACAAGCAGTGAGCAGTGAAAGCTTTCGGATGGTTAGACATGGAAAATAGGAGAAAACTACATGCTGCCACTTCATTCCACGAAATAATCATGGAAAAAAAGCCTCATTACCTACATGAGAAGATTTCTTTCAGAACTGACGTGTATAATCTTAATATAAGGCACAAAGGCCGACTTACCCCTCCAATATTTCGTTTAGAGATTTTTCGAAGATGTTTCACGTACCAGATATATGCAATGTATAACGGCATTCCTGATTCAATCGAACAGAAAAAAAAATGATTTCACTGAATTTCTTCTGCGGTAACTGATTCTGACATTCAAGCCACCTATTTCATACCTATGTTAAGATCACCCCTAATCATAACTATCATTTAGCGATTATATTGTTTATTATTATTATTTTTTTTAAATTTATCTACCAATTGGAAAGGAAAGATTACCTTCATTGAGTGATATGCTCAAGGTTGGGTGGAAGAGCAATTTCCATGGTGATTCGTCACTATTGAAATTGAACTTTAATTTCCTTCCAAAGTTATATTTTCATTCAAATGACTGTACCGTTGAAGAGGAAGAAAATAATAAAGACGATATTATTATTATTACTATTATTATTATTAACTACAGAGAATTCGGTTAGAAGTTGAATATGAGAAAGCAAAACATGCCATAGAAAATGAAATGCTGAAGGAACATTTAAGCATATTAGAGATGGAACATCAGGTTAAAGAAGCGAACCTATTGGAAAATCCAGATGAAAAACGAGAAGTACCAGATGAAATCAAACGGTCAATATTGAACAGAAATGTGCAGTCAACCTCCCCTCATCTTCGTCGGTGAAGTCAAATGTCCAAAGATGGGTAAACTCTATTGATTCAAATCAACAATTAGAAGAAAATATTCAAATTTTAAGAAATGAACCCCAAGCGCTTCAGAAGGAATCGGATATTGCTCAACTCTGTGATACCCTGAATAATGTTCTGAATAGAGTTGCTTCTACAAGCTCAACTATCCCAACTCCACGACCTGAGAAATTTCTCACTCGCAATACTGTAGAAAAAGATTTTCCGTTTTTTGATGGTAGACCTGAAGAATGGTCAACATTTATTTATCAATTCAGAAGATTTTCATCACTTTGTGAATATTCAAATGAAGAATCCATGAGATCCATGAGCTCAGTAGAGAGTATGTTGATGTCTCCAGATAATTTGAACCAAGTAATCAGGTCTCTGGAAATGCGATTCGGAGGCCCGTACCAAATCATAGATGCTCTTTCGTAGAAAACAAAACATTCGCCATTGATTCGAGAATATGACATGGAAGAACTGATTAATATCTCAAATCACTGTTTACAGTATGATTTCAGACAAACAGAATGTGTCAGAAAAACATTTCTTCCTGCAATGACTAGGATTCAAACATTTGAAACATAGGTTTTGATCCTGAACATATCTCAGTCTATCGCTACGGTCTTTGCCAAGAAAATTTCACAGCTGAACAGTTCTGGTCTTTTCTGGACAATATTCATAACCTTTTCTTTCCTTTCTGAAAATGAATGTTTTCACTTCGGGGATATAGGGGTGGGCTTATCCCCTGTATAATGAGAAATGAAACAACTCTGAACTTGTTTTTGGAAATTGTGTTCTCGGTTTTTATATTATTTTTTTGAATTTGTGCAAATTTGCCAGATGATAACAGTATCCTCAAACTCTTCGCCTCCAAATCCGAAGATACAGTATCACTTTGAATAGTTTGGTTTCTTCATATTTCAATACTGAAAATAAATCACTTCTGGTGAAGTAATGAGACAATATACAAGTGAGATTATGAAAAAAAAGTATGGAATATTTAAAATTTCGTGGAATTAGATGGCGAAAGTACCGGAATAAATAACTAAAAATTTCGAATCATTTCTACAGTAGATAGATATATTTGAAAATATATAAAGTTACATAAAATTAGCTATGACTAACTACTTATACTGAAAAATATATTTCACTGGTATAATTTAATAAATAGAAAAATATGTACATACGGGTATGTTCAATTACTAAACTGGTGATTCATAGGGTTGGAATATATTTCAATATATCGAATTTTGAATTGAAAAATATCCTAACAAAATTTCTTCAATTGTTCTGTGAATTTCGAGAACTATTCCAGAAGGTGTGTTTTCCGATCCAAATTATAGATTACCTAGACTCGGATCTGGCAACGTATAATTCCAACTCTACAATGAGTCAAATACACAAAGTGATCAACATTGATATGCTGCTGGAGTTGGAAATATTAGAAAATCAGAAATTGAAGTTTCATAAGTTATCTAATGACTACAATGATATTTTCCATTCATTTTCTCACATGAAATAGGACATGAATATCATACAACCTTATACTTAAAGTTCAACTCTCAGGCACCTATAATTGGATGAGTATGAAATTCAGATGAATGATGAATATAATACACGACCTTTGAATTAGTCTTAATACTTAAGGATATGACACAAGTTCCATCAACAATATTTCATTTATGTTGGAAAAAGTCGAATTTGTTGAATACATATTAATGAAATTTTGAAAAAAGTCTCTCTGTAAAACAATGTTTCTTGACGTATGAACTTGAACCTGATCAATTCAATCGTCAAGTCGATCGTTCTGAATTGATCGATTCAGAACAATGAGTAACATCTTCTCATGAAAAGAAGGGCCTGTTCGCTGTGTTTTCATGAACTACAATATTGTACACTAATGGAGATTGTGTAGCACTCAAACTATTCGGTGATTCTGTTGTACCATTCTTTCCATCGGCACTGAGTGTAATGTAGGAATTTGTAGTGCACAATACATTTTTTATGCAGACACACCGAACAAACCTGAATATTTTAGAGTAGGTATGAATTGTTCATGAGGTTTCGATATAGTAAATAATGGCAACTCCAGATTCAGATCTTAAGACAACATGCAGTTTTGATTGTTATCCTTTTACTTTCCTAATGCATCATGGTATTCGTCTCTCGGAAATTCTGCCCATTTAGATAAATCTATTCCTGGAATTATTCCCGAACGACAAGGGACTCGTGGATTTCTGAAATGAAAGAATATTTGAAATGATCTGTGAAATCAGGCACAGTATGTCATCCCAAGATGGTGTCCTGAACGTGGAAGATTGACATGATAATTATGCAAGTTATTTACAAAGATTAAGACCTGATGGTCTAGGTTCTGTCCAAGTAAACCTAATTTGAAGTGCGTAATATTGGATCGAGAAACTCCGGAACGACCTATTTAGCTTTGGCAATAGGAGACTTTCAATTGTCCAACTCAATGCATTGACAGGTTTACTCACCTACATCTCCACATACATAAGAGCTCACCTGAAAGCCGTTCAACACAAAATTACGATATCCAAAGTAAATGAAATTAGTTTTCTTCCATATTCATCCCTTTGTTACAGAACAATAATTATAAGAAGCTCATACGAAAGAAGAGGGGAAGGAAAGGTAGTATAAAGGATGTAACATAAGTAGTTGAAATATTCAAATGATTATTCGTGGATATTCTTGAGAAAAAATCTATATACACTTGTGTCCGTAAATGCTTCGTTTCGCATACACAGGGTGATGAAATTGATTTTTTTTCGTGTTTTTTCGAAATTGCGTTTTCATTATTCATTCAAAATTGCCCTAACTTTTTTGACTGATGACTATAGACACTTTCCATGAAATAACCTCATTCCCACATCATCCTCTTCATAAGTTAAAGAGACTTCCTCAACATCGCTGGAGGAGATCGTTTCCAAGATATTTACAGTTTTCTATATCGATGGACGTTTCTTAGCTCCTACGGCGCCTAGTGAAGTTGCTGAGAACGTTAAAAAAACTAAGTACATGGTAGATCCAGTCTGAATAATTCGTTTTATAGATACAGATTGTTGAAATTCTTTCAAAACATCGTTTTGGTTTTGGTCATAAGTTTTTTGCAACTGGAGTTATTCTCATCAAACATCAAACGCAGACTCATTTCACCAAAATTATCAGTTCCTACCCCAAAAAAACCCCGGGTATTGAACTTATTTCTTATTTCTTGGAAGAGTAGTTTCGAAAAAACAAACAATTTCATCACCTTGTATTTCCAAAACTGAGCATTTCCGGGTACGCATTTTTATAGACTTTATTTTTACTTAAATTTTCAATTGACTCAGGAATCATTTGGATATTTTAACGTAGGTACTTCATACGACGTACGTATACGAACCACTGAAGTCACAGTCAAGGAATTTCGACAAGTGTCCCCACGTTTACTTCGAAACTCACAGTAGATATGCAGTAGCATAGTCGAATTCGGCATATGTTCTAGAGTGAGATGGATAAAGAACATTTCCCCTGTGATTTCACCTCATTCTAGACAGTGCTTTAGCAGAGAGAAAAACACAACAACAAATTCTGTCGACCCGGTCGATGCGCACTTGAAATAAAACAATTGAACTCCTGCCACGAAGATCAAGGGTTCCAACGCTAAGCGACTCTCCATTGGTTGCCAAAGCAGAAATTTAGATTCTAGTCGAAATGAAGAATTGCCATTCTTCATTTTGACTAACATTTTGATATGACTCCAATGACTCGAAAGATCATACTTACATTTCGTGGTCTGGTAACACCATAGGGTACAGTTGAATGGTATCTATCAAATCTGTGTTGTCACAAATAATCCTAGCTAATCTCGCTTTCCTGACTTCTTGAAGTTGTTCGGGAGTGAAGGATGATGGCTGATTCGGCAATTCGTACCTAAGCAGATATCGATTACAGCATAATTATAGCACAATACGATTTTTTCCTATGACTAGTTTGCCGGAAATCTAATATGAGCAAAGGCATGGGTTCCCAAAGATATGTTCATTTATTTTGCCTTTTTCCTCTTCTTTGAATCGCTTATGTTTGTGAGTTCATTGATCTAATGAACTAGCTATTGCATCGATGTTCTTATTCCTGCTAGCAACCTTTCACGCGTTATTTTGTCATCCCTATGTTTCAGGAGAATACTTTCGTTTGTGGTTAAACTATCATGAGCTATATATTCCCAATCATATTATCGATCAAATCTGTCTCCATGTACAGGCTGTCCCATTTTCGATGTCCTTACGGGATATCTCGCTTATTTTTGAAGATACAGATTTGCGGTTTTCGCGAACGTTGGCTACTTTTTTGTGAAACTCACGAAACCGTTGGACAAAATTTCGATAGCCCGCTTCGTTCCTGAGATACTGGGCGAAATTGAAAATATTGCATTTTGGGACCCCCCTGTATCTCAGCTATCTTTCAACTCAGAAAAAAAGGAAGAACTGTTTCTTTCACAATTTTTCACGTAGAATCCAGTGGCGTGGTCAGATTTTTTTAATGAGCTGTCGTTATTCAGATATAACCCAAAGTTATGTTTTTTTGAATAGAACACCCTGTATATTTTTCAATAATTGAAACAAGAAAGCTTTGCGCTTTTCAAAAATATATAACACTTATATGATATTCCTAGTATTAGTCCTGTATTTGGATAATTTTCAGTTTTTTATGTAGGTGTCTTATGAATAGGCCTTGTAAAAATGTGGCAACATTATTCACTTCACAAATTTTCATATTTCCCTTATTGCTGACATTGCTGACACACTTACCACATTTACCAATATTCAGTACTATTAATTGACTATGAAAGCCGTGGACCTAATTAGTAGGTAGCTATGAGAAAAAAACACAAATGCAGATTGTTTACAATTCTTGTCACCTACCTGTCAAAGTTTACAAATTTTTTATACAATGGCGAATAAGAATCCAGGATATCAAAACTACGAGAAATTAGATATGGTTGGGATATATTACCAAGTTGGCTTCAATGCAAATCAAGCGAAGGACCTATATCTTGAAAGGTATTTAAGTTATAGGAAAGAAAATGCAAAAAAACGATGAAATTAGTGTCCTTGCAAAGGTAGAAGAAAGCAATAATTATACTCCTTGCAGAGAAATTGAAGAATCATTTGGCATTCCAAAGACAAGGGTTTCCAAGATATTGAAAGAGAACAAATATACCCCCTAATACATACCACAAACTATTCATTATTTGAACCCGGGTGATGCTGTGAAGCGCATTGAGTTTTGTAGATGGTATATCCAAAAGACCGAAGAAAATATAAATTTTGGGCGTTCAGTGGTATGGCCCGATGAAAGCCATATAAGTAGCGCTGGAATATTCAATCGAAATAATCATCGTTATTGATCAAATGAAAATCATCACGTTACGGTGGTTCGCCAACAGCAAGGCAGATTTGGCTTTAATGTATCTTGTTTCGTTTATGGAGGAATTATCGAATTTTTGACGGTAATTTGAATCACCAAAGATATTTGGAAATTTTAGATGATTGTCTTTCTGAACTACTTGACGAAATTCCGTTGGCTCAATTCAGACACAGTTTCTTCCAACAAGATGGCGCACCTTGTCATAACGCAGGTGCCATCAGGCTTTATCTTGATGAAATAGTTCAAAACCAGTGGATTGGTAATAATGGTCCCATTCACTGGCCGCCAAGGTCCCCTGACTTATCGATATTACATTTCTTCTTATGGGGCTATATAAAAAATAAAATATATCACACGCGGCATGAAAATCGAGATTCACTGATGAATGCTACGAGAGAAGCTTTCGAATATTTATGTATGAGACCTATATATATTTTTACTCCGGTCGATTGACGCTATCCTCAGAAGATGTCGGCTGTGTCTTCAACAAAATGGGCAGCAATTTGAACAAAATTTATAAGACATTTTCAACAGGAGAAAAATTTATAGAATTGTTTTGTAGTAGTGTTTGAATTTATTGTTTTATCAAATTGTTTTATGTTTTATCAAATTGTTTTCATCAAATTGTTAATTGAATAATCATGTTAAATGAATACTTCTCATTCTACCCTATATAAATGAGTGCTATTTAATTATTGCGCCAGAATATCTATTCTGAAAGTAGAAGTTATTCGTCTTGACTTGCCATAAAAAACTGAAAATTACCCAAATACAGGACTAATACTCAAAATATCATATAAGTGTTATATATTTTTGAAAAGCGCAAAGCTTTGTTGTTTCAAATATTGAAAAATATACAGGGTGATCTATTTAAAAAAACATGACTTTGGGTTATATCTAAATAACGACAGCTCAATAAAAAATCTGACTACGCCACTGGATTCTACGTGAAAAATTGTGAAAGAAACAGTTCTTACATTTCCTCTAAGTTAAAAGATAGCTGAGATACAGGGGGGGTCCCAAAATGCAAAATTTTCAATTCCGCCCTGTATCTCAGGAACGAAGCGAGCTATGAAAATTTTGTTCACGGTTTCGTGAGTTTCACAAAAAAGTAGCCAACGTTCGCGAAAACCGCAAATCTGTATCTTCAAAAATAAGCGAGATATTCCGTAAGGACATCGAAAATGGGACAGCCTGTACAAAGCAATAATAGTTCACATTATAGTTTGTAGTCTGTAGATGACGCCATTATTTCACAATTATCATGCGTTTGAAATTCCATGGTGTCTATGAAATCATTTCATCATGATCCCATCAAATATACAGCAATTAAATTCTTCTGAATTCAAAAAAGTCTATTAATGTTTCGATTTCGTTTTATTGCAAGTTTGGAAGAACTACAGTTCTCACTATTTTCAGTTCTGCCACCCTGAATTCAGTCGATTAGTAAGTAGTGCTGCTCTCTTCAGGAAAACTATCAAGTCATACATCATCGAGGTAGAGCGATTAGGTTTACTTTCTTAACATAGCATTGAATAGTTTGTTGCTCACCAAAATCTGTCGCCTCTTCGAGAGTAGCTGAATTGTGTAGCAATGATACATGCGAAAGTTGGTCCGAGCATGCTTCCTGGTAGAGGCTTTTCTGATACTCCTCCTGACCACAAATCCACATCGTTTGGATGCCTATATGAAATGAAGGTAACGATTATTCTCTACGCTCAGAGTTTATTATTATCAAGACATCCATTTAGTTCTCTAGAAGTTTCCTAACATTTGAAAATTTATATTCTTTCAAATATTTCGATTGAGATAGTAGATCGTGTATTCTTTCAGCAATTAGCAATAGATTTTGCAATCCTGTATCTATCCTATATAACATAGTGTGACGAAGCGTGAATAATAAAAAACAGCCCCAAGCTCTAGAAAATAATCGAAAATATCAAAAGAGGAATGGCAATGTTTATAAAAGCAGATATAACAACGAAGTGGTCAGACAGCATTTAGTGTATCGAGCTGGAATTGGAAATAAGTATAGCTGTTTTTTTCACGATTAAAATTGTTCAATGAATACATCAACAATTTTTCAATGAAACGATGATACATTTTCAGAAATGTTTTCAACAACTCTTAACATAACGTTTATTAGACACAGGTAATAAAGAAATGTACAGGGCTTTCTCTCATTTTTTTTTCGCCCCATCTACAGGGGTCATTTCGAAATTAGATTTTGGAATCATGTAATCTATTGAAGGAAATTGAAAATATGTCGAAATATGACATTTTGAAATTGTCAGTTTCGCTACTCAACCAAGTTTCAGATATACCAAAGATATCAACCTTTTTTGTTAAAATAAAATCAGAACGATTATCAAAACCGGTGAAGATAGATCTCGCATTCAAATGATGAAAGCTAATATCCTCATACATTTTTAATGATGATTGGTACTAACATCCAGAAAGATAATAGAACAATAACCGTTAGTTCAGGCGGGACCCTAGAAAATATAGTTGTAAAGTACATATAAAGAATTACATATGCTGTAAGAATGAACTAAATTTGATACGGAATATAATAATAATGAAGACACACGGAAAATAATTGATTGAAAGATAATAAAACAAAATCTAGTGCAGCGAAGATGTTTTCGCAGCTCTGGGCAGATTATTTCTCATGGCAGAGGACTGTGCAGGTGATGAAAAAGGCCTTTTACCGGTGCAACTATTATCTTCGATTTGTATGCCCTTCAAAATATCAGGATTTGAATCGATATCCTCAGTTGAATATTTCGTGTTATTTAAAACGAGATAGAGATCTCTAACTGAGGCTCTGATTCCGTTTTGTTTAGCAGAATTGAGATGTCTCCTCAAATCTTTGTGTACACTCGACACTCAAATCGTTTGCGATGAATATGTTCTTGTCCTTGAGTTTGAAAGAGTTTTTCAGTATCTCCAGTTTCTTCATATAAGATAGAAGTTCAATTTTCAAGACTTCTTTATTAGTTTTTGATTGGAAGAAAACAGATGTTATTGATTTGAAGAAAATCAAGATCAGTTCCCAGAATGTCGCTGAGAATCTTGAGGGCTTCGGCCTTCTTCAAAGTCGAAACCAAATACAACGATATTGTTCTTGCGTGAATTACGATCCAAGGTGACTAGTTCATTTTTCAAGCACAAATTTTCAGCTTCAAGTACACAGATTTTATTCTGAAAATCTCGAAAATCTTGTTTGATATCCGTGTTTCTTGATTTTTGTCAATTTTCTGATTGAGGCAGTGTAATAGTTTATAGATATCGTCTAAAGATAAGTCTTTAGGTGAGTCAGACGTCATTCTGTGGAAGGCGTATTCAAATATTTACAGCTTTCACCCGTACTATTAGTGTGAATGAATATGGATTTTTGTTAGACCAGTTTTTGTCCAGGCAGATAGTTATCTTCGATGCTCGGAGAGTTTTAATTCTTCTGAGTTCAGTAGATGCAGTATATACATTGACTTTATTATACTACAGTTATGAAATTACATCAGATACAGCACACCACCAAACAGCTTCTTGTAGAGCACTCAAAATACACCATAACAGAGAGAAAATTTGGCTATTCCACTATAACAATAACTTGTGGAAATGTTGTATATCAGGAGCTCTTTACAAACAGGTCAAACTATATAGAACGACCTCCAACATTATCTTGTACTGTTCTTTCCACTAACCCATTTGAGCTTGGGAAGTTGGGGCTTGACGTTACCGTTTTATTAAGGCTCTTTGTGAAACTTAGCCATTCTTGAGAGTAGAAGGGGGGCCCACTGTCTGTCATGATTGTCTGCGGTATTCCATGATGTTTGAACATCTTTTTCAGTATTGCTGTTATTCCCGAGGCTGTTTTCAATTGAACTTCATCTGCAAATATGAATTCATAATGATATTCCACTATTATTAAGTAGTCTCTACCATTTATGTGAGCAAAGTCCATTCCTATTTTTGTCCAGAAAAATTCTTCCACTGTGTCAGGCTTCAGGGGTTCCTTGTTATAAGTCTTTGAATATTTCAATCAAGTCAAACAGTTTTCCACGTTTTTTGTAACGTCATGGCCAGTAAAATGCGAGCTTTGTAGATGCAAGCATTGATGCCCTGGTGAGCATTATGAATGTGGTTCAGGAACTATGGCCTGAGTTCCCTTGGAACTATGAAGCGATTCCTTTTGTAGAGGAGTCCTTCTTGCTGTATAATCTTTTCTTTGGAGTCCCAGTAGGGTTATACCAGTACAGAGCATGCAGCTTTATTTCTGGGCCATCCATTCTCTGTGTATTGTAGTACAATATCCAGTTCTTCATCTGTGTGTGTTGCTTCAGCAAATTGTTCAGGTTTTTCTGCTGAACAGCTCATAACTGTGAGGACTTTTTGATAACAAGTCAGCTACATAGAGGTGTTTGCCTGGAACATATACGATTATACCTTAGTAATCTGAGTGTCAATGCATGTAATCTTGGATTCAATGTTTCAAGTGGTTTGTTCAGCAGCCCTACCAGTGGTTTGTGATCTGTTTGAACTGTGAAGTCTTGCATGTAAATGTGAAATTTGAAATGCTCACATGCTACCACGATTGCCAGGAGCACTTTTTCAATTTGTGCCCACCTGCTTTGAGTGATGGGTGTGAGGGTGGCTGATGCATGAGCTATAGGTCTATTGTCTTGTAACAGTACAGATCTTAGCCCATATTGGCTGGCATCAATCGATATGATACTGTGTTTGTTCGGATTGAAGTGTGCTAATACTGGAACTGTTATGACACTCTTTTTCAGGTCTTCAATACATTTTTGTCGAGTTACATTGTTACGTTATGCGTAAAATATATATTCATTGCCTGGAACGTATACTACCAGTGATACTCCGTATCGGTAGAAACAGTACCCGAGAGCTGCTGCCATCAACGGTGAGGTTCCTAACCCATTTTTTTTTGGTCTATTCCGAAAATATTCGAGAACGAAGAAGATATTGTAGTAGTCATGATGATATCCTAAGCAGTGAATTGTATTCAATAATTTTTACGCTGAAGGCGGATTAAATTCATTAGCTTTTCGACAGTAAGGTATCTTTTGATATTTTGGAGTGTTGAGTTATCTAATTACTGTTGGATCATCTCGTTAGAGGATTTTGGATATCAGTTTTGAACTAGCAAGTTAACGCCTCACGATTATTAGGGAGCCGGTGATCGGAGGTGAGTTGATATTTCCCGCTTCAATACTTGTTCAATGTTCAAGTAGATTACATGGTTCATAATTCTCATTATTATTAATAATTTGCACGAATAATTCTCACTGAATAATTTCTAGGCGTTTATGATTGAATCTTGGAATTATCTTGGAAGTCCCTGATTTCATTACCCAGAAAAGAACTGAAATGGTGGTTCTGCGGTTCTTTTTTACATAAGAGGGTACCTATATCGCTGAGAGCCTGATAGGCTGGCTGACACCTGCAGTACCTTCAATTTCTAGCAGCAAGGCTAAGTACCGCATAGCGGCTTTACTTCCAAAATTTCTATCACCCCTTTCTCTTATATAATCTTCGCGAGCCAATATCTTCCTCGAAGACTATAACCTAGTGTTCGGACTGGATCAAGTGATAGTTGTAACCTAGATTAAGTTATAGAGTTATCGTGCAATGGTGTAATCATAGATTTTGTTTTTTTGAATGGATACAATGATTGAGAGTTCCGTATATACCGGACGGGGCAAACTTTTTGATTTTGTTCACTCCCTCTCTAGAGAGTCATACGGGTACCCGGAAACTATGTATCTATAAGTAGTTATCTAGTATTACGCTTAATGTCCTAGGTTGTTCGATTGGTCCAAGAAATCACTTATTTTCACTATTATACTGAATATATACCGAATTGACTTGTTCTTCTTTTATTACCTACTAGGGTTCATTTAAGATATATATATATTTGGTTACCCCTATTATAGAGTAAATTTTATAGGTTCGATTACTCTGGAATTCTCAAGTATATGGGTTATGTATGTGAATCTATTGGCGCCCTGAAAATTACATCACCCGGTAAAATTCTACGACTCACCCCTCTCTCCCTGTTTAAAAGCTAGTTGTGAGCGAAACCCTTTACGTGAACCTTGTGAACGTAACCAATATACAAATTTGAATTGGAAGCAACAATTACCCATATGTAAATATATGAAGTTCAAAAAAAAACTTTTAACGTAACAACATCCCACATGAATTTTGTGTCCTTTCATAGTAGCTGCCTCAGTGGTTTACTATGATTTGAGATGATTGGTATCTACTTGCTGAGGTATTTGACAAGTCCTAGAAAGCTTTGTAGTTCTGCTAGTTCAGTGGGTGATTTCATGCTGGTTACTTCTTCAATTCTTGTTGCTGTGATTGACATACCATCAGAAGTTATGTCATGGCCTAGGAATGTAATTATTTTCACTGCTCGTTGTGTCTTCTTCTTGGTCAGCTTCAGGTTGCATTCTCTTGCCTTCACGAGTACTTGTTCTAGTCTTGCATCATGTTCCTTTACTGTGGAGCCCACGATTGAAATAAGATCCAGGTATAGATATACTCCCTCTATGTTCTCAAGAATTTCATTGATTACTTCTTGCCATACTTCTGAGCTGCTGTTGATTCCATGAGGAAGCCTTTGAAAACTGTATCTGTGCACAGCTTGGTACTATTTTCGTCAAGTGGAATTTGTAAAAATGCCGTGGAGGCATCTACCACTGTGAACACTTCAGCATTATGTATCTCTGAGAGTATTTCTTAAGTAAGTTCTCCACTGCTGTCAAGTCAATCATGGTCGAGTCAGTCAGTCTCATGTCAGTCTCATTTCCATGTCATGTCTATGTATATGACAGTTATCAATTGTTAAGTTGATATAGTGATTGCGAATTTTGTATACATATACGTATATCTATATCTATGTGTGCATATTTTTCTAATTTGATCTCAGCTTATTATCACACGGTCTCGTAACAAGTATTCTACTCACCAAGTATATTCACTTATACTTTCACCATTTCTATTATAGAAAAGCTTGAATCATTTGAATCACATCCTCGAAACACTTCACATTAGATATAATTTACTTTATTCTGGGATTGCAGAACTGAAAGGAGTATTGAAGCTAATATTATATGTAATTTTGAAGGTTTTGTTTGAAGGTTGACTCAAAAATGAGAATTTTTTCTACATCTCAAATTCTGGTGTTCATATCTTACTACATTCTCATATTTTTTGCAACATGCAACGTTTCAATATCATTCATCGTGTTATAAGAGTGATGAGGTAATATTTGTTCTAAATTGATAGTGAATTGATTGATCACTCTGCTTCCTTCATCAAAATATCCTATGAGATTTTCTGTCGGTTTCTGCACAAAAATAAACACTGAATTTCATGTTGAGCTGAATATTTCATGAGATGTTCAATAAGAGTCACACATTCATAACAATGCAATCCAATACAGACATGACTGACAGGCGCCTGAGCAGTAATGTATTCTGTCTCGCAGACGGTCATTCTTTCGCTCTTTCATTATTTTCAATAATAGCCTTATTTTTCAAAACACTCACATTGCTTCAATGAAAATAGTTAGTTTGATTTGAACTGATTTGATTTGGGCTTCTCATTGACTTTGAAACTGAGCAATACCACAGTTTGATAAATAATAATAAAAATAATAAATAGAAGAATTCTCTATACTGTGGCAATACTGTGTTCGAATATAATCTATCGTTTCAGCATCTGTATCAGACAGCATTGAAAACCATCGAAGTTATGTAATTAGTTCAAAAGCAGAACATTTTATGTGGAAATCATCCGATCTTTCGTTAGAATAAATTATCTCTAATTGATTCAATCTTTAAAATGTCACTTGATTTCAATATATATTTTTTCAATTAAAAATACATAATAATACAACAGTACACGTCAGTCAACAGTTGGTCAATTGAATCCATGCGAAATTTTGCTATCGTTGATACACTGCTCATATTATCAATCCCAGGATACTATAATCGGAATAATATAACTCGCCATTTGTATACCCGAACGCTACAGACAAGTTTGTTAGTATAGTCAAGTCAATGATTAAATGTCGACGATTTTTTAGGACGTTTGTGCTGTTTCTTTGTGTTTTGGAAGTTATTTAGCTTTTTTGAACGTATTATTGTATATTATTGATAGCCAACCAGTAACTACATTTGCATGAAACTCAGTGAAAGATCGGATTGATGACAAACTCGTTATTGAAATGAATATAGTTCATTATTGATATTCTTGTACTTGGTATCAATGCTATCATGAATATATGATGAATGCTATGATGAAATCCAATCGGTAATCAAACATAAGCTTTTCATTGGGTATCCCTTTCATTATATATGATGGTGTTCTCTCTGTGTTCTCTGTATTCTGTATTGTGTACTCACTCGAAGATGGAGGTATACCGACGCACGGTGTCGTTGGGCATGGCACCGAAGAGGCCCTCGAAGTCGTCGGTCCACGGCAGGCCACAGAATTTGCGGTACTCCATGTAGCCGGGCAGGCCGAACTCCCTGCCGCGCTGCATGTTGAAGCTGACCAGGTCCATGCCGTGCCGCGCGCCCACCTTCTTGAACAGGTGGTTGGTGACCTCTTGCGTGATCGAGTCGTCCATGGCTTGTGCCACCTGGTTCAGCAACCCCATCAGGTACTCGTCGAAGACGCCGGCCCGGTAGAGGTCGTGCGGCCGCCGGATCAGGTCCGACAGTCTCTTCGATGCTGATATCCATGAAATGAGAATAGTGGATGCACTGATGTGCTTTGGTTTCAACCAATCCGCTTTACCCCATCTGATGTATGTCTCGAGTTTTCCCGTAGATGGAGCCATTATTTTACAACTATTTTCCGTTTCAAATTCCATGGTGTCTAACAAATGTTTCGATTTTCCTCATTTGAATCATTCCTGCGAGATTCATCAAATATATAATGATAAAATTCTTCTGCAAGTTCGGCAGAACTGCAGTTCTCACTGTTTTCAGTTCTGCCACCCTAAATTTAGTCGAATAACAGTGCTCATTCAGGAAGAACTAGTGACTACTACATCATCCAGGTAAAGTGATTTGATTTGATTTTTTTCCAGTCTCATTTCATCATGACGCTGATGACACGATCGTGATAAAATAGTATATTACATAACCAGTGAGGAATGTGACGTATATTGCACAAGTAGATATTTACCACGAGCCACAAAGCGGCGAGTGCATGAAATACACTTCAATTCCATCAAGTAATGTACATTATTTTCCCTACGACCATGAATATTTGAATCATGTGCATTATTATTCCAAGTTTCACACACTGTCATGCAATCATGTCAATCATGTCAATGCATGACATGCATCAGTAAAAAATTGAACAATTCTAAATATGCAATATCACGGATTAGGTCCTCAATGCCAGTTGAAACTTTGTTGACAGTATATTATAGTCTTGTATATTTTTGTCTTATAACGTCGTTTTATGGGGAAACTCTGTGAACAGTGACCTTACTTTCACAGCACAGAAGAGAATAATTCGAACTGCCTAAACTATCTCTAAGGGAGTCATGTAGGCCCTACTTCATTTTTTACGAAATTTTAACATTCACATGCTTGTATGTTTTCAAATGCTTATTGTATATCGCAGAATACTTCCCCAAATTCAAAACAAATTCACACTATCCTATCCTACTAGAAATGGTAATATTCTATACATACCGAAACATAACAAAACGAAATTTGAACGATCTCCCACCTACCAGGGTATCATATTCTACAATCACTTGCCTGAATCAAAAAGAAAGCTGGACACAAATGTGTTCAAACGCAGAGTCAAGTCATTATTAACTTCCAGATGTTATTATAGCCTCGAGGAGTTCATGTCGGACTATAACTTCGATGAATTTGTTTGATGAAGAAGTTTAATGTTTTATATTTATTTTCTTTCATTTTTTTTTGTAACCTTAATGTATATTTGTATCAATCAAGTTGTAATTCACGTTCCCTGTATATGCTCTGTACTACACGACCTGACCTAAACATTTTTTGTAATGTCTGAATGGATCAATGAATTATTATTATTATTATCATTATTATTATTATTATTATTATTATTATTATTATTATTATTATTAATGGCTCATGGGACATATGACACTCTTTGGTACCTACAACGATGTAGGGAACACTGGTGCAGCTGCTCTGTCTATTTGCCTATATAATTTCTTCTACCACTGTGGATATCATGGATCCACTACATTATTCAAAACATACATTGATGACATAACACCGTTGACTCAGTTTAGTGAAGTTACTTAACAAAGATGAACTCTAAAATATCCGAAGATTGCCGAACTTGAAACAAGTTTGAAAACAACAAGTGAAAAAGTTTTCAGGATCTTTAAACATGATCAGGACAGTACATGGAAAAAAATAAGTTGATTGCTATTTCACGAATACGAAAAGTCGGAGGAAGTAGTTATTGATATCACCACGTTAATAATATCAAAAGTGGATATGAAGGAGTATTTTTTTGTTTTTTCATCCCTAAAAATAACGGTGAGGAAATTTCTCAAAAATTCGCTTTTTTCGATTATTTTCGGTTTAATATTTCACCCCGTTTCTGAGATCCCCATGCTGTGTATCCTCATCTTGGACACATTTATATAGAGGCTCGCTGTATGTGAGAAAAAATATAGGCGAAATTATTTATGAAATTCATCAAAACAAAACCATGGAACTCTCAATCCATTCCTAAGAATAAAACGAAAATTAGAGCAGAAACATGTTCATTACCATCTGGACGAATACTTTTCTCACAATTTGAAATTAGATATAACATCACATTGTCCTTTTCTGCACCGCACTCGACGGTTAACGCTATGAAGTCGGAAAAAAACTTTGTCATCAAAGAAATATAACATTGATTTCACTAAATACTGTCTGTAAGTTCTTCGAGGAGGTGGTACATTCATTTTTCAGTTTTTGATGGGATTTTCTCTCCTCGTTTCTAAAAAATAGAGTAGAAGTTATTTAAAATTATTGCAATATATTTGTAGTAAGGACAGATTTGGGATCTGTCCCAAAATGTCACTGCGCTTGAAATTAAACCTTTAGATACCTAAAAGAGAAATTCTCTATTGGTCAGTGACACCTTGTTTTTGAAAAAATTTGGAAATACAAATATATTTAATAATAATAAAAAAACCTCTATTTATCTTGGAGAACGTTTCGGGAACGAATCTGCTCCCGTTCTCAACACAATTGAAATATTTTTCTTCGTAAACTTTTTTCGATGTTTCCGATTTTGACACTGAAAAGTGACAATTTGGCAGACGTAGGAATTCTGGTTACAAGGTGTTTTTATTAATTGATATCGAATTTTCCATTTTCATATTCAAGTTTCAGAAGTGGATGCCAAGTTCTATCTATATCAACTGAACAAGAAGCAATATTATTGTCTCCGTTCAGGAGAATGCAAGCAGACTCTTTGATTTTCCGTTTTTGGTTGTTGTCTTCTTTTCCTATGATCTTAATATTACTCCAATCGGCCATATGTTGTCCATTCTAAGTAAGGATATGCTCAGCTAATTTTGACTTGTCAGTATATCTTCTTTTTATATTGTTCTTATGCTCTTTCATCCTTATATACTGATAGAGGCCTGCTGGTTTCACCGGTATAATATTTTCCACAAACACATGGTATACTGTATATACAATTTTTTGATGACTGTTTTTCATTTCTCGGTTTTGTATGAGTCAAAATCGATCTCATTGTATTTTCTGTCTTGAACACTGTTTTCACTCGAAACTTGTCACCAACACGTTTAATTTTTTCAGATATTCCGGGAATATATGGTATTACATTTGTTATCAGTGTTGGTTGTCTTTGTGTTTGTTGTATATTCTGTCTGTTCTCAATTTGATGTATTGTTTTGTAAATGAAATGTTTCGGATAAGTGTTGAGTTGTAGAACATCTTTTATATGGTTCATTTCGGCATTGAAAATTTGGTGTGATACCAAAAGGGTTACGTTTGAAAGCACCATTTTATAGTAAGAAATGTGAATGGATAGTTCTGAAAGCAAGTAAGGCATTGGTAAGAGAAAGAATAAATTTCCACAAATACAACAAGGTAAGAACAAGAAATATCATCTCACAGTTAGAACAAACTTTATACAACGTTTTACACGAAGATGATTCAACACATATATTCATTTCTGTGAACAACTCATACAAAAAAGAGAATGACAAGAACAAATTGATACACATAGGAAAATTCAATAAACTCATTGAAGAAAGGAATTTAAAAAAATCGAGATTAGAACATCGTCAACAAAATTTCATGAATAGAACTGTTATAAACCTATCCTCAAGAACATTAACAGATTCTGAAAAATTAATACTGTCAAAAGGTATGAATTTTTCAATCACTCCGAATCATATTCCAAAATTGGATTTGATAACAGCTATTGAACAAACTGCACAAAGACTTCCTGATGAATTTTCTAATGAATATAGAATCAGAAATAAAATAATTATTGAGAAAAAACATGAAATAACACCAAACATCACAAGAGAAGAGAAAAACACACTTAATAATCTTAAACATGATGATACAATCAAAATACTTCCAGCTGATAAAGGCAACGCTACAGTCATTATGAACAAAAATGAATATAATGATAAGATAATACAAATTATAAATGAAGGCAATTATACAAAATTGAATAGAGATCCAACAGCAAACATAGAGAGAAAGATACGAAACATAATGAAAAAACACGAAAATGAACTTACACTAACAGATAGGAAACATATATCCAGATACCATAGCAAACCCACACATTTTTATGGACTTCCAAAAATACATAAACCAAACAATCCAAACCAACATTAAGACCAATCGTGAGTTCCATAGGATCTCCTTGTCAAAATTTATCACGATTTCTTTTAGATATAATAAAACCTTTATCAGGAAATAGTGAAAGTTTCATTAGAAATACTGCTCATTTCTTGGAGAAACTAAATAACAACCATCTCGATACAGATGATATTTTAGTAAGTTTCGATGTAGTGAGTTTATTTACTAATGTTCCTATAGAAAAAACTTTACAAATAGTGAAAAAGAAACTGGAAGATGATGAAAAACTCATTGAAAGAACTAAGCTGAGTGTAGAAGGCATTTTAGAATTTTTGGAACTATGTCTCAAAACAACTTACTTTCAATTAGATCATGATTTTTATCAACAAAATTTTGGTATGGCCATGGGTTCACCATTATCTCCTATTCTAAGTGATATATTCATGGAAGATTTTGAAGAGAATATTGTGAAAAAATTCAGTAAACAACCAAAGACTTGGTGGAGATATGTGGATGATATTTTCATTATTTGGCCACATAACCGTATGGAACTAGATAATTTTCTAAATTATATAAACAATATCGAACCAACAATCAAATTCACTTTAGAAATCGAATGTAATAATCAATTACCATTCTTAGATGTCCTCATTAAAAAATCAGATAACAATTTGATAACAAGTGTATATCGTAAAAATACACACACCGACAGATACCTCAATTTTCAATCGAATCATCATACAAGTATATAGAAAGGAATAATCAAATCACTTCATGATAGAGCCAAATCCATATCATCGAACCACCAAATTTTCAATGCCGAAATGAACCATATAAAAGATGTTCTACAACTCAACACTTATCCGAAACATTTCATTGACAAAACAATACACCAAATTGAGAACAGACAGAATATACAACAAACACAAAGACAACCAACACTGATAACAAATGTAATACCATACATTCCCGGAATATCTGAAAAAATTAAACGTGTTGGTGACAAGTTTCGAGTGAAAACAGTGTTCAAGACAGAAAATACAATGAGATCGATTTTGACTCATACAAAACCGAGAAATGAAAAACAGTCATCAAAAAATTGTATATACAGTATACCATGTGTTTGTGGAAAATATTATACCGGTGAAACCAGCAGGCCTCTATCAGTAAGGATGAAAGAGCATAAGAACAATATAAAGAGAAGATATACTGACAAGTCAAAATTAGCTGAGCATATCCTTACTTAGAATGGACAACATATGGCCGATTGGAGTAATATTAAGATCATAGGAAAAGAAGACAACAACCAAAAACGGAAAATCAAAGAGTCTGCTTGCATTCTCCTGAACGGAGACAATAATATTGCTTCTTGTTCAGTTGATATAGATAGAACTTGGCATCCACTTCTGAAACTTGAATATGAAAATGGAAAATTCGATATCAATTAATAAAAACACCTTGTAACCAGAATTCCTACGTCTGCCAAATTGTCACTTTTCAGTGTCAAAATCGGAAACATCGAAAAAAGTTTACGAAGAAAAATATTTCAATTGTGTTGAGAACGGGAGCAGATTCGTTCCCGAAACGTCCACCAAGATAAGTAGAGGTTTTTTTCATTAGCATTAAATATATTTGTATTTCCAAATTTTTTCAAAAACAAGGTGTCATTGACCAATAGAGAATTTCTCTTTTAGGTATCTAAAGGTTAAATTTCAAGCGCAGTGGCATTTTGGGACAGATCCTAAATCTGTCCTTACTACAAATATATTGCAATAATTTTTAATAACTTCTACTCTATTTTTTAGAAACGAGGAGAGAAAATCCCATCAAAAACTGAAAAATGAATTGATTTCACTGTATTTCCGATTCTGAGAAATGAATCCATCTATTTCAATTTTAGGCAATGATATAGATAAGAATCTTGAAGGAAGCTGAAAACTTGTAAGAAAGAACCTTTTCAAAAAATCAATGAAAGAACTGGTGTTGTGAAAATGTTACTACACCATCCGGGAATACTTCTCGACTGAGAAATGTGAGAAAAATTCTCATATATAAATATATAAAATAATTATAAATCATAAAATATAAAATTGAACTTATGAAAGATTATAAATTGATTCCAGATATTCAACAGGAATATTGATATAATCATTATTGATGCAGTGGAAAAATACGGTCAAACCCAAAAACAATTTTGAGTAGGTGTGAGCAAACGATGCCACGACATAATTTCGCACATAGAGGACTCAAATATACTGTGGTTATGGAAACAAAAAAATTGATTGGTGTTAACATCAGTGTATTGGTTTTATTATGACTTCTTCTCACTTGACTGTTGCACTGTGTATCACAAACCCTATTTACATGAAGTACATATCTGAGCACGATTTGCTGAGTTCGAAAAACTTGAACTCTATTTTCTGAGAGGAAAAAGCCTCTCGAAAGGATCTACCAATTTTGCTTGGATTTGTTATGTAAGTACGCAGTTTTTCACCGCCTAAGAAATAGGAATAGCTCATCAATCAAAAATTGGTTATTTTTTTTCATTATTATACTATAGTTTTCATCATTGGAATCTACAGAACGAATCATTTCATTGAATCTTCGCTTCAAGAATATTGAAAGTAGTTATTTCCCATGTTTTCAAATCATAAATATTCACATTGAGTTCTTCCATCATCTACTGGTATTATACTCACCGATAAATTTGTGAGCTTTACTCCATCTCTCTACAGCTGTAGGTAAAAGAGAATGCCCGAATCTGAATGCAGCTGCAGCAAATGCATCAATGACTCCTGGATTTATACTGGAATCGTAACCGTTCCAGTAGCCCTGTGAAATATTATCTGAGATAACTATTTGGAGTCTTACTTTTCATTATCAATATCAATATCAATATCGATATCAATATCAATATCAATATCAATATCAATATCGATATCGATATCGATATCGATATCGATATCGATATCAATATCAATATCAATATCAATATCAATATCAATATCAATATCAATATCAATATCAATATCAATATCAATATCAATATCAATATCAATATCAATATCAATATCAATATCAATATCAATATCAATATCAATATCAATATCAATATCAATATCAATATCAATATCAATATCAATATCAATATCAATATCAATATCAATATCAATATCAATATCAATATCAATATCAATATCAATATCAATATCAATATCAATATCAATATCAATATCAATATCAATATCAATATCAATATCAATATCAATATCAATATCAATATCAATATCAATATCAATATCAATATCAATATCAATATCAATATCAATATCAATATCAATATCAATATCAATATCAATATCAATATCAATATCAATATCAATATCAATATCAATATCAATATCAATATCAATATCAATATCAATATCAATATCAATATCAATATCAATATCAATATCAATATCAATATCAATATCAATATCAATATCAATATCAATATCAATATCAATATCAATATCAATATCAATATCAATATCAATATCAATATCAATATCAATATCAATATCAATATCAATATCAATATCAATATCAATATCAATATCAATATCAATATCAATATCAATATCAATATCAATATCAATATCAATATCAATATCAATATCAATATCAATATCAATATCAATATCAATATCAATATCAATATCAATATCAATATCAATATCAATATCAATATCAATATCAGTGTGGATGTCTTGTTGGATGTCTTGTTGGATGTGGTTGTTGTATATTCTGTCTGAACAGAGAGAATATACCACAACTATACCAACACTGATAACAAATGCAATTCCATACATTCCCAGAATATCTGAGAGAATTATACTGTAGTGCGGTCCGTATGTTTTCCTTATTACGAAAGTATTAGAGTAAACAGGCCGACCGTAATACAGCTTGATCAGCGTTGATACACTTATATTGTTATTGTTGAATGAATTATCATTAGGTGACAATTGCGATCATTATTATCGATTTGAGCATGTAACGAGTAACAAGCAATATACGTGTCTGTATCCCGAAAGAGACGGTTTTATTTCCTGCTATCGTTAGACCCATCACATGGCGATCCTACCTAGTTTCTTCGTGTAAACTTAAAAATTAGTCATCAGGAGTTCAAATATGGGAACAACGAAGTCGGAACACCAGGAACTAACCGATAACGGCGTCGTCAACTCTAACTTCATAGTAGAGGAAAGCAGTCTCCGAGTAGGATCAGAAGTGAAAATCTTACTTTACATCATCGTGGCAATGATTATAGCTCAGCTGGGAATGAAAGCATACAAAGCATATAGGAGAGATATGAAGAGGAAAATCAGGAGAAGTATGGCAGTCATCGAGGCATAAAAGCACCATCTCCGCTCGGCTCCGCAGTTAGTGAATAGTTGGTAAAGTGTGGAAAAGTAATAAGTGACATGAAATTAGTTGTTCCTGTAATAAAAGTGATAAAAGTGCTTCACCTTGAACTGGATAAGTACATCTCAACGTGAACATCGCATTCCACATCGAAGCAGGAGCTGACAAAGCAATTATTGCGAAATCAATAATTCTCATAAATAACAATTGTGGACCTCGTATTCGTAGGTTCAAAAAGTTTTGGTGTCGTATCATTGAATTTCTTCATCAACGACTCAGCAGTTCTATTTCAGTGTTTATAATATGAAACTTTCAATAAGTAACACTTAGCTTCGGCAGTATGAATATTTTTTTATATTTAATTTTCGTAGGTAGCAAATCAAAAACAAAAGTACCTGCTCTATATACAAAAACTTGTAACATATGCTGAATTTACTTTTTCGTTGTATGTTTCATCATTGCAAAATTCGTGCTGAACTGTATTTTTGAAAACTAGTTTCGTCCATGATTAGCAATTTTGTTCTCTGATGAGCGCCGCTTGGGAAGAGATATTTCACAAATTATCGACAATAAGACAGGATATTCTAAATGAATCCAAACGCGTTCTGAAGAATCAAATACCGAAAAGTGAAACAATTCGCGAAGAAGTTAAAAATAAATTGTTTATTTTATTCAACAAATTCACGCAAACATTAGCTCTTTCGTGGAACTCTCTTAGCGAACAACAAAAACTCTCAGCTAGAAAGCTTTTTCAAACAATTAGAGATAAGGTTATAAGATCCTTTCAAGTCCTTGGTACTAAATATCGAGTGCCAACATCTTGTACCGAATCTATAAATAAAAGTATTCTTGAGGAAGATATTGAGGAAGACGACGAAGACGACACAATGCCGATTTCAGCCGTAGAATTCTTCAATGTCACTAGCAAAATATTGCCCAACGAATTTGACGGTTCACATGAAAAATTGCAATCATTTTTAGATTCGCTGTCGCTACTTCAAGTAGTTGCGGCAGATCAGGCTGAAAACGCCGCATCGTTTGTCAAGACACGTCTGACTGGTAAGGCAAGAGACCTTATCACTGATGATGACTCTTTAGAAACTATCGTAGATAAAATCAAAAAAGGAATTAAAGGTGAAAACTCGAAATTAGTTACTGCGAAATTATTAGCGTTGAAACAAAATTCAAAAGATACGGTTAAATACGCCTCTGAGATTGAATCTCTCTCAGCTAGCCTGAAAAGAGCATATATTAGTGAAGGTGTACCTGCATCAGTAGCTGATTCATACACAACTGATGCGACCGTAAACTCTATAGCAAAAAATACCTCTTCTGATAAGTTGAGAATCATAATGGAAGCTGGTAGTTTCTCTTCATACGGAGAAGCAATCGCTAAGTTTGTAAACGCCAGTACAGATACTACTAGTCAATCTAATCAAGTTCTCCATGTGAGACAAAGTTTTAGGCAAAATCATAGGAGATTCAATAAAAATAGTCAGAATTTTAGAGGAAGAGATCAAAATCGCTTTCAAAATAATAGTAACAGTAGTTGGCAACATGGCAGAGGGAGAAGAAATTTCAATACTAGTAATTACAATCGTGGTAATTATAGAGGTAGTAGAAACTATCATGCGGTGAGATCATTCGAGACAGAGCCGGACCAGGGAAACGGTCCCGGCCCCCAACAAGCTCGAGTGGGGAATATATGAAAATATTCAATGTCGATTTATCACTTTCCAATTTTGTGATGTTCAGAACAGAGATGACAGGAAATGAGACGGTTTTACTCATATTAGATACGGGAGCAGATATATCAATTTTCAAAAGAACTAAAGTGAATCCAGTCCAAATTGTAGAAAGATCAACCGCCAGTAAAATAAAAGGCGTAACCGAAGGACTTATCAATTCATTAGGTACCACAAAAACTAATATTTTCATTGACGGTTATAAGATAAATCATAGTTTTCATATAGTCGAAGCAAATTTTCCGATTCCAGCAGATGGAATACTAGGAAGAGACTTTATAACAAAATATAAATGTAACTTAGATTATGCAACATGGACAATGACCTTCGACATAAATCGAAAAATTTTTAATATACCAATATACGATAGTCCTGAAGATGACATTTTAATCATACCACCAAGATGCGAAGTTATAAGACACATCAAAAAATTGAAATATCTCAAAAAAGATGCTCTTGTTTTAGATCAGGAACTAGCTAACGGTGTTTTTGTGGCTAGAACAATAGTATGTAGTCAAAACCCTCTTATTAAAATACTGAATACAACATTGGAAAGTGTTACTTTGAAGAATTATGAAATCAAAACTACCGACTTAGATCAATTTTTCATTTATAACATAGAAAACGGAACTGAAATGAGGCGATCTGTTCTAATAGAGAAGTTACATCAGGATATTCCAGAGTTTATCAGAGAGGACATGACTCAATTATGCAGGGAATACGCCGATATTTTCGCTCTATAATCAGACTATTAACAGTCAACAACTTTTACAAACAAAAATTGAAAATGAATGACACCACACCTGTTTATATAAAAAATTATAGGATTCCCAAATTGCAAAAGGACGAGATTAATCGGCAAATTGAAGAGATGGTTAAAAATGATATTATAGAGCCTTCACCTTCGGAATACAATAGCCCTGTATTACTGGTACCGAAAAAATCGTCGGATGGTGAGAAAAAATGGCGTTTAGTGGTAGATTTTCGGCAACTGAATAAGAAACTAGTAACAGATAAATTTCCCTTGCCAAGAATAGATGACATATTAGATCAACTAGGTAGAGCAAAGTGGTTCTCAGTC
Organism: Gastrophysa polygoni; assembly: GCA_963576655.1. Taxonomy (NCBI): domain Eukaryota; kingdom Metazoa; phylum Arthropoda; class Insecta; order Coleoptera; family Chrysomelidae; genus Gastrophysa; species Gastrophysa polygoni. The sequence goes on from OY755083.1 coordinate 22,132,455, forward strand.
ATCGACCTGATCTCTGGATTTCATCAAATTCAATTAGAGGAAGAATCACGAGATTTAACATCATTCACTACTGACAAAGGTTCTTTTAGGTTCACGAGACTCCCTTTTGGTTTAGCCGTTAGCCCGAATAGCTTTCAGCTCATGATGTCAATAGCATTTTCAGGAGTAACACCTGAAAGAGCTTTTCTTTATATGGATGATTTAATAGTTATTGGTTGCTCAAAAAATCATCATTTGAGAAACCTCCGAGATGTTTTCCAAACGTGTAGAAAATTCAACCTTAAACTCAATCCTGAAAAATGAAGATTTTTTAGGAAAGAAGTTATATATCTAGGTCACAAAATAACAGACAAAGGTATCTTACCAGACGATTCCAAATATGATACAATCAGAAATTACCCAGTACCACAAGATGCCGATGCTGTGAAAAGGTTCGTCGCTTTTTGTAGTTATTATAGGAGATTTATTCCTCGTTTTGCAGAGATAACATTACCGTTGAATGAGTTAACTAGAAAAACATCAGATTTTATTTTGTCAGAGGATTGTCTTAAATCATTTGAAACGTTGAAAAATTCCTTAATAAGTCCTCAAATTTTAAAATATCCGGATTTCTCAAAACCTTTCATCCTAACCAGTAAGTGAGGCATGTGGAGCCGTTTTGTCACAGAATTTCGAAGGGCGAGATTTGCCAATTTCTTATGCCTCCAGGTCATTCACCAAGGGCGAGTCGCATAAGTCAACTATTGAAAAAGAACTAGCAGCGATACATTGGGCTATTATACATTTTAAGCCATATCTTTACGGACAAAAATTTCTCGTGAGATCGGATCATAGACCTTTGGTTTATCTATTTTCTATGAAAGACCCTTCCTCAAAATTAACCAGAATGCGCCTAGATTTAGAAGAATTCGATTTCGAAATTCAATACATCAAAGGAGCTGAAAATGTTTGCGCAGACGCACTCTCAAGGATAAACATCAATCAATTAAGAGAAATCAACGAAACCGCGCATCAAGTCCTCGCGGTTACAAGAGCCGCGACTAGAAAGTTAGTCTCCGAAACTGGTTCCATACCACAAGTAGACAAATTTCCGAAAAATAATAATCAGTTAGATCGAATGAAAATATATGAATCATTCGCTGATTCAAATAATTTGAAAATACGCAATTTGAAATTTTTACTGAGACCATCATATATAAGGATATCGATCGGTAATAAAAGACAAAGCGCGCACGAATCGATTCCAATCGTTGATGACAATTTTTCTTTAGGGAGAATATTGTCCACGCTAGAAAACTTAGCTGGCGAATATGGATACGATTAATTGAAATTAAGATTAGATGATGAAATTTTCAATAGGTGCACCGTTAACGAATTGAAAGAAACTGGCCAAAGAATTTTGAAAAAACTAATCGTAGTACTACATACACCACCAAAATTAGTTAGAGATAAAGAAAAACGTGACGAATTATTGAAAAAATATCATGACGATCCACTTTCAGGAGGACACTGCGGTCAGAAGCGACTTTTGAAAAAATTGAAAGCTTCTTATAGATGGAAAAATATGTCAAGGGATGTATACAATTATGTTAAATTTTGCAGCAAGTGTCAGAAGAACAAGATCAAATTAGGTCATTCAGAACCTTCCACTATAACACCCACTCCTCAATCTGCTTTCGACATTGTTTGCATAGACACTATAGGACCTTTTCCTGAAAGTAACTCAGGAAGTGTATATGCTGTAACTCTACAATGCGAGCTGACTAAATACGTAGTGATAATTTCAATTCCAAACAAAGAAGCCAAAACAATAGCAAAAGCTATTTTTGAAAAAAAATATAATCATCTATGGTATAATAAAAGAGATCAGAACAGACTTAGGAACTGAATATAAAAACCAAAATCTAGATAATCTGATGAAATTATTAGGAACAAATCACAAAATGTCAACTGCTTATCATAGTCAGAGCATTGGCGGGTGCGAAAGGAGTCCTAAATGAATATATACGTATGTATAACAATGCAGAACGATCAGATTGGGACGAGTGGATGTGCTATTACACTTTTTGCTACAACACGACTCCAAGTTCGTACCATAATTATACACCGTTTGAACTTGTTTTTGGCAAAAAAGCAGTATTGCCTGAATCATTGTCCGGATCTCGAGTAGATCCCCTGTATAACGTGGAGGCATATGATCAAGAAGTGCGTTACAGGGTACAAATTACGCAAAATAGAGCCAAAGAGTATCTCGAGAAAGCTAAGTTAGAACGTAAACATCGATTTGATAGAACAGCTGCAGCTATCAAATTGAAGGCTGGTGATCTTTTTACCATTACTAACGAGAATAGAAGTAAATTCGATCCTTGCTACAAGGGTCCTTTCATAGTAGTATCATGTGAAGGCCCGAATTGTATAGTCAAGGACGAAACTAACAAACAAATGACATTTCAGAAAAATAGAATTCAAATCTATCATGAAAAATGAAAATGAACATCATGTCGACATTGTGAAATTATTCTATTAGTCATTGAACCCTTCGTACGAATCCTAATGTATAATAATTTGCAATGTAGGTTTATTATTAGTCATAGTAGACGTCTACTCCTTTATTCGTGTAGTTAACCTAGGTTAGGACAAAACATTTCTAGGTGGAGAGGAAATGGGTTTCAAACTGTAAGGTAAGCGATTTCGCGTACCTATTTAGCTGTTTTAATATCTCATTATGTTACAATGGTATAGTATTTCATTCTCGAGGCCGTAGGGACTATTGGTTATTGCAACAACAATGTATAATTATCATTATCAGCCATATATCTTGACATTTACTAATTTTCGGGATTGTCTCTTCTTACTCATTTCAGGATATATATGTATTTAGCATAAAAGCTGACTTTTACTTCACAATTTCTGTTCGTTTTCTCAATACACCTAACCGTCAAGAATGTCCTTCATTAATGGCCAAAATGAAGACCATTCTCTCGGAAAGGGAGATGTAGTGCGGTCCGTATGTTTTCCTTATTACGAAACTATTAGAGTAAACAGGCCGACCGTAATACAGCTTGATCAGCGTTGATACACTTATATTGTTATTGTTGAATGAATTATCATTAGGTGACAATTGCGATCATTATTATCGATTTGAGCATGTTACGAGTAACAAGCAATATACGTGTCTGTATCCCGAAAGAGACGGTTTTATTTCCTGCTATCGTTGGACCCATCACAATACGTGTTGGTGACAAGAATCAAGTGAAAACAGTGTTCAAGACAGAAAATATACTGAGATCGATTTTGACTCTTACAAAACCGAAATGAAGAACAATCATAAAAAAATTGTATTTACAGTATACCATGTGTTTGCGAAAAATATTATACCGGTGAAACTAGTAGGCCTCTATCAGTGAGGATGAAAGAGCATAAGAACAATATAAAGAAAAGATATACTGACAAATCAATATAAGCTGAACATATCCTCACTGGAAATGGAACTACCAAAAACGGAAAATCAAATAGTCTGCTTGCATTCTCCTGAACGGAGACAATAATATTGCTCCTTGTTCAGTCGATATAGATAGAACTTGGCACCCACTTCTGAAAACTGAATATGAAAATGGAAAATTCAATATCAATTAATAAAAAACAACGTTGTAACCAGAATTCCTCCGTCTGTCAAATTGTCACATTTCAGCGTAAAAACCAACTAACATTGAAAAATTTTGCGAAGAAAAGTGTTCTAATTGTGTTGAGAACGGGAGAAGATTCATTTCCGAAACATCCACTGAGCTAAGTAGAAGTTTTCATTCTCATCAAATATATTCATATTGTCAAAAATTGTCTTCAAAAAACAAGGTATCACTGACAAATAGAGGATTTCTCTTTTGGTATATGAAGGTTTAATCTCAAGCGCAGTGACATCTTGGGTCGGATCACAAATCTGCCCTTAATACAAATATATTGAAATAATTTTTAAATTCAAATTTTTCAGAAACGTGGAGATAATCCCAAAAAAGCTGAAAAATGAATGTAGAAGAAATGTTTCGCATTATTTTGCATTGAAATCTTGCGATTGGCTATCATCAAGTAATCTAGGATGCAACCGTTACCAGAAATTTTAATGACCTAGTAGGAACCCACTTTAGAACTCACCTTTTTTTGTAACGAAAGTCCAAACTTCTCCATAACTTCCTTGCCCAGAAGGATAGGCAGGAACTCGTTGTAGGTGATGTGCTGGATGATGCCGATGTTGATACGCCTCGCTTCTTGGAACAAAGTTTCATCGTCCCAGTGAGGATTGACCTGGGCAAGGCCTTCTGCCAGTCGGTTGTGTTCTCTGGCCATCAGGGTGTGCATACAAGTCAGGATCAGTTGTTCGTTCACTCTGATTTCACCTGCACATGAAAAATAAAAAATAGTTGTAGCCACAGATGATGGACTCCTGATTAATTAACATCAAGAGGAATATTGAGAACACGAAAATGAACATACATTGCTATCGGTTCATTCGTTAACTACAGACCCAATTGAATTTGGAACTGATAGAAGTTGAAGAATCCTTCAGCCTGTGAAAGATGTATTTCCTTGGATACTTTGCATATCAAGATATGTCTTCTAGTGGGTAGACGTGTTTAACATCGTGTGCTACTAAAGTTACCGAAATTGAGGGAATAACATACTTGCAAATCTGAATTCTGTCTGAGTTACTCGTTTGTGTAAATTCTTTCAACTTTTCTTCAAGTGCGAGTGACAATATTGTTTTTAAATCACGATACGTGAAAAATTTTGTTGTTTTCTACCATGGCATCTACAAGGCAACAGAAGAAAAGCTAGGACGGAGACCAACTGCACCAAGCTATCAGGTCGGCTGTTAATAAACTCTGCTCGTCCGAAACTTTCATTTCTCAACTTAGTGAATCGATTTCGGAAATAATAGCTGGAAAATTTGCTGCACAGTTTGACATGCCGAAGAAGAGAACAAATGAGCTGGAAGAGCAGATTCATGAACAGGAAAATGTCATTAAATTCATGAAAAGAAGCCATGAGAAATATGAGAAATGGTATCGTAAAAATAATATTGTTTTCTATGGTCTACAAGAAACGTCTGATGAGAACCTTCAAAGTAAGTTTATTGAAACATGCAAAATTAAAATGAACTTGAATATTAAAAACTCAGACATAGACACCTGCTATAGACTAGGAAAACCTTGTGTAAATAAGTCCCGACCTGTAATGGTGAAGTTTTTCAATGGCTACTCCAAGAACTTGGTTTTCGCTACCAAAAAACTCCTCAAAGGCACTAAATAGGTAGTCAGAGAAGATCTAACTAAAGAACAATCAGATTTGCTGAAAAGTTGGAAAGAAATCTAACGTCTGGACCACCTCAGGTTCAATCTTCATTAAATCTGCTGGAGATCAAGTCATCAAGATTGTTTCTAGTGATGATCTAAATTCCAGTATAGCCGTTTATGAATCATCTTGGATTTTTTTTCCTCTTTTACAAACTACATTTACCCTTATTGTGGATCATTTTGTTAAGTTCTGATAGATTAAATAGTAGCATATGAGTGCAGTTGAACGCGCCTTATCTGACAGTGTTTGATTCTTTTTCCATTTTATTTTTTTTTCTATAGTTTTTTTTCGTGTTAATCTTTTTCATTGTCAATGAACAAATCACTTTAGATGCCTGACTATTTACATATAGGATGTCTTAATGCTAGATCACTTTTACCTTCTTTGCCGGCTGTAAAATTAATTATAGATGAACATAAGTATGATATTTTCTTCATTTGCGAAACTTGGCTGAATGATGGTGTAACTAACGATTTAATTGAATTGGATGGGTATAACTTGTATAGAAGAGATCGTGGTGGGAGAGGTGGAGGCTTGTGTATCTATTTAAATGAAAAAATTTCTTGTGAACAGCTCACTCATCATGGAATAGTGTCAGAACAACTATGGCTGAATTTGAAAATAAAAAATAAAATTATTGCTGTTGGTGCAATATATAATCCTCCTAAAGAAAATAAAATTCATTTCATAGATGAACTTGAAGATGTACTAGGGCTTATATATCCTACTGTGGATCAAATTATTTGTGGTGGAGATCTCAATATAGACTTTCTGAACGTCAACAATAATCTGGTAGATAAATTATCATCTGTATTAGAATGCTTCGGAATTTGTCAAATCATGGATACTGCCACTAGAGTCACAACTACTACTGCAACCTTGCTGAATGGAATTATTACATCGCCTGACTGGGTTGTTGATAAAGGTGTTATTCATATTACTGGCATCATAGCTGATCACGATATAGCCTCGTGTAAGGTCGAGTTGATTATTGAAAAGCAGCGGCCCAAAATGATTAGACATAGATCTTTCAAGTATTATAATGATGAAGACTTCAGACGGAACTTATTTAATGCCCCATTCTTAGTTAATTGTCTCTTGACTATTATTGACCGACATGTACCATTAGTAACATCACGCATAACTAAGCCTCGAGCACCATGGGTAACAGGGGCTATCAAAGAAATGATGTCAATTAGGGATAAGGCGTTCAATAGGTATAAAAAAACGAAATTACAACATCATTTGCAGTTTTACAAGGATATGAGGAATTATACAAATTCCGCTATAAAAAGAGAAAAAAAGGCATTTTTTACCTTCTCATTGAATAATAAAAATCAAAAAGATATCTGGAAAACATTGAAAACATATAGTGTTATTCCCAGTGAATCGAACTCAATACCAGATAACTTGAGAAATCCCAGTGAAATTAACAAATTTTTTATTCATTCATGTCCATCAAAAGAACCTCCAGAATACCTTGTCTTGTCCTATGCAACTACTAACATTGTAGATTTCAAGCGGTAAATGACTTATTTATTTACCAAACTATAAATGCCATACACACTAATGCTGCTGGGGAGGATAAATTGAATTTGAGGTTCTTGAAACTATGTTGCCCACATATAGTTCCTTATATCACCCATATTGTCAATTTCTGTTTGAGTCACAATGTATTTCCTGAACAATGGAAAAGAGCCGTTATAAAAGTACTACCAAAAAAACACATTCCCTTGATTTTAAAGATTTGCGACCGATAAGCATATTGCCAACCTTGTCCAAGTTACTTGAGAGAGCCATAGAATTTCAGCTAAAAATCATATCGATGAGTTTTCACTGTTGCCTGTTATACAATCCGGATTTCGTAAAAATTATAGCTGCACAACGGCTCTTCTTCATGTTATTGATGATGTTGTAAGGGCTTTGGATCAAGGTAAATGCACGGTATTAGTCTTACTAGATTTCAGCAGAGCTTTCGACACCATTAATTATAATCTGATGCTAGCTATATTACATTACATTGGCCTTTCTAAAAATGCTATAGATCTGCTAGCATCTTACCTTCGTGGTCGCAATCAAATGGTTCAAATTGGCGATGTACACTCCCAATACATGGAACTGAAATGTGGAGTCCCTCAGGGCTCTATTCTAGGACCTCTGTTATTCGCAATATAGACCTCAAACCTTGTCGAAAGTTAACAATTTTGTAATGTACACTTATATGCGGATGACACTCAACTTTATTATAGTTTCCATCCAGATAAAGTATTAGAGTCTTGTCATCACGTGAATGAAGATCTTGAGACTTTCATCAAGGCTGCGGAGGATCATTGTCTGAATATCAATTGTAGCAAGTCTAATGTTGTACTTTTTGGTAATAAAAGTAAGCGGGACCAAATTTATAATGATGTAAGAATTAAAATAAAAAATGAACCTCTTGATAATGTAAGTAAAGCTAAGAGCTTAGGTATATTATTAGATCCTGATTTAAAATTTTAACATCACATAAATCAGCTCATAAAACGAGCATATGCTACACTGAAAACTATATATAATAATAGACAATTCCTCCATAGACACACGAAATCAATGTTGTGTGAATCATTAATCTTGTCAATTTTCAATTATGCCGATGTGCTCTATGGTCCATTCTTAACTAGCCAATATCAACGTAAAATACAAAAAGTGCAAAACTCATGCTTGCGTTTTATATTTGGAATTCGCAGAAGAGAACATATTTCGCATAAACTTAAAGATTATGATTGGTTGAATATGAGGAACAGAAGAAATCTACATGCAGCTGTCTTATTCCAAAAAATCATTGTAGTTAAAAAGCCGTCATACCTCTACAAAAAAATCACTTACAGAACCGATGTACATAATGTGAATGTGCGACACGAAGGAACTCTCTCCCCCCACCTTTCAAACTTGAAACCTTCAGACGAAGTTATACTTATCAAATATGTTCCATATGCAATGAAATACCTAAGGCACTCAAAACTTGCAGCTTCAAACAATTTAAGGAAAAGTATAAGAGATATTTGTTGTTAAAACAATCCTAGCACTCAGTAGGCATCACTCAATTCCTGTTAATTCATTGAATACTATGTCATTCATATATGTATATTATGTCAGTCATATGTATTTAGCGATATGTTGTAAGGGTTAAATGGAAGAACAAGTTTAAATCACCTTGTAAATTGAACTTCGCCCTTTGCTTTCATTGTGATTTATATTTTCCTGTAAGTTTTCTTTTTTCTGTAACTGAAATCGGCGATGAAAGTAATAAAGACGTTTATTATTATTATTATTATTATTATCTACAAAAACTAGGAAAATATACAACGCGGTTTAATAAATATTGGGGAGAAACTGTTTCTCTCTTTCATTTCATATCTCACGAATGAAGCGGTTGTGATGTATGTTTGTGTGAAGAAATGTTCTTAAAATCTTCCAACGATCATCACCCTTGAGGATCAGCATTTGATCGTGCAACACCCGGCACAATGTCGTCTGAATATGAAGGAGACTTTGGTGACCATAATTTGACCCATGAACCCATCGTTACCGGATGCATTTGAGCAAAATTCGCCACGTTCCAGTCTATGAAAGTAACTCTAGCTCTCCGATTGGTTGGTACCGAATAGAGGTTTTGTCAAACGACAAACCTGACTGAGTAATGGTATATTCTGCCGTGAGACATTCAAATATTTACCAACAAAAATTACATGTATTTGAATGGCACTGAAAAAACATAGTGAACGTTCACATTGTGTACTTTCGCTACAAAATAGAAAAATAAGTGAACTACACTTCCTAATATCCATATTATATAGATGTATTATGGTTGAATACAAGACATTTCATGGAAAATATACATTGAAACGAAATATCATACAAGAAGATACTATAACAAAATATTATTGGCCTGTTTCATGCGCTTTAGCATTCGTAATATTGTTTTGGTATGTTCCTATCAAATTGTCACTTTTTCTTTTGGTATCATCCCGTAGTTACGGATACTAATTCGAAATGGAATCTTTCCATTGGTATGTTCATGCCTTTTCTTAGTCATCTCCGTAATTGATTCAATAATAGAGAGTGGATTTTTTGACTTTCTATACAATTTGCTGTTTTTTTCCTCTATGAATAAGTATGGTTGAACGAAAGGAATGTTGATTTCTGCACTATCTCTTCGAGTTATGATGCAAGTAACAAGGAGATGAAGAAGGAAAAAATATTCCTTACTGCTATCACAAGAAATTTTTTAAAAAAATTATATAATAACAAGCAATGTGTGGCCTCTTATTCTCCTGAAATATGTTGTTATGGATGACCAAAGGTTTCTTGGTAAGAACTTATTCGGTTATGTTAGGTACCAAAAAATAGCAACTTCGAAGCCTTTTTCAGGATAGCTTCAATAAAAACTGAACTGAGAAAATGTAGTGATACTCATTAGTTGGGCGACGCTACATCTGAATTCATCGATTCATTGAATTCGAGAAAAGTGCTGCAAACTGTACTGCTCAGTGAGGTTTGCCAAAATGCACTTCTATTCGATCACAACCTATGATCACAACCAAATAGAGAGCTTGGATATCTTCCAAAGACCTAAGCGTGATGCTTCTTGCCTATATGCCCTAGGGATTTCTTCAATCCTTTCAGCACACTATGTTTATTTTTTCTACTCGTATAACTAGAACGCTCTTCAGCTCACATATTTTCACAGCTGTAAATGAAAATCTATTACTTTCAGAGGTATTGAGAACATCATCATGTTCATATTTCACTGTGCATTGTATGCATCTATTACCTATATGACGAAAACTTATAACCATCCAACATTTTCTAGTTGGAATTGGTAGCAACTATCTGTCATCTGCAACGGCAATGCCATAATTGAATTTAGTGGCGCCGTATGAAATCTTCAGATTTTTCAGATCCACTTTGCTGTCTTCATGAGTAGTCACAAAAAGTTGGTAAAGTTTTCAGTGCCGTTATAACCTCTTCTAGATGATTACTCGTAGTTAACATTTCAATGAACTTATCAAATGATATCATTATCATTCTTATAACTTATTTAATTCTAATATTGCATATTTGTGCTGAAGTTATGAGTTGAATAGTCATTGAATCATTATTTATTCATCAACTTTTTTTGGCCCTCAACTGTGAACATTCTTACTGATCTCGCGCCTTTAAATCAAGCATTCTTTTATTGTCCATTTTGAAATATATACATTGTAAATATCTGTTGGCAAATGAAGATAATATTATCATTAGTATTTCAGTATCTTGTGCTGTTGAATGCTCGAATTGTACGTCGATCACATCATCAACATCAACATTGTCCTGATCGATCTCTATATCGATGCAGGCCTGACCCCGGCCAGCTTTCGCAAATTAATGAGCACCGCAGTCCAGTATACCTGCAGCTACATGTCACGCTGAGCAGCTGTTGCGGGGCAGTGCTTATATCAAGTAGTTAGTGGAAGTGACTAGGAGTCAGACTCGTGATTTTCTAGCCCCATTCTCACAAACTATCACCCTAGGTTCAAAGATAATGCTGTAGTGCTGTCACTTTGGTTGGTGGCAAAGATGCGAGGTTGATTCAAGCTCTCTTCGAAATGAACTGGAACTTGAAATCATTCAGTAAAGTATCATCGCCACTCGTTCCACATAGTGCTCCAATGAAGGATACCTAAATCAGGTTTGGCGAATCATTCAAGTCATCGAAGACTGTAAATTTTGTTAGTATCTTTGTTTTTACTCATAATACGTAGGTCGACGAATTTCTGTTTCCCCTGTCTAATTCTTTGTTGACGAATTTTTCAGAGGAAAATCGATATTTTCTGCAATAAATCGACTTCTTCACGCCGATATTGCTCCGCAAGTAAAAAACCATTTTGGCCATATGATGAAGATAAAGATATTGCAAAATCGCAGATATCGACGCCAACCTCTGAGGAATGAAGGAAAACCCAGATTATTTATGACAGCTGAACCCCAATGCATCATTCAAGACTATATAATCTTTGCCAACATGCATATTTATACGTTTTTAATCAACTGTATCGTCCTGTCGCCAGGCATATGCAGAGTGAAATTTTGATTTTTGAAAACCAGTATATTTTGAGGAAGATGATATATCAAACATCGATGTATTTCACTCACCTCCTTCAAAACAATACATCGAAGCATTAGGTCTAGTGCATCCTTCATCTGGAATGTCTAATTTCAGAGGAAGCAAATCTTTCAGACCATACTGCTCGAAAGCAGGATTCATTCTCATTAGACCTCCAACGCCTGACCGCAATTTTCTGAAAAATGAAGAAAGTGTAGTAGTGGATATTCATGATGAGAGAGATTTTAATTCATTACGTATATTAGTAATGACAAGGTTGATGTCAGATCTGCCGCTAAGGAACGTGAGCTGAATCAAGTGATCTTCAACCCAGTCAAATACAAAGTGAGCCGGAAATATTTGTCGTATGTGGATAGATCCTGATTCATTTCAAGTTTTGCCTATCATTCGTTATGTTTGCTACGAGTTGTGGTAGTTCTGTATAACTAACAAATAACATATTGTGGGCATAACTTCTTAATCTTCACGGAAGTATCGATTGGTTGGGTCCGTATGACAATTGAAAGCTCCTTCCACGAATCGTTCCTTGGAAGAGCCTAATGTGAGCTGTCTCAGTGAGCTGAATCTATATCGCATGAACAGAGATTACAGAGAGAAAAGAATAGAAGAAAGAGTACAATTGGTTGGTTCCCTCCGTTGCTCGATTAGCAATTTAAACATGTTTAAATGTATGAACATTTTGTGTTAGGATAATAATTCACTTATTATCAATTGATCAACCATCACCTATCTAAGAATATATTTTATGCATCTTGTATCTGTTGTGTTGGCTAC